>JAQPPZ010002336.1:2024793-2699724 GCA_028583015.1 Wollemia nobilis | reverse complement strand
TCTTGAATTTTGGTGCGATTGTGGAAGGGGTATCCATTGGAAGTAGTTGGAAGTGGAAGAAAAAGGATTGGGAATCGAAACTGAAAGGTCGATTAGAAAGGTTAGCTCTGGTTGTAGCAGTCACAGAAACAAAATGGGAAAATGACTGTTGATGCCCTTTTATAGACTTGAAACATATTTGACACGTGGCAACATCGTATTAGACATGCAGGATGGGACATGCATTATTAGACACGTGGCAGTACGGTGGCGGTTGGACTAAACTATGCTTTCGGTTCGATATAGGAGCATTTTATGCAACCGGTTCGGCCCAAACAATGCATCCGGAACAAAGTATGCATCCGTCCAACGGATGGATGCATAATATGTTCCGGAAATATATCGGATACACAATATGCATCCGATCGTTACCCAAAACATATTATGTATCCGGATAGCACCCGGATGCAAAACATGAGTCGAGCATTATCCCGAATGCATATTATGTTCTGGGAAATGATCGGATGCATAATATGCACTCGGGTTAACGTCGGAGCATATTATGCATCCGGGCAACGGTCGGATGCATAATATGCATCCGGGATAACGTCGAAGCATATTATGCATTCGAGCGTTATCCCGGATGCATATTATGTTTCGGGCAATGATCGGATGCATAATATGCACCCGGGTTAACGTCGAAGCATATTATGCATCCGAGCAATGGTCGGATGCATAATATGCATCCGAGATAACGTCGGAACATAATATGCCTTCGAACACTACCTGGATGCAAAATCTAATCTGGACACTATATCAGATGCATATTATGCTCTAGGCAATGCCCGGA
This sequence comes from Wollemia nobilis, assembly GCA_028583015.1. Lineage (NCBI taxonomy): Eukaryota > Viridiplantae > Streptophyta > Pinopsida > Araucariales > Araucariaceae > Wollemia > Wollemia nobilis. The sequence continues at coordinate 2,698,895 of JAQPPZ010002336.1, read as the reverse complement.
TGCATAATATGATCCGATGTTATCTCGGATGCATATTATGCATCCGACCGTTGCCTAGAATATAATATGCATCCGGGGTAACGTCCGACTTATATTGTGCATTCGACCATTATCCGACACATAATATGCAGTCGACCATCACGGAACACATCATGCTGTCAACCGTCTAGGAGCATGTTATCGTCGTAACATTAAATGCATCCGTCCTTTACCCGAAACATTATATGCATCTGGTTCGTGGTCGTAAAAATCCAAGATCCAAGACAAGACACGTTGGTCTTCTTCCTGACGAGTGTAGTTGATTTCTTGCCTACTACATCCGTCAGAAAGAGGCCACCCTTCTTGTCTTAAATCTTCGCCTACTTTACTATGAAGGAAGTTTCTTATTTAAGCTTTGAAATTAGAGTGCACTAAATCATGTGGGATAAATAGTTATGTGGGATAGATAGTTATGTGGGATCAACTTTGCCAATATTGCATGGGTTTTCCCCTAACAACGCCAATAGCGATAAGTTGCATCGTGCTACAATCCTTATCTTTACTAGACGCCATATCATATCTCTTACTCGAATACCCAAATTTTGAACGTTGTCAATCATAAAAATGCATCCGATCCGAGACCGGTACTTATTATGCACCCGACTCGAGACCGTTTCATATTATGCAACCCATTCAAGGTCGGACTATATTATGCATCCAGTTCGGATCCGGACCATATAATGCATCCGATCCAAGGTCGGATCATATTATGCATCCATTCCATTATCGGGCCAAAATTCACGTCCAAGATTTTGCCAAGATTTTAAACGTAGCCGGTATCTTTTTGGCCTGGTCCGACAAAACTTTGAAATTCGCCCTTTTTTGCCAATTTTTTGAGAAAAATTAAAGTCATTCGCCATGCCATCATACATGCAGTTCGACAGGTTTCACCGTCGTTTCGAAATAGTTTCACCATTTTTTTATAAGTACCTTTGGGGTCCTACCTCTTATGCATAACCCTGGACCCATTTTTCCCTCTGTGGGCCCTCATAACCCACAAGTTGGTAATTTTTCATCAAACCAAGTCGGCAGCTATTCTTTCATTTTTCCAAAAAAACTCGGGGGAGGAATTTGATGCTTATAAATTATGACGTTCTACTCCACATCCATCTCATAAAAATCATGCCATGGTGGAAGTGGCATCATCTGCTCAACATGCCATTTAAGATCTAAAAGCACGAGGATACGGAAGCAAACAAAATGGAAATGTAACGCTAAGTCCTACGAACGAGAATGCATGAAAAGAGGGAAAACAAACGAATTGAAACGAGATTTAAAGCAAATGTAAAAGTGCAGCCCTTTATTTTATTAATTTTCTCGAGATCGGGTTACAATACGTCTCCTCCATTTTTAGGGGCTAGGAGCGTCGGACATAGTTTGGTTACACCACGAATGATACATTCCCCTTGGGGATCTTCCGCGTGCCCACATTGAAAATGGGCGGACCAAACGTTGTCACCGCTTGCGTGAATGCATCTATAGTTCCTTGCTGCCCCTCCGGTGTCGAGATCCTGCATTCAGAGAAATAGTAAATGATTAGTAGCACCTGCGGATGGAGGGAAACATGCGATCCCCAAGGCCTACGGTTAATGCATGCATAAAATAATTAAAATGATAACTAAAACATATCAGAATAAGCTAAAAATTTGAGAGAAGCAAGAAAACATTACCAAGAACACACTGCAAAAGGAACAATCGAGAAATCTGCCACAGATTTCTAATCACTCCGGGGTGGGACGATTAGGACTGTCATAAAACGTCAGAAGGTGACCTCCTAAATGTCCCATCCAGGGGCCTCCAAAACACCTGCAAAGTTGGGGTTAGGAAAAATGGGGAATTTTGGAATGACCCAGAAGGTCGGATTTTGCAAATTCGGCCTCGATCACCCTGTATCCGATGATGCTCCCTGTATGTTAGCGAAAGCGAGAAATAATAAAATCATAGCCAAAACTCATCAGAATCACATGAAACTTGAATGGCAGCATATGTAAATAACCTAAAATCAAATGCAAAAGAAACAGTAGGGAAATATGCCATAGATTTCTAATCACTCCGGGGTGGGGCGATTAGGACTGCAGCAATGCGGGGGGCACCCGAGGGCAGGACGCCCATCGTTTGGGGCTCGGTTTTGGCACCAATCCACTTGGGATGGGTCCAAAACCTCTTATGGGGTTGTGTCAAAAAATTGGGTGGGGTATTGTGGCCAAATTTTTAGGTTTTTGGTTCGGATTGCACTTCCAATAATCACCCAATAACCTCCCTTCCAAAAGAGAGATCAAGGATGTAAGAAGCACAAATGATGGGTGAGGATGTAATTCGGCAGAACTCCATTGCTCCAAATGCTCCTGCCCTCTCTTTTTTTGGGGGTGAGAAGACTCACCATTTTATAGACCTGAGGGTCTCTTGTGAATGAGCATGCAGGGGCACCACTTGGCCATCATGCCTTCCCAGGGGAGAGAAGATTCCTCCCTGATTAAGGGCTCCATGACTGCCTCTATGACTGCCCCTTTGAGCTCAAAAATGCTCACTCGCACTCCCATGCATTGAAGGTGGAGTTGAGTGGTGGATCTGAGCTACCATTTGTCAAGGTTTGACCTTTTTCCCATCAAACCTGCTATTCGCCCCACCCTAGAGCGAATGCTGCTAATCATCCCGGGGTGGGACGAATACCAGTTTGTAATCATCCCAGGGTGGAACGAGTAGGAAGTCTGACCTTCCAAAACTATTGTGGGAGTGGTTAGGACCACTTTTTAACCTCTGGGGGCTACCCTAGGGGCTATGTATGCCAATTCGATCAGTGTTTGTAGCCACATAATCGGATTGGTGCTGTTTTGGTGTCTACGGATGCCCCTTTTTGGGATGCGTTGTGCGTGGCGCAGATCTTGAGCAAAAATAGATAACCAAAGCACTAATGATTAGGGTTTCTCAGTAACCTAACCAAATTTTGATGCCCCAAGTATGAAAAGGGCACGCATTCTTGAATCCTTGCTTCTGACGAGCTAAGGAACTTAATTCAAGTGTTAACCTTTTTTGGTGAGGTGTTACTTGATCTTGGACATTGTTCAGTCATGAATAGGCAAAGGGCGCAACCTTTTGTCTATGGGAACCTTGAGTTCATGATTCTAGAATGCCAAGTGTTTGATCAGCTTGTGATTATTGCTTGTTTGCTGCCCCAAGCAGGAGCGTGATTGTCTTTGTCAATGATTCTTTGAATGCATGCCATTTCCTTGATTGGGTGTGTGTTTGTTGATTGGTGACTAAGTGTGACTACCCCCTCAAGCGACGAATCGATGAGGGAATGACCGACATGAGAAAAGCGATGAGTCGCTTGACCCAAGATGACTTTTTTAAGGGTGCCTTCAGTTGTTTTCCATTGAATGCTTATGCAGTTTCCCAACAATTTGACCTATTTTTGGTGGGTTTTAACCCTTTTTGTGATGCATTTTGGGGCTGAAATTGTCAAAAATTTATCCTCCCGTGGAGCGGTCCAGCTATGGTAGCCTTATTAGGGAGTAGGATATTGATAATTTGTGGCCCCAATGTCGGTTTTGTATGCCAAGAATGTTAGGCGCAAAGGCGCCTTTGTTCGACAAGTTTATTGCTATTTTTGGGTGGGTTTGGACCCTTTTGTGACGCTTTTTGGGGATGAAATTCTCAAAAATCCTTCCTCCCGTGGAGCGGTCCGGCTATGGTAGCCTTCTTAGGGAGTAGGATAGTGAGGATTTGTGACCCCAACATCGGTTTTGCATGCCAAGAATCATAGGCGCAAAGGCGCCTTTGTTCGGCAAGTTTATTGCTATTTTTGGTGCATTTTGGATGCATTTTTTGCTGTTTTTTATTTTCTTGCTCTGTAATCGTCCCAGGGTGGGACGAATACTAGTTTAGTAATCATCCCAGGGTGGAACGATTATAGGCCTAAAAGCCTATATAAGGGCCAAAACTAGGTTTTGGGCTCATTTGCATTTGTTTTTTCTGGCGATTTGGAGCTGTGAGGAGGAGGAGGTCGAGTTCGTGTAGCGGAGCGCTATCAAATTTTCTCGGATACCATGAGTTCATGGACCGGATCATCAAGTGGAGGAGCCGAAGCGAGACCGGTGAGTGCTCCTTCTCTTTGTTTTGCTTGTTTTATTTTTCATTTTAAAATCGTAAGTATGTCTTTTGTATTTCATTTTTCTATTTAAACTAAAATCAAAACCCTAGTTTAAACTAAGATCAAAACCCTAGTTTTAAACATTGATTTTATTTTGTTTTTTGTTTTTATCAGTTTAAACTAAGGTTAAAAAACCCTAGGTTAATGACAAAATGTTTATTTTGATTTTGTTTTTTTTTTTAGTTTAAACTAAGGTTAAAAAACCCTAGGTTAATGACAAATTTTTTTTTATATTTTGAACTAAAGTTAAAACCCTAGGTTGAAAATTTTTATTTTGAATTTGTTTTTTGTTTTTATTAGTTTGAACTAAAGTTAAAAACCCTAGGTAAATGACAAATTTTTATTTTGAATATGTTTTTTTGTTTTTGTATTTATCAGTTTGAACTAAAGTGAAAAACCCTAGGTAACTGACAAATTTTTATTTTGAATTTGTTTTTTTGTTTTTTATTTATCAGTTTGAACTAAAGTGAAAAACCCTAGGTAACTGACAAATTTTTATTTTGAATTTGTTTTTTTTTTTTTATTTATCAGTTTGAACTAAAGTGAAAAACCCTAGGTAACTGACAAATTTTTATTTTGAATTTGTTTTTTTGTTTTTTATTTATCAGTTTGAACTAAAGTGAAAAACCCTAGGTAACTGACAAATTTTTATTTTGAATTTGTTTTTTTGTTTTTTATTTATCAGTTTGAACTAAAGTGAAAAACCCTAGGTAACTAACAAATTTTTATTTTGAATTTTTTTTTGTTTTTTATTTATCAGTTTGAACTAAAGTTAAAAACCCTAGGTAATTGACAAATTTTTATTTTGAATTTGTTTTTTTTTTTTTTATTGCATGGTTTATTTGAATTTTTGAATGTGCATACTATACAGTTTGTTAATGTTTTTGTTGTACATTTATGAAGTGTTTTGGTTGTACAGTTTTTTTTTCATGTTTTTAATGTTTTTGTGTTGTTTTTGTTTTTCAGGTGGTGAAGAGTCGGTACCGTCAGTCGACGGTATTCTCTAACGCACGGGAGGCACTGACTGTGGCGGACTGGGATTGGCTTGATGCCCTTGGGCTCAAGCAGGTGACTCGATTGGAGCCTATGGTGGGGGATCGGGCATATCTGACTGCCCTGATCAACTTATGGGATCCTCGCACCAACACCTTTCATCTCCCAATGGGGAGATGATAGTGACTCTTGAGGACGTCTATCGAATTCTATGGATTTTGATAGATGGGCTGCCTATTCGGACTACTCCTCGTGATCAGCGGATGACGGTGCTGACATGGTGCTTCGAGCATGGGGTGGAGGTGGGTGTGGATAGTCTGATGGAGAGGGCAGAGGGGGATTGCCTGATTGGTAGGATTTACAGGGGTTTCGGAGCAGTCGGATATATAGGATGCTCTAGAGTAGTGGGCGTCGAAGTAGTCCATCATCTCGAAGATGCCCATGCCCTAGGTAGTCCCATGGGACATGGAGGCTAGGTATCACGTTGAGATAGCATGATTGGAGGATCTACTATGGAGACGAGATGAGGAGCACGAGGAGGTTCTATAGGAGAGGGATCTCCTACGGACTCAGTTGGCATAGTAGGAGAATGCATTGGCTACGTACCATCGATGGGAGATGGATTTGGTCCGGCATCGGATGGAGTTGGAGGCAGAGATTATCCACCTCGATGGGCGGTTACCTGAGCTCACTAGAGGTGGATCTTCATGCCGAATGAGAGATAGTGAGACTGAGCAGTCTGCTTCCTCTCATCGCAGGCGGGTGGGTGAGGGTAGCGCTAGTGGGCATGATGCGAGGGCTAGCAACAGCCACCCTGAGAGGTCCCATAGGACCCACACCATTGGGGGTAGTTCCAGTCGCACCGATCCTACGTGATCATGGTGGCCGACGCCCTAGGCTTGGGGGTTTTTGAGTTTTTGATTTTGTTTGTGAGGTCAGAGGACCATTTTATTGTAGCCTGAGGGCCTTTTGATGATATATATACATGACTTTCTTTTTGTTTATACACTTGTTATGTTTTAATTTTATGCACATTTTAGTTAGTTGATGTATGCATGTGTTATTATGAATGCGATGTTTCTAATTATATGATGTATGCATATGGAATGGATGGAATGATTTGTTGATAACTTGGTGGTGGCACCATAGACTGTATAGGATTCACTGGCTTTCTGTATTATGTGATGACTTTGCATGTGTAATATTTTTTGTTTGTTTTGTATTTTTTGATGGTGATGCAAGAATGGACATGTACAACATTTGTTTTAGAATGTAGTTAAGGTTTTTCTGAGACTCAGATGTTTTAACTAACTAGCCAAGACTGTACATTTATCTTACAAGACTTTTGAACAAGGTACGAATCAGACTTGAGTTTGACCAAGTTATTTCACATCCTTGTGTGTGCGATTGAATTCGTTTATGTGGTATTTGTCAAGATACCACCAGTGCCAGATAGGCTGTCAACCAAACTTGTACTGAGGATCACCTAATTAGCTCCACTAACTCCTTTGTTGTATTTTAGTAAGATTAATCCATAGGACAATCTAAGGTACCATAAGCTAGCTCATCCACATGCAAACATTGGTCTGCTCACATGTAAAGCTAATGTGATAGACATATCGTCATGCATTTAGGATACCACCATTGCCAGGTAGGTTGTCCACCAAACCCGTAATGAGGATCACCTAGATGGTTTTTTGAATGTTGAGAATTCCAAGGATTCAAGCTCGGGCGTCTTTCGGGTGCTTGACTTGTTGGGATACTTGCTCTCATACATAGTGATAAAAATCACTGTTTATTTTTCTCTTTTGTTTTTCTTTTTGAGCAAGGAGTTTGAATAGTGGTGATAACCACTGTTATTTGATTTTGCATTTTTAGGTTTCAAAGTTGGGCTCATGGGTTTTTGGCTTGTGAATGGGATTGATCCTTGTTGGCTTTGGGGATGACTACCCATCCTGTTTAGGGATGTGTAGTACGAATCCTTATGACTTTGGGGACCAAAGGTGATTGGGGATATGATTATGTAATGGCATTGATCTTTTAGGCCTTGGGGATGACTACCCATCCTTGTCAGGGGCATGTAGTACAAATCCTTATGACTTTGGGGACCAAAGGTGATTGGGGATATGATTATGTAATGGCATTGATCTTTTAGGCCTTGGGGATGACTACCCATCCTTGTCAGGGGCGTGTAGTACGAATCCTTACGACTTTGGGGACCAAAGGTGATTGTGATTTTTGTTAGTGGTGAAGACCACTATTTATTATGGGGAATTGGATGGGGAAGAGCTTGTCCTTTTGTCAATTCTTAGCATTCTTGAACCATTCGCATAGGGGGATGAATAGGCTAACCTTTCACCTATGGTACCCTAGACTACTTTGTAGGTTTCTCTTGCATTCACACAACTTGGGAATTTTTTTATGTGTTTTAACTTGTGTTGGGATGCTATGTAACAAGGCGTGATCCAAGTAAAACTCTACCTTGTAAAAATTGTCTGACTTTGTACAGTTTTTGGCTAGAAATCTAAAGACAACTGAATGACGAAAACCCTAAAGACATTAGCAGACAACTGACTATGATAAAAAAATGTGGATGGCATTATTTTGGATGGATGTGTTTACAAAATGGATTGAATGTGGAAAATGATGGAATTGCCTAGCAATTATAGTCTATGGTGCTTATGACGTGTATGGCCAACAAATATGCCATGTATGGATATGATGCCTAAATGCAGTTTATTATATTTTTGTGTTTTTATTTTTAAGAGTATGCATGGAAGTGAGATGCAATTTTTTTGTTATTTTTTATTATCTTTTGTTTTTGTTTGTTTTTGAATATTTGTTTTTGACCAAGCGATTGTGGGAACCCTTGGAGCTTTTGGTTTGACCAAAGAGTTTATGGATACCTTTGGGGCATTTTAGGTTGACCAAGTGATTGTGGGAATCCTTGGAGCGTTTGGTTTGACCAAGCGATTATGAGAATCCTTGGAGCTTTTGGTTTGACCAAAGGGTTTATGGACACCTTTGGGGCATTTTTGGGGTTGACCAAGTGATTATGGGAATCCTTGGAGCTTTTGGTTTGACCAAAGGGTTTATGGACACCTTTGGGGCATTTTTGGGGTTGACCAAGTGATTATAGGAATCCTTGGAGCTTTTTGGTTGGGCTATGGCTCTCTTAAATATGGAATGGCCTCAAATGACTGATGTTCAAGGGTTCTAGTTCCTTGATTCCATCAAGAGAGGCTAGTCGGTATGTCCCAGGTCCTATTTTACTATTAATTACATAAGGACCTAACCAGTTTGCCATGAACTTGTCCCTTAGATGGGGTGGCAAGTTAGAGTTTTGTTGGTTCTCTTTTAAGACCAAGTCACCAACCTGAAAGTCCCTCAGGTGAACTTTCATGTTGTATGCTTTCTTAAGTCACTCTTGGTAGATACGTAAATGCTCGAGAGCATTGATGCATCATTCATCGAGCAACGTAAGCTGGTCTAACCGGGCCTACTACACAGTGTCATCATCGATGAACTCTTGCATTGATATGCATAGGGAAGGAATTTCCAACTCGAGAGGCATGACTGCCTCGAAGCCATACACCAGTGAAAATGGAGTTGCCCCAGTGGGCGTCCGAATGCTAGTGCGATAAGCCCATAGAGCAAGTGGTATTTGAATGTGCCAATCCTTATGACTATCTGTGACCATATTTTTAAGGATGGCCACTAGCATTTTGTTTGACGCCTCTGCTTGCCCATTTGCCTACGGATAATAGGGTGTTGAAAAACTATGCTAAATTTTGTACTTTGTTGTCAAAGCACGCACATCTTTGTTTTTAAATGACGTCCCATTATCTGAGATGATCTTGGATGGAATACCAAAATGACATATGATGTTATGTAAAATAAACTCCGCAATGCGGGTTCCAGTCATAGAGGTAAGCGAAATTGCTTCCACCCACTTGGTGAAGTACTCTGTGGCCATTATGATAAACGTGTGATGACCTGATGATGTAGGGGAGATATTTTCGATTAGATCTAAGCCCCACTACAAAAATGGCCAAGCCGATTGGATCGGCTGCAAGGCCTGAGAAGGTACATGTGTCAAATTGGCATGGTGTTGACACTTTACGCACTTCCTTACATACATGCAACAATCTCGCTCTAAATATGGCCAATAATAGCCCATGCAGAGAATGCACTTTGCGATGGCCATACCATTGAAGTGGCCACCACATGTACCATCGTGCGCTTGGGTGATCGCCCAAGTGGACTCTTGCTGGTCCAAGCAATGGAGGAGGATTCCTTCGTAGCTCCGATGGTACAAAATGTCTCCTAGCAAGACATGTTTTGCCACTTTCTATTTGAATGATATTTTTGCGGCATGCATCAATCCAAGTGGGAGGTTACCTAGCTTGAGGTAGTCTCTTATGGGTGTGTACCAATCCTGCTGATCAAAAACCTCGATGGTATGAACTGCCAATCCCTCTTGAAGTTCATCCCTAGCAAAAGCTGAGTGGGAACGGACTTGTAAGAATAGCGTTGTGTTGCTATTAAGAGGGGTCGAGGAGAACAAGGACCCCCAGTTGGCATGATTCAGACTATCATGGATTCGAGAGAACTTATCCTGAGATGGTTCAATCTGGATCAGGTGGATTCTTGGCGTTAGATCAGAGCTTGCACGCTCCATCATGGATTGTGATAGTGTTTTGACTTGAATGGTTGTCATCTCACCAAAAGGGTCTTGCGGGATTAGTGACCCCAAGGAGGCCATAGTGTCCACAAAATGATTCGATGATCGAGGGAGTGCCTCGATGTCGTACCATTCAAGATTTTCCAGGAATTTGTCCACAAGGGCTTTGTAGGCCTACAGAACTGGGCATTTGCATTGGAATACCCCTTTTACTTGGTTGACAATTAACAGTGAATCACCAAAGATGTTCAAGCATTTGATGTTCATGGTGATTGTTGTCTGAAGACCTATGAGCAAGGCTTCGTATTCGGCATTGTTGTTGGTGCATGGGAAATCTAGTTTAAATGATAGAGGCATTGGAGCCCCTTGTGGTGTGAAGAATACAATTCCCATGCCACCTCCTTGCTCACATTTAGAACCATCAAAGAATAAGGTTATGTCGGCCTGTGACTCAGGCACATCAGAATCTGGCGATTTTGAGACATGGAAGACCCCATCATCGGGTAGCTCTATGGTCAGAGGTTGATCATCTTCGAGAGGAGCCTCTGCTAGTTGATCGGTGATGACTTGACCTTTGATGGACTTCTATCCAATGAATTCGATGTCAAACTCCATCAACAACATGATCCATTTTGTCATGTGGCTACTATGATAAGTATGACTCATCATGTACCGCAATGGATTCTCCTTAGACACAACATACGTCATGTTGCTCAGCATGTAATGGCATAGCTTTTTGGTAGCAAACACCACTGCCAAGCATAGCTTCTCAACGTATGCATAGTTAAGTTCATAACTGACCAGGGTGCGGCTAAGATAGTAAGTAGCCTATTCTTTGTGTAATTCATTTTTTTGGGCTAGCATGGCACCCAGTGCCACCTCAGTAGTTGAGATGTATAAGTAGAATGACACTCCTGGTCTAGGTGGTGCCAATACTGGTGGTGAAGCCAAGTATTGTTTGATGTCATCGAAGGTAGACTGGCACTCGTCATCCCAGTGAAATGCTACCCCCTTGTGCAATAATTTATTCATGGGTCGGCACTTGTCAGATAGCTACGCTATGAAGCGCTTGATTGATGTGACCTTTCCCTACAGGCTTCTGAGCTGCTTGATGGTAGTTGGGGGGAGCATTTCAAGGATTGCCTTGACTTTATGTGGATCCACCTCGATGCCTCATTTTGAGACTATGAAACCCAAGAGTTTTCTAGATGTGATGCCAAATACGCACTTCTTGGGGTTTAGTCTGACTTTGTGTTCGATGAGGCGATCGAGGATCTTGCTTAAGTCATCGAGATGATCTGGGCGCAAAAGAGATTTGGCCAACAAATCATCCATGTAATCTTCCAAAGTTTTATGCATGTGATCATGGAAGATGTATGTCATGGCACGTTGGTAGGTGGCGCCAGCATTTTTAAGGCCAAAGGGCATGACCTTATAACAAAATGTTCCCCAAGGCATTGTGAACGCCATTTTTAGTTGGTCCTCGGGATTGATACGAATCTGATTGTATCCCGAGAAACCATCCATGAGGGATAGCATTTCATGGCCCATTGTAGCATCTACCAATGCGTCGATGCTAGGCAAGGGGAAATCATCCTTAGGACTCACTTTGTTTAGATCTCAAAAATTGATGCATATGTGAATCCTCCCATCGGGTTTCTTGATGGGTACCATGTTGGACAACCATGGTGGGTAATCCACGCAGATGACAAACTGTGCATCCAACAACTTTTGTAGCTCATATTTGACCATTAAGGCTACTATTGGGTGCATCTTACGTAGTTTTTGCTTGACTGGCTTGACTGTCGGATCAAGCGTTAGATTATGCATGACTAGCTATGGGTCTAGCCCCGGCATGTCTTTGTAGGACCATGCAAAAACCTCCTTCTTCTCTTTGAGAAGGGCAATGTAGTCGGCTTGCTCTTCGAGGGATAGACTTACCCCCAGCTTGATGATCTATGGATTCATTGGATCGGAGCCGATGTCTACGTCAGTCGTCTCCTCGATCGACATGTGGGACCCGTCCTCCAACTGGTGTGGAGTTGGGATCAAGTGGATATCATTCGCTGAATTTAGATCTACGTTAGGAACTTTGGGTCCCTCTTCAGCATGGAAGATATCCTGAGTTGGTCCTGGGGTGAAATGAAGCATCTCACCGCAAGGCCAATACTCTGATGGGGATGGTGGTGAATTAACGTGATCCCAGTCTATGGCATCTAGGTCTAGATACAATGACCATGTTGGATCGGCTGGATTGTGGATGGGGGCGGTTAAGTCAATGGAGATCATGTTGATGAAATGATTTTGGTCTCCATTACCATGGGGGTGGTGACTCGGACTTCCTTGATGATTTTTGTGCTCCGAATCTGGCTCTGGGGGTATTGGCACAAATGGATCAGCCCTATGTGTGGATAGAAGGACAGGGTCTACCCTTGGCACTGATAACTCTATAGGGTCTCTGGGTGGAAGGTGCTCTCTGTATGCCCAAAGTGGCGGATGCAACACTTGGTCCAACTGTGTTGGGTTTAGGTGCCACCTATGCCTTGGCCCCATGTTTAGCTGTTGAAACATGTCATCAATGTCCATGGGGTATTGTTGCTACCACATATGATTGAGATATGCCATCTCAGTTTCATCTTCATAATCACTGTCGGAGATCCACAGGCCTTCGTTGGCTTCGACAACTATTTGCGACATGTGAGGCTCATCCTGCTCGAGCAAATTGATCTGGTCCCATCGGGGTTGTTCCGCTCTCTATGGGGGGACCTAATTTTCTTGAGGTGGCACTTGCTCGATTGGAGCATCCAAAGGGAACATTGCCAAGAGGCTTTCTTGATAGTCATCCATGGGGGTCACTTGTGAGTGATTGCTATCAGATTCGAAAGGGTCCCATGGTGCTACCTCATACTCTGACTCATCTTCCGAAGATCCTTCTTGACCTTGTCTATATCCCTCTTGTAGGTGAGTCCTCGAACTTTCTCCTTTCTCGATCGAAGGGAAGGGGTTGCTAAGGTCAACAAGGTTGGTTGTCAACAATGGGAGATAATCCCCCAATGTATATGTTGTGTTAGGATTGGCATATGGATCTAATGCCAACCCATCCTTGTTGCCTATCCCTAGGCCTTGCATGTTCTCTACCAAGATGTCAAGGGGCAGGGGGTGGTTGAACCCTACTCCTGACTTGTCGTATGGCATCTGATATCTTGGTTGGCAAAGAACGTGCACTCCTTGCTCATATCTACCCAACCCATATCCATGCCAATTGCATTGGCCAAGATATCTCAAAGTGAAGTCTGGGTTGGACAAATAGTTGACGTCCTCAGCAAAGGGCTCTTCATCTTCTTCTTCTTGCATGTAAGGTTCTATGCCATTATCGAGGCCCCCATATACAAAGTTTGTCTGATTTGGTGGGTAGCCTAGAGGAACAATAGTACCGATGGGGAGGCGAGGTCTCCCCATGTCCTGCATGGACTCAATTGTGGGTGTTGCTACAATGTTCCACACTAGGTACTCCCCCAAGCCCGTATTGGCCATCTCAATGGTGATCGTTGGTGGTTGAGGGGGAGGGAATGGGAGTTCTTCTTGAGTCCACTCCATGTCGGGTGAACTAGGCATCTCGACTTCCATTCGGCTAGGCATCTCTTCGGTAGAGATGGTTGAGACTGATGGTGGTGCCTCTTCCAGGGGTTTCTTCCCATTGTCCTTCGGTGTGGCCACCGTAGGTGGCATCGTTGGTGAAGGACCAGATGATGAAGATGGACCCAGCTAGGGATTTGATGGACTTAACAGTGGGGATGTATGCAGAATCAGACCCTATTTAGATGGATTCAACTAAAAATCCAAATGTGTTGATGGAAGGGTCGATTGCGGCATCAGCTGCACCGCATTGCAGTACTTGAAGGGCTCTAAGTCTACCGGGACTACATGCACCTGCCCTTCGAATGTGTACTTTAGGCACTGATGAGCTATCGAAGGGACACACTTCATGTCCCTAATCCAAGGTCGGCCCAGCAAGATATTATAGGCCATCTCACCTTCCAAGATGTGGCACAATGTAGGAATAGTCTTTTGTCCCACCTGGATGGGCAGGACAATTGTGCCAACCATCGAGCATATCACATCATTGAATGCTCGTAGAGTATAGGTGGAGGCCACGATGTGAGATGCTAGCAACTTTAGGTGTTTCAATGCCACTATTGTAATTATATTACTGGACGAGCCAGTGTCCACCAACACCCTCTTATACGGAATCTCGTTGACCCATGCAATGACGTGCAGGGGTGGATCCACCATGTCACCAGTCACTGATTTCAGCTCATCCTCTCTAAAGGTGATGACTGGCTCGGTGCATCATTTGACATGTCCCATGAAGTTGTTGAAAGAGTTTGCTTCATGGGGCTGCAGCTCGATGGCTTTTAGTATCTCCATTAGAGCCTCTCGATGGGGTGATGATTGTTGTATGAGCTCATAAATGGAGAGCCTAGCCGACATGGTCCTCAAACTTTGGGTAAGTTTGGTCCGAATCATGGCCATTGGTCTAGGCAGAGGAGGTTGTGTAGGGTGTTGTTGAGGTTGTGACGTTGATGGAACCTCTCCTATAGCTACAGCAGGGGCAGTTGTGCTTGGGTACCTCTTGTTCCTAGTCACGATGCTTATCATCCCTACATACCCCTGCATGGGGTAGTTCTGTGTCACCTCATTGACTTGTAGGGTCTTTGCCTACACATCATGGGTAGGTAGGGGGTCTTTGAAGACCTCCATCTATTGGTTGTTTGGTGCAACGAGATTATCCATCGCTAGCATCTTGTTGTCTATTAGGTCTTGCACTAAGCTTTTGAATTTCCAACATGCATAAAGGTCATGTCCCTTCTGTCGATGAAACCTATAGTACAAGTCTTCCCTATAACCTTTGGGTTTTGGCATGTTGGGGTCTATAGGTCGACTCTCTAGCAGGTTTATCAAGTTTTCCACTGACAAATGGTCAAACAAGGAGTCTTTAGACTCTGTAAAGGGTGTGAATTGTCGCCTAGGGCGATGCTACTGATTTTGCTCTTGTCGATGATTTTCTCTTTCATAGCTGTCAAGAGGCACTACCTGATAATTAGCCTTTTGGGGTTGTGTTGCTTGTGCAGGCTTAGGCATGTTTATAGCAACCTGATTGACCACAACGGGTTTCGGTTGCGTGGTCCCTATTTTGGCATTTTTAGGCCACTCTTTCTTTCGTGGCTTGGCAATCTCACCATCCTGTATCTTGATCTCCTCAATGATTCTGGCTTGCACCAGGGCTTCCTCAAGAGTGGCATATTGCTGTAGCTGCAATAGCATGGAGATCGACCTCAAACAGCTCTTTGAGAACATTTGGGTCAGGTCGGCCATGGGAGGGAGGTAGGGCAGCTTTGAAAGCAATGTCCTCCATCGATTTCCATAGGCCACCATGGTTTCTTCCTCATACTTCCTGAGGCTAGCTAGGTCACTTAGTGATGCCTTCTTCTTGGTGTTGAAGGTGAAGCGTTCGAGGAATGCGTCCACTAGCTGATCCAAGTTACTGATGCTATGCTTTGGCAACTGAGTGAACCAATCCGAGGTAGGGCCTACGAACGTGGTTATAAATGTTCTTAGCAGCAAAGCATCATTGTCCTGAATGCCAAAGCATTGGCTCAGGAATCTAGTCACGTGCTCTTGGGCATCCTCCTCCCCTCTAAATATTGCCAACTAGGGTAGCTTAAAGTGTTCAGGGTATGGGGGTGCCGGCATTGACGGATGCACAGGGTGACTACGGAGCTGGCATAAAGTGGGCTTTTGGGGCCCAGAAGTCTTGGTCTCCATAGACTCTAAGCGCTCTAGCAGTGCTTTATATGCATCAAAATATTTGATCTCTTCCTCCTTGGTTTGTTCCTGTTGTGGGTTGCGGGGAACTTGAGGCCTATGGAGGGGTGGCCGGATAGCACCCCCTCTGCCTTGGTAGGGCATTTCAGCCCGCTCTTCTTCTTGCTCATACTCCTCATAGGCTTCTTGAGGAGTTCTTGGGTGAGACCTATAAACATGGGTGGGTGCCCGTGGAGGGTGCCCATCATTGTTTCTGGGAGTGGCCTCCCGCTCAGGTCTAGGAGGTCTCGGAGGCAACACTTGGTAAGGTCATGGAGACCTGTCTCGCACCAAGGGGTTGTGCCTCTCATACAACTCTACCCTCTATGTGCGAGGGGTTGGAACCCTCTCAGGCATAGTGTTCTGGAGTAGCTCATCTGTTTGACGCCGAATGCGCTCTTTGCTAAGGCGATACAGGTGCTCCAACTATTGTTGGTCTTGCTCAAGCTGCATGATTTGCGCTTGGTGGGCGGCATGTCTGGCAAATGCCAGGTCAATTTGTTCCATCGTCTTGAGTCTAGGAGGCCTAGATGCCTCTCCTACATATTTATCTCGATCATGATGATCCGAGATCTCTATAGGTCACTTTCCTCTATCGAGGTTGGCGGCATTCACCCGAGGCTCTGGCCTCAGTAGGTGATCCTGATAGATAGCAGGTGCGGAGGCACATTGCTCCCATGTTATGTATTGCTCTTGAGGAATGTAATGGTCTTCCTCATGCTCCCTTTCGTATATGTGAAAGGGGCGAGCAGAGTTGGCTCGCCCTGTCTGAAGGGCCTTGTGCTCTGGATTTGGCCTATTATTTTTGATAGTAATAAGGGGTAGAGGAGGGATGATGTAATCATGTGGCCCCTCCTTATGGACCCTATGTTGTTCTAGCACTTCATCGCGCGGTGGCCACTCATAACGAGCATCCAAGGGAGCCTTCCCACCTAGGTTAAGTGCTACGTGTAAGGACTCCTCCTGGAAGGGTCTATGTTGAATGGGAGTGCCCCTCGAAGGGGTGCCTCTATAGTCCCATTCCATCATGGTATGATGTGGACTATTTTGTGGGTCAAGCCACCAAGGTGGTATGACCAAGTCCTTGGGGCTATAGCGGAGGTGACTTGTGCCTCCTTGTACACTTTTCGTAGCCTCTGCCCATGATTGGGCTTGGCTACGGGTGTACACCATGGTGGTGTCTCTCTACAAGCTATGTAGGTTTTTATCTTCTTTATGATTTTTATTCTACACTAAACAAAAGGAACCACACAATCAAAGAAGTGATTATCTCATTTATAGATTAAAGGTGTGCCCTAAATCTGGTTTAGTGTGTTTTGATTTTTGTTTTGAAAGCTTTGTAAAGAACGTGTTGTTGTACATGCAATATGATGGCTCTTATGTCTCCCAAATGGTCGCCCCTTCAATATACCACTGCCAGGCCTTTATACCGAACCTCTCAATATACCCGCCCTTACGTGAGGGAAACTATTGGTACGCGAGAGCATAACAGTACGTGGAACATAGGCGGTACGAAAGGGGGATCACCCTATTTTTGACACCTACCATAGAAGACTTATCCTCATGCATTGGGAATCACCCTAGCTACACTTGGTCAGCTTTCATCAGGATTTACGTCTAGCAATAGTAGCGATCGGGGTTATGTATGCAAAAATTCAAGCCAAGGTGGTGATGAAATCCACCGTTGGTCTTGATCAAGGGTTGGGGTTTTACGACCAACTCCTTGGTGTTTAAATTACCATGTGGTGTGTGGGGTTCTTTTTATTTGTGCAAAGAAAGAAAAACATGCAGTAAAACTCTCCTATGCAAGCAAAGAAATAGGAAATGATAGAGACAAAAAATAGAAAATGATAGAGGATGCTCAAAACCCCTACCTCTTCTCTGCCCAAATCGGATGCCTCTGAGTTTCTACTCTAAAACTGCACAGAGAGCTAATCATCCTGGGGTGGGATGAATATCAGAACTGTATTCATCATAGGGTGGGATGAATGCCCATTCATCCCTGGGTGACATGAATTCGAGCTTCGTACTCGTCACAGGCTGGAACGAGCAGCAGTCCAATGCTTGAAAGATCGACACCTGCAAGCAAAAACACACAACTTTTGATCAAAAATTTGATCTCAAAATCAGGGGACAGCTGTCCCACCATGATCGCCATTGAAAGCACGAGGATACGGAAGCAAACAAAAGGGAAATGTAACGCTAAGTCCTACGAACGAGAATGCATGAAAAGAGGGAAAACAAATGAACTGAAATGAGATTTAAAGCAAATGTAAAAGTGCAGCCCTTTATTTTATTAATTTTCTCGAGATCGGGTTACAATACGTCTCCTCCCTTTTCAGGGGCTAGGAGCATCGGACATAGTTTGGTTACACCACGAATGATACATTCCCCTTGGGGATCTTCCGCGTGCCCACATTGAAAATGGGTGGACCAAACATCATCGCCACTTGCGTGAATGCATCTATAGTTCCTTGCTGCCCCTCCGGTGTCGAGATCCTACGTTCAGAGAAATAGTAAATGATTAGTAGCACCTACGGATGGAGGGAAACATGCGATCCCCAAGGCCTACGGTTAATGCATGCATAAAATAATTAAAATGATAACTAAAACATATCAGAATAAGCTAAAAATTTGATAGAAGCAAGAAAACATTACCAGGAACACACTACAAAAGGAACAGTCGAGAAATCTACCACAGATTTCTAATCGCTCTGGGGTGGGACGATTAGGACTGTCATAAAATGTCAGAAGGTGACCTCCTAAATGTCCCATCCAGGGGCCTCCAAAACACCTACAAAGTTGGGGTTAGGCAAAACGGGGCATTTTGGAATGACCCAGAAGGTCGGATTTTGCAAATTCGGCCTCGATCACCCTGTATCCGATGATGCTCCCTGTATGTTAGCGAAAGCGAGAAATAATAAAATCATAGCCAAAACTCATCAGAATCACATGAAACTTGAATGGCAGCATATGTAAATAACCTAAAATCAAATGCAAAAGAAATAGTAGGGAAATATACCACAGATTTCTAATCGCTCCGGGGTGGGGCGATTAGGACTGCAACAGTGCGAGGGGCACCCGGGGGCAGGACGCCCATCGTTTGGGGCTCGGTTTTGGCACCAATCCACTTGGGATGGGTCCAAAACCTCTTATGGGGTTGTGTCAGAAAATTGGGTGGGGTATTGTGGCCAAATGTTTGGGTTTTTGGTCCGGATTGCACTTCCAATAATCACCCAATAACCTCCCTTCCAAAAGAGAGATCAAGGATGTAAGAAGCACAAACGATGGGTGAGGATGTAATTCGGCAGCACTCCATTGCTCCAAATGCTCCTGCTCTATCCTTTTTTTGGGGTGAGAAGACTCACCATTTTATAGACCTAAGGGTCTCTTGTGAATGAGCATGCAGAGGGCACCACTTGGCCATCATGCCTTCCCTAGGGGAGAGAAGATTCCTCCCTGATTAAGGGCTCCATGACTGCCTCTATGACTGCCTCTTTGAGCTCAAAAATGCTCACTCGCACTCCCATGCATTGAAGGTGGAGTTGAGTGGTGGATCTGAGCTGCCATTTGTCAAGGTTTGACCTTTTGCCCGTCAAACCTGCTATTCGCCCCACCCTGGAGCGAATGCTGCTAATCGTCCCGAGGTGGGATGAATACCAGTTTGTAATCATCCCAGGGTGGAACGAATAGGGAGCAGAGTGCCTGAAAGGTGCCAAATTGACCTCTGACCTTCCAAAACTATTGTGGGAGTGGTTAGGACCACTTGTTTAACCTCTAGGGGCTGCCCTAGGGGCTATGTATGCCAATTCGATCAGTGCTTGTAGCCACATAATCGGATTGGTGTTGTTTTGGTGTCTACAAGATCATGTCCTTATGAGTTATTTTTGTGTCGTTGAATATCAGATCTGGGACAACAATAAAAAATTTTGGCTTTAATGAAATTGACTAACTGACCCAAAGGGTCATACTTCCACCATTGAGGTAACTCCACCATACCCATGTTATAAAACGCTTTATGGATCAATTTATTCTAGCCAACCTGGTCTATCTCAATGCCACTGAAGCAAAATGGCATGGTACATTGATAAGGATACGGTATGGCGTTAAATAATATGCCTTAAATGCATTTGTATAGAAAGATATGATGGATATTAACTATTATTATGCATATTAAATGCACCCTTATCCTATTATCCGCACATGGTATTGAGAACATGGTTTAGCTCATACCATGGTTTGAATATGTATTTCAAGGCCTATAAATTGACATATTTTATGAATACAAAATAATTTGGAGTTTAGCCTGTAATACCGTATCATTTGGTATCAAAGCATTCGATCTTGACCTATGAGGAGGAATTTCCCTCATGGAAATTCCCCCTTCCCTTCTATATTTGTCATCTCGATTTTCATTTTCTGGGCCTATTTTGAAATATCTGTGTTTGTGAAATCTTATGATCATATCCTCCGATGATACCATCAAAGTCATCCAACGGGGTAATTTTCTCCATATTATCCATGAGTGTGGACTATTGTCAGCATCCTCCACAGAATCCATGGGGATGCTTGGCTTGACTAGTTGCTCTCTTCATAGATAGATTCCTTGTATTTGGACAACGTACATGCCCTCAAGAGGCTACCCTCGATCAGCTCATCCCACTCATTGGCCCCCTCACCTGCTCATCAACCATGCACAAGCTTTCTACTATTGGTTACAAAATAGGAGACTGATTTTGTGACAAACCACATGTTGTTGTACTTAGATTTATGTATGACAACAACCCTAGTTTACACGCACCCTTGCCTTCGATCCATTCTCGTATCTATCAATGACATCAAGCCATGCATGATTTGCACAAACTGTAGATGGTCGTTTGTCGACACAGATCAAAGCTTGGGTACTCTAGTTGGCCACTCCATGGCTCTTCCATTGCCAATAAATAATTTTCTTGAGTAACATGGTTCCTTGGCCCCTATTATCACCTCATAGATTGGTGTATTCCTATGCTCCCTATTAGTCCACCTCCTCCCCTTTCGTTGCCATGTCATCCAGTTTGACCTTACCAGTTGCCATGTCTTCCAGTTTGATCTCACCCGTTCATGCACCCTCGTTCATTTGACTCCACCCTATTGATGTGTTCCTTGCTGATATGTTCGTTGCAATGCCTCATCAACCTGTGCACACATCCCAAAGTTCTACATATGTCTGCAATGTGGTCAAATATTTGCGGCAAGATCGAGTGATTTTTACTTGCCTCAAATATTCTTCCAAGATTTTTTATCCTTTCACATTTGGAAAAGGGCTACATATCTCTTTTATTTTGTTTCAATAAACTCTACTCTTTTTCTTACAAATCAAGGTTCTATTCTCCTTGGAAGATAGCCTTATGTATAGTCGTTGGAAATATTTTTCCATGATGAATCCAGTAGAAGCATTCATTTTGTATTTTGTAAAGGTCTACTTTGTTAGAGTTACTATGGTAATTCTATTTATTACCTCATTTGGTTTGTTAGGGTAGTTAGTCATATACCTAATGTTCGCTTAACCACTTTGTTAAGCGAATATTTCTTGTTAGTAGTTAGAACTATTAGGTTAGTGGTTAGCTATTCCTACGGGCTAACTATAGCCTAAGTTGTACTATTTAGTCTATGTTGATTAATGAAATGTAGTTTGACTTATTCACATGGTATCATTCATGAGGTTTTCACCTCTGGTTCCTATGAGCATGGAGAGAGCGACCCTCATTCCAAGTGGCAAAGACGAGAGGCACTCTCGTTCCACTGGAGAAGGTGATAGGTCCCTCTTCCATCGTGTCAGGCCACCTTTGCTGAGTTTGATCAATTTCTTAGGTTACTTCTAAGGACCAGAGAGGAGCCTCAGGCCCCTCGATTTACGTGATCTACATTTGGAGGAGGGCATTTGGGCCCTCCCCCGTATCCCTCGCGGCCACTACGCGTGCGGCCCCTAGTCCATCCATCAAAGATTTTATTCGATGACCGCCTTGATAGGGTAGCCATGCCCCACGGCTAGGGGCCCCCGCATAGTGGGCAAGAGGCCCACGTGCAGCCCCCCAACCAAGAGGAACGGTCATCGTCAATCAGAGAGGAGCCTTCGATGATCGGTCACACAACTTAAGGGCAGGAGCACCCTTGGGTCGCTCGACTCTGACAATATCCCTGACGAGGGACACCCTGTCAGATACACCTGACAATAGCATGATCCCCAGAGGATTAGACCAGTCAATGAGGGTAGGCACGCCCTCCGTCGGATCTGCCAACCACACAGGACATGAGGCAGAATCAGGACATGACATCTGATAGACATACTTGACATGAAAACCGATGACATGACATGGCAGGACACATGGCGAGTGCGAGAGCAGTGACATGGCATCTGAGCTGGATCTGGGTGATGCATGGCATGCTGAGCACAGATTCTGACGTGGCGAGTGCAGAGACGACACGTGGAGGGTGTTACGTGGACGTGGCCCCTACTGGGCGGATACGTGGCGAGTTCTAATACGAGGCTGCGTGGCGGGGTTTGATTTATTCTCTATGGCAAACAGCAAGTGGGCCGATCTGATTGCCCGTAGGCAATCAAGGTTTTAACGGCACGTTTAGAGTTTTAAATCGTTGCAACATGCATTGAGTGGTGCATGTGGGATAAAACAAATCCCATGCACCATTTCATTTAAAAAAATAAAAACAATCGCAGGCGCCAACCGTAGCAAAGGGGATATTTAGTCCCTTTGCTCACGTCCCCAGCGGTAGCCGAAGCGGTCGACCGACCACCGCTAAGGTGTTCCTGCACGACACATCGCAGGATCCAGTCCGGGGCGGCCTATTTTGCTCGAAGGAGCCTTTATCAAGGTAATTTTTTTTTGTATATTTGTTTAATTTTTTTTAGCATTTATTTTAATAATTTAATATTTTTTTATTTAAAAAATCATTTTCTTTAATATTAAGTGATTTTTTTTAACAAAGAACAATTTTATTATTGATTATTTTTGCTAGAATTAATTAGACTTATACACTAAAAATGCAAATTGAAGGTCATTTTTTTTTGCATCATTTAATAGAAAACATGCTTTTGTTTTCTCCATCAAGGGAGATATAAGACATATAAAAGCATTTTTTTTCTTCTTGCAAATTAAAGAACCTTTAAACTCTTCTCAAAAATTGTTAAATTTGCACATTAAAGGAAGACAAAATCCAAACAATTGATTCTTTCATGCAAATTTAGAACATAAGGAGACCCATATTGTAAAAATCAAAGGCAAAGTGTGCAATTGATTTCTCTAAAAAGGAGATATAATTCATGTACTTGCACATTCAAGGAAATAAAACTAAGTCGTGTGTTGACTAGTACTGGAAACCTTCCAAATGCGGGTCGTGTGTCGACTTGTCTTGGAAGGAGTGCTCAAAATTGTTAATTTTGCAAAATTCAGGGAAGAAGACAACATTGTATTTCTTTTGCAAAATTGGAAAACAAAGTAGGAGACATAAAAATATCATTTTTTGCACAACACAAAACACACATTTTGTTGCAAACATTAAAAGGTGCATTTTTTATTTTACTCGACACCTTTATTGGCAAATTAGGTGCATTTTCAATTGCATCCGACACCTAGGTGATAAGATGTTTGTGGGCATTCTTGTTTGATTATTGCATTATTTCTTTTGCAATTATAAGTCATAGAATCAAGAACACACTAAACCCCAAAATTTCACAAATTTGTGTGAATCCTTGCATAGATTTAAAGTCAAAATTACTTGATATTCTCTCCTAAATCAACAAAACCCCTAATTCACTCTTATTTTTGGCTTAATTTCCTCCAACTTCTCATCCTTATGAAGGGTGTTAAGGCAGGTGCCATTAAATATCTGTTTGAGTGAATTATATTTTGGTACTCTTTTAGGGTAATCAACAGAAAGAACAAGTTTTTTTTTGAAAATAAGGAACCTTAAAATTTGCAATCCTTTGCACTAAGGGGGGATAATTCCTTTCTTCCTTCAAACATAGATTTTGATAAGAAGGAAATAAAACTTGTAAATGCAATCAGAAAATTCCAAGTCATCAACATTAACCTTTTTCTTTTAGACTTCATAATAGCAATCATGCTTGAAGTACTTACAATAAGAAAGGACAAATTGGTGAACTTTTTTTATCAAATTGCCTAGAAAGCATAGTTTTTCACAAATTGTAAAAATGACAACCAAGACACGATTCAGTGTTGGTTTCAAAAACAAGCAAAACTAAAATGGCAAAGGTACATCACAGAAGCCATATTTCTAGTGAAGTGTCTCATTCTGATTTTGTTTCTGGTTCAAAGATAGCACAAGGAGTGCTAAATTGCTAAACATAGTTTTGTAGAGGGAAAACACATGTGTCCCTTGGGCAAAAGCACCATATTCTCTCTCTCCTCTTTTTAGCTTCGTAAATAGCATAAGTATTTTGTTTGAAGACCTTGCAAATAAGGGGTTCTTGTACCTCTTTTAGGCTTCATAAATAGCAAATTCTAGGTGTTTGAAGTACTTGTAACAAGAGGAGCAACTTTTTGTGATGTAAAATTGTTTAGGAGGCAATATTTGTAAAATCCTTCACAACACTCTTGAGTTGCATATTTTTTGCAATTGAGGGGGGATATCCATTTCTTTTCTTCACTGATTTTTGTAAATAGGGAAGATGACTTATAAGGGTGCATTTTTGGCTTTGACCGACACCTTAGTCACACTTCCTTCAAAAATTAATTACACTATGTTTTGCAACAAGAAGGGGGAACTTATAAGGGTGCATTTTTAGCGAGTGATGGATACCTTAGCTACCTTATCTTTTGCAAATTCATGTTGTAAATGAATGAACCTTGTATGAAGTGATCTATTCTACTACACCTAGCGATTGCAACGGTTGGTTACCCATGCAAATCGATTGGATGATGTGATTACCATAAGGACATTCGTTGGCATGAAGACAAAGTGAGGAATGACCCACTTTTTGCTTAGAAGCAGCCAGAGCACTGTGACAGAGCAAAGAACCAGCAGATCAACTTCTTCACTATATTGGGGTAGTTATATACTTTACCCAAATATTGTTGTATGGGGGATGATAGTGTAGCTAGTAGTTATATTATTACCCAAATAATGTAATAAGGGGGGATGTTAGAGTTACTATGGTAATTCTATTTATTACCTCATTTGGTTTGTTAGGGTAGTTAGTTATCTACCTAAGGTTCGCTTAACCACTTTGTTAAGCAAATATTTCTTGTTAGTTGTTAGAACTATTAGGTTAGTGGTTTGCTATTCCTACGAGCTAACTATAGCCTAAGTTGTACTATTTAGTCTATGTTGATTAATGAAATGTAGTTCGACTTATTCACATACTTTGGCTTACGATGACTCAAAGTTTATGTTGCCAAAATTCCATTTTAACAATCACTATTGTATTACAGAGTGCACTTTCTGTTGAACCTAGCACTCCTCAATCCCCATTTATTTTTAGAGACTCTTTTGGAAGCATATTTATTCTCCAGACCATGGCCTTTACATATAGGTACTCCCCACTAATGGGGTTGTATCGAATATGTTAATGACCACAACCCTTATTATATGATCCACATCTATCACATGGGTACTCCTCCCTCACTTTTGGAGTTTTCGTTCTCTCTTCCTTCAATAGATCAAGGCCCTTTCTTTGTGATCCTAGTCATCACATGGGTCTTCGCCCTCTCATAGAATTTGGTACTCCTACAAATTGGATTTTATTTAGACCTCTTATGGATCGTCTCTAAGTGGATTTCAACACATCAGCTTTTTGTAGCTCAGTACATGTCTTCACCAACAAGACACATCAAGCAACACTCCAATTTTTTAGCATCAGCTTCTACATTGAATTTATTGGATCTTTAGCTTCATTTGGCTCTTGTTCTCTTCTCTAGATTCTCCTTTCCTGTTTGTATGCATTAAGTACCAATGCATCTACAATGGGGAGGAATGATAAGGATACGGTATGGCATTAAATAATATGCCTTAAATGCATTTGTATAGATAGAGATGAGGGATATTAACTATTATTATGCATATTAAATGCACCCTTATCCTCTTATCCACACATGGTATTGAGCATATGGTTCATATCATACCATGGTATTGAATATGTATTTCAAGGCATATAAATTGGCATGTTTTATGAATATAAAATAATATGGAGTTTAGTCTATAATTTTATGTCATACATGTTGTCTTCTTGCCTCATCCTACCCCATAGATTTCATTGATGTAGTTAGTCTGACAAATTACTTCCATTGCAAAGAGGTGCTCGGTAGTAAAGTATGGAAGGAGAAATGGCTTGCCAATGAAGCCAAATATTTGTACCATGACACCTTGCATCAATAAGAAAATATCTCATTTCTCCTTAGTGAACATTTCTTCCCTCATTGCCCTTGGTACTCTCTCACTTGTGTAGAAAATAAGTTTGAGAGCGAGACCCAAGAACATGCTATTAAAATTATAGAAAGACTCCTCTCTAGACAATATTGAAGTCCATAAATATACCGACAACTTATTGTCTACTTCGTCAACTTGCTTAATAACAATAAAATAAAAATTTTGATGCATATAAAAGAAGAAATACTAGGCCAAAAATGAACCGTTCTTTGAACAAAGTTGTTTATTTGCTTTGTATCCTTTCTAACTAGGTGTGCATTTCTCAGGCCACATAATCTACCCATTCGAAGAAGATGGAGTTTATGCTTGCTTGCATAGCTGTAGGTGCATAAAATTCCACTTGCAAAATGCATTGCACTAGTGATGCTTGCCATTTGTACATCGTGGTATCAGTAGGAAGACCAAACACCCAAGCCAGCATAGAATACATATTTGGGCTTTTAAATTCTATCAAGGGCTTCAAAAAATCTGGCAAGTCTCTAAACGAGGGCACCTTTATTAGTCGATTCTCCATGAACTTATGCAACATTACAGTTGAATGGTACCTTTCCTCTTGCTCCTTGATATTCATCTTCTTGAACATGACATCCAAGGAAGGTTTCACACCACAATCAAATGCCTCTCTGATTGTGTTGGGCAACATAGTAAACAATTTATCTCCCTTCGCATTGTGTATGGTCCTAGTTGTAGGTTGATAAAACTTTGCAATTGTCATTACTAGCTCAAGATAAGGATGCATAGGTGTACATAGGTACCAAGAATTTTTTTCATGATAAGTAATGGTTAATGGGCTTTCCAGTGTCAAACCTTACCTAACTGCAGTCTCCACATCCTAGCGTAATTTTTCTACATCTTTGTTCAAAATTGAACAATCTCCAATATTAGCCAGCTTATCAAAATATGGATCGAGCTTGATATTTTCATGATGCCTAGATTTTTTAGTTTTTTTACCACCCTATGCTTTTTTCAACTCTAAATCTTTCTTCGGATCAGTAGTCTTCTTACCCATATTTGTATTGTAGCTCTCATTGTAACAGTCTGGTAAATTTACAACAAACAACAATTCGAGGCACTAAAGGATAACCTCGTAATGATTATAAAAATAATCTTCGATTGTAAGCTTCTAATTCACCTATTTTTATAACTTTCACCCTCCAACTATCAGATTTAATGTAGGTGTTGCACTTAAGGAATTCGGGCAAACATGCTCCTTTATTCTCTCGCCCAACATGTTTTTAATAAAAAATCAATTACCCATTAACTGCCAATAACGCCCTTGCACTGTGAATCTTATTTGGACGTCGAACTCAGCCATTTTTGCCTTTGAGGATGTAATATAGATATTTAATAGCTTATATCGAGAAAAGCAAGCACCAGGTGTGAGAGAAGGGGGCAAAAATAATTAATTTCGCTATATAAAATGTTGAAACATCTCTAGAATATTTGCGGGTAAAAGCAATCCAATCTCCTATTTTAATTTTGATATATTTCCTGAAATTAGCATCGTTTAGCAAAAAATGTTGAGGAAGCGCACCTACTGAGCCGAAAACATACCGAGATGAAAATATTCACATCACCTATGCTCCAAAACTGCTTCTTCTACCTGCTTTGTGGAGTTACATGCCTCTCAATCCTTTTTTAAAATAATTCTTCTCTAATTTCACCCCGAAAAAGCTTATTGCTAAAAGCAAGCTTTTACTAAGAGTGCTTTGCATGAAAAAGCAGGGCAAAATTAATTTCGCCTTCTTCCTTACCGAACTTAGTGCCATCAACTGGAGTTTGGAAAAAGCATGCATTTTTTATTCTTCATTCTTCTCTAATTTTGTCCCGAAAACATCTTCGAATAAATAAATGAGGGTTTTGCCTTGAAAATAGAAATGCATCATAAATCCTCCTTGTGGGGCGAAAATAAAATTTTTAAATCTTTCTTGCTTTCATCTTTTGCTTTTCTTGGCAACTTTAAAACAAGTGGGGTGAAATTTAAAAAAAAAAAAATTGAGGCGCTCCCCCCCTTTTTTTTCAAACTTTTACTTTTGCTTTTCTTTTCTTCTCCTCCTTTTTTCCCTCTTTTAATCTTTTATTTGTTTTGGAAAAATAGGAGTGTTTTTTAATAAAAAAGCAAAACTCATGGCGCTTTCATAATTTCTAAAAAATAAATTTGCTTTCTTTTTTCCTCTTTTTCACCCAAAAATGATACAAAAGCCTTTTAAAACGTTTTCAAGTGAAAACAATTTTTTTGCTGGTGGTAAGATGCTTTCGAGGTGAAATCATTTTCTTTGGGAGTGAAAATGATATCTCGACGAAATCAAATTCTTCTCTTTTTTTTAATATTATATATTCAACTAAAACAAAACAACATAATAACTTATGTACATATATACATACTTGATCAAAATTCTATCACTGATGGTAGGCCTTCAAATGAAGACCATTTAGGGAATTGGTAGCCCATGACCATCCACATCCTACAAATAAAACTAATTGATTTGATTGAAATTTGAAATATAGAATGAACCCTCCCATATTGCTTCAAACTTGTGGTGCTTATTGGGCTTAGCCTTGTTTTCATTCCATTTCAGCACTAAATCGCCTACCTCGAACGACTTCTCAAAAGCTTTATTTCCAAACTATTTTTGTGTCATCTGGGCATGTTCCATGAATATATTGTATGATCTCTTCCTTTCTTCTTCCATCTATAAAATTTGTGCCAACCTCATGCTCATAGGATTAGATTCATTGTCATCTTCACCATACAACAAGTGCCATGACTAAAGAGATAGTAATTCAATATGAATGGGCAACACTACTTCTTTATCGTATACCAAAGAATAGGGAGATATTTTTATGGACTTCTTCATGAAGATACGGTCAGCCCACAATGCTTGATTTAAGAGTAAATTCCAACCATTCTAATTATCACCTAAGGTCCTCTTCAGAATTCTCAGCAAATTCTTGTTTGTGGACTCAGCCTAGTTGTTCCCCTGCAGATAATAGTTAGATGATATCTTCAAGTAAATTACATACTTACCCGTGAATTCGTTGATTTGGGCACCGATGAAAGGAGTCCCATTATCTATTATTATTGCATCTAGTATGTCAAAATGAGTGATTAAACCTTTAATGAAAGCAATCATTTTTGCTTGATCCACCTTTTTGGTTGGAATTACCTCTGACCATCAGCTAAAATAGTCAGTTGCAGTCAGGATATATTTGTGTTCAACGGAGGAATTGGGATCAATGACCCCAATAAATTCTAGGTTCCATTGCTAAAACGGTGCTTCTACTTGAATTGGATGAAGGTGCAATGATGCATTCTTACTTCTACCGATATATATCTGGCACTTATCACAATTCTGACTGATTTTACATGTATCTTCAAAGAGAGTAGGCCAAAAATATCTTGCTTTTATCATATTTAATGCCATTGGCCTCCTTGCATAATGGCATCCTAATAGACCAGAGTGAAACTCCTCTAGGATCCTTTGTTTCTCTAATTCTCGGATGCACCTAAGGAGTACTCCAATATTTTTATAGAACAACCTA
Source organism: Wollemia nobilis (assembly GCA_028583015.1). NCBI lineage: Eukaryota > Viridiplantae > Streptophyta > Pinopsida > Araucariales > Araucariaceae > Wollemia > Wollemia nobilis. The sequence goes on along the minus strand of JAQPPZ010002336.1, from coordinate 2,669,175 downwards.
TTTGGCAGCATCATGTATCTAAGGGTCTAGAGTCTGAATCTCCTTGTCTATGAGACATTAAAGTATGAAGTACATCTTCCTAATTGAAAATATTCGAAAATGTCGTCTATCCAATCACGATCACATGTAGAGCGATTAGCGAAATTGCTTGCTAAAACTTCAAGTTGGCAAACTATGGATTCAAATGCGGTGCTTTTTGCAAGCTCTTGACATAGTGCTCAACCTCAAACTAGCTTGGTTGGATGGATTTCAACATCATATTCTTAGATTTTGGAGACCCATCCTGCCCTCTTATCTCCAAGCTCTCATTGAATGATGAAACTTCGGACATCTGGGTGAACCACAAACTATTTTCTTGCTTTGAGAAACAAAATGTCAGAATTTCTTCAAGGATTTCATGACCGCATATACTTGCTTTTCAAATGAAATTATATTTTTATTCATGCAGTTGGATGACTTGACTCAAGAAAGCAATTGGTCACTTGTCTCCATCATCTCCTTTCATCGTGAGCATCGTTGCATATATCTCTTGTTCACCAACAATGTATAGAATAAAATATTTTGAGTAATCGGGGTTCACCAACATTGGGGCTTGAGCAATTCTCTCTTTTATTTTCTTGAATGCCTACTTCCTCTGCTTAGTCCATTTGAACTCAGCATTCATTTTTAGCAATTATGTCATTAGATTCACCACTTGGGCAAAATCTGCTATAAAATTTTGAACAAAATTGATTTACCCAAATAATGATTGCAAATCCTTCTTGCCGTATGGTAATGGAAACTTCAGGAGGGCTTTAGCTCTATATGGGTAAATCGCCAAACCTTCTTTTGAAATAACATGTCCTAGGAGCTTTCCTTATTTTATCGCAAATATGGACTTCTTCGGGTTGATTGATATTCTAAACTCTCGATACTTTTTGAATACTTGCCTCAGATATAGGCTATGCTCCTCCCTGTTGTGAGAGAAAATGGCCATGTCATCTAAATAAATAACAATAATATGATTTAAAATCTCATCCAAGGCTACGTCCATTGCTCTTTGAAAAGTTACGTCAGCATTTGAAAGACCAAACAACATCTACTAATAAGAAAAATTTCCCCACTTCATTGTGAATGTCGTCTTGTATTGATCTTCATCTTTGACCTAAATTTGGTTATATCTAAAGAATCCATATAACAAATATAATCTCTAGGCACCAGTAACCACATGAAAAATCTGATATTTTTGCGATAGTGGATAGTGATCCTTCAGAGATGCCTAGTTTAAATTTCAAAAATCCACACACAGGTGGATATCTCCATTCTTCTTTCTCACAAGGACCAGATTTTCTACCTAGGTGGAGTGCTTAATTGGGTAGATGATTTTGGCTTCAATCATCTTCAACAATTCTACTTTCATCAAAGTTTCAATATTGGGATTGGTCGATCTTTGCTTTTTCCTAAAGGGTTTTACTCCTTCCTGCAACTTGATGGTATGATGGATCACATCTTTGTTGTAGCCTTTCAAATCCTGGTAACTCCAAGCAACAATGTATGTGTACTCATGGCATAAATATTTAATTTGTTCCAGATACTCTTGAGTGTAATCAGTGTTGACTTTTATTGACTTCTCGGGTCCCATGTGCAGTTAAGTATACTCTTTTTCATCCACCTTGATCTTGTACTTTTTTGCTCTATCATTTTGATCAAAGAGGCTCTCAAATGTAATCAACCCCTTTTAGATATGATTATTTTGTAGCTGGATCAATCCCTCGGCATTTTCCTCATCAAGTGTTCTCTCTTCCACATTACTAGCTTCTCTTATCAAGAAATTAACAATCTGCTTATTACTTTTGAACACTTGCTAGTGGATATTTTTGTCAGGGACTAAAGTTCTATATATCAACCTCATAGTCTTGGGCTTTCTCACCACATGCTCGACTAGAGAAAAATTATCACCAAGGGATGCTAGAAGATCGACATGCTTATTTTACTCCCATGAGATTGATTGGATATTCAGTGTTGTATAAGCCTCAAATAAATCTCATACCTTATTTCGTTACATCTTTAAGTAGTGTTTCTTGGAGATACACTTACTAGTTACCTGATTGATGATTAACTCAGAATCTCCAAAGATATACAGTTGCTTGATCCTGAGCTTTTCTACCTTTTTTAGACCCAAACAGAGTGCTTCGTACTTGATGATATTGTTCATATAGATCCAAGTTATTTAGTAAGTGTACATAATTTGTATGCCAAAAGGAGAAATGGGGATAATTTCAGCTTCTACGCCATTCTTGCACCTAGCACCACCAAAGTACAGCTTCCATAGTTGATCAGGAATAGGATCTTCCTCATCAGACACCTTGGCTTTAGCTTTATTAGGCTTGGTAATGGTGTAACAACCAATTTCTATCTCCATCATGGTGTTAAAATTGAGCATTGAAAACTCATATTCTTTCTGAAGCTCATCCAGAACTTCTTCCATCAAGTCTAACTCCTCCAATTCTTCGGTCATCAAGTTGATAGAATTCATGGGTTTATCTTCCTCTTCAATTTTCTCTATATGATAATTTGAAGGCTTCTCATTATAAATTCGAATTCTCCTCCCTTTGACAGGAATTTCTAAATGAGAATAGTCAAGAGAAAGGTAACCTCCCAACTTGGTAGTAAACTCCCATGATAGGCACATGTTGAAGTACGGCTCCAGATCAACCATGACTACTTTTTAGATCATAGTTATCTAAGGCATTTTGTACAATACGTTGGGGATGTCTTTGATGACTCTCATTTTCCTTATGGGGGTTCCATATAATTGTAATATATTAGGGTTGATACTCATATATTCCATATACATAACATCGCACACTACCTTTGGCATGACAGTTGTAGCACCTGAGTCGATCATGCAATTGTGCATAATCCAAAATTCCATCTTGAGAGACAAGTAGAAAGGGGGTGGTCTATTCTTTCTAGTGGCAAAATTTATCAGTGTTTGATCTAACACTATCTGAATCGGATTCTTCCTTTTTGCTTTGACAAATTTTAGTGATTCTTGCAATAATTCTACTTGTCCAGGCAATTACAGTGCATCATAGAGACTCACCTTGGTTGGAATCCTCTTTAGCTCTTTGACGATGTTATATGTGGACGCACAAGACTCTTTTCTTTCATTGGCAACTTCATATCTACTCTGATATTGTTGTGTAGCTTCTACCCTCTGATGCTTGGTCAAATAGGGATACTTGACCTTTTCTCTGGCTTGCTCTTCTATTTCAGCTCTTACCTGCAAAGTCAAAACCTTTTATTGCACTTTCTATTTCACTCATGGATGCAAAATATATTTCAATAGGACAGGTGCATCGGGATTGGGTATTGAAATATATGCCTTTTCTTGCACCTATTTATTCTTATTTTGTACCTTTGAATCAGTAGGTACCTTCAATAGTTCCAACTCAGTTGGGTCCATAGTAACAGGATTTCTTCCAGTTCTTGTAAGAACTAAAATTTGCTCTTCATAAGGGACCATGAAATTGTGATAAACTTTTATGATCATGTTGATTTGACCAATGGAGGAACTTTTTGCCAATGTCTACACGTAGTTTAGGTGAACCATGCAAGTTTCCTCACCATGTGGATCATTACACGTAGAGAATTGGTATGCTTTGTTTGATGTGCCAGCTTATTCATTTATCAGCACCATCAAATTTCTCTTAAGAACCTTGTTGGTCGAAGCTCCTTGCTCCTTGGTGATCGATGGTGGTTGAAATCTCCTAGTCTAGAAATATTTTTTGGCCTGCTTCCTTTTGATCACCGTAATTTCATTACCCATCGCTCTTATGGCTGATTTCATGGACTGCAACTCTTTTAGTATTTTTTCTTGTGGATCAGGGTTTGAGGGTGCTGGAGGAGCTGGTAATGGAAGTGGGATAGGAAAATATGGTAGTGCTAGGAATGGAACTGGAGCAGGTAAATGTATAATGGTTGGAATGGGCAATTGAGGGATAGAAACTATGATCATGGCCTAAGATGTACTTGAATTCCATGAAGGGATTGGATACATGGGTGACATGGGCAAATGTTGAGAAGATGCATTAGCATACAAATACTGTGGAATATCAAGAAATATAGGCATTGCCATTTTTGGCAAAATCTTACCAATTGCAATCATATCAACCTCAGCCTTTTGTGCAATAGAATAAAATCAAGAAATATTTTGATATTGGACTGTCGAATGGCTATACTGATGTCAGATTTGAAATCTCAAAGGTAGTAAAATATCACTTTCTTAGGATTCGGAAAATACCATCAGAAACTCTATGCAAATTTTGGGTGAACTTGACATTAAAGTCGACTATTTCCTCCTACGGATGCATCTGTATGGTAGTAAAATGATGCAACAGAGAGAATGAATTCGCTTGTTCGTTGAAACTTTTGATCAGTAATTCAGCCAACTGGTCCCAAGTAGTAATGGTGGCAGGTTGTAATGACAGGTACCAGTAAAGCAACTTACCTCAGAGATATATCATGAGCAATATTACCATTATATCCTCGTCTATGACGTTATATATTGTCACCAGGACCGCTACATCTTGGACATGCTCTTAAGTCGTATTCCCCATACCATCATAAATAGGCAAAGCCTTCATTAGTTCTTGTAAAATTGGGTTCTGAGCTTGCATATTTAGAATTCTAGAGTGGTTCCATACTGGAAACTACCTTGGTGTCTATGGTGATATATTTTTATCCATGGATACTGGTGTGTGTGGTTGGGGAGGTGGAAAACTAGTGGTTGTGCTAGCAGGACTCGAAGGAACAGAGAACACACCAGCTTACTATGAAGATGTAACACTTGATGGGATAGCTGGAGTAACTAACCTAGGATGTTCTCCTAGCACTTGGGTTTCAAGATCATAAAACTTAATGGGATATTTTGAATTTTTGGCCTTTGATCTTATGATCATGAAGAAATCTTTTGCTCACTTCACGTTCAAAGGATTCTGGGTAGAGCTGAGTCGCTAGATGTTCTAATCATACAGTACAAAGGTGAATATCAAACCTTAATATTGTTTAAAATAAGACATTTTAGGGTCCCACCAGGTGTGCCAAAAATTATTGATCACAAATCTGCCTAATCTTAAAATGTATGCACCCTAGACCCGACCAACATTGAAAGGTTGAAGGAAATGGATATCCTCCAAGTCAATATCCAGAGAGGACTGGTTCATGTACTAAAACTAATGATCAGTTTAAAGATAAAGGTTACAGGAAAGAAATGGGAAATAATGGAAATAAATGGAAAATATAGCTATAAGCTAGAAAGATAAGGCGGGGATAAACTAACAGCAAAAATCCACAAGTATTAGTTAGCATATAACAGGAAGCAAGACCCAGAAACCACTCACAGTTTTCTAAGATAACTTCCAAGACAACATTCTAGTGTTTGTGTTCACTCTCTCACAAGCAGTAATTAAATCCAAATGCAGAATTTAAAATCAGCAGATAATGGACATGAATGTAATCAAAAATGCTAAACAGAAAGAGATAAAACATAAAACTACTCCCAAAACTTAAAGCCAAGTGCTTTTCTATTTATGTAGAAAACTTAAAGTATTTTTTTGTGAAGTGTTTATCCTCCTTATTACATTAAAATGCTTAGTATTTATAGAGGATTTGGCCTCTATCATTAAATGCACAAACAACAAAATTTCGACTGGTCAAAAATCAGCAGCAATAATTCTCTCCTTGGTAATGATAATATGCTCAGATCAAATAATTTTTTAGGGAGCAGTGATCTGGTTTTCATGGAGTATACCTGGAAAATTGATAAAAATAGATGATGGAAAAAATATTCCAAGTGTTGGTGCATTGAAACTCTACAACATCACCTAAAAATTAGGAACTCAGATATTAAATTTTGGGTGCCATTACATTCTCTTATGCCTTGGAACCTTACCCTTGCCAATGGGAATCAATGAAATTTAATTCTGCTTCGAAAAGGAATGAGATTCATGGAGGGTGCCTCAAAAATAATCGGGATCACGTCAAATTTCAAGACGTAGCATTAAATCCTAGCAACCTTTTAGCCAAAATTTTGGATCATCACTCTTACTGCCTCAAGCAATTTTGTCAATATTATCCTTTCTCGAAGAAATTTGTAGTCATAGCACATCTGACAGTAACCTTCCTATTGGGCACTGAATTGCATCAAGTTTTACTCAACACTGTGGTTGTCTATCTTCCTACTTTCTATCCAGGCTTGCACCCGATAGCTACAACTCAACACTCAACATTGGATGGACCAAAATAGAGTTTTCGATCCAACCTCCAGAGTAGGTTGGTTCCTTGTCAACTTAAATAGGATGTTGACACAATTATGCTCACTTGGGGTTTTGAGATTAGGGTAAGAAAAGGTTAGGGTTAGAGAGATGTGAACAATAGTGGACGGATAGGCTAACAACATTGCACTACAACAAAAAGCTCCAAAAAACCAAATTAAAGACACATTACTCAGATCAACATTATCCCAAATTAAATGTACTTTCATTCATTAAAGAACAACAGAGAAATATTGCAGATAACAATTTCAATATCTAAACAATGATAATCCAAATAACAGAATTCACCAATATCTAGATTTTATAGAAATGCACTCCCTAACAATAAAGATCAAACTCAGAAGCAGATTTCAATTACCCTAGCAGCTAGTAATCCATTAATTTGGCACAAACTAACCATTCAAGTATTCACAGAAATACAACTAAAGAATTCGAACCTCTGATATCAAAATATGAAGACACAAAATTTGAGGTGAAGATCAATGTAATGCTCCTTTCATTAGCCCTTGGGAATATTTATAGTAGCACAGGAAAACACACTAGAGCCGACCCTTAGAAATGAGGGTTCGACCTCTATTTATAGTTTTGCAAAATTAAAATAACAAGGAACATTACAAAGATTAAAATTTGATAGCTCAACAGAGAGTTCTTGCTGGCATTCTCTTACTGGTTCATCCTCCAGGAAATCCACTGCAAGTGGACCACCATGGCAGCTCGAACTATCTGCAACTTGTTGGTCGTTCGATGCTAACTAGAGTTTTGGCCATTGGAGAGTGTGTATGCATCATTGATCCTTCTTGGAAGCCTTCTACCATCGTCGATCTGTAACCATCTCTAGTTCTGTCTTCTTGAAACCCTCGATGCTTTAGCTTCCTCCTCCAACTGACTATTATAACTCTGGTGAAGAAATGCTTTTATATACTTCAGATTCCTTAGCAAAATCTCCATCATTGATCTCCCCCATCGTATGGCTATGATTTAATCTGATATAAGCTTGGTATAATGGTGGGGGAGAACACAGCGCCATTCCGCTCTTAAAAACTAATGACATCATCTTTCCTACCTTAGAAACTATGGAACGCCAATCCGACATTAAAATGCTTTGAAAGTGAAGCGGGATGAAATCCGCTCTTTATCCTTCGTTTTCCTTCTTTGGCGATGAAACATTCGCCAATCCGCACAAAAAATTTGATGATGTCATATCTCCTTTGAAACTCTTATGGATTCCATTCCGGACCGAAGCAAGTACATTGGTCAGTGAACACCATTTCGGACCTATTGCAATGCAAAGTGACTCTTCCTCCAATCCGCACTGACTTCAGAGTACATCGTTGCTTGTTGTCATTCCGAAAGAGAGTTAGTCAAAAATATCCTTTGTCATGAATCCGCATCTTCTATGCTTCATAGCATTCTGCCTTGTCACCATTTCGGGCAAAAATGTTCTATGCTCTCTGAAATCGGGCTCTCCAACACTTAGCCACTCACAAGGTATTCAAAATATCAAGCGGTCGCCAATCCGCACTTATTTTATGCTGACGTCATCCTTCTTCAAAAATTTTGCGGATTCGGGATGCGTCACCAGTCCGGAGCCAAGAACAAAAGAAACCTTGCGGAATCGCTCCAAGTGCGAAAATTTACCAAGTGTTGGGTGGACTCGTGGCCTTTGTTGCGGATCCGCTCCAAAATACACTGCAAAGTGTGCGGATTGAGAACTTCATGACTTAGGCAAAATTTTCAAAATTTTCCTAAGTATGTGGCCATTTTGGGCCTACATTCTGGTGCCTCCCGGGTGGATTTGCTTGCAAAGCCATAGAACTCAGAGTCTTATCCATTGGGCCTTAGGAGTAAAAAATGCTCATCTTCAAAAATATGCTTTAAAGAATAACCTCCATACAAACATTACCCTCTGAAAAATCTAACAACTTGTTTAGAGGGTAAAGGTTCATATAGAGATGATGCCAAAAACATCCTGACTCATCCACTTATAAGGAGACTATACCCAAAAATATAGGCCTGTTGCCATTGTCTTCAAAAATTAGGTATAACTCTACTCCTTTTATAAGGCCTTATTGCAAAAAATACCTTCACACAAAATCTGCTACTCTCTGTGCCTCTCTAGGCTTCATGCCTTTATTGCTTATTTCTGACAATTGTCAGAGCAAAAAACAAAAATGCAAAACTTGCACATATGTACAAAAACAAAAACAAACTAAGTGTGGGCCCCTTCCGGCCTATAACAACTCCATCCTGGTCTTCCTCTTCATGGGCCTCTTCCTCGACCTCTTCTTCATTCTCTTCTTCTTCTTCTTCTTCTTCTTTTGGAGAAGGTTCCTTTTGATGCCTTCCTCTAGAAGAATCACCAAACAGCTGAATCATCAATTTCAGAGATTGTAAAGCCTATTTCCAGGCTGCTTCAGAGGGGTTTGATGTCTCTTTGAGCTACTTATAGACATATTGTAATTCTCCAATGTCCTCATAATTAGCAGCATTCCCTCTGTTCACTAGATCTTCCATGAGATCTCTTAATCTGGTAAAATTAACAATTAATTGGACAACTTGCTCTTGGGGTAGTGGCTCTTCAAGAGAATCAATTCCAGATTCATCCTATAAATTTTCATTGATGCTTTTCTGGATCTCTTCCATGGATAGCAAGTTGTGATCCTCCATCCATAGGCCTTTGAAGCCAACTTGAATCATTTATTTATTCATATCAACAACATCCCTAATCACTCCCTCAATCTTGTCAAACAACAACCAGGCTTTCTGAAGTGCCCTGTGCTTCTCAACCATAATTCTAGCAGCAACTCTAGTGAGATTCCATTCTTTATTGGGAATTGGTTTAGCAGAATCATTGAGTCTACTATCAACCAACCTGTACATTTTCTCCATAGGAATCACCATAGGCTGCAACTCTCCGGTGATCTGATCTAGATCTCTCTGAACATTGGGGAGTAAGTGGTTGGCATCATCAAGATAATCAATCATGAGCTGAAGCCCTGAACATTTCTCTTGGACTTCGAAGAGCATCTCTTTTCTAATATTCTTCAAATCGGCCTTGGAAAAGCTAGAAGACTTAGCTTTCTCAAGTTGAAGTTGATGTCTCAAACTTTGAATTTCTTTTGCTTGTTCTTCATTCAACTTCTTTTGCTCTCCTAGTTGATCCTTGAGCTTATTGGCCTCTTGAAATTTTTCTTGCCAGCCCTTGGCTTCTTTCTTTAGAGCCTTTTCTACTTCCTTCTGATTTCTCAGAGTCTTCTGAAGCTTTTCAATTCGCTTCTCAAGTTTGCTCACCTTCTCTCTGAATATATCATTCTTTACATAGAAGGTGTCTAAGTGGGCTCTGGCTATGATCAACTCATCTTCTTCAGGAAGCTTCTCAATATCCTCTATGACCTCCTCCACTCGATAATCTTGGATAGTCATTTTAGTTTTAGGCTTATTTACAAGTGGAGTCATAGATCTAGATACTCTTTGCCTAGACACTGGATCAACATACATGCTTCTTCTTCTGACAACCATCCTGTTGGAAGGCTTAGAAAGCTTCTCTGCCCAGAAATAATTTGTCTCTCTGTGTGGTTACCTGCTCTTTTGGCAAAGTGATAGGACTTAAAAAACTAGCAGCCAAGGGAGATGAAGATACCAAAAATGAAAGGGTAGACTGAACTACTGATAATGGAGGTGTGGGAGTACTCACAACAGTCTCTGTAATGATAGTGGACTCTGTAACTACTATTGTTGTTGCTATTGGTAGACTCATAGGGATAGTCGCAAGACTAACAACTGGATGAATGGTGGTACTTGGAATGATATGTCCCTGTGATGGTGGTGGTGATAAGAGTGAAGATGAAATGATGGGAGATGATGAAGTGGGAAACTCAGATGCTAAAAGTGGGATTTGAGGTGACTTTGGGGGAATAGAGGTGGTGACTTGTACTTCAGAGACAACCAATGAAATATGGGGTGGACTACGAGAGGGAGAAGGTACCTTTGTCACATTTTCTTGACCAAAAAGGGAGGGAGAATTCTTTGGGGATTCAAGAGGATGTAGAGGAGAAGAGGGATTAGAAACCATACCTTCACCTACATATGTAGGGTGCTCTTGCTCCACCTCTATTTCCTATTGTTGCTCTTGGTGAGTCAATTCTTCTATAGCAGAAATAGCTACCTCTTTTGTAATCTCCTCCATATCCAATCTCTGCTTCTTTGAAACTTCTCTTTCCCTTCTTTCTGGAGCTCTTTTAGTTCTTCTATGGATCAATTGAAAGGAAGCCATCTCACTCTCAGAATCTTCTTCTGATACATCTCCTTGTATTACTCTAGAAAGTAAGACTTGCTCAGAAATAGGATGCAATTCTACTGATGTTGTAGGGGTAAAAGAAAGGGGGGTGAACCTAAAACTCTCATCCTTCTTCCTCCAGTCAATATCTATGTCTAGAGGCTGACCCCCTAGAGCTAAGAATTTAGGCCTAGACACTACTTCGATGACTGGAGTACTGACAACTTTTTCACTAGAATATTGCATTTTTCTCAGAAGTTGTGCTCCTTTAGGAAACTTCTCCACTTGTTCAGTGGTAGGATGAAAAGTTTTCAAGACCTCAGCTACTGTCAAAGGAGTTTCTTGCTCCTCTATAGGGGCTTCCTCATCTATTGGTGGAGAGAGAGATTCAGAACCATCCTGGGACCTTTCAACTATCAACACTATGTTTCTAATGTCCTTCTGCTTCCAGGTTCTGATATTTTCATTATATTTCTTGGAAAACTCTTTATCAATATTCATGCCAAACTTAGACTTAGGTTTTCCAATTTCAATTCTCATTCTCCACCAATCTGATATCTTAGCTATGTTCCATTGCTCTTCTTCCTCAACTTCTTTGGCAACATCCTCCTCGGGCTGAGGGTCCTTTTTCTTTGAGGTTTTTCCTTCAATGTCATGAATGGTGGCTTCTGTAAGCCGATGACTCTTCTTCTGGTCAGGGTCATAATCAACAATCTGCTCATAGAAATCCAACCATGGAGGTAGTTGACCCATATTCGACACATTCCACTCCAAAAGAGTGGTCTCATCATTATTTCTACCTTGTTCAAAATGAGCCCTAGGCCTCTTTTCAAATTTATAAGCCTTTTCTCCATTTAGGGCTACATTTCTTGTAGTGAAGATACCATCAGGGTCATAACTCCATCTTTGGGGAATATAAAATAGACCTAACCTATCAAGGTATTGGTCAATTAGCTGACTCTACCCCTTCTTTGTGATGGTAATATCCTCCACAGTGCGGTATGTAAGCAGAGATTTTCTCTTTCTCCCAGAACCATAATGCAAATCAATATATTCTGCCTACCTTAAATATTCTAAGGCAAAGAGCCTTTCTGTGACAAAATGGGGCAGGAGAAAAGGTTTACCCATGAAACCATATAATCTGATAACTGTGCCCTCAATCAACAAATACCAATCTCCTTCCTCAACACCCTTTACTCTCAGAATTTTCTTAGCCAAGGGTGGCAATCTAGGGCACTCTCCATACATTATTTTCAAGGTAGGTCCAAGAAATTCCAAGTTGAATCTATAAAAAGACTCACTACTTCTCAAATGACTTATCCAGTAATAAACTGATAAGGGTTCTCCATCACTGGTTTTGTCCCTAACTAGAATCCAAGGCATCTGGTCCTTAATGGCAGCATAAAACATCCATACCAGACTCGAGCAATACCTAAAACTAGGAGCATCAGAGCCCCTTTTCATCCTTACCAATTGTTCATGTATCCTCTATGCAAGAAAAGTTGGCCAATCAAAATAAATCACCCTAGTCCCTTTTTCCTCCGCACCTTCCTCATACATTATTTCATTGGAAATGTAGTAGGCTACGATAATTTTCTAGTCGTACACCAATCTATCAGAATCTAGACCCTCCATACAGGCTAACATAGAGAATAGTACAAGGTTTGGAAATTCATCGATAAGAATGGGGACCTCGGGTAATTTCTTCTTGAGCTTAGCATTGAGCTGCTTGTAAACCCATCTCCTAAATGACTCTCCCTCATTCACTCGCTTCTCTAGGGAATAATACCCAGCCTATTCAGTTACCTTAAATTCCTTAGGTTTTATAGTTGGTTCTGACCCTAGGGTAAAAATATTATGATAGAAGGAAGCGGTGATACTAAAGAGGGTTTTGCCTTTATAAGTTTTCACTACTTTGGCCATTGGGTCATAAAATTTAACTATAGCAGCTATTAATTTTGGATAGGGATGAACATAATCACAAATGTAAAAATATAAGTAATAAAGGATAACACATCTACCTTCTATAGACAAAGTGGCTCTCTTCTTGAATCTATCGTTAATGCTCTTCCTGAGCCTTGTTCTCTCCGTGAGGACCATCTTCGTATCTGCCACAACTTCTGCTCTATCGACGTATGGAGGCACTACCCTTCTCTCTAGAGTTTTGAACTCTTGGGCATCCTCTGAAGCCATCTTGGTAGCAACAAAACTTTGCTCTCTCTGTAATTCATAGAAAAATCCTCAGAGTATCGTTTCACTCTTTACCGCTCCGTGGATGCAATTAGCTACTGAATGAACATCGTGTGTGCTTTTTGCTTCTTTTATTTCTTGGAGCATGCGTATCTTCCACCATTAATGCAGTTGCTATGCAATCTACCCACTGGCACACTTTCCAACTTCCACTCATTCCTCTCGGTGGCTCAATGGTGGCATTCTAAATTTTCATTGGTCAAAAATTCAAACTATATTGCCACCTCACTACGTCTCTTCGGCTACTCTTTGGTTCGAGTGTGAGTTCATTAGCATTGAATGTAGGATAATTCTTTCCTCTCCATGTGGCATGGTTGCGAAGTTACTGCTTGGCTCTACCTTGGTTTTAAAATCGGTGAATCAGAGAAGTCATTGATTCTGCTGACACTTAGCCAATTCCATGCATGATTTTTCACCTTGGTTCCGCTCCGCTACACTTTAGCTTGGAAAAATCCCTAGATTGGAAACCCTTTTGTTTCTTTTGATACTTGGCACTCTTCATTATATGGGAAAAGGATGCTTGCACCATTCCGCTAGGATTTTAGTGCATTTTGATGCGGATTCAGAAGCGCTCACCGTTCCGCTAGGATTTACATGTATTTGAGTGCGGAATGGGACCTTGCCGAATACTTTTCAACACTTAGCCATTTTTTCAAGTATTTTTATTTGAACTTGTACAAAGTGCAGAAAGAAAGGGAAATAATAATACAATGTATATACATATGTTACAATGAGCTCATATTTTACACATAGTAGAGCTTGAGATGAAAACCATTTACTGGAATCGGTTGTATGTTCCCTTCAGGATCTTCAAGCTGGAACACATTGGACTCCTTGGCCTCTACTATTTTGAATGGGCCATCCCAAAAAGAATCAAACTTTTCATGCTTGCCCGACTTTGCTCTATCAACATTCCACCTGAGAACTGCATCTCCAACCTAGAATTTTTTGAATCTGGCTTTCTTATCAAACCATGCCTTGATATCTGAGGAATGCTTTTGAAAATTTTCATATGCTTGAGCTCTATTCTCTTCCAATTGCAGTAAGTGAGTCAACCTAGTTTTTACCGGATCTTCCTCTGATTCCTCCTCTGTATTGACAAGCTTAAGTGTTGGAATCTCCAAATGGATGGGTAACACTACCTCTTTGCCATATACTAGTGCATAAGGGGAAGTCTTAATGGACTTATTTATAGTAATCCTATCTGCCCACAAAGCTTGGTCCAATAATAGATGCCAACTTCTTTTATTTCCTTCAAGTGATTTCCTCAAAATCCTTAACAAGTTTTTGTTGGTAGATTCTACAAGTCCATTACCCTATGGATAATAATTTGAAGTATTTTTAAGAGTAATGTCATACTTGCTAGAAAACTCAATATACTTGGCTCCTATGAAATCTGGGCCATTATCACTCACCAAGGCTTCTGGAACTCCAAACCTCGAAATCAAATTTTCCATGAAATTGATCACAACATCTTGATCTGATTTCTTGGTAGGAATAGCCTCTACCCATCTGGTAAGATAATCTATGGCAGTTAGGATAAACTTATGCTCTACTGAGGAATTAGGGTTAATAACCCCTATGAAGTCCAGTCCCCATTGTTGAAAAGGTTCTTCAACTTGTATGGGCTTGAGGGGAAATGAAGCATTCCTTGTCCTTCCAACATATCTCTGACATTTGTCATAGGCCCTGGTGACCCTGAAAGCATCAGTAAATATAGTAGGCCAATAATAGCCTGCCCTTATGATTTTCAAAGTTGTAATCCTGCCTGAGCTATGTCCACCAGCTGGTCCTCCATGGAACTCTTCAATGACCCTCTTTTGTTGATCATATTTTAAGCACTTTAGAAGAACTCCATCCAAATTTCTTTTGTACAGGCCTTCTGGTAGTAATACATATTTCAAAGCATGAAGCCTGTATCTCCTCCTTTGGGATGTATTTAGATTGGGGGGGCATACTCCAGTTTGGAAATATTTGATCATCTGGTCTACCCAATCAGAGTTTACAGTTTGTACTCCTTCCATCTGATCTTCTTCTGTTGCCTGACAAGCTGTCACTTCTGCTAATGTTGCAGCCTCTGTTAGACCTTGGCATAGGGCTCTACCTCTCACTAACTTGGTGGGATGTATTTCTACATCATATTCTTGGATTTTGGTAATCCAACCAGCCCTTTTATCTCCTAGTTCACCCTATAGGATAAAACTTCTTACATCTGGATGAACCACATATACCAGGGTCTTACTCTGTACCAAGTACTGCCTGAACTTCTTTAGTGACTTCATCACAACAAATACTTGTCTTTCAATGAAGTTGTATTTGACCTGGTAGTCATGGAGTGTCTGGCTCCAAAATAATATAGGATGCTCTTCACCTTGATCATCCTTTTGAGTAAGCACTGAAGCATAACTTTCTTCAACTCCATAGGCATAAAGGATAAAATATTTACTAAAATCTGGATTTACCAGCACTGGGGCTATTGCAATGGACTGCTTGATAATATCAAAATCTTATTTCCTGACTTCAGTCCACTTGAACTCAACATTCTTCTTGAGTAACTCAGATATAGGCCTGACTTTCTGTGCAAAGTCAAAAATGAATTTCTTGATAAAATTGATCTAGCCTAGAAAAGACTGCAAAGTCTTCTTGTTTGTAGGCAATGGAAGAGCAAGAATGGATCTGATTCTCTCTGGATCTATGGCCATACCTTCTTTTGAGACCACATGACCTAGCAACTTTCCTTCATGAACTGCAAAGAATGACTTCTTAGGATTGAGTGAAATACCAAATTCTCTACATTTTTGAAAAACCTGCTCTAGGTGCGATAGGTGATCTTGCTTATCATGGGAAAACATAGTCATGTCATCCAAGTAAATCAGAATGACTTTGTTGATCAGTGCTCCAAAGGCATAATCCATGGCTCTCTGAAATGTGGCTCCCACATTGGACAACCCAAAAGGTATTCTCTGGTAGGCAAATGTGCCCCATTTTGTGGTGAATGTTGTCTTATACTGATCTTCATCTTTCACCCAAATCTGATTGTATCCATAGTAGCCATCTAGTAATGAGAACCTCTCAACCCCTGCCACTACCTATAGAATTTGATCAATCTGAGGGAGGGGGTAGTGATCCTTAAGGGATGCTTGGTTAAGATTTTTGAAATCTACACACAAGCGTATATCACCATTCTTTTTTCTCACGGGTACCAAGTTGGCTACCCAGGTTGAATGTTTTATTGGATATATGATCTTAGCCTTTAATAACTTTAAGAGCTCCTCTCTCATGATGGCTTCAATCCTTGGATTTACAGGCCTTTGCTTCTACCTAAAAGGCTTGGCATCAAGCTCTAGCTCAATAGTATGTTGGATAACCTTTTTGTCATACACCTTAAGGTCTTCATATGACCAAGCCACAATATCTTGATATTTTAGGCATAAAGCTTTGATATCTTCTACTTCCCCTGGTGAACATTGGACTCCAACATTGAGCTTCTTTTCAATACCGACTTCGACTTCTTTATAGATTTTTTCACTGACTTTCATGGTTTTGGTCTTTTTCCTATCCTCATTGTCAAATAAGCTCTCTAGGGTGACCAATCCTCTAGGAATGTGATTTTTCTTTAGTTGGATGACATCTTGTTGATCAATTTCTTCTAAATATTCTTCTTGGATAGTGGAGAGACATGCTTCTCTCACCAAAAAGTCAATTATTTGTTCATCACTTTCAAAAACCTACCAAAAAATTTGTTTGTCTGGTACTGCAGGTCTAAAAATCATTTTGATTCCCTTGGCTTTCTTGATTCCAAAGTCTACATAAGGGTTGAAGTTAGCTCCCTTTGTTGCTAATGAATCAGCCAGAGTATTCTTTTCTCTGGGAATAAAATTTAAATTCAGGGCATCAAAGGATTCCATCAGATCCCATACCCTATTTCTGTAAGCTTTTAGGTAATGGTGCTTACTGCTGCACCTATTCCTTACTTGATGGACTATTAACTCAGAATCACCATATATGTTCAAAATATTAATGCCCATGCTTTCTGCTTGTATCAATCCAAGGCATAGGGCTTCATATTCTACAGCATTATTTGTACATGACCATGTTAGTCTGTAGGCAAAATTCTTTGTCCCCTCTGATTGGGATTGTAAAACCACACCAGCTCCTGCACCATTTCTACATTTAGCACCATCAAAGTGCATGATCCATGTTTCTTTATCTCTCAAAGATTGATTGGATATAGCAAGGATTTTCTTCTCTGATTTAGTTGAGATACTGTATGTTCCCATACCAGTTCCAAACTGATTGTAATCCTCTCTAAAAGGCAACTCATCCTCAATATCCAACTCTTCAATGTTTTCCACCAGCTCAAATTCTTCAAGGGGATTAAGATTACACATGTCTTCTTCAATATTTTCAATATGATAAGTGAACGAAATGGATACGGAGGGCATGTCGAAAGGGGGAGTGACTGACACAAAAACTAAGGATGATGAACTAACAGTAACTACATGCTCCAAAGTGAAAGAAGAGGGAAAAGGAAACATACCTTTGGGTGCGGGCATCGTGTGTTCTAGAAGCGACTGCAAGATGATTTCTTCCTATTGCTCCTCTGTTTCCTCCTCGATATTAAAGACCTCCATATATGGGCCCTCTATCTTCTAGCCCTCTGAATCCTTATGAATCATTGGAAACATTTGTGTGATCGTCATCAAAGCATCTATCACCAACAGATGGGGATTAAGAGTCATAGAAACAACTTCAATTATGGGAATTGCAACAACCAAAACTATAGTAGTAGATGAGGAAGTAGCACCGATCCTTGGCTTCTTTGCAGCTTTCGAGAATGGGGGTGCATCTTGAACAGTTTGCTTCTCCACCAAAGGTGTCTCATCAACTTTATGCTTCATCCGTTGCGACCCCCGTTGAAACACATACTGTTGTTCTTCCTCCTCAGGTGTCTCCTCCTCAATTGTTGGGCGTTGTTCCTTGGTCGTACTCTCATCGCTGTCAAAATATTGGAAAATTTTGGGCAAAATCTTGGTGAAATAAATGGGTTGACATATTCATCATAGGCTTCCAAAAATGCCTCATCCATCTTCAACCCATAAGGAGATGTAATATTTCCTCTGTGGACCCGCATTATCCACCAATTCATGATATTCTCTTTGGTCCAAGGGATTTGCTCCTTCAATTGGCCGAATAGCCCCGATGGAGGAATATGATCTTTATGCACTGCCAAGTTGTACTCATCTTTCTGCTTATAAAAATTGTTCCATGGAGGAAGCATCATCATATCCTCAATATGCCATCCTAAATCATACCCATAAAAATTATTATGCCTCTTCTCAATGTTAGGTCGTGGGCAATAGTGACATATATTGGCCTTGACGATCTCTATAAATTTACCCAAGGGATCATACCTCCATCGTTGCGGTAGCTCTATCAAACCCAGGTCCTGAAGTGCTACTATGAGTAGTTGGTTCTACCCAACCTGGTTCACTTCTATGCTACCAAATTTGAATAGCATCATGTAGGTCATCCTTTTTTTGCACCTCACTCCATACACATAATTTGTGTAATCAGTTTGGTGCATCACTTCCATGGTGAAAATATGTTTAGTGGAAAAATATGGGAGTAGGAATGGCTTACCTGTGAAGCCATAAATTCTTACAATGATGCCCTGCATCAACAAAAATATGTCACCCTTCTCTATTGTGACAACAACCTCCTTCATTACTCGTGGTACTCTTTCGCTTTGTCCACAAATCAGCTCAATTGCAGGCCCTAAAAATAAGCGATTAAAACTGTAGTATGACTCCCTCCTTGACAGAGTGGGAGTCCACATATAGACAGGCAATAGCTCATCTCTTTCGTCAACCTGTCTTACTGCAATAAATGAAAAATGTTGGTATAAATGAAAGAAAAAATACCAAACGAGGAAGGACATGTGCTTGAACGACGTCTCTTCTCCCGTATGCATATTTTCCAACTGGATGTGGATTTTTCGATAAATGAAGTCGACCCAATCAAAAAATATCGGATTTATATCCCTCCTCATGGCCCTTGGAGCATAAAACTCCCTTTGGGATATACACTGCACCATCACCGCTTGCCACTTGTGCACTATAGAATCCATCGGAAGGCTAGCAACCCATGCCAGCATCGAAAATAAATTAGGACTTTTGAACTCTGACAAGGGTTTAGGCAAATTTGGAAGTTGCCCTAGTTGTGGCTCTTTGATCAATTGTGTCTCCATAAACTGGCACATGGTTACCGTAGAGACATATCGGTCTTCTTGCTCGTTGGTGTGCAACTTCTTAAAAATCATGTCGGATGAGGGTTTCAATTTGCATGCAAATGCTTCCCTTACTTCAGTAGCAAAAATCGAGAAAAGCACTTCTCCATTGGCCTTTCAAACTGACCTAGTAACTAGATTATAATATTGGGCAATTAATTTTATCAGCTCCAGGCAAGGGTGTACGGGTGTACACAAATACCAAACTAACTATGCATGAAATGGCAAAGTTAGAGGGCTTTCTATTGTCAATCCCTGGTTCACCGTAAACTCTACATCTTGTCAAAGTTTCTCCACACCCTTGTTGGTAATTACACAATCCTCAACCTTTGCCATAGTGTTGGGGTATGGGTCTAAGTCCACATTTTTATTCCTTCGGGTCTTCTTGGATTTTGACCCACCTTCTGCTTTCTTTCTAGACTTCTTGGGCTCTGTAACCTCTTGCACCTCTTTGCTTTTCTTCCCCATTGTATAAACCCTGACAACTTCTAAAAACACTCTGCAATTTCTACAACCAAAGCTTGAAAACACACTGGCAGAGAAAATTTTAAAGAATTTTAACTTTCGAGTGAAATTACCTATGCTCTATTTATAGAGCACGTGCCATCCACCGGAGTAAATGCAATAAATTTCCTTGGTGAATTTGGGAGGATGTGCACCTTGTTTCCCGTAATCGACACTGATCCCAAAATTAAATGGTAACTGAATAAAATTTGTTGCAAGATCGCTTTAGGAAGGCGTACCCTTCTTATTGTATTATACCTTGAAAAATGTGCCTTGGCTACTGAACCTATCTTGGAAAAATAAATTAGCCACCTGGGGACCAATGAATACTTTTGTTTCTGCCAGTGCAAGATTTCGCTCCTTGGGAACACTAAGTCGCCTTCCAATGCAAATCTGGATGCACATTTTGAATTAAATGCCTTACAAATGCGTCCTAGCTTGCATGCTAACTTCCCAAGATTCACCACGTGCTAGAGAGCGAAATTGCTTCGAAGGGCGTTCTAAAAAAATCGTAACGCTCCGAAAAGGAATGGAGCAAAAATGCTATGGAGGTGCACTCATCCTTCTTTTCCTTTGCTCCGAAAGCTTTCTTTACCTTTTTGAAGTAATTCCATGGCGAATGCCCCTTTTAAAACAATTTCAACTTTTCTCTTTTTTGTCCATATTTAGGAAAAGCATGATTTTCTCAAAAAAACTCAATTGATTTTTAGGGCTTTTCCTTTTAGATTTTACTTTTTCTTGTTTAATTCGCCTGCATGCCAACAACAACCTTATACAACTCGTGCTTTTGCGTTTACCCCTTTTTTTCTCTTTTTTTTCTTCTTTTAATAATTTTGCTTGCACCTTGCATTAAGATTTTAATGCATTCGTCCAAAAGGGCCAGTGCGTGCACCTTTCCCATTGTAAAGCACTTCTTTATTTAAACACAAAGCGAAAGAACTTTTGGCACAAGTTATAAATATCATTTACATATTCACCCCAACGAGGGGTGAATGGGACTTTTACCCCTATTCTGGGGTGAAAGCTCTTTTAAATCCTCTTTGAATCTCTTTGTGTGCATTTTTAAATTAAATATGAGTCTTCGCCCTAATGAGGGGCGAACGAGATTTTTGCCCCTCATTTGGGATGAAACTTCCTTTGACTCCCTTTTGAATTTTCATTCTTTTGACTTTTCTTTTGTGGTTTTCTTCACTGCAAGATGTGTTCACCTCTCATTATAGGTGAATGGGGCTTTCACCCCTTTTGTCAAGCGAAAGAATAGTTGACCATCTACGACATTGGTTTCTACCCTTCAACTGCAATGAGCATTCTTTCGATTATTAATCATGAGCTTTGACATTCTTTAGTTTTAGGATGTGTTCGCCCTAGTGGAAGGCGAAGGGAGCTTTCATCCTTTCTCCGAGGTGAAAGCACTATCAACTAGTTGTTCTCCATAGTTCAGAAGTTGAGCTCCATATTTGATTCTCTGATTTACTCGTGTTTTTCAACATTGATGCCTCGCTTCCTCAAAACATATAAACTTACAAATCCGTAACGCAACCTGTTAAAAATTTTGAAGCCTTCTAAGCTTCTCATAATTTCCTGTTCTTAGTATATCAATTAATTCTACCCAAAATCATAATGTGTCTTCATTGAACCATTTCGGGGTGAAATTGATTCTGTAGTAGAGATGGAGCATATATATATATATATATATATATATTAATTCAGATTTATTGATATTAAGTAGTATCAAATAAAAATTGCTTGCAAATAGAAATATGTACATATTTACAAATTGGTACCTCTTGAGTTCATCATTGAACATAGGCCTTCAGATGAAGATCATTCACTGGAATTGGAAGATCCCGACCATCCATATCCCAAAGATGATATGCATTTGCCAAATTCACTGCAGAGATCTGAAATGGACCTTCCTAGATCGCATCAAACTTGTGGTGCTTCCCCAACTTGGCTTTGTTCTCATTCCATTTGAGAACTAAATCTCCCACCTGAAACTTGCGCTTTGTTGTCTTTTTTCCAAACCATTTTTGCATCGCTTTAGTGTGTTTGGTGAAAGTTTGATACGCCTTTTCTCTTTCTTCCTCCAAATGCAATAATTGAGCCAACCTTGCGCTTATTGGGTCATACTCATCATCTTCATCTTTGAACAACTGCAAAGTCTGAAGGACAGGGAGCTCAATGTGAGTGGGTAGAACTGCTTCTTTCCCATACACGAGGGAGTAAGGAGAGGCTTTAATAGACTTCTTCACTGATATCTGATCTGCCCACAAAGCTTGATTCAACAATAAGTGCCAACTCCTTTTATTGCTTCCTAGTGTCCTTTTTAAGATTCGCAACAAGTTTTTATTGGTGGATTCGGCCAAGTCATTCCCTTGCAGGTAATAATTGGATGATGTCTTGAGATAGATCCCATATCTACTTACAAATTTGGTGATATTTTCCCTAATAAATGGAGTCCCATTATCCATTACAATAGCATCTAGAACACCAAAATGAGTGATCAATCCCTCAAGGAAAGAGATGACCGTAGCTTGATCTACTTTTTTGGTAGGAATGGCCTCTGTCCACCTAGTGAAATAATATGTTGTGGTTAGAATGTATTTATGCTTAGTTGAAGAGTGAGGGTCTATGACTTCAATGAAGTCCAAACCCCATTGCTGAAATGGTGCTTCCACTTGAATCGGGTGCAAGGGCAATGATCCTTTCCTAGTTCTGCCAACATATCGTTGACAACTATCATAGTTTTGGCTCACCCTATGTGCATCTGCGAAAAGGGTAGGCCAGAAGTAGCCAGCTCGAATGATCTTCAAGGCCATAGGCCTTCCTGCATAGTGGCCACTGGATAGACCAAAATGAAATTCTTCCAATATTTTCTCCTTCTCCAAACCCTTTACACACCTGAGGAGAACTCTGTCTATATTCTTATGGAACAATCCACTTGGCAATAAGACATATTTAAGCGCTTGCAGCCTGAACCTACGATGCTTGTGAACCATCAAGATGTGATGGACATTTTCCTAAGGTAAATAATTCGACAAGGTCCTCTATCCAGTCACGATCGCTTATAGCATGATTTGCACAAATGCTTTCGTAAATATCCTCTTTCTGTACTATCGCCAATGATTTGGATGTTGCACTTTTGGCTAATTCCTGGTAAAGAGCTCATCCACAGATTAGATTTGTTGGTCGGATCTCCACATCATACTCTTGAATCTTTGAAATCCAACCCGCTCTTTTGTCGCCTAACTCCCCTTGAAGAATGAAGTTTCTGACATCTGGGTGTATAACATAAACAATTGTTTTGCTCTGTGAGACAAAGTGTTGAAATTTCTTCAGGGATTTCATCACTGCATACACCTATTTTTCAATGAAATTATACTTCTCCTGGTGCGACGCAATAACTTGGCTCAAAAAGGCAATTGGATTTTCATCTCCGTCTTCTTGTTTTTGCATGAGAATGATGGCATAGCTCTCTTGTTCACCCATTGCATAGAGAATGAAGTCTTTTAAATAATTTGGGTTAATCAATACTGGTGCTTGAGTGATTCTTTCCTTAATTTCCCAAAAAGCCTGTCTTCTCTCCTCGGTCCATTTGAAATCTATGTTCTTCTTCAGGAGCTCGATCATGGGTTTTACTACCTGAGAAAAATTAGCTATGAACTTTCTAATGAAGTTGATCTGGCCAAAGAATAACTGTAGGTCTTTCTTGTTAACTGGAAGTGGTAGTTTCAAGAGCGCTTCAGCCCTTGTGGGATCAATCACCAATCCTTCTTGTGAGATCACATGACCTAATAACTTCCCCTCTTTGACAATGAATATGGACTTTTTTGGGTTAATGGAAATCCCAAACTCCCGGTATTTTTCGAACACCTACCTCAAATGAGAAACGTGCCCTTCTCTGCGATGCGAAAACATAGTCATATCATCAAGATAAATCACAATAATTATGTTTAACAACTCACCAAAAGTGATGTCCATGGCTCTCTGAAAGGTAGCGCCTATGTTTGAAAGACCGAACGACATTCTTTGATAGGTGAACGTACCCCACTTGGTAGTGAATGTCGTTTTATGTTGGTCCTCATATTTTACCCAAATTTGATTATAACCCAAAAAACCATCCAGTAAAGAAAATATTTGCGCTCCAGCAACTACATGGAGGATTTGATCAATCTACGGCAAGGGGTAATGATCCTTTAATGATGCCTGATTTAGATTCCAAAAATCTATGCACAGCAGGATATCTCCATTCTTCTTCCAAACTGGCACTAAGTTCACCACCCATGTTGAGTGCTTGATTGGATATATTATTTTTGCTTCCAGCATCTTTAATAGTTCTGCTTTCATAAGCACTTCAATTTTTGGGTTGATAGGCCATTGTTTCTGTCGAAAAGGTTTTACTCCCTCCTACAGCTCAATGGTATGTTGGATTACATTCTTTTCATATCCCTTCAAATCATGATAGCTCCATGCAACGATGTCGAGAAACTCGTAACACAAGCTCTTGATATCTTCGAGTTCTTTTGGTGTACAATCGATTTCGACATTGATAACCTTCTCAGGTGCTAGTTGCATCTCCTTGTACTCCTTCGCATCGACCTTGATTTTATGTTTCTCAGCCCTATCATTTTGGTCGAATAGACTTTCAAGCGAGATCAGACCCCTAGGAATGTGATTGTTTTTCAGCTGAATCATTCCCTCCATTTCCTCTTCGACCAATGTCCTATCTTCTACACTCACAACTTCTTTAATCAAAAAATTGACTATTTTCTCATCATTGTCAAACACTTGCCAATAGAGATTCTTATCAGGGACTGAGGGTCTATAAATTACCCTCACAATATTATATTTCCTTACTACTTGCTCCATAGGAGAGTAATTAGCACCAAGGGAGGCTAAAATATATGCATGCCTATTTTGTTCCCACGAAATAGCCTGAATGTTCAAAGTTGTAAAGGACTCAAACAAATCCCATACCTTGTTGTGATAGGCCTTCAAGTAGTGCTACTTTGACACACACTTGTTTGTAGTCTGGTTGACAATGAGCTCAGAATATCCAAAGATTTACAGCTATTTTATGCCCAATTTCTTAGCTTTCTTTAAACCAAGACACAACGCTTCATATTCGGTGGCATTATTTGTGCAACTCCAAGTTAATCTATACGAATAGGTCTTTTGCAACCCAATAGGAGAAAAAAGAATAATACCAGCCCCTACACCATTTTTGCACCTTGCACCATCAAAATACAACTTCCATAACTGATTTGCAATAGGGTCTGGCGAATCAGGGACCTTTTCTTCAATCTACTTAGGTTTGGTTATAGTGTAACAACCAATGTCATTTTTTACCATTGCATTGAAATCCATGAGTGAAAATTCATCTTCAATATGGAGCTCACCAAGTGCTTCTTCCATCAAATCAACTTCTTGTAATTCTTCAATCATCATGTTGACTACACCTATGGATTTTTCTTCCTCTTCTTCCAATTTCTCTATATGAAAAGTAGAGGGCTTCTCATTATAGATGTGGATTCTTCTTCCCTTGAATGGAATCTCCAAATGTGAATAGTCCAAGGAAAGGTACCCTCCTAGTTTCGATGTGAATTCCCTCGAGAGACACATGTTGAAGTATGGTTCCAAGTCAACCACCACTACTTCTTGAATAATAGTGATCTGTGGCATACTATGTAGAACAATAGGAATATCTTTGATTACTCCCACTATTTTGATTGGGGTCCCATCCAACTACAATACTCTTGGACTACTTCTTGTGTATTCCATTCCCATGACTTCGCATACTACCTTTGGCATGATAGTAGTTGCGACACCGGAGTCAATCATACAATTATGCACTACCCACCCTTCCATCCTGAGAGACAGATAGAATGGGGGTGGTCTATTCTTACCGGTGGTTGAGGTAGGCAATGTTTGTGCTAGCACAGTCTGGGAATGACTTTTCTTTTGGTTTTTTGTAGTCTTGAGAGACTCCTGCAGTAGGTCAACCTGCCTTGGTAACTATAGTGCATCATATAAGCTCATTTTTTTGGTATCTTCTTCATCTCCTTGACAATGTTATAACTGGAAGTACCAAGAACCTTTTCTTCTACAACCTGCTCATACTTATTTTGATATTGTTGAGTAGCCTCCACCCTTTGTCTCTTTGTCAATGATGGATATTTGAGGCACTCTTTGGCTTGCTCTTTCACTTCATTTTATTCTGGAGCAGCTGCAGGTTGTGAAGTTGATGCCTTCATCTTCTCTTGAGCTTGCTTGAGCAGTAGATATTTCAATAGGACATAATCCTATTGCTTCATTGTTGCACTAGATGCCTTCACTGGCATTTGCACTTTTTCATTCTATACCTTTTGCTCAGCAGGAACCTTCAAAGGCTCCAATTCTACTAGATCTACAGTTACTGGCTTCTTTCTGGCCCTCGTAAGAACCGAAACTTGCTCCAAATATGGGACCATCAAATTATGATCAACTTCCATTATCATATTAACTTGTTCGCTAGTAGAACTTTCTGCTAAAGTCTGTACATAATTCAAATGCACCATACACGTGTCTTCTCCATGAGGATCATTATAGGTGGAGCACTAGTATGCTCTCTCTAATGTACTGTTTTCTTCATTTGTCAATACAGTTGTGTTCCTTTCAGGGCCCTTGCTAGTGGTTGCTTGCTCTCAAGTAATCGATGGTGTTTGAAATCTCCTTGATCAAAAATCAGCTTCAGCTTACTTCTTCCTTACTACTGTGATTTCGTTTGACATTGTTCTTATGGCTGAATTAGCATATTGTACCTCTTGTAACAACTTCATATAAGGATCAGGATTCAAGGGTGTAGGAGGTGTTGATAAAGGTAGAGGTGTTGATGGGGCAGGCAATAACAGTGGAACTGGTGGCGTTGGTAATGTTGGGAAAGGAACAGGTGCTAGCAACTATGGTGTTACTGGTGTGGGTAACTGCGGAAAGCTTGGAGCAGGAAGTTGTGGGATAGGAATCAAAGCGACTTGAGGTGGACCCGAGCTCCATGAGGGAACTGGGTACATAGAAGGCATAGGCTATGAGAATGCATTTGAATATAAATGTTGTGGAAGATCAGGTAGGATGGGCATAGTCACTTTTGAGGAAGCTTTCCTATGGCGATCAAGTCCGATTCGACCTTCTATGCCTACGTGTACATATATGGGAACGTATTCACATTGGCCTACTAGAAAACCATGCCAATGTCAGAGTTAAATGCTTTGAGATAGTAAAACACAACTTGTTCATGCGTGGGTCGAAGGCCATCAGGAACTCTTTGCCAACTTCGGGTGAATCTAACATTGAAGTCCACTATCTCCTCCTGTGGATGTCTTTGGATCATTGTAAATTGATGTAACAAGGAGAATGGATCAGCTTGCTCATGAAAATTCTTGATTAGCAATTCTACCAACTGATCCCATGTGGCGATAGTGGTGGGTGGCAAATACCGGTACCAGTATAACAATTTTCCTCTTAGAGATAAAACCAGCAACCTTACCATTATGTCTTCATCCATGATACCATGGATTGTTGCCAAAGAAGCCACATCTTGAATATGCTCATATGCGGTCTTACCAATACCATCATAGGTAGGCAAAGCCTTCAAAGTTGCTTGGGGAACTAGATTTTGTACTTGTAAATTTAAAGCTCCTAAGCTATTCCATGCTGGGAACTGCCTTGGTGGTTGTGGCTATTGTGGTGGTGGATTCTGAGCCATTTGAATTGGTGTATGAGGTTGTGGAGGTGGGATGCTAGTAGCAGTACTAGCTGGACTTGACGAAATAGAAAATACACCAGCTATCTATGAGGATGTTGTGGATAACGTGTAAGGTAAAGGAACTAACCTAGGGTGTTCACCTAATATTTCGGTATCAAGTTCGTAAAACTCAATGGGATCTTTAGGATTTTTGGCCTTTGATCTTGTAATCATGAAGCACAACTTTCGTTGCCTTCATGTTCGGAGGCTTCTGGGTATAATTGAGTCACCAGATGTTCTAACTATACAACATGAAGGTGAACATCAAACCTCAATACTATTGAAAGTGGAACTTTTGGGGTCCCACCGGGCGTGCCAAAAATTGTTGGTCAAATATCTGCCTAATTATACAAACATGCATTTGTGCACCCTAGACATGGCCAACATTGAAAGGCCAGAGGAAAGGAATGTCCTCCATGCCAATCTCTAGAGAGGGTTGGCTCCCTTACTAAATCCTACATTGGTTAAATACTAGAGTTGCAAGAAAGAAATTAGAAATGACAGAAAGAGATGGGAAATATGGCCACATGCAAAAGGTGTAGGATTGGGGATAGACTAGCAGTAGGAATTTCACTCAAGCCTTGAAGCAACATGTAATAAAAGAAGGTGACATAATTTACTTATGACCTTGTAGAGACAACCTCTAGGATCACATTCTAGAACTCACTCCCTCACCAACAATGTTTAAATTCAAATGCAGAATTTAAACTTAACAACAAACAATGGATATGAGCATAAAATAGAAATGCATAAAAAAGAAGGAAATCACACACAAGATCACTTGCAAATTCAGAAGCCAAGTATCTTCTATTGATGCAGAGAACTTGAATAGTTTTTTTGCAGAATGTCTAACCTCCTTTTATAATGAACATTGGTTAGTATTTATAGAGGATTTCACCTCTTTCATTAAATGCACAAGAAGACAAAATATTTATAGATCAAGAACATTGGTGAAGCAATTCCTCCTTGAAATCCTTGAAAATATTTCTCTCAAGGCAACGATCCAGTTTTAAAGGGAAAATCTCCAGGAAATCGATGCATTTGGATGTCGGTGCACAAAAAACTGCAAACCTGATCGTTGGCTTGATACATTCACCATGCCTTGGAAATTCACCTTCATTGGGAATGTTTTGAAACTCATGAAGATCTCCCTATGAATTTAATGTGATAGCTCTTTTCGCTCGATATCCACAACTATAGTCTCTCCTCACCACAATCATTAAATACTTTTCATTCATCTATTTCAAGCGCCTTTGAAAAAACTACATTGATGCTTGAATCCAAAACTGAGCAATGAGCGAACACACTTCTTTTAATTGTCAGCATTTACTTCTTAATCACATTTCTTGGTGGAGAGGGCACTTCCGGTAATTCCTTATTAAAATTTGACATATTGCATTTATCCCCTTATCACGGTAGCAATCAATTCTTTTTTCTAGGGTGAAAGCGCTTCATAACAATGGACTTGTTTTCCTTAAGATATACGTTCACCTCCAAAAGGGGTAAAATATGTTGTCACCTTCCATTTGGGGTGAATGCATAGTTGACTATTCAAAGTCGCTCAAGCGCCTTGCTATTTTGTTGACGTTCGCCCGAACTCTTCCTTTGGTGAACTTTTTGTCCCATGAAGGGGCAAATGTTACTTTTGCTCGCGCATCGTTGTGGGGCCCATAGCCTTCATTCGTTCGAACTCACCTTTGGTTGGAATTTTCGTCCCATGAAGGGGTGAATGGATTTTTGCCCCACCATTTGGGTGAACGTCCCTTTGACTGGTCAATGTGCTGACTAGGCATGCCCTTATAAAGCTTTAAATTACATATGTCCCCAAAGTGAGGTGAACGAAGTTGTCACCCATGCTTTGGAGCAAACGCACTTCCTCTCATTATGCTTGCACTTCGACTTCGGGCACCTTCCTTATTAATTTTAGAATAGCTTTTTGCTCTAAATATGGGTGAAAGGGACTTTCGCCCCTCATTTGGGGTGAAAGCATCCCTATTCAAAACTTAGCCCCATTTTCTCCATTTTCTTTATATAAAAATATCATGTTCACCCTAGAATAGGGCGAACACGTCAGTCGCCTCGAACTAGAGGTGAACGTGCCCTTGTCGCTTTTTGCTTTATGCCTCCCAAAAAAAACAAAGCAATCGTTGTCGCCCAACGATGAATTTTGAAGTAGTGCCCTGTGTGATTTAATTTTACTGGAATTTCTCACATTGTAAACATCTCATCTCTCAACGCTCGTTAATTCAAGCAAGGAATGCATGAAAACAAAGCAGTTAATATGCACAAAACTATAACATATCATATAGGCCGAAAACACTAAATTATAGCATTAATATAATATATTTGCCAATTTACATCAATAAAACTTCATCAAAATTTTAATGTGGCATACTACAAAACTGCCAATAAGTAGTTAGAAGATCCATGGCTAAAATTGAAGATCAAAATCAAGAAAATTTATAGACTGCCACATCATCCAAGTAGACAACTCATCCATACAGTTGTAAAACACTTAAAATTCAAGATTGTAAGGCTATAAATAGCCATTGAGACCCCATTCCAAAAGGTTGGATTCCACTTTTAGCAATAGGTCTTTTAGAATTTTCTTTTCTTTGTAGACGGTGGACATCTGCACCCTTGACATTGTACCTTGGAGATTTAGTCTTGAAATGTTAGCAATTCTGAGGATGTAATGATTTGAATAAATATCAAGTAATGCAAATTATTAGAGTTCTTGGTGTAATCTATGCATGTTGATGGTGGTTACATTTGGGTCAATTCTAGTATTTTGTCTTTTTTCCTTCGAAGATAGCACCACTTTGACCTCAGATTGTGCAAATGTTGGTCAAGTCAAAGCTGGTTAAAATCATATTTGTTATTTCAATAGATTTAGAATAAGCTCTCAAGAATGCAATGACTTATTTTATTTCTTCCTTTAACCCTTTCCTTTTGAATTTTCTTTGAAATCTGCTTAGAATAGGAGTAGAATAGTTGAATTCCATCCTCTAAAACTTAGTTTTTATCTATTATATTTCATATGTTTCAGAATAGATATTGTTACATGCTATAATTTACATGATTATGATGCAATGAATGATGTCTATTGATTACTTTGAGACAACAAGCCTAGAATCTTGCTTTTCTTTATTTCATTGAAATAATCCTTGATATTAAATGTTTATATTTTGATGTTTAGCTAAGTATTATGCTAGATTTATGTTTCTACAAGTTTAGACAATGAATTGACACTCGCCCTTGCAACAATTATATGTAACCCAAAGTTGGAAATTGGGTTGATGTATCACTCAATAGAACCACCTAGTTATTTTGAAGCAACAAATTCAAGCACTTGAGATGAAGCAACTCGAAGTTGAAGAGGTCCATTTTGAATGCAATTCTTCTTCATATGTAGATTCTTGTCAAAATGGGATGGAAATGGAGACTAGAAAGAAGGACTAAGAGTCCTTGCATAAGACACTCAACATTCGATCATTTTTGTCAACCACGTACTCTTCCACCAAACAAAGGAAGCACAAATACAATGCTTATCATAGGTAACAACTTATTTATATTAAAAAGGTCAAGATGCATAAGAGAAAGTAGAAGGTGATTGAACTTACCACAAAAAGTGATATTCAAGCTAAGAATAGTGATAGGCCATTAAGATTGCCAACATAAGATGCATGGCAATACATGTTGAAGATCCTCCCCACAAAGACAGTGAGGAGGAATATATTTATTAAATAATTCAAGTTTAATCCTTGTGAATAGATGTGTGTGTTCATATTCACAAGAGGATATTGAGTGAGACCATAATTTCTACTAAATTTGTGTGTATTAGGCTTTGAATAAGTAGTTACATAATGTGTGATCAAGAGTTTTTTATGTCTAGAGTGCATGATCAGTAGTACCCAACGCTGGTAAGTAAAGTGCAAGTGCAAAGTTCACATTGAGAATTTTGTTCCTAAGAGTAGTGAGATGGATTAGACAAAGGGAAAGATAGAGCCAAGAGCCAAGATCCAGAGCTCAAGCTTGACTCTGAGTTCGATCCAATAGAAGAAGAGATGTTAGATAATTATTACCAAATAATGTAATAAGGGGGGCATGATAGAAAAAATTACATTATTAGAATAAGCCTATTATTACACCTTATATTAGATTTGGAGGTTAGATTAGTTGTAACTATTGGTCCAAATTCTGATTATGGTTATTGTAGTGAATTCTCACTACATTCAAACCTTACCTTGAGAAAATCTTGAGAGGTGGTCTAAACAAAAGAGAAGTAGAAAATAATCAAGGAATGAAGTGGTGGATAAGTGTGAGTAGAAATTTTGATCAAAAGTTTGAAAAGGTAGAATGCGGGGAATAGTTTCAAAGAATGAATCTTCTCAGATGATAAAAACTTCAATAAAAACTTGCACCAACTTTTGATAGTTTCGACAAGAAGGGGAAGACAAAAGTTTTGATGGCATGCAACATCTAGCCCCCAAAAGTTGGAAGTTGGCAAAAGTTCTGAAAGGTGCAAAAGGAACAAATGTCTAAAATATCAAAGGTTTTGGAAGTTTCGAAGCAAATGAAAGAGGAAAAGCTATGATCACATCTCCCAAATATGGTAGTTGAGCTTATAAAAGCAACAATGGAAAAAAAAATTCACAGTCTCACCTACTGCACAACATAAGTGGTTGACGCATTGAAGGTCACAACATGGGAGCCATAACAAGGACAACTTCAGATTTGGAACATCAATTATAGAAGATTGCCTACGTCTAGTCTTTGGGTAATTCCAAAAAAGGTTGATGGCAATAACAATAGTAGGGGTGCATCCAAAGGCTCAAAACCATTCAATTTTAATGAGCACAAATCCATAGACCCTGAAGGAACCAGTGACTTGAATGAAGACATGACCTAGCACATGGAAGAGCAATCATCTTGAAATCTCTACATAGTTTTGGAGGGAAAGTATCCCCTTGTGTAATCTATAAATAGTAGTTCCTTAAAGTTGTAGGGCATTGACAAGTTATAATATGGGCATGCCCTCGATCCCCCACTTATGGCATAATATTGTAATATTTTTATATTCATATATGCATACTAGAGGCATGCGACTATTTGGTTCTTGGTTCTCCCTGTCCCGTTTCCTTTATGTATTTGTGTTTATTTGTGCTTATATATGTTCAAAAGAGGAAGTGTTCATTGTGTCAAT
This sequence comes from Wollemia nobilis, assembly GCA_028583015.1. Classification (NCBI taxonomy): domain Eukaryota; kingdom Viridiplantae; phylum Streptophyta; class Pinopsida; order Araucariales; family Araucariaceae; genus Wollemia; species Wollemia nobilis. The sequence goes on along the minus strand of JAQPPZ010002336.1, from coordinate 2,636,553 downwards.
GCATTACACTCAAGGTTGTTGTGCAAGGGGATCTTATCTTGATCTTGACGCATCACCTCTGTTAGCTTAGGTTTTTTCCTTTTCATTGTCTTTTATTTTTTTCTTTTTTCTCTAATCCTTTTCCCCCAAAGTTTTTAGATTAGGACTGTGCACTTAAGGTCACATCTTAAAAGGAATCAATCTTGTAAAAATTCCTAGAGGTTGTCGATCAAGCCAAACTCCATGCTCTCGAGATTGGCCCTATTGTGTTGTTGAACACAAGATGCGATAGTCCCGACCATCTAGTCCCTCCTATTTGACAACCTGGACAATCGAATTAGAGGACAACAATTTAATGGGACAACAATAAGAGCCCTTGCGACCACCAGTGCCACTAAAAGTATGGGACAACATTCCAACGTCAACACTGTTAGAGTATATTACATCATTTGGGTCATGTAAATGTACCACCTTAGGTACATAATTAGAGTAGGAGTTTACTTTAGAGTAAAGTTAGTTACTCCAAGTATTGTAATAAATGCACAAGTGTCAATGTGCAAGTTGTAAATGTACAAGCAGTCCACTTGTACATCAGATAGATAGGTAGAGTAAGGGCCAAGGAATCTATCTTCCTATATAAAGGGCCTCATAGTGAGTGTTTTAAGTGAGATAGTTAATATAGTGAGTGTGTGGTATAGTTTAATAGAATGGTACAATGTAGTCCTTTCATATCTATTCATGGAGTGTTCATGTCCTCCATTATTTAGCATTGTACTATTTTTTCCACTTCGATTAATGACATATTTATGAGTTATTTGCAGATGTTCATTTACTTACTTTCCTGCATATTATTGGGCCATTACTTTCTAGTTATCTCAGTTTACTTATTTTGTATATTGTGGTTGCATTTCCTACATTACCTATCCATAAAAAGCTAACAAACACTCGAGTATATGCAATATTATATTGAAGAAGATCTCACGATCCCATTGATGCATCTACAAAATATGGTCTACCAATACCAAGTACATAGTATCATCAAGCAAAACAAATTGCTTGTGGCATATTTTATAGGTAAGGCTTACAAGGGCTATAAATCTCCTCGATAAATGTAGAGTTCTTTTTTAATACAGTTATTTTTAATGCTTTATAAATATTTTATTAATTAATGATTCCTGTATATTCTTTCATTATAGTTTTAATAGTGTCATCGTGTGTCCCATCTTTTTATTTTTTTATGTGTAAAAAAGATAAATCCGGTTGTCGGGATGACATAGGGTCAGTGAAGTCCATGGAGAAAGAAATATATATGACCATCACATGAAGTCCCGGCTGTAGAAGGGGCAACAATAGAACAAGTTGAGGAAGGGAGGGGGTCAAGATGAGCAGACTAATTGTGACTAAGGGCTTTAACCCATGGAAATGGGTGAGCAGCAGTTTGAACCAGCCGAAGCCGAAGCTTGCTACCGCCAATCTGAAGGGTTCCAACAACGGAAATATTCATCAAATTAGATTGGGACATGCGTATCGAAATGGACGCAATGCAGAAGTGCCGGCACAGTTCTCTTCTCAGAGCGCAGACGACAAGTCAGGTATTTTGTAATATCATATCATGAACACTTCAATTATTTTGGAACCTTATTTCTACGGTGCTTTCATGTTTACTGAGATGCCATTTTTTTTTTGCACTTTTTTAGAAGATTCCAAAGGGTTTGACAGGGCACCTGACGGCCTAAAGGATTCCAAGGTTGGTATATGCATATTTAGAGCGAGAAGATTTTAATAATAGAGATGCTGCTCTACTAATTCTTGTGCTTTGTTTTGTGCTTGTGGGTTCAGTCTGCGGTTAAGAGTGTGCAAGTTGTGAAGGCTCCCGGCAAACCAGATGGTGTTTTGAAGGCGATGGTCTTTTGTTGCTCACGTTTTTCCAATCATACAATCTCATCCATTGCCCACCAAAATCACAATCTCCATATCGATATCAATTTCACTCTCACACAACTCTGTCGCGAGGGGCGGTTGAAGGACGCAATACACATTTTGCTTACTACAAATACAAATACACACCACTCTTTACACTCTTCAACATGTCTTCAACTCCTGGAGACCTGCATCGCCAACAATGCCCTTTCAGAGGGCAAGCTGCTTCACTCACTCATCAACCGCATCGGACATAAATTTGACACCTCCGACCACAAATTTCTACAAGACAGACTTATTCACATGTATGTTCATTGCAGAAGTTTGGCGGACGCTCTCAAAGTTTTCGACTGCATGACTGAACGAAACGTCTTCTCATGGACTATGATAATTTCAGCTTACGAAAGACATGGCTTTCCTCGACAGGCACTGACACTGTTTCACCAAATGCAACAAACAGCAGCAGCAGCAGTCCATCCAAATCATTTCACCTTTGCCAGCGTCCTCAAGGCATGCGCCAAACTGACAGATTCGCAACAGGGTTTATACATCCATCAAAGACTCTTTAAAAGCGGTTTTTCATCGGATGTTGTGGTTGTCAATGCTTTGATTGACATGTATGCAAAATGTGGGAGAATACACAAGGCACAGGAATTGTTTGACAAAATGCATGATGCAGACACAGTTTCATGGACTGCAATGATTGCAGGATATGCACAAAACGGACACGTTGAAAAGGCCCGCGAATTGTTTGACAAAATGCCTCAACGAAGTACTGTCTCATGGAATGCAATGATTGCAGGATATGCACAAAACGGGTTTTCTGAAAAGGCCCTAGAGACTTTTAAACAGATGCAATTGTCAGGTGTAAAGCCAAGCTCAGCAACATTTGCCAGCATCCTTCCCGCTTGTGCCAACATGGGAGCTCTAGAAGAGGGTATAAACATTCATCAAAAAGTAATTGAAAACAGATTTTCAGCAGATGTTGTGGTTGTGAATGCCTTGATAGACATGTATGCAAAATGTGGAAGAATAGACAAGGCCCGGGAATTGTTTGACAAAATGCATGATGCAGACACAGTTTCATGGACTGCAATGATTGCAGGATATGCACAAAACGGACAAGTTGAAAGGGCCCGCGAATTGTTTGACAAAATGCCTCAACGAAGTACTGTCTCATGGAATGCAATGATTGCAGGATATGCACAAAATGGGTTTTCTGAAAAGGCCCTGGAGACTTTTAAGCAAATGCAATTGTCAGGTGTAAAGCCAGACTCTGTAACCTTTGCCAGCATTCTTCCAGCATGTGCCAACATGGGAGCTCTAGAAGAGGGTATAAACATTCATCAAAAAGTAATTGAAAACAGATTTTCAGCAGATGTTGTGGCTGTGAATGCCCTGATAGACATGTATGCAAAATGTGGAAGAATAGACAAGGCCAGGGAATTGTTTGACAAGATGCATGATGCAAACACAGTTTCATGGAATGCAATGATTGCAGGATATGCAATTCATGGCTACAGCAAGGATGCCCTTAAACTCTTTGATCTGATGAAGCACATGGGAACCAACCCTAACAACGTAACCTTTGTATGTGTTCTATTTGCATGCAGCCATGCAGGTCTAGTGGATGAGGGCTGTAAATACTTTAATAGCATGAGTGACTCTTATTGCATTATTCCTGAGATGAATCATTATGTATGCATTGTTGACCTTATTGGCCGTGCAGGCTATCTTGAGGAAGCTTTGAACTTCATTGTCAAAATGCCCATAAAACCTGAATTGGTTGTGTGGATGTGTCTGCTTGGTGCTTGTAGATCACATAAGAATATAGGAATAGGGGAATTTGTGGCAACAATCCTTTTTGTGTTGGAGCCTAAAGGTGCTGCATCTTATGTTCTTCTTTCAAATATTTATGCTGAAGTGGGCAGCTGGGATGATGTTCAAAGAATAAGGACATTGATGAAAGATAGAGGAATTAAGAAGACGCCTGGATGTAGTTGGATTGAAGTTCAGAAAAGGGTACATGTTTTTTGTGTAGGAGACAGATCACACCCACAAACACAGGAGATCTATGGAAAATTGGAGGAATTGTCGAGTGAGATGAAGGCAGCGGGGTATATTCCAAATACAATACCTGTGTTGCATGATGTGGAGGCTGAGGATAAAGAATTGTTTGTCTGCCAGCATAGTGAAAAATTGGCAATTGCATTCGGGTTGTTAAAGACTCCCCCGGAACCATTATTAGAGTTGTGAAGAACCTTCGAGTATGTGGTGACTGCCATACTGCAACCAAGTTTATCTCTAAGATTGTTGCAAGGGACATTGTTGTAAGGGATGCAAACCGATTCCATCATTTTAAAAATGGAAAATGTTCTTGTGGAGATTATTGGTGATGCAAAGTAACACAAGATCTAAAGAGTCTTGCACAATGACATGGTGCATGCTTTCAGATTTCAGTGGTAGAAAATTACCATGTTTCATTTCATTTTCTCAAAAAGTGCTGTTATTAAATATTTGTACAAATAGGCCAACGGGTTCTTGGTTCAACAGTTGGGACAAATAGTTTAATGTAGCCCACACCAAGGTTTCAAATCTTGACGGCACCAGATAGCTCAATGTGACTAAATTGATGTAAAAGGGAAAGGGTAACCCTTTCAAAACCCTACTTTTAAAAATATATATATATATTTTTATTTGTACAAATAGACAATGTTGTTGATTGCTAACATCATATTGTTCGAGTGAATGTAACTGCCTAGGTATATCGATGGGGTATTTGTGAAAGCCTTGTTTTTTAATACTATGAGTGATGGTATTGAACTATTTTTCAGGAATCGTATACAACTTTATAGTGAAGAGCTGGAGAAGGAGGTGGAAGAATCACAAACATGAAAGGAGAAATACTTGAAGGAAATGGAAAACACTCAACAAACAATAAATGTTAGAGAAGGGCTAATGCAGTCGTCACACAGACGACAACGTTCCCTTTGAATGGTGATTGTCTCAAGTCAACGTCCTTTGAGATGGTAAATCTTCTTTGTACGATGATATTCTAGAGTACAACAATCCAATTTGTACAATAGTCAATTTGTATGACACTTTAGTTGTATGACAAATTCCTTCAAATTGGACGGCTTGAACAAGATCGTTCAATTGTATGGTGTGCTGGTTTGTACGATAAAATATTGAACGATAAGATTTTTTGGAAGTCATTCAATCGAAGTAATCAATTTTGAAGGGCATACTTTTGTTTAATTTGAACGACACTTCTCAGTATTTGACATCTCATTTCAAATACTCGTTCTTTGCATTTTATTGAGATGGTTATCACATATCCTTAGTGAATGGCAATCACCCTCGATAAGAATCCCTTCTGGTACTCCCTCAATTGCTTCTCCTGCCACCTTAGGCAGTCACCTGCACTTCTGCATGTCACATTATGGTAACACACACTCAACAATACAATATAATAGTCTTTTATACAACACAACTAGAATTAAAAAAAATAAGGCGTGCGGCAACAACCAAATGGAAATACACAAATAAATAAGAAATCCTATGTTTCTTAAGCTCTTCCCCTACAATTCCTCCTTAAGTCTGCACTCTTTCATTCCATCAGTAGTTCTTCTCTTTTCTCTTCAAAGCTTCTCCTCCGCTCTCTTCACCTAATAGACGTAACCTCTTCTAATAGATGTATATATGTACCTATATATATATAATTGTGGAGTGCAACTATTGAAACGGTTATCGAGACGGTTAGCCCTCTTGGTTGCTCAATGGTTGGCCACCGGATGGTTGGTCTTCGAGTGCTCCCACATCATACTCATTGGGTAAAGGAAATTTTTCATGAACATTGTTGGGAATCTTCGATGAAAACTCTGTATTTAGCAAGCTTGGAAGCATTTATCCATGTCACCATGTCAACTTCCTGATTCTTCCACTTAACTAGATGCTCAAAATATTCTTTGCCTCTAGTCCTTCGAGCCACTCTAGAATCTATAATTGCCTCAATTTTATCTTGTTCCTTCTACGACAACTGTTGTACCCAATCTGCCATCGAAGGATCTAGAGTCGTATTGACCTGCTCACTTGTTGATCCTTTGTAATAAGGGTATAAATTTGCTACATTGAAGATAGGGGATATACCAACTCCTTCGGATAGTTCTAGTTCATAAGCATTCGCGACAAACTTTCTCAAGATCTTGCATGGTCCTATCTTTTTCCACTTTAGCTTGTGATAAGTTCCTTGTGGGAACCTTTCTTTTCTTAAGTGTGCTAAAACCATGTCTCCCACATGGAATTCATGTTCTCTCCTCTTGATATCAGCATGTTGCTTGTATCACATGTCATTTCTCTCATCAAATTTGATTGCACCAGAAATCTGATCTTCGGCATTAAGGCAGCCATCGGCCTCCCTCCTTCCACTCACCAACAGTTTGTAGATGATACCCTATTGGCCACTGCTGCCTCGGTTTCTGAGGCCAAAATCATCAAGTCCATCCTCAACCTCTACAACGAAGCTGTTGGCCAGAATATCAACTTCACAAAGAGTAAACTTTACTTCATAAACACCCCCATCAAAAGGCAGGGCAAAATCGCATGCATTTTGGGTTGTACCATTGTTGAACTCCTGACCACCTACCTGGGCCTCCCAATGTTCAGAGGAAGGCCAGTCAAGGCTATGTGGAACAGTGTCACAGAAAAAATCCACAAGAAACTAGCAGGCTGGAAAGGGGCTCTCCTTTCCAAGCAGGCAAAGCAACCTTGGTTAATTTGGTTCTCCAGAGCATCCCAATGTACTTGTCTGTCTTCAAAATCCCAGCTGTTGTGGAAGAAGCTATAGAAAAAATTCAGAAGCACTTCCTGTGGGCAGGGAATGATAACCAAAGAAAGTTCCACCTGGTGGCATGGGACAAGGTCTGTACACCAAAAAATAAGGGTGGGTTGGGACTGCGTCGAATAAGTCTCATGAACCAGGCCCTCCTAGCCAAACAGGCATGGAAGGTTGCCACCAACGCCAACCTGGAATGGGTATCTATTATCAAAAGAAAGTACTTGCAGCATCACTCGTTCATGGACGAAGGGATCCCCTACAATGGCTCTCACTTTTGGAAATCCATAATCCACACCAAGCAACTTCTCCAACGTGGTTCAAGGTGGCAGTTGGGATATGGTAATGACATAGACTTCTGGAATGACTCTTGGGCCAAAAATGATCCCCTCATCAAATATCCTGAAGTGGTTATCATCAAACACCTTATAGATAATAAGTTTGGCCCCAGAGTAGCTAATTTCATCACCATAGAATAGGGGAACCGACAATGGAAACAGATCCAATTCAGAGTGAGAAATGTAGTCATTGACAAAGCCATGGCATCTCTTCAGGCCGTCCTTAGGGTAAACTTCGTTCCACAGTCCCAAAAGAAAGACGAGCTATGTTGGAAAGGGTCCAACAATGGACGGTTCACCGTTAGATCCGCAACACAGATGATGGACTGCCCCCCTAAGAATCCCAGGACCATTAATAGACAAGACATAGCCAGAATTATCTGGTTCAAGCATCTGATCTCAAAAGTGGCACACTTTTGTTGGTTCACAGTCCACAACAAAATCTTGACCATGGACAATTTGATTTAAAAGGGCATCATAGTTCCCAACAGATGCTACCTATGCAACCAAGCATGGGAATCCACCCAGCACATCCTCCTCGAGTGCCCCTTCGCATGGGATGATTTATCATCCTTGATCAGCAAATTCCAGGTCAACTGGGTATGGCCCAAGTCTATCTTGGACCTATTGATCCAATGGCCTAGGGTCTTCAAAAATCCAAGACTCAGCTTTCTATGGAATTCCCTGCTCCATCATGTGGTGTGGTAAATCTGGTTGGAGCGTAACAACCGCATTTTTAATGAGAACCCCAAAAATTCAGATGTTGTTGCCTCTAGAGCTTTGTCCTTTGCCATTTAGACCAATAGCCTCATCCCCTGCACTGACATCCCAACCTTTGGGATTGAATCTCTTCTGTTTGGTTCTCTTGGGATTTCATCAGAATGCACCAAAGCTCAGAATTCCCCCAGCTCCAGGACCAGTTCCAAGTGGACCCCCCCTCCCTTGGGATGGCTCAAGGCCAACTTTTATGGAGCATCTAAAGGCAACCCAGGGAATGCAGGGGCTGGAGGCATCATCAGAGACCACTTCGAAAACATCATCCTAGCTTTTGCCAAAAATTTGGGGTCCCAAAAAAATAACTACGTAGAAGCCCGAGCGCTGTGGAGATGCATTGAGGCAAGTAAAGCCCTGTCCAGACCAATCATCTTCGAAGGAGATTCGGTTTTTATAGTTGGTCACATCACCAACAACAGCAAAGGAGTATGGAACATCCAAAATATCATTCAGGAGTGTCAAGCCTCCCTTAGTCACCACCCCCAAAGCACGATCAACCATGTATTTCGGGAAGCGAATAAGGTAGTTGACCTCCTGGCCAATAGAGCAATCAACCAAACCACCTTGATCATCTAGGAAGAAGACTTCCCTCAGGATGTCATCACAAAAATCAATCAAGATGTGGTACCCAGCTGCAAAATGCAACGTTAGCTGCCTTGAAGGTATTTTGTCAATACCAATGGTGTTTGTTTTTAACGCCAACCCACTTCGAAAGAAAACCACAAAAGGTGGCTCTTGCCACCACTTTGGTGTTTCGTCAACACCAGGGGTGTTTTCTCTTAACACCATAAACCTTTGAAACTCCACCACTTCCATCATTCTTCGGACCGATGTCAGTACGGGTTTCAGTGCAAAGCGCTCGCCTCGTGTCATCTCCCCCTGCCAACCCAATGGGCCACCTTCACCGTCGACCACCAGCTCGTGTTGCCTCATTTTCACTTCCCGAAACATCGCCCATTCGCCCCACTTTCTTCACTTTTCCTCCGCCCGCTCCTCATGCCGCCCGTTTTGACCACTCCCCCGCTCCTTTCCATTCTGGCCCATTTTTCACGAGTCATGCCATAGACAATATCATTGCCTCTATTTCCCATTTTCGGACAATAGTCCCCATGACCTTTAGTTGTTGCTCTTTTCGCCTCCCCTGGCCTTTTAATCCTCGCTCTGTGGTTTTGGCGAACATTCAACAGAAGCAAATCAAAGACGATGATAAAAGTTGGCCCTCCAGCTCTGTTTACCCTAGTCTGAGAGACACCATGGCTTTCACCGAGCCAGCTAATTTGCAGATCGAGCCAGGGATTGCGGCCTTGCTAGACGCTAAAATATTCATCAACTTCTTCAACTTGTTCTATGGGATAGATGAAGTCACCAGAGACTTTGTTGAATCGTGGAACGAGGGAGAAGTTCAAGTTCTAGGACTACGATTCGAGGTGAGTATCCACTCTATTGCTCAGGTCTATGGTATCCCTCCTATTGGTAGGGTAGTACGCAGGGATAAACATAATTTTAAGGAAAAAATAGACCAGTTCCTCGACAAGGAAAAGGATCTAGTCTGGGAAAAAAAGGTGTTCTACGTTCATCCTTTCCTCGGTCTTGGGTCACTGCCACTGTCCCTATCATCCAATATGTCACTATTGACAACCCCAACAACCCTCTCTGCGCCTACAACCTCGCCTTTGTTAATCACCTCCGCGACGTTAGACCCATTAATGTCCCTGATTTCTTCTTTTGTTCCATCATCATTACCATCAACAATTTTAGGGAGCATAAATCCTCGAATCCTCCTCGCCACCAGGGTCTCTTTCTTGTGTTTTATAGGCATGTCCTTGCCCACCAAGTCAAGGGGGGAATCCCTTCCCAATCCCCCAGTCCTGAGCGCTCTTCTGAGTCCACCCGTAATGTTGATCCCAGCCCTCCCCCGTCACCCAACCCTATTGATCCCCCCACTAGTACCAAGTCCCCTGTTGGTCCCCCATCACCCCTCCAACCCAAGATCGTGGCAAGGAAGCAGTGCCCCCTACCTCCGCTTCCAATGACGAAGTTCCCACTGGTAAGCGTATGAGATTCAAGCAAAAATCGATCAGGCCCTCCTAGAAAAGAAGAAAATCCAGCAGGCTGAAGCCTCCGAAAATGAGCGACCAACACCCGTCTCTAGAGATAATCAACGTGTTAGTATCACAATGACACTGAGAGGGGGGGTGAATCAGTGTATCTCTTGTTACTTAAATCTTCAACTCTTAAAGCCGAAACAATGAAAACTTAAAACCAAATAAAGCAAATATAACAAGATAACATCACACAACATAATATGTACCGAGGTTCACCGATTTGGCTACTCCTCAAAATGACTGTTTGGACTCCCATCCAAATCCAGCTTTTGCAAAGCACCAACTTTACAATCAATTTACCAGCACCCACTAGAAGGAGCATCAACCCCTGATTTACCAACACCAACTAGAAGGAGCACCAACCCCTTATGCCAAGCACCAACTTGGACTTCAATTTTGAAACTAGAAGATTGACATAAAAATGCCTTCACTTTTACAAGACCCTGACTGGTCTATTGCTTACCCAACGTCTACCACAATTCACAAAACACACACACTTATCACACACGAAAATTCTCCAAGCAACACTCCTTTTATAACAATATTTTCTCTTTGTAACTCCTTTTGTAACTTCCATATTCTCACATGCCACCTATCAATTGTAACTCCTTTCATATTCTCATATGCCACTTGTCAATTGTAACACCTTCTTTATGTAACTCCTTTATGACACAATATTCTCCTATGCCACTTGTCAATTGTAAATCCCTTTTTATATTTTCAACCTAGTCCATATTTTCTACAGTCACTGCTGGTCACATCTTACTTTCAACTGTTCAAATCTGGAGAAGACATTTCGTCAAACACTTCACGGCCAACTACAGTGCACCTTACTCAAACTCATACTTCGGGACCACGTGACAACTCAAACCAAAAACAAAAGATGATCTATTTGATGCCTTGAAGGTGTAACAACACTGAAACTGAAACTCTGGCGACTCTTCAAGGTCGAAACGGCCAACTAAAGGATTTTGCACAAGTGGCACAAATTGACATAAAAGAGACCTGTAACGTTTTTGCAAAAATCATAACTCTCACTTCGTAACTCGGTTTTCTCTGAAATTTGAAACGTAGAATCTTTGCAACACTGACTATGTCCAAACCAAAACTCATCGCCTAACTCCTTACGGTTCGCCTGTACCACTTCCACAAAAACTGCTACTGACACACTTTTTCCAAAAAGGCTTTTTGTTTCTATTTTGTGGTCCTTCGTTTCCTTTTCTCCACATGGGCATGCGTCGACTTCTTTCCATGTGTAACGACCATCTTAAATGATTTCAAATCATTAAAGATTCCTTATGTAACGTTTTGTCTTATTCATTGAATTTTGTCCTTATGTGACAAATTACCTTATTCAATCTTCGATTTATTCCTTATAGGTCCACGTCACTATGTAGTCTTCAGTTTCACTATCCTGGTGTTCATCACTAATATCAGACGCACTGTCAACTACTCTATTCCTTTGGCGAAAATGCAACATGTCGCGATATCGCAACACTTTTGTTTCTCTGCCTGCCTGCCCTTTTGAGTCACGAAAATGCGACATGTCGCGATATCGCGACACTTTTGTTTCTCTGCCTGCCTACCCTTTTTGAGTCACGAAAATGCGACATGTCGCGATATCGCGACACTTTTGTTTCTCTGCTGCCTGCCCTTTTTGAGTCGCAAAAATGTGACATGTCGCGATATCGCGACACTTTTGTTTCTCTGTCTGCCTGCCCTTTTGAGTCGCGAAAATGCGACATGCCGCGATATCGCGACACTTTTTTTCTCCTTGCATTTTCTCTTTGCTTTGGACCGCAAAAATGCAACATGTCGCGATATCGCGACACTTTTTTTCTCCTTGCATTTTCTCTTTGCTTTGGACCGCGAAAATGCAACATGTCGCGATATCGCGACACTTTTTTTCTCCTTGCATTTTCTCTTTGCTTTGGACCGCGAAAATGCAACATGTCGCGATATCGCAACACTTTTTTCTCCTTGCTCTTTCTCTTTGCTTTGGCCCGCGAAAATGCAACATGTGATATCGCGACACTTTTTTTTCTTTGCTCTTTCTCTTTGCTTTGGCCCACGAAAATGCAACATGTCGCGATATCGCGACACTGTTTTTTCTTTGTTCTTTCTCTTTGCTTTGGCCCGCGAAAATGCAACATGTCGCGATATCACGACACTTTTTTTCTTTGCTCTTTCTCTTTGCTTTGGTCACGAAAATGCAACATGTCGCGATATCGCGCCACTTTTTCTTTCTTGTTCTCTCTTCTTTTTTGGCCGCAAAAATGCAACATGTCGCGATATCACGACACTTTTTTTCTTGCGGTGTTTTGCTTTTTCTTTGATCTTTAGCATATGGGCCACTTCGGTCTTCTTGGAAAATATGCAAAAAGGTGGGTAAACATCCTCATAAGCATTTAACATCACTGTACATACTCTGAATAACCTCTGAACTCCTGTCCACTACATCAACCGATCTATCTGACTGTGTTGACAACAATGACAATATTGTCGCTGCACCTTGCTCAACACAACGATGAAGACAAGGACGAGACCATCAACGCCAAGGCCAAGCTTCACTCTGTGGCCCTCAACCGAGTCAGCGAAGTGATAGACCACTTGCAGTCGATCGCTAACATCTGTCGGGAAGGCAGTACTCTCCTCGCAAATGCAATTATCGAACTGAAGGATCTCCCTGCTCTGCTCAATGTCCTCCTGTCTCATGACCAGAATGACAAAGTTCAGAAGGAAGAGAACAAGGATTCCCAGTAGTCCTAGGAAGTTGTCCTGTAGGCAGCTGGATTGCCTGTGACTATAGTGTTTTTTTCCTAGTTATGTTTTTGTTGGTCCCGAATTTGGATGGGCTATATAGTAGAGGGATAAGTCCCAGATGGTTTCTAATTGTTCTTTTTGGTTGTGTACTGCTGGCTCTAAGTATGCCTACTGTAATAGGGACGGGACCCTTTAACCTGAACAGTAAATAATTTTTTTTGACCTACCAAAAAAAATGGGTGGTTATGTTGATGAAATTATGTGTGAGAGTATGGTTGTGTACTTACTTGATTTAATCTCCTCTTGTGAAGGTATACGATGTCATTTTAAATGTTGCATGGCTGATAGAAAAGCATGACTTGATTAGTTACTAAATTTCTTGTATGATTGCATTCCATTACATGGTCATCTTGGTTTTATTTTTAAGCTAGTTTGGTTTTGTAATATTGTAAGTTCATTATATAAAATAGGGGTTTATCCTTATCCTAAGTTGAGCATGTGGTAGGAGTTGTATTGTCTTAAAACTCTCAAAAACTTTTTTACATTCTTGTTTAAGAACACAAGAGCATTTTATTGTGTTTGAAATGAGTATTTATTATGAAGAACATATTGGGTAGCTTTTTAAAGTTTTTATGAGCATGACTAAGAATTCTCCTATACCATATGTGTGCATAAAAAGGTTTTGCGTTGATGATGTATGAGTATGACTCTATAGATAGTATAGTCATGTCCCTTTCAATATTGTATAGTTATAATTCATAATTTGATGTGCATATCTCATGTAAAACTATTGCAAGAAAGACCATTATGTTATAGATGGCATGAACTTATTTGTAGAGTCTAAATGATCTTTATTGTTATGGTTTATTTGAGCACTACATTGTAGTTTGCATGAACATCATTTAGGAATTATAGGATAAATTATTTTATGATTCTTATGGGATCTATATTGGTTGTAACTCTCAACATGGTGACTATTTGTACTTGGATAAGATAGATTATAAACTTGCATTCCAAGCACTCAGTAAGTTCATCTTAGTTATACTTGATGAAGCCCTATTATTTGAAAAGTTGTTTATCTTTACACATAGGATACTAGAGTAGACATTTTGTTATGTTATTATCTTAAGGTGTTATTAACATAGAAGAGGTGTAGATTTCTCATTCTATACCTTATAAGATATTGTATACCTTAGTAGTGTTTTTTTTTTAACCTTGTGAAGCAAATGTTATAGCTAAGATTCATGGCTTTAATTGAATTATGGAAATTAATAGTAAAACCATATGTTTAGAGAGAAATCATAGTATCATGGTGTTTGCATATTATAGTAATCCAACCCTATCATACGATAAACTATGAAATCCATCCCTACAACCCTATGTAAGTTAAGTTTTTAAATTTAACCATATTATAAGATACATTATGAAATCTAACCCTAAAATAATAATGAACCCTCCAAACTAGTCAAAATTTGATCAATTGATAGTAAATTATATTGAAATACTAGCAAATATAAGTGTTGGAATATGTTATCCTATTATTACATATTACCTTATTTGGTTAGTCACTCATATTAGATTCATATATTTACCATGTTGGTTTTAGGAGGTTTTAGAAGATAACTCGTTATTTCGTTGCCTAACTTATTTGTAATGGAATATATAAGATTCCATTAAGTATATGGAAGAAGCAATGTTGAGAAAACAATCATATTGTAATTCTATGTTTTTGTTCAAATCTCAACATGTGGCATCAAATCAAGTTAACCTTGGATTTCTAAAGGGATATTTGCACCATAGTTGAGAAAATCTGCAAAAAATCCCGATTTTGCCTATTTTTTTCCGATTTATAGGCTAGCCGATTTTTTTCTCGAAAAATTCTAATATGCATGAAAAAAAAAATTTCAATAAAAATTTGCATTTTTCTTCTATTTTTTCAATAAAAAATGCCGATTTTTTCCTCGATTTTTTGTCAATTCCGATTCTTTGCAGATTTTTAAACCAACCGATTTACTACCCGTTTCTGATTTTCTCAACTATGATCTACACTTCCAACCAACAATTAAGGAGGAGAAAAATATATTATGTGTATATTAAGTAGAGCCTTTATTACTGAACATATGTGGCTTATCTTTGCACATATGAGATACTACTTGTACATCCTTCCTTTCAATACTTGAGATAGTGGCGCTCGGTATTGATTGACGTGCATTGAGTGATGCATTTTGACCAACCTACATTCAAATCCCTTGTTTTTTTAATTACTTCTTGAAGGCATGTTCTGAAGAAATATTTTAAAATTTTTTATAGTTATAAAAATAAAGGGAAAGAAAAGAATATTGATATTCTTTTTAACTATAGAAAAATATATTTATTTTAAAAGATATTTTATTAGTAGGGAGTTATAAGGTGTATTAGAGCATTTTTAATGTAAAACAAAGGGCAAGATAAAAAAAAAATAGTAGCATTTGTTTTTTAGTGGCATTTTTAAAAAAATAACATGATTTTACAAGGTCCACAAACATAAAATCAATATTTTTCTACATTTAAAAACATCTTTATCAAACCTTATGGTTTGATGCAACATTTAGTATATATAATGCCCTTGGTTGTCAATTATAGGTCATGTTGTCATGATAAGCTATTACATTTAATACCTAATATAGCTACAACAATGACATTTGGGATCTATCCCTATAAATCATCTGGGAGAATTTCTTAATTTTTGTTCATTCCATCTATCACCCTATTCACCCTTATTGTTTGATATAAAACCTAAGACTGAGACACTCCAAGTATATTGGAAAGTTATGCCCATGTATGAGGAGTTCTCTTTAAGCAGGTGTCATTGATGGGACAAATCCCTTTCAGTATCACTTTGGTACCACCTATCCATTTCTTTCATGTACCTTAAGGTCTCTCTCATGTACGATCGTGTATATCGAGAGGACTAGCTTTTTCGATGTACCAATGGGTATATCAAAAGGGTGGGTATATTAAAAGAATTGGTATATCAGACTGGTGGTATATCCAAAGGGGGATCTTGTTGAGAGATATAAGGAACCCTCATCATGACCACTCCTAAATTATTTCTAACATAATCACAATTATTGAAAGGTTTAAAATTTTGTATCATGGAAAAAAATGTGAACCATTCTTATAGTAAAAAAATATGGGATATTATGATAGGAGAAAATATGTGACTAGAAGAACCTTCTACTCAAATAGAATAAGATAAAAGAGATACAAGGTATAACTACTCATATTGTTAGGAGTCAATGATGAAATACAATCCCATATGAGTGAAACTAGCACATCCAAAGAAAATTGGAAAATACTCTGTATTATATTTAAAGGAAGAAATGAAGCCACCAATCATCATCTATAATCACAACTTTATTCATTAAGGATGCAAGATGGTGAAAATTTAGAGCATTTTCTCAAAAGAATTGCATAATTCAAAGCTAAATTAAATACTACGGGAGAAAAGGTTGAAGATAATATTTTAATACCTATTGTGCTTCGATCCCTTCTATATTCATTTGGAATTTTGGAAACCTCCTTACAAGTTTCCAACCGAAGGATGTCATTTGAAGAGTTAACATTCTTCAACAACATGAGATAGAAAATCAATTGAGGGATGATTTTTCCAATAATGTCCTCATCTCCATGAAGAAATAATAAAGATATATTAAGGGTTCTTTTGTCTCATCTTCATCATAAAATCAACCAAAATGGAAAAGGGAGTATTGTCATATTTGTGAGAGATAAGAAAATGACACCAAATTCTATAGATATAATGCATTGAATGAATGGAATAAAAAGTCCTCTCATGAAAAGCAACAAGGACAATATCAATCAAGATAGTCCAACAATCCATCTAGAAGAATCCAAGATATAGACCACCACCTCCATCTCAGCAAGGACATGTTGCACAAGAAGAACCTAAATCTAATCATGATGAAGAAATAGAAGTGTCACACAAAGTATTAATGATAAATGTCATGGCCCAATCCAAAGATAATTGTTGGTATATTGATTTAGAATCCAGTAAACACATGATTGGAAATATACAATGGTGTAACTCTCTTCAAGAGATACATAGTAGACTAGTACCAATAGAAGATGACAACTAGAAGTAAGTCAAGGGAGTAGGAAATATTTTTCTCAATCTACTTTATTTAGAATGTACAATAGAGAATGTCTTATACATACCAGGGTTAGCCAATAATTTACTATTAGTATTCAATTATTGGACAAAGGAATGACTGTCAAATGCAAGTCATTAATAGGAATAAAAATATTTCTTTTCAACACAAGGAAAGTTGGCAGCTACTACATATTATAAGAATAGTCTATTTTCTCTAAGATTACATACCATTTCTTCCAAGACAACAAAACCAAGGAACTCAATCATCTTATCAATCACAAAATCACAAAAGAAGGCAATCTCCACCAAGGACATATCAAAGAAACAAAAATTCAAAAGGGCACATTGTTAAAAGAGCATATGACTCAACATACAAGGTTCTCATGGCCAAAAAGGCAAATAAGAAACAAGCAAACCAAAAATATATAGAAGAAAAAGAAAATAAAGAAAAACTAGTTAAAAGACCAATGTGACACACAATATAATGATTCTCAAGAATTCTTTTTGCTAAAATCTTGGATACAATCCATCATTAGAAATGTTTATACTTCTAAATTTAATGGTCCAAGGTACCTACACTCAATTTTCAAAGAAGTTGATGATGGAAATTTCGAGACACTTAAGACTTATTTGAGTTTACTTCTCGATAAAGTTGATGACAACTATGAAAGTGTCATTACATTACCTGTTGATAGAACAAAGATAATATATGTGGAATTTCTCACCCTTAATATTTTTAAGGAGAACTATAAGAAGCAAAAGGAAACAATTAAAAAATTGAAGGATAAACCCTTGATGATATATTTTGTTTCTAACATTAGTGATATGATCAAAAGGAAAGATAGTGTTTATAACACAGATACTTTGGATTCAAGAAATTATATAAAAAAGAAGGGCTCTATTAGTGATATAAGTGGTCTTCATCAAAGGATAAAGTGTATTGTGATACAAATGATGTGAGCCCATAATGACAGATGGTTATTGTGATACTAATTATTTGAACCCCATGAAGGTCAGTGTGTATTGTGATATAAGGGACCTTATACAAATAAAATATATAGAATGTACCACTAGTGATTTGAAGATTATTTGTGAGGATAAAACTTGTATAAATTGTAGTTGCGTTAACCATGATAAAGGTTAATTTGTCAAACTTAACAACAATAATAACTCCATGCATGATGACAGTTATGATAATGAAAACTTTGGATATTTTGAAAGTCATACAACAAGTATTGGTTCTAAAATAATAAAGAATATAAGATATGATGGAACAGGCTTGGGAAGAAATGTACAAGGAATAATAACACTCATATTACCAAGTATTAGACCTAAGTTTGAAGGCATTGGTTATATAGGACAAATAGAAAAAAAAACTCGTCATTTATGGCCAGAAAACTATTGGTAAGACCCCAAGGTCTTACTATAAAATTATTAACAAATTAATGTAAATGTAATCGCAGGCCACTCAAAGGGGGCTCCCTTGTAATCGCTTTGCCACTATAGGGGGCTCCCTCCTTAGAATCTATGATTCTTATTCTTATTATTCATGGATGATTTGATATGGATGGCCAACCTAATATATATATCTACCCTAAAGCTACGTTGGTGAAGAGACATGATGGTTCACGTATGAAGAGACGTGATGGTTCACGTTATGAAGGGTTGTGATGGTTCACTTTATAAGTTAATAATATAATAATTAAATGATTAATAATACTAACTAATAATGTTAGGATTGAGGATCCTAACATGCCACCCTCCTTAAAAAGAGCTTTGTCCTCAAAGCTCAAAGTGAGAAGCTTTGTCCTTTGTTTTCCAAGAAGGATTTGTGTAAGTTCTTGGACTCTTTTAATGGCATCCTTTCGTAGGCAGGGATATCGAGAAGGATGAAGCATTAGCGGGGGGTTGCCAAGAACAATAGTAGAATCTTCCTTAGGAAAATCATGATGACGATGGGAGGGCAACCCTTGGGGTTCCTCAAATACTTCAGAATGATGCATCAAAAGTGATGGTAATGATTTCATATCCTTTTTTGGTTCCTTGGTAGAGCCAATGGAGAAGGAGTGTGTAGTCACTCTGCGTTGGTTCCGAATAGGTTTGGTCATATGGCAAGAACTCACTATTGGTGAGGAAGGTATGTGTAGGTCTTGTAGAGTGCATGTTTGGCTAGCATTGATCACTTTGGGTATGTCTACCTCATCCTTGCTTGGTACATCAATCACTTCTTGCACATCGACCTCATTGTCTTCATTGCAGTGAGTAGGTGCACTGGTCGCTTCGGACACAACTACCTCATCTGCTTGCTCTATGGAGAGACAGGGATCAACTTCCTTCAATAAATACAATGTTAGTGTAGCACATTTATGGTGGGGTCCAAATTGTTCATCACAATTATCACAGAGTCCTTTTGCTCGTTGTTCCTTCATCTCCTCAAAGCTAAGATGTTTAATTTGTAAAGTTCGATTAGATTTGGGGGTTGTGTAAGTGCTTTGTGCCCTTCCATTATGCATAGGTTTGGGAGCGATGTAAGTGGTCGACGATTTTTCCATAAGTGGTTTCCCTAATCGTTGTTGTGCATTGATTTTATCTTCAGCTAATTTTGCCAATCCATAGGTCCGCATCATGGTATAGGGATTGAACCTTGTCACCTCCATTCTAATTTCCTCTTTTAATCCCCTAATGAAGCCATTGATGAGAATTGATTCATCCAATATTGTGTTGTGTTTGGTGATATCCTCAAACCGAGTTTGATACTCACGCACAAAAGTGATTTGATGAAGATCTTTGAGCAATTCCCACATGATTGGGTCCCACATGGCTCTGATACCAAATGGTAAGACCCCAAGGTCTTACTATAAAATTATTAACAAATTAATGTAAATGTAATCGCAGGCCACTCAAAGGGGGCTCCCTTGTAATCGCTTTGCCACTATAGGGGGCTCCCTCCTTAGAATCTATGATTCTTATTCTTATTATTCATGGATGATTTGATATGGATGGCCAACCTAATATATATATCTACCCTAAAGCTACGTTGGTGAAGAGACATGATGGTTCACGTATGAAGAGACGTGATGGTTCACGTTATGAAGGGTTGTGATGGTTCACTTTATAAGTTAATAATATAATAATTAAATGATTAATAATACTAACTAATACTAACTAATAATGTTAGGATTGAGGATCCTAACAACTATGTATAAAAAGGAAATGCAAAAAATATGGACATTTGTTAAAAATATGATGGAATCTACATCCTTGTCAAATGTGTAGAGGCCATAATCATTCTAAAAGAAATTGTCAACATAAAGAGAGAAAAATTAACTCAATACACATGAATTGTGGATGGATGATAATATTTGAATGGGATAAAGTAAAGAAAATTTTAAATGAATTCTATAGCAAAATATTGTGTTCCTCGAAGGAAATAGAAATAAAGAAAAATTTGGTAAACTTTTCCATAGAGAAATTCAAGGCATGATTTCTACATCAAAAAATGATCTAAGCCATGCTTGGATGCCTATAGTGATAGGACTTGCAAAATTATATGACCCAAGGGATACTTGGAAGAATTCAATGATAGAACCTATAGATGTTGAATATATGATTGACACAAAAGAGGAGGCAATGATGAAACAAAGACAATCTTGAGGTAAATACTCAGAGTCATAGCATGTGCTAATGACAGAACCAACCTACCATTCTCAAAATTATATCCTATAGATTAGGCAGGTAGTCATTCCATTAATTGTTGTACCAAATAATGTAATAAGGGGGGTGTTAGCCTATTATTACATATTACATTATTTGGTTAGTCACTTATATTATATTCATTTATTTATTGAGTTGGTTTTAGGAGGTTTCGAAGATGACTTATTATCCCATTACCTAACTTCTTTGTAATCAAATTTGTGGGATTCCATTATAAAAATATGATATACATAGAAGAAGAAAAGTTAACGAGAAAACAATTATATTATCATTCTATGTGTTTGCTCGTATCCCAAAAAAATAATCCAATTGCTTTATCATAATTCTAATTGAAATTACATGATAAAAAGAAATTTCCTTTGGTGAAATGGAGTAAGGTTGTGATGATAAAACTAGGAGAGGTCTCAATTTAAGATTTCTTATGGATGTAAACTTAGATATTAGGGAAAATTAATTTGGAGATCGTACAAAGAGAGTCAAAGACAATGGAGAAGAATTCTTCTAAGTACATTGAGCCCAATGACCCAAGCATTATATTGAATGCATTCTCACTACCAAATGGTTATGCAATATGGAACAATTTTAAAAAATCAAATGATCTAGTGATTAAAGGTCTAAGATGGGTGGTGGGAACTAGAGAAAAAATTTCTATTTGGATGGATACTTGGTGTGATAAAAAACCACTCAATCTAGATTCAATTTTGAAACCATGGATGAGATTACTTCAAGATAAATATGGTGATAGGGTTTCAAACATTACGTATAAATATCATGAAGGAAGATACAAATGGAAAGAAGTTTTTTTCCAAGTATACAAGACATTGATACAAGGAGGCAGTTGAGAAAAAAGATAACAACAATGATCATTTTGAGGGGAGTCGAGGATAAGTTAATTTGGGAGTTGAATAGCTCAGAAGAATACACAACAATAAGTGAATAGAATGTAAAGCACCAACAAAATAGGAATACCGTAAGAATATGGAGAGATATTTGGGATAGCCCAAACATTCCTAAAGTCAGAATATTTGTTTGGCTAGTATTTCATAGAAGAATTTTATCCTACGATAGCCTTATGAAAAGGGTTTTTCATGGCCCTCACAATGTGTTCTATGTAAACAAGAGGAGAGTATAGACCATATCTTGGGACACTACTCGATTGTCTAGAAACTATGGCAATGGATTGTTAATATGTTTGGTAAATGCATGGTGATGAATGGTAAAATTATAGAATTATTAAAGTAATGCCAAAGCACTTTTAAACATGAGGCTTAACAAACAATCCATGATATGTCAAATGATACAATACTTTGGACTGTATGGTTGGAAAGAAATAGAAGAATATTTACAGAAAGGAAAAGCAATTTAGAGGTAATAAAAAGGAAGATTTTTTTAGCCATAGAGGAGTCTAAACCAACCCTATCAACTCACCCAATCCCTAATCTTGAAGTAGAGTGCCTTGATAGATGGAGTCAAGTCATCAAATAGAATTATGATGTTGGGTAGAAAAGAAACAAAAATAAGGCAAAGAATATAAAGTGGACACCACCAAAAGTGAAGTTTGTCAAATTGAATTTCGATGGAGCATCTAAAGGAAATGTAAAACCACCAGGAGGAGGAGGAATAATTAGAAATAATAGGGAAGAGATTGTCTTATTACACTTTCAATAGTGGATTTACGACAAATAATGAAGATGAAGCTTGGGCAACTTTGGAAGGATTAAAAAATAGGCAGACCAATAAAATGAAATAGAGTATGGATGGAAGGTGATTTACTAATAGTAATAAATACAATTTTGAGGAAATAAAGGCTCCATGGAAGATACAAGAGATAATTGTAGAAGTACAAGACCTTGCTACAAAGTTTGAAGAAATTAGGTTTACTCATACGTTAAGGGAAGGAAACAAATGTGCAAATAAGTTGGCCAATAAAGGGGTTTTAATTGAAGATCGTGAAGTTAGATTCCTTTTTCCATGATTAAAGGAAGTAGTAAGTTTAGTTTAAGCTAATAACAAAATGTTGCTGCGTGAATCAAATAATGATAAAGATTTATTTTAATGTTTTCCATTGGTAATATTTGCTTTATTTTATAACATTAGTGTGTTTTTAGATAAACTATTTGTTACAATTCTTTTGGTTGCACTTATGCTTCAGGAAGGAAACTAGCAATCTATATCTAATAAAGCAAACTATGATAACATGAAGTTTTGAAAATATTACTCTACTAAGATGATGGTGGAGATGGAATTTTGGTATTGTGAAGGTTGTTGCAAGACAATATCAAGAAGAAATGCTAAATTTTGAAATATTTGTATTCACACAAAAAATTAAAGAAGATCCATAAAATAAAAATCAAGAATTCAAACATTTTATGAAAAATGTAGGTATCTAGCTGTAGCAACTCAATTGGGATAATAATTGAATATGCTTATAAACTCTCAAGCTCTAAAGGAGAGATTTGTGATTTGTGAAGGTTGAGGGATCCGAGTACAACCCCTTGTTCTCTAGCAAAAAAAAATCTAATTGAAATAAGAACACATTATACAAAAGTAACATTCTTGTTGTCATGCATAGCATACAAGGATAATAATACTCATCATATTTATGCTTATTATTCTTACAAAAATCTTTAACATTAGATTTATCAATTATAAAGTAGCATGAATTCCTCTTTAACCTCATTCGAAGCATATCAATAGTTATTATCACCTCTTATTCTTATTAATATTTGCAATCTCCTTAACGATTATATCTAGAAGGATTTGTAAAAGATCTAAAGTTTACCCTTATATTTTATTTTCTCTTTTAAAATCTTTAAGTGGTAAAGATTCAATAAAAGTATTTCAAAAGAGAAAAAAATATATTTTCTTCTTTGCAATTCCTTTTACTTGATCTGATTCCTCTGAGTGGTGCGCCAGATTGCTGACGACAGTGCAACCCCTCTGCATCCGGCGGTCCTCATCTCACGTCGGGTTACCATGTACCGAGACGATGGAAGTCCTGGGAGCCTTCGTAGATAGTTTGAACCCTACCAACTGTGCTGGTAGTTACTAAAAATCATGATTGTAACCATTGCTTTTATATATCAAAAAAAAATCGTTTTACTTGAGATACAAATATTCAAATGAATGTAACAAATTTATCTTTTATAATCTTTATTATGTAAATCTAAAGTTTAAAAAAATTATTAACAACAATCATTAATATTTAAATAAATTTAAACATCTAATAAATAAAAATCATTATAATTGCAATCATTCTAATAATATAAAACTACTTTTCTAAGATCCAATTGAGTTTACTACAATTATTAACAACAAAAGATGCTAAATCTCGAGGAGAATAAGAAAACTTATATCTATGCACATCCTCCAATTGCATTCATTGCCCATCTATCACTTCTCAATAAACTCTAATTTCTTGTGCCTTTATAAGGCAAAAAGATTGAGGAAACAAACTTAAATATCTTAAGTAAAGATCCAAGTATACGACAATGTTAGATTTTAAATTCTTATAAAATAAGAGGTTTATATTTTCTATTACTTTTATTTAGTTATTTCTTTTATAATTTAAGATTATTTTATATTGTTTTTCGGGATAGTGTAATGGTTTGGGTTTTGGTTCTTTTTCAGAGGTTCAAGGTTTAAACCGTAGTATGGGTAAGTGGGTGAAGAAGTTCAAGGTTCAAGTCGTGGCATGGATAATTGTGTGAAGAGGTAAGTGTGCTCATAAAAAAATATTTTATATTAAAAATATGTTTAAATAAATTTAAAAAGAAATAAATTAGTAATCATTAGAGTGTGTGTTTATGATTTAATTTTTTAAAGGTTAAATTTCATTATTTTTTTTATATTTTTAACAAATTAAAAATTATAAAAATTCTTTATACACGTCAAGGTTCAAACCATAGCGTGGGTGAGTGTGTGAGGGGTGAATATGTGATGGTTTTGTGTTAAAGTATAGATCACCCTGTACGTCGATCATAAAAGTTTCTCACAATAACCAAACCAATATATATATATATATATATATATATATATATATATATATATATATACTAAATAAAATTTGTTTTACAAAACTAACTTCTTCAAATTTTAATAAAAATATCATTTTTATTTAACCTTAGATGTATTAATCATAACTTCGGTAAGAATCTTAATTTCCAATTCAAAAGTGGAAAATAAAATTTAAAATAAATTTTCACTCAAACAAAATTTTATTACCTTTAAAAGCTATATTTATTATTTATTAAATATTTTAAATATTAAAAATATTGTTATAATGTTTAATGAAACAGAGTGGTTTTGATAATTTAAACTTTGAAAAATACCTTAATAAAATGTTTGTAATATATTTAATAAAAGGGATTGTTAAGATCCACTGTCAAGACCTAAGACTTTGGAGAGGCGGGAAATTGAGATCTGGCGATTTTTTCCTCTGAACTAGGGTTTCTGGATCTTCGAAGATTCTTGGGCATCAGCTGGATTGCAGAAGTGCCTTTGGGGTACGGTGGTTCTGAAGGTTAGTTCGGTGCCCCAGGAGAGTCCAATGGGGACTTCTCCGGCTCCTTTTCCAGGGAGTACCAGCTCTTATGCAGACTTGTTTAAAGAAAACTCTTCCCCAAAAAACGTTGAAGCTCAAAAAATGGCATACAAAATGCTCTTCACGGCTGCTGGGAATAAGTCGGCAGCACCTCGTGTGAATGGCTATTTTCCGTAGGCCAAAACCAGGCCAAAAATAGTCATTGAGCCAAGTATGGTTGAGGAATCAATCATCTACAGAGCTGATCACGATCTAATCTGCAAGTTCATGGGGATACGTCCCTCCCTGAATTTTTTGCACTCCTGGATCCACCAAAACTAGGAGCCTCACGGTGAGTATTCATTGTGGTTTATTAGCAATGGATATTTTATTATTAGCTTTTCGTCTTTGGTCGATAGAAATAAGGCTTTCGAGTCAAAGAAGAAAAGTCATGGCTCGACAGGGCTATTTGTTCAGCCATGGAGAGTGGGATTCGATCCCCGAGTTGAACCTACTACTGTCCCAGTTTGGATCCGACTATATGCTCTCCCAATGGAATTTTGGAGTGAGCAGGTGTTGGCAAGGATTGGCAATTCCATTGGTAGACATCTGGGTGTTGCCAGAGACACACTTGAAGGGAGCATGGCCGTGTATGCTAGAATATGTGTGGAGATGGATCTCAGCCAGCCTTTGTCGATAGAGATGGAGATTGAACTGGTAGGTCTCTCCTGGATTCAACAACTGGACTATGAGGCCCTACCCTTTAGATGTAGGGTTTGTCACAAACATGGACATTTGGCCCATTTTTGCCCTAATAATATGAATGCTAAAGTGGAGGCCCCTTCAGGAGTGCCACACCAGCCTAAAGAGGACAAGGCAACACTTAATACAGGTTCTAATAGGACCGTTCAGGGCCAGGAAGCTCAGAGAGAGGGTTTTGAACAACCCAGAAGAAAAAGAAGGACAAAGAAAAAAGAGGGAAAGGAGCAATCCCATCTCAGACCTGCCAATAGGTATGAGATATTTAAGTCACTGGTTGACGAGGAGGAACAATTTATGGAGGGCATGGAGGGTTTTAAGGAAACTTCTAATATTCCCGGGCAACTCCCTCTCTCTTCTTCTCCTGTCATACAACAGGTAGTTGATCCCTGTGAGGTATCATAGCCAGTGTGCTCAGGTGCTTTGGTAGTGCATAACCAGGAGCAGATAGTATCTCAGGATGTCAGTATGGGAATACCAGAGAAAAATAGGGAAAGGCCAACTCTGGGGATAACCCAGGTAGAAAAAAGATCAAAAAATAGCAACTCTCAGGGAGTTGGTAGAAGATCCAATAAGGAGTTGCTAGCAGCCCAAGGAGACAGATTGATCACGGGAGGATCGGTGAGGACAATAGACTCTTATTGCTCCTAGGGTAACCAATGATTATACAATCATGGAATGTGAGGGGTTTAAACAACAGAACCCATCAATCTGCTATCTGAAGACTTTTAGAGAATCGCAATACTGATTTTTTGCTTTTATAGGAGACTAAGATGTCTTTAGATCTTATGTCCAAAACAGTCCATAGAATCTGGAGGGGTGTTGGTCATATGGATGTGGCTGCCCAAGGTGCCTCAGGGGGGATTGTGACTCCGTGGAACTCTCTTGAATGGTCTGCAATAGAACATCTTGCCTAGAGGGGGGTTCTCACTTCTCTTTTTAGGAATAATGTCACTACGGAACACGTTCTCATCACAAACTTTTATGGGTCTCAAAACCTTGATGGTCAGAGGCGACAGTGGAAGGTTGTGCAGAACATGCGAACCTCAAGGGAAGATTTAGACTGGATTATAGCGGGTGACTTTAACGCTAAATTATCTTCTAGAGACCAGGAAGGGGGAGCTCCCTTTTTGGACCCAGGGGACCGGTTCATGATTGCCCAAGTCCAGGCTTTGCGCTTAGTGGACATTAAATGTCCTGGCATTAACTTCACTTGGACTAATAAAAGGTGGGAGCCACATAGCAGGAAGGTTAAGCTTGATCATTTTCTGGTTTTAGAGGAGGCGTTTGTAAAATGGAATATAAATTTTCAGATTTTAGAAGGCCCAGTCTCTGATCACTGTCCCATTCTGTTGGAAGGCGGGACTAGGATGGGGCAACATCACAAACCTTTCAGATTTGAGAATTTTTGGCTTTAGAAAGAAGAACTTCGGGAGAAAATTCCATAGTGGTGGGAGGAAGGCCGCCCAACTTATGGGAGAGCAATGTTTAGAATCCACAAACAACTACAATTTGTCAAAGCTCAGTTGAAGTGTTGGAGGCGTGCTAATAAAACCGACTTCCAGGCCCAAAGAGCTCCATTGGTGGCAAGATGGGATGAGGTCCAAAAAAGTTCGAGAGAAGGAGTAATTATAGACCAGCTCAAAGCCGAGGATGATGCCTTGCGTACGACGGTGGAGGACATTGACAACCAGGAGGAGACCTATTGGCGGCAGAGAGCAAGAACCACCTGGTTATTAGAAGGGGACAGAAATACAAAATTCTTTCATCGGACTGCTTGTGCTCGAAGACAGATGAATAAGATGGAGGCCCTTCAAGATGAGAACGGTCATTCCTTTGATACACTTCCAGGTATACATTCCCATGCTATGGATTATTTCTCAAAGCTTTTTAAGGAAAGTGTGGTTCAAGATGTAGAGGCCCAAAATGAAGTTATTTCTGTCATACCTGCTATTATTTTTGAGGATGAAAATCAGGCCCTCCTCAAACCCATTGATAGAGATGAATTGAAAATTGTGGTCTTTGGAATGAGCACTGGTAAATCTCCAGGTCCAGACGGTTTCCCAATTGAGTTTTTTTAGGCTTTCTGGGACTACTTAGCGAAAGATGTTAGGGCTGCTGTTGAAGAATCCAGAGAAAATAAGAGAATGCTTAAAGCTATAAACCACACTTTCATTACCTTAATTCCAAAAGGTGAGGAGGGGGTTCATATTTCAGATTATAGGCCTATTGCCTTATGTAATGTGTTGTACAAAATAATCACAAAGGTAATGGCTGAGTGCCTAAAACCTCTTCTTCACAACATTATCTCCTTTGAGCAAGGGGGTTTTGTTGAGGGTCGACAAATTTTGGATGGGGTGGTTCTGGCCCAGGAAGCAATCCATTCAATGCACACTTCTGGGAATAAAGGGATGTTCATAAAACTGGACATGTCAAAGGCTTATGACAGGGTTGAATGGAGTTTCCTGGCCAAAATGATGGCTGCCTTTGGTTTCTCTCAGGATTGGATAGAGTGGGTCATGAGCTGTGTCTCTTCCCCGACCTACTCTGTTCTAATCAAGGGCCTTCCTTCGCAACCTTTTGGAGCTTCTCGAGGTCTTCTCCAGGGGGATCCTTGTTCTCCTTATCTTTTTCTCATTTTGGCTGAAGGTCTTGGAAGAATTTTCTTGAGGAGAAGACAGCAAGGCAGATTATTGGGTATTAGGGTGGGGGACGAAGTTTTATCGCACCTACAATTTGTGGATGACACTAGTTTGATGGGAGTGGCCAGCATCAGGGAAGCAAGAACGATTAGGGATACTCTTAATGTCTATCTCAGGGCTACTCAATAGGTCATTAATGACAAGAAATCCAAAGTGGTCTTTTTTAATCTGGAGCAAAGGCTTCAGAACAGAATTTTAGAAATCCCGGGATTCACTAGGACTTCTCTCCCTGTGGTTTACTTGGGGATCCCCTTGCACTTCAAGAAGCTAAAATTAGACACTTGGAGGAATTTGCTGGAGTGTATCAAGGACAAAATTAATCACTTGGTCTCACAAGTGGTTAAGTTATGGTGGCAGATTAACGTTCTTACAGTCAATCATTCAAGCCATGCCAATCTACAAATTTTCTATCCTGGCTGCCCGCTTACAATATGGAAAGAGTTGGACAGGATGGCTAGAAAGTTTTTGTGGGAAGGAGCTAAGGGAGAGAGAAAGTGGGCCTTAGTGGGCTGGGATAAATTCACCCAGCCCAAGGTAAAAGGTGGGCTGGGACTGAGAGGATCCAAGTTAAATAATCAAGCTTTGGCTGGAAAGTTGTATTGGAGGTGGATTTCCCAACCAACTTCCTTATTCAGTAGAATCCTAACTAGTAAATATTTGGGTCATGTTAACCCCAATGAGGTGGGCCATTTCCCTCTGGATGGTACTGGATCCTTAGTGTGGCAGGCTCTCAAGCTAGGATCTCAAGTTATTAAAGACCAATTGTTTTGGAAAGTGGGGAGAGGGGAGAAGGCTCGTTTCTGGACCGATTCATGGGATCAGTACCCACCCATCATTGTTGAATTCCCCGAGTTAATACCAATAAAATCTGCCATAGAAACCAAGGGTTGGGTCCAAATTGAAAGTTATTTCAACACTACTCAGCTGGGGGAGTATAAGTTTAAGAAGTTTAAGAGGTTGGAGGAGTGGCCAATTCCAATCCCCCCAGAGTTGGCACCCATCTTGACCAAAATCTTGACAAAAAGGTTTCTCATAGGGAGAGACGAGGAGGATGAATTAGCTTGGGGCTATGGGAGCCTTGGTGTTTATACAGTGAAGGACGGATATGACAAGATCCTCCCAGAGCCTCCCCCCATTCTTATCCGGTTGAGGATTGGAGAAATATTTGGCACTCCAAGGGTTGGCCGAAAGTAAACTTTTTTGCCTGGCAGTTTATGCACAATGGAATTCTCACTTTTGACAATCTCAGATGTAGAGGAATCATCGGTCCTTCTCAATGTGTTTTATGCCACAAGAACGAGGAAACAACTAATCACCTGATGTTTGAGTGCCCTTTCACGCGTCAGATTTGGAAGCGATGGTTCTCTCACTATAAAATCTAGGTTAATGGTGACATGAATCGGACTAATATTTGGGAAAGATGGAAGAGGGGTAGATTTAAATCTAAAGCTCTTCAAATTGGGTGGGAGCTTGGCTTATACTTCATTTGGTGGCAAGTGTGGTTGGAGAGAAATGCTAGAATTTTTAGAGAAACCTTTTCCTCGCTAGATGGAGTTTGGCAGGTCATCTGGAGCAAAGTCACGAAAACTGTTGCCGTCTACGCTAAAGAGGAAACTCAGGTTGGTCCTGGGCCAATGGAAGAGGGAGTTGAAAAGCAAGAGGGACAGGACAGAGCCAGTTGGAAACCACCCCCAGAAGGCTGGATTAAAATCAATACTGATGGAGCTGCAAAGGGCAATCCGGGTAGTGCCGGAATTGGCATGGTTTGTCGAAATCATGAGGGATCAGTGCTCTATTGGGAACTGCAGGGCTTGGGAAGAGCCACAAACAATGAAGCAGAAGCCATTGCTATCAAATTTGCTTCTATTTGGGCAGTTACTCAGGGCCACAGGAGGATAATTCTTGAATCTGATTCTCAAATTCTGGTTGGAGCTCTAGACTGCATGAGGAACTTTGCATTGAAAGCTTGGAGGTTGAGGATTCTGGTCTCTCAAATCAAGGAATTATGGAGGGAATTAGATGATGTGATTCCAGTTTATGTGAGCAGATATTTAAACAAAGCGGTCGATTTCCTGGCTAAGATGGGTGTTGAGAAAGAGGTAGGGGTGCAGTTGCACAGTGACATGCCTATTGAAGATGAGGTGATTAGGCAGGGCCTTGAAAGATCCTTGAGCCAATGATCAAAGAAAAAGCTAAGGGTGGTTTTTGTCACGATATCGTGACCTGTTGCGCCATCGCGGCCATTGGAGGTAAGCTGTCGCGATATCGCGACATGTTGCACCGTCGCGGCCGTTGGAGGAAAGCTATCGCGATATCGCGACATGTTGCGCCGTCGCGGCCGCTGGAGGAAAGTTGTCGTGATATCGTGACATGTTGCGCCGTCGCGGTCATTGGAGGAAAGTTGTCGCGATATCGTGACATGTTGCGCCGTCATGGTCGCTGGAGGAAAGTTGTCGTGATATCGCGACATGTTGCACCGTCACGACCGCTGGAGGAAAGTTGTCGCGATATCACGACATGTTGCACCGTCACGGTCGCTAGAGGAAAGTTGTCACGATATCGCGACATGTTGCGCCATCGCGACCGCTGGAGGAAAGTTGTCACGATATCGCGACATGTTGCGCCGTCGCAGCCGCTGGAGGAAAGTTGTCACGATATCGCGACATGTTGCGCCGTCGCGGCCACGGGAGGAAAGTTGTCACGATATCGCGACATGTTGCGCCATCGCGGCCAAGGGAGGAAAGTTGTCGCGATATCGCGACATGTTGCGCCGTCGCGGCCGCTGGAGGAATTGGTCGCGATATCGCGACATGTTGCGCCGTCGCGGCCAAGGGAGGAAAGTTGTCGCGATATCGTGACATGTTGCGCCATCGCGGCCGTTGGAGGAAAGTTGTCGCGATATCGTGACGTGTTGCACCGTCACGGCCGCTGGAGGAAAGTTGTCACGATATCGCGACATGTTGCTTCATCGCGGCCAAGAGAGGAAAGTTGTCACGATTTCGCGACATGTTGCTCCGTCGTGGCCAAAGGTGGAAAGGTGTCACGATTTCGTGACATGTTGCTCCGTCGCGGCCAAGGGAGGATTGTTGCGGATTTCGCGACATGTCACGATTTTGCTACAGGTTGAATTTTTGCGGTCAGAGGAGTCTTGTGTCGCGATTTCGTGACTTGTAGCTTTTTCGCGGCCAAAGGTGAAGTCAGTGTTAGCTGCGCGATTTCGCGACAAGTTGTTGTAACAGACCAATCAGCTCCCTCAGCTAGCTTGTTATTGGTTCAAGAGATTTGGCTCCATTGCAAATCTTCCTCTTCTCTTGTAATCATGTGCTTTCATTGTTTTCGGCTGGGATGTGTCTATTCCCAATTGTAACTGATCTTTGTTTTAATACAAGTTTTTTTTCAATTTTTTCAAAAAAAATATATTTAATAAAAGGTTCAAATTTTGGGCCTCATCTGAATGCTTGTATTTTTTCTTGTATTTCAGCGACGTAAAAAGGTTTAAAATGATTGTGGCAGGATGGTTATAAAAATAGATTGCACAAAAAAGACATCGCAAAATTTACGACCATAAAAACGGACATCTTACCTAAATTCTTGGTTACTACCTATTCTACCTTATAAATTCAAAAAATATATACTTTAAAAAATCAAGTTTCAAGTAAGTGGTGACAAATAGATAAGTATGTGCGTACAAAATATATATATATATATAATCCTTTCAACAAAGCAATTTATTTTAACTTAATTATTAAGATATGTTGACCAATGTTTTGGGTGCACCTATGATACTAGGGTTTAGAGCGGGGTCATACACCTTGATCAGTGCCTGGATGATTGGATGGATGTACTAATGATTTAAGCATACACAAACATAATATATATAAGGAAGTTGGTTATATTTATATTATTTTTAGTAACTGTCAAGTGTATAGTTTAAATTATAAGGGTTATTGCCTATACCACCTTGTTGATGATCTAGTATGAGGAGAACCACCAATCGGTTGGGATTCATACCATCGGTCTGACATGTACATTTAGAGGATTCAGATCAGATTACTGACATGCATTCAAAGGATTCAGATCATACTACTATCTTTGCAACAACATGCCCCAAAGGTTTAAACCTAAGTCTCTTCTTGATAAATGCTTGGCCACAAGATTTGAACCTAGGTCTCTTCTTAAGAAGTGCTTGGGCCACAAGGTTTGAACCTGTCCCTAAGGGCTAGGTGGATTGGTAAAGGCTTGATTGATCAAGTACTTGCCAAGAAGAGACCTAGTTTCAAACCTCGAGGGCACGCTTCCAGCTTTAGCAAAGGTAATAGTCTGTGCTGAATCCTTTGAGTGCGTGTTAGTTTGATGACGATACAAACCCCGAGCGATCGGTAGTCTCCATATCACATCGAATCAACAACAAGACGAATAAGTTGTTGGGAACAGTCCATGTGGTTTGAACCCTATACTTGCAAATTTGAACTTTATGCTTGCCAATTTGAACCCTGTGCTTGCCAGACACTAAAAATAATGGTTGTAACCAATTCTTTTAGAGTTTTTTTAAAAATATAACCACACCAACAATTACCAATCTACTTAACCCTTGAACACAATATAAATAATTCAACATATCCATATATTAACACCTTTAACAATTACATATCTTTATACCCTTCTATCTAATACACTGACTATAAAGGCCTTCATAAAATACTTTATACCTCCACACTATATGCCTCACAACCATACACGCATATAACCTTTATATTATTTTATTGTTTTTATAAGTAATGCAAAGTATAATTGGTGACACAACTCGAGTACAATTTTTTTGCTCATATAATTTTTAGATTAATTGTTTTAAGTAATACAAAGTAAAATAAGGTGATATAATTAGGACCACACTCTCGAAAGCATAACAACGTGAACTTATATTAATCTTATTTCCTTGTTATTATTATAAATTTACTTAGTTTAAAAAAAAAAAAAAAAAAATTATTAATATTTGTGATAATATAAAACTTTCTAATTTCGAGCCCCTTCAAGGTCCCTTCACTTGGAATAAAAATAAAAGTTTACCAAGCTGGGATAGGGATTATAGTGGTAGCTTTCTTCCTTCCTTCCTTTATTTATTTATTTATTTATTTTCTTTAAGAAGATAACATAATATTATCCCAGTGTTGTCGAAGCCTTAAGAGTTGTGTTCGTTGACTTCATCTAAACCAATTGACTATGGTTTGTACTAACTGCACCCAATGGTGTTACTAACACCTTATGTATTAAATTTTTTTAAAATATATATACATAAATAATCTAAGACTTTCATAATAATAATAATATATAATAATGATATAAAACTTTCATGACTATTCTTTGAAGATTAAAAAAAAAATTAACTAGCTAATTCATTCTATTGAAAACTTTATTTATTTATTTGGGATTTCTTATAGAGAGAAAAAAAACATAACACATAAACCAAGATTTAAAAAAAAAAATCATGCTTTATTCTAAAATTTAACCTGTAGTGAAGTGTCAAGTGCTTGCCATAAGGTTGGTACCTCTATCATCTATGTATTAAGAAAATTTAAATATATATATAATGATCTAATTTTTTCCACTTCTTTAAATGGAGTGAGTGGATTTGAAGGGGCTTGCGATTGAAAGGGCAGATTTCAAGTTGGCAAACACTCAGCAAGCACGAGAGTCTGTCTACTACCTCCCCTATAATGATCTAGCAAATCTTGTCAAGCAATACATAGATAATATTTAAGTTTTGTTATAATATCACGTGATGATACCTGAATAATATTTAAGTTTTAAGTTTTGTTATAATATCACTTTATAGTAATGATGTAATATAAATCGGACCCATTTCAATCTCATATAAAAAAATTTAAAAAATTATTAATTAAAAATATAAATTTAAATGTTTTAAAAATATATTATTAATATAAATAAAACATTTTCAAATTTTACATAATTAATTAAAAAATAAATATTCAAAATATTTTCTATAATATAAACACTAAGTTATCCCCATAAAGCTCACAACAATGAGTGGATAGTAAGGAATTTCAAAGCTTAAATCAAATATATTCAAACGTATGTTAACATTTATTAATATAAATTTTAAAGTTAAAATTTAAATGTTTTAAAAATATATTTAAATATATATTATTAACATTTAATAAATAATATGTTATTAATATAAATAAATTATGTTTAAATTTTATATAATTAATTAAAAAATATATTGTATAATATAAACACTAAGTTCCCTCCATAGAGCTGACAACAATGAGTGGATAGTAAGAAATTTCAAAGCTTAAATCAAGTTTCATTTTGGAATGTATCTTAATATTCTATTAAATGATATGAAATAATAAAATTATTAATATTAAGTTTTTATTTTTTATTTTTTATTTTTTTGAGTAATATTATATATATATTTATTATAAGATTGAATCCCGGTCACATTACAGATAATGTAAGTGGTCTTTTTGCCGTAGATTATTAAGTGATTATTTAATAAAAGTAAAGTAAAGTATTTTTTTTGGTTACATAGAGGAGTTGGTTACAAGTACTATTTTTAGTAACTGGCAAGTGCAGGGTTCAAACCACGAGGATTGTTCTCAACAGTGTCTTTATTGTTGATTCGGTGTGAGATGCTTGGGGTTCCTATCGTCGCTGTGCGCATACTTAGAAGTTACATTTGTTAAAGCTGGCAATGTATTTTAGCTTCCATAGGATATATATTATCGTCATGAAATATGTCAAATTTAATTTTAATTAGGTGATATTAGTTCAATCAATTAATTTTTTTTATGAGATCAATTTTTCTTATATACATCTGCCTTGAAGGTTGAACTTAAGTCTCATTACTGATAATGCAAATGACTTCTTTATCGATAGAAGACATATACATAGATTAGAACATTATAATAATTAAATTTTTTAACATTTAAAAATCTAAATTCAAATTTTGTTAAATGATATATAAATAATATCTAAACCTATACTAAAAATAAGAGTAATTATATATATAATTAATTGAAATGGGTTCATTTGCTGGCCAAAATTATGTATATACCGAATGCAAGGATGAAGAGAGAATTATCATGGGAGAATCATCAACACCCCTAGACGACTTATGTCAATGAAAGATACTTTGTCAAATATATGCCATACTTGATTGATGGTTAAGGTGCTTTACATTCACAATAAAGTGAAAAGTGCATGGAATCTAAAAAATCTATTCCATTCCTTTAGATAAGGATCCTTTAAATAAGGATCAATACCCTCTCCTTAAGAAACAAATGTCCCAAATAAGACATAGGCACTCATTATCTTTTTAACCATGCTCAGAATCGGTCTCCCGTTAAACCTGGAGTGACAAGTGGTCACTTTCACCAAGAAAGTCAAGGGGATCATCTAAAGCGAAAGACAAATATAGGTTCTGCTTTTGTGGTCCTTCAAAGAAAATAGTAAACTATGCCTTAACTCCTAGTCACACAAGCCAGAAAAAACAAAAGCACCATGTTAATTGCTTACATCTTAAGCAAACATATGTGCATGCAATTTTTTTCCATAGGAAATTTTTATACACCTCATACCTTGCTAACATGATTTTGATTTTAATGGTTTAACGGTTTAGAAAATTGAATTGGGTAGTCTATAAACAAGTAGTCGCCAAGCCCAAATTTTGAAAAGGGTTTTAATCTCTTTTATGAAGTTTGAACTTGAAACTTTTAATAAAAACCCAAATTTTGATATTTTTCACATGACAAAAATTTTGGGGTAAAATATGGATATGACCATACAAACTTTATGGTTAAGTATATAAAAAAATTGGTTCAGGATGGAGGATAGAGTTTGGTTTTTTTTCGAAGGATCCAAGGTTTAAACCGTGGCGTGTGTGGTTGTGTGTTAATTCTTTATTGATAAGTTTAGCGATAGGTCATGATTAAGATAAGAATGCTCAACCCTAAACGTAAGTGCGTGTTAATTCTTTATTGATATGTGTTAATTCTTTATTGATAAATTTAGCGATAGGTCATGATTAAGATAAGAATGCTCAACCCTAAATGTAAGTTGTAGGATTTTTCACACTAACCAAATATATATAAAGTTTAACTAGTTAAATTGTTTGATTTTGATGGAAAATTTTATATTTAAATTTTGTAAGTGTTGTATGTATAATTGTTTGTAAGTTTAGCTTTTGGTTTTATTAAGGATTATGGTTGGGATAGGAATGCTCAACCCTAAGCATCTATCAAAAAAATGTATAACTGAAAATTATATAAGAGTTTAACTAAATAAATTATTTAATTTTAATGGAGAAAATTCATATTCAAATTTTACAAGTATGTATGTATAATTGTGAAGTTGTTATAATAATAATATATAGTGATAACTTGATTATATAATTAATTAGAAGACGATATAAATAATTTTTTTTTTATTTTGATAAAGAAGACTTGTTTAAGTGATAAAATTTATTGATTTTGATAGAAAAGATTCAAATTAAAATTTTATCGAATAATATTTACATAATTGTTAAATTAATGTAATATAAACAAACTAATTTCAATTTCATATCATTATATAATTACAATCAAGTACAAATAAAATCATTTCAATTTCAATTTAAAAAATAAAATAAAACCAATAAAAGTACATAAATTGATGCGCACATGAAGAGATTTCTCCTTCTTGTGGGGACAGAAAAGGACAACATTGAAAGATATGTCTATAAAGTAATTTGGGTATCTATCTAAGAATAGATTAGATAGCAAGCAATCTCATAGAAATTTTATATATAATCTAGCTAAGGATTTCAAAACATTCTAGTAAAAGTAAAAAAATTATATATAGTTGGGGATTTGTGTTTCATGGACAAACATTAAAAAGTCCACACTATTTTTTTTAATCTTTCACCTCTTTTCTTTTTGGGCGGTGCATGTCAAGAGGAATTTATGCTTGGACTTCCTTCCAAGCCTCTTCTTTATTGGGAAAATATCAAGCTGAATAGTTCAACCATTATTTAAATACAATGAGATAAAGACGAGATATGCTTTGAGGTTTGGTCTTTTGTGTTTGTCTACTCTTTAAAAGGATCACCCACTAAATAAATGTTTCAATTTCAAACTAGACTAATATCAACCAACTTTGAAGCAATAAACAAAGAGAACTTTTACAGATAAAAATAAAACAAATGCTCTTTGAAAGGATCACCCACTAAATAATGTTTCAATTTTAAACTAGATCAATATTAATTTTAGTAGAGAATTTTTATAATATTTAAATTGTTAGATAAAAATAAAATAAAGTAAATGAAATCTCATTTTTTTTATGGATTCGTGGGGTAGCTTATCAATAAACACTCTACGACTACTAATCGGTTTATTCTTTTCTAACCGGTCTATCCTTTTTTTGGTAAAAAAATTAGAATAAAGTACAACTTTTAAAAGGCTCCCAATCCCGAACTTTAAATTTAGTTTTTTTAAAGATAAAAACCTTAAAACATACTACTAAATTATCTCTCACGAAACTTATAAAAATATATTAATATGTTAAGATTATTTTAAATTTTGTATTAATTAAGGTTTACATATGTTTTCTACCTTTTCCAAATTCCAAAAATGTCTCATTAACCATTAGATCGAACCCAGATTATTTATTAATATTTAAAGTTATTCTTTTTTTGCATATATATATATATTTATTTATTTATTTATTTTATTTTTTTGTTTTATATACATAGGAGTTTGGCTAACATCCACAGTACTATCAAGTAGGGTTCAAATCTTGGGGTTGTCCCCTATACCCATTCCACCGTGTTGTTTTATAACCCAGCATAAAATGGGATTCGTATTATTATCGTCAGTATGATGCGCAAGAGAATTTAGAACAAACTACTACTTTACAACAAACTTGCTTGAAAGTTTGAACCTAAATATTTGACCAAACATATACTTATCAATCTACTAACCATTTTTTTATATACGCAGCCTCATTTTTTATATTATTTCTTAATAATTTTAAAACAAGACACAACAACTATATTTTAACTAGTATCAAAATAATTAAATCTTGGACATTTTCTAAAGTTTTGTTGAATGTGCCACTTGAAAGGTTCTTT
The DNA here is from genome assembly GCA_028583015.1 of Wollemia nobilis. Lineage (NCBI taxonomy): Eukaryota > Viridiplantae > Streptophyta > Pinopsida > Araucariales > Araucariaceae > Wollemia > Wollemia nobilis. The sequence goes on along the minus strand of JAQPPZ010002336.1, from coordinate 2,597,864 downwards.
GAATGTGGTTATGAATCAAAACTATCCTTGAGTAAAAGATACATATACACACTAATTACCTGGCTAATATTATTTGAATAATATTGTTTTTATAATACTTTAATCTGGGTAAAGGATGGGATTTGACCTTACAAGTAATTATGGATGTTTTTATTATTTTAAAAAATAAAACTTAAAAATTATTATATTTTAACTGTTAAAAAAAATTGTAAGTTGAGAGTGAATGTGTCTGAAGCGAATTTAAGTATAAGTTTAAAGCAAGTGTTATTAAGTAGTTTAGAAGAAAAAGACATTTTTGAAAGTTCTAATGAGAAGTCAAGATTTCCAAGTTAAAGAAAAAAGGAGAGCTGGCAAGTTCAATCTAAAGAACATATGTTATATCAAAAGTGTGTCAAGGATGAGATGATCAAGCATGATATTATGATACTTAAAAGTAAAGGGTTAATATGTTAGTTCTATGGATTTTGGCCAAGGTTTTTGAAAGTGAGAATTGAATTTAATTTATTCTAACTTTTCTTTCTAAAGATTTTTTCCTCATCATCTTTTCTAGTTCAAAAATCAAGGATAAAATAATTGATGGTGGTTGATGGTATAAGAGCGGAGATGTCCTTTTTAAGATTATGGAGTGAGAATTTTTTTATTGAGACAAAAGCTATTAAAAAGCTTTTGGTATAGGTTAGACTCTTGGACTTCCATATCATCCCATCAATAAGGATTTTTTGAATAATATTGGAAATAGCCTAGGAGAATTCATCAAGGAGGGATTAACTAGTGAGGAGTGAAAGCGTGCTATATATACCCGGATATGTATAGCATGAATATTTCATTTTCTTTACCATATTGCATTAAGATTAAATATGAATCAAGAGAATGGGATCAACAAGTAGATTATGAAAATATTGCATTTTGATGTAGTTAGTATAAGATTAGACACATTTAAAGAGATTGCACAATGAAAATGATGAAGAAAGAAACATAAAATGTTGGTCACGAGACAAACTTCAAGATGAGCTAAGGAAATCATACTATAAAATAAGTTGGATTAGATCAAGGATATTCCACTCCATACGAAGAAGCAAAGAAAGCATATCTACAACATCATATGGAAAAGACCACCATAGTTCACTCGAATAAATTGTTAGAGGAAACAAAAAAGGAGACAATGGACAAGAAAGTACAATGTGCAAGTTCAATTTTAGAAGGAATTAAAGGTACAATAAAAGATGTGGAGGAAATTTTTAAATTAAAGACAACAAAAAAGGTCAAATAGTATGGAATCCTCTACTAGCAATATAAATGAAAGTAGTGTAAAGGTTACCCCTTACACTTTAGGGTTTTAAGAGCAACATAATAAGGAAATGATGGAGGAAATCCATAATAATTAGGGTTTTTAGGATAGCATAAGAAAGTAATTGTTATCGAGGAGCCTCCTTGCACTTTAGGGGTTTTAGGGCAACATAAAGAAGAAAGTGTTTTTAAGGTTATTCCTTGCACTTTGAATCCTTTTGTAGACACCTAAAACAATCCATATTGAGGAGACTACCTATATGGACTTCCTAAAGACTATATGACCCACCTTGGGCAGCCTTAGGGATTAAACAATGGTTTTCATCACTCAAAAAAGGGATATTACATTTTGCAACCCTACTCATCCCTCCTAGGGATGGCCTTCGGAGATTGTTCTACCAAGGGACAACCCCTAGTCAGGGTCATCCCACCTCGGGATGATCACGCCAGAAGCAGGATTAAAAAAATGGGATATAATTGGAAGACAAAACTACCAGTTAACCCTGTGCATGAATTGCCACTTAATTTAGCGCATTCATGAGTCTGAATTAGATAAAAGTGTGACGAAATTAGTTTACATAAGATTTCGAAGAAAAGCAATCACTTTTCTTAATGTGAACTACCCCTTCACTTTTTCATGCATAGGGTGGTGTTATTGTTAGACTTCTTTCAGGAAGTCTATATAAAAGCACCCACCCCTCTTTCAAAGATATATAGAGATTTGTTGAGTTTTTACACAATGAAGTGTTGCCAGATTTCAACTAGAGATTGAAAACCCCATGAAGGAATCAAAGTGCTATCATCTCAACTCTCTAAGAAAGCCATGTTATTGAATTGATCCAAGGAATAGAGATGTGCATTTACTTCTTTCACTTGATCGCATATGTTTTCTTCGAAGACTGATCCAGACCCATCAAGCCACTTTCATGAAGTGCACCAATTTACCAAAAATATCACGGATTGAACCCTGAGTCACCCCCGCATCGACATCAAGAAAAGGACTTACAAGCTCATGGTCATCTCACTCAAATATGACTTGCAGGTACGGTCATCCTGCACAAAGATGGCCCCAAGGGTTAGATCTTTTTTTCCTGTTTCTTTGCATAATCAGTTTTAGTAGTATTTCTATTCATTGTTTTAGCATAGTTAGATTTCATTTTATGCATACATTTATCTGGTTTTAGTTATTTATTACTTTTATTTATCATTTAATTTGCACATGTTACTAACTTCTTTGTTTTCCTTGTGTGTATACTACCGGTTTTACGTGAGGAAGAGAGAGCGCAAGAACTCAACATCATCAACCCCTTGCAGAGGTCACGAAGAAACCCTCTTCAAGACCATTCATGGATGCAAGAAGAACCCTGCGCAGTGCACCCATTTGTTCATGAATGCAACTCATTGTATCAAGTGGTAGTGAATCCCTATGAGGGATATTTTTGTAACCGATCTGAGGAACAGTTGATTGATTAATAAAATAAGGCATCATTTTATTATTAACTGTTTGCCATTATGGTGGTTATAATTGCTATATCTTCACTTTAATTTTATTGTATGGGTAACACGATTTTTCAACATTTCAATTACATTTACGGTGGGACCTAGTCCTCGATTGTTATTTATTTGACTAATTACTATCTATTTTTCTATTTGTAGGTTGTAAGCTTGACCATCTACGAGAGATACGATCCATATTCTGTGATTGTCTGCTATAGAGATAGCCTCTATCAGTAATCCTTCCTTAGGAATACAAGCTCACGTCATTAAGCATAAAAATATAGATAGTTGGAACATCATCAAACGTAGGCTTTCATGATGAGTATGTTTGATTTATTTCTCTGTATTTATGAGCAAAAATTACAATTTTTTTTAGGTTGCAAAGATTAGATACAAAAAACCATAAGTTTCGAGCTTCTATCTATGATCGTCTCTGGTCCAGACGGTCCCTATCTACCACTGTCTCTCTGTAAGATGACCCCTATTGGTGACCATCCCTGTGCAGGAAGACCCTTTTCTGAAGTCATCTCTTTGTGAGACGATCGCTTGTCTACTGCTCATTGGTTTGATTGCTTGCTACCTAATCCCAGGCTACTCATGTAGGGTTCTGCATCTAATAGGTTTCTAAAAATAAAACGTTCATTATTTAGAAATCTGAAATTGAAATGTTATTTTGATGCATTAGTGAAAGAGCATGGAGTGCTTGGTGATTTTCCTTTATTTTGCATAAAAATAAAAATAACCTCAAACAACAAGTTTGCTTTTAACATTAATAAGCAGGATTTCATCACCAATCATTAATCGAGACCGGCAACATTGGGCTTCATCTCCACATGTTGGCTCGCACCCTAGAAACTTAGTGGTCAAAATCAAGTGGCTTCCTAGACTTCATCACCAGAGGTCCCCTACTCTTGGGTGCACCCAAAGTAGGAAGGATTAGTAATGCCCTTTTACCATGGGGATTAATAATAAGTGGAACACAATTGTCATTTTTGTCCAAGCTCACTCGAGAGTGAAGCAAAATCCTATGGGGTCTTACCCTAGGTATTAGACAAGTAGCAGGACTCAGACAATGCAGTCTCCCTCTTGGGGGTAATTATGATTATTTAGGGTTACCCTTGAGCCAATATCCAATAGGAAGACACTTTTTTCATTTAAGTTACATTCCCCAACAAAGGAGTGTGCTTGAACTACCTTTTAGTAGTTTTCTATTTTGTTTACCCTTAGTTTCATAGGAGATAGGTTTTTTAACATCAAAATACACTAAAACATTATAGGGACTCACACTTAAAACTTAAAAGAGATAATCACATTTGTTTGCTTGTGTGTTTTCTTTATTTTTTAATCAAGACCATGGTAACCACACGCGACCAAGCTCGATCAAGGGCTAGTGCCACAAAAATTTTCAAGGAGGCATGGAACGCCTTCGCATCAGTCTAGAGGATATGGCCATTCCCGAATGGCATCTTGGTTTTTACAGAGAGTCTAACTTAGAGTAAATTCCTATTTAGGATACATATATCAATCCTTAGTATGATCGAAGTGATGACCTCTCTGGTCAAGATAGTTTTTGTGCTCCCCATAGATAAACCCTTCAACATAGAGAGGGTCCTAGTAGGTTAGTACCACGAGTTCGCATTCCACCTTGCTCTATACACCAGTCATAGCATGATCAAGAGTACACTCCATGGATGAGTTTAGATGATCAAGCCACTCCACTTGGCCATCTATGGATGAGTCAATAATATGACTATTTATATAGGTACAACACTCATTGTCCTACTTAGATAGCCATATCATCTCGTATAGTCCTTGTCAACGAGGAGGAAGAAGATTTTGGTAATTCCTCTACTCCTCAACAAGAGTATTTCATGCAAGGACATTATGCCTCTGTGCCACTTGAGTACGTCGAGCTTACATATAATATTGGATACTAGGTCAACATGGCTTCCATCGATCGTAGGAAATAGATAGCTTTTGAGGATATAAAGCAAGCCAAGTTCCCTCGTATTAATATGAAGGTCAATCGGCCCCACACTGTTGACCAACTAGATCAGACCCTTAGGAAGAATTTTGATAAACAAATGATGTTGAACCAACTACAACTGGATAAACAATGCTTGGATGAGCAATATTAGTTGAGTCAGTAGAGGCTACAATAACATAGGGTGTACCAAGAAAGGCTATATCAAGAGAGATTTTAAAAGGCCATGCATGAGTGGTTCCTACACTAAGTACCTATATGCAATAGATCCATCAGAAGTGCATGGTGCACCATTAGAAACTATCATCTAGACCCAATCAGAATCGTCTCCTCGTGCACCCCCTCAACACCATAGGCCCCAATAGAATCAAACAAACAATGCTCGACATGATAATGAGGCCTATGAGGACTTAGATTCATAGTATTAGTATCATGGGTACCCTAATTCACTTTATGAGGACTTGGTTGATGACCATAATCAACCACCTCACCCCACTAGACATATCCCACCTCCCCTCCACAAGGAAAAAGACAAAGAGGTGAGATTCAGATTGACAATCCTCTTGCCCCAAACAACCAAAAAATAGGAGTCTTCAAAGATCCCTTGCCAAAATATGAAACAAACATAACACCTGCCAATCAACCAAAACAACCAAAGCCTGTGAAACATATGAATGTCAATCCACCTCCCCAAGAGTTTGTGGGAATGATCAATGTTGTGATAGAGAACTAGAGCTCTCCAAATCAATCTACACAACTTGTGGCTCCATCTAACATTCCCTCCACACCACAAGTGCTACCACCATCGAATCCAATCACACCTACTCCATCTCACCCAACATCTCCACAAAATCAAGAATAGGTGTACCCACTATACCAAAATAGGGATAATCAAGCTCCCACAACTGAACACTCTGAGTTGGAACAAGAGCATATGGACATATTCACTAGCCAAGATCATCATGAACCATCCATATCTACTCATATGTTAAGGATTTTTTATTCACATATGCTTAATTATCTCATGGCACCTGCACCTAATCCACCTCCACCACCTACCAATTGCCATTCAACTTCATCAACAACCATCCAACCATCACCCCCACTAGTATTACAACATATCTTGGATCGGTTAGACAAAACTGAGATACAAGTGAGTCACAAAAACAATGTTTTACAACAAATCATTAATCGACTCACAAACATTAAGTTACAATTGAGTCATCAAAAACCTCAACCACATGATTGTCAAGCCTAACCCCCTCCTATGTGGTCCAGTGTAAAGTCTCAAAAGAATCAGGGGCAATAGTAACAATGCCACCCGTCTTGCAATAATACGACATTACCTGAGTCTTTGACATCACTTTTTAATCGACTATGTGAGAAAAAGGCTATCAATATACTAGAGATTCGCCCCTTGGATCCTAATAAGCCAAAGCCTAAGTGGTATCGAGAGGACTTGTACTATCCTTATCATCGATAAAATGGTCATTATATTTAGTCATGTTACCCATTTAAAAATAGAGTACAAGATATGCTTGACAACAATGAACTTCAAATTGACAATCCTCTTATTGCCAATGATCAATAAATGGGCATATTCAAGGATCCATTACCTATGCATGGGGATTAGGTAAAGCAACCTATGCAGTTGAATGAGATACACACAACCTTACCACCTCATCAAACTGATTCACCTTGTCTACCTCATTCAAGGTGCCAATCCATATTCTCTATTTGAGCCCATGTTGATAATCTTTCACAAGCTATAGGAGGAAAAAGCAATTGTTTTACCTGACATACACTCTCTTGACCCCAATAGACCTAAACCAAAGTGGTATAGGGAGGATTTGTATTGTGTCTACCACAAGCAAGAGGGCCACGATAACAATAATTGCCACACATTCAAATGTGGTCCAAGATCTTATCGACAGAGGGGTCTTTTCCATAGATAGTCTACTTACTACATCTCATCAAAATCTTGGTATTGAATAGAATTCATTACCACAATAGGAGGGGTCAACTTTCATCACTCCTCCCAATCAGGTCAATCACATCACATCAAGCATAGTGCATAGTGGGGGTGCTCAAGGTGTCACACCTTCCCCATCAACCACATCACAACCAATGATGCAATTTGAAAATTTTGAAGGTATCACACCTTCCCCACATTCACCAATCACCACACACTTTGAAGGTGCTTAAGGTATCATACCTTTCCCTTGAAAAACAAAAACAAAAACAAAAGGATCCAAAGGCACCTAAGCCCTTTGGTCAACTCACAAAAGGCTCCAAAGGTACCTAAGCCCTTTGGTCAACTCACAAAAAGCTCCAAAGGCACCTAAGCCCTTTGGTCAACTCACAAAAAGCTCCAAAGGCACCTAAGCCCTTTGGTCAACTCACAAAAAGCTCCAAAGGCACCTAATCCTTTTGGTCAACTCACAAAAATATCCAAAGGCATCTAAGCCCTTTGGTCAACTCATAAAAAGCTCCAAAGGCACCTAAGCCCTTTGGTAAACTCACAAAAAGCTCCAAAGGTATCTAAGCCCTTTGGTCAATTCACAAAAAGGCCTAAAGGCACTTAAGTCCTTTGGTCAATTAAAAAAAAAATAGAAAAACATAAACCACAAAAACATTGAAAAATCACAAAAATATAAAAACATTGCATTCCCATTGCATTGCTTACATCATAATGCATTTCACATCATTTCATTCATTGACCAGTTGCATTAGGCATATTCATTTATTGCACTTGTATTAAAATATGTTGTTCTTGCATTACCACAAATATCACCACGCTTGTATGACTGTCACGAGTCTTAATCAAACCTTTTTCATCATTATCGTTTACACTTTTTCTTATGAGCTTTTGCTTATTAAGGGGTCCTCATAAGATAGGGTAAAAACTAGATGATTATCAACAATGATGTTTAGACGACCACTGACTATTTTACGCACACCTTTTAGTTTACAAAAGATCATTGGAAAAACTCCCACATTCCACATACCATTATCATCGCCATTCCTTTTGGGTAATTGTTTTTTAACACAACCAATAAGTTTCTATAAGGTGTTCACTAGGGTTTTCAGTCATTCAGTAATTCCTAGTTTTCTTTTCAAATTTTGTAGAAATCTATTTTGATTTTTGAAGGTAGGGTCTTGCTTTGATAGCACCTTGCATATATCAAAATCTCAAACACATTCACACATTAAAATCGAAGTATGAACAAGGAAGGATGAAACTACAAAGTAATCCTTACCCCTGAAGCGAAAGGTTTTCCTTGATCATCCTATCATGCGCATGGTCTAGAATACTGGGAATTGACAAAAGGACAAGCTCCCCACTACCCAAAGCAGTAAAATTCCTTACTCCTCCACATAATGAGCAAGTATCCCCCCCCAAAAAAAAGTGGTTTTCACCACTACAATAAATCTCCTTGCTCCTCACAAAAAATAAGCAAGATTCCCCAACCAAAGAAATAAAAAAAAAAGAAAGGGGTAAAGAGCTTGAATCCATGGAATCCTCAGTGTTTTAAAATTTGTAGGATGATCTCCATTACAACAATGGGTTGAATGAAATCCACCTAGCAATGGAGTAGTCTTACGCGTGGTGATATATCTGTCACATTAGCGACCTTCTTTTGTACAAACCAATGTTAACTTGTGGATGAGCTAGATTTTGGTGGCTTGTATTTCCTAGTAGTCAATTCTAATGATGTACAAAATCAGGATAAGGATGACTATAAGGTGATCCTCATTACAATAATGGGTTCAATGAAACACCACATGCACACACAGGGATATTAAATATCTAGATCTTCCTAGAAAATTTTTATCTTTCAGAGTCATGTGTAGTCAGTATACATCGTTTGACTGGTCAACTAGGGTGTTTGAGTCTCATGAAAACTATGTTGTTTCCTGATAGCATCTTATTGATCAATAATCCATTATTTACATTTTTTATCATCTTACATATGGTTGGATTTCAAATGTATGATTTTTGTGAAAAGGTTAACATTTTGATTGATGACTTTTATACATTTTGTGGTGCTTACATTTAGGTTGTTTTGCATCTTAGATTAACTCATTATTTTTTAGCATATAAACATAAATATGAAATTTTGCATCATCAGGTCATTAGTACACTATCTACATGCATACATCTATCCATACATACTACAATGTCTAGGCACACATATAGCATCCATCATTGCATGTCATTAGTACATCGCATACATACCTAGCTTAGTGCATACATAATAGCTCTATCAAAAAAAATATTCATCTAACATATATGCATTATCATCAATAATAATTTTGGGAAATCAAGGTATCACACCTTCCTCAAACTATCAATCAAATAAGCAATCAATTCACGTTGGGGTGTTCACGGTATTACTCCTTCCCCAATAAACAATCAACAACTTGGGATAAACAAGGTATTGCACCTTTCCCAAACCAAGCAAGCAAACACTCAATCTCCTTGGGGTCATCAAGGTATCACACCTTCCACAATAATCAATTAAACAATCAAACAACTTAGGGCAATCAAGGTATCACACCTTCCCCAAACCATCAATCAAGTAAGCATTCAATCTCCTTGGGGTCATCAAGGTATTGCACCTTCCCCAACAATCGATTAAACAATTAAACAACTTGGGGTAGTCAAGGTATCACACCTTCCCCAAACCATCAATCAAGCAAGCACTCAATATCCTTGGGGTTGTTCAAGGTATCACGCATTTCCCCAATCACTCACATCATCAATAATTGCTTGCTAGGTTCAAAATGGTTGCATCCTTTTGTCAAAGATTGTGCCCTTTGCCTTGCATTTATAACGATCAACAAATTAACTTCCAGGTTCAAAAGGTTGCATCCTTTTGTCAAAGGTTACGCCCTTTGCCTTGCATTCACTTTCAATTCAAAAAGCCCCAAAGGTTCCCAAATTCCTTTGGTCAAATTCATTTCAAAAAGCTCCAAAGGCACCTACACCTTTGGTCACATCAATTCAAAAGGTCCCAAAGACACCAAATACCTTTGGTCACATCAATTCAAAAGGCCCTAAAGGTATAAAAACCCTCTGGTAACAATCAAAAGGCTCCAAAGGTACCCAATTTCCTTTGGTCACAATAAAAAGGCTCCAAAGGTACCCAATTTTCTTTGGTCACAATCAAAAGGTTCCAAAGACACCTAACCCCTTTGGTCACATAAATCTAAATATCTTGAGTGAATATCACATCTAGTGATTTACTCTATAAACCTAGTGATTGCAACGATTGTTTGTCCATACAATTCGATATGATTAGTAAATTATCATAAAATTACATACCAAAAACAATAATAAATGAGTCAAAATCAATGTTGTAATGGGGTCTTGCACCCTTTTAACTTTTGTAATGGCCCTAAAAAAATCCAATCAAATCATCTTGATCAACCGATTCGTAGCTTTCATCATTTTTCCATTTCTTCATCAACTCGTTGCTTGAGGAGGTAGTCATATAATCACAAAATTCATAATCAAAACACTTAATCATGCAAATTGCATTCGTTCAAGAATCATTGCCAAAGAAAATCATACCCTTCTTGCTTGGGGTAGATAATAAGCAAAAAATTAAACTCAACATATAACAAGATAGTCGAAATTGCTTGATTGGTATCCCCAAAGGCTAGAGTGCAGACCCACGCTTGTCTCCCAACCGCCCCAAAATTTTACCAAAAACTCAAGTTCTTCAACTTGTTAAAAACAATGATTCAAAAATACATGCTCTTTCTATGATTGAGGCATTTAACATTTGATCAGATCAATGAACATCATCAACCCTCAATTGCCTCTATGTCATCTATTTTTGCTCTGCATTGTGTTTTCACACAACACATCTCAAAAAGGGGCATCTATAGACACCTAAAACAAGAAATATTGAGGAGACTACCTATATGGACTCCCTGAAGACCATATGACCCACCTTGGGCATCCTTAAGGATTAAACAATAGTTTTCACCACTTAAACAAGGGACATTTCCTTTTGCAACCCTGGTCGTCCCTCTTAGGAATGGCCTCCAAAGGTCATCCTACCAAGGAACGACCCCCAGTCAGGGCCATCCCACCTCGGGATGGTCATGCCAGAAGTAGGATTAAAAAGAGCATGATACAACTGGCAGCTAAAACTACCAGTTAACCTCGTGCATGAATTAGCATCATAATTTAGTGCATGCATGAGCTCAAATTAGATAAAAATATAACAAAATTAGTTTGCATGAGATTCCAGAGAAAAGCAGTCACTTTTCTTAATGCGAACTGCCCCTTCACTTTTTCATGCGCAGGGTGGTGTTATTGTTAGACTTCTTTCGAAAAGTCTATATAATAGCACCCACCCCTATTTCAAATATATATAGAGATTTATCGAGTTTTCATGCAACAAAGTGTTGCCAGATTTTGACCAAATATCGAACAATCCTCAAAGGAATTGAAGTGTTATCATCTCAACTCTCTAAGAAATACATGTTGATGGACTACTCCAAGGGATAAAGGTGTGCATTTACTTCTTTTGCTCGACTGTGTACGCTCGCTTCGAAGATTAATTTAAACCCATCAAGTTGCTTTCACGAAGCGCACCAATCTATCAAAAATACCATGGATCAAACCCTGAGTCTCCCCGTATTGACCTTGAGAAAATGACTTACAAGTTTGCAACCGTATTGCTTAGAGACTGCCCGCAAGTATGAACATCCCGCATAAAGATGACCCCTAGGGTTAGATTTGTTTTTCCAATTTCTTTGCATAATTAATTTTAGTAGTATTTCTATTCATTGTTTTAGCATAGTTAGATTTCATTTTATGCATACATTTATCTGCTTTTAGTTATTTATCATTTCATTTGCACATGCTATTAACCTCTTTATTTTTCTTGTGTGTAGACTACTGATTTTATGCGAAGAAGGGAGAGTATAAGAACTCAACATCATCACCCCTTGCGGAGGTTACGAAGAAACTCTCTTCAAGACGGTTTGTGGATGCAAGAACCCTACGTAGTGCACCCATTTGTTCATGAATGTAACTCATTGTATCAAAGTGGTAGCGAATCCCTAAGAGGGATCTCTTTGTAACCGATCTAAGGAACAATTGATTGATTAATAAAAGGAGGCATCGTTTATCATTATGGTGGTTATAATTTCTATGTCTTCACTTTAATTTTATTGTATGGGTAGCACGATTTTTCAGCATTTCACCTTCAAAGCAAGACAAACCTATACATGATAAGTTTCATTATGTGTAGTGTGAAAATCGAAGAGATTGATGAATATGAAAGTGTTGGTGGAAATTGAAAAAATTAAGGAAGCCCTAAGAAGCAAAAGCAAAAAGAAAAACAAACTCAAAGGGGTATTGATATGGGAAAAAAAAAACAAATATCACAAGTGTTAACAAGAAGTGGGTCTAAACCCATAGATAAAAATTAACAATGAAATGATATCTTGGGATATTAAGGGCTTGAATAAAATCCCTAAAAAAGGTATTAGGAAATTGACAAGTTGTTATAGACAATATATTTATAGATATAGAAATTGAGTAGCAAATATTACAACCATTCACAATGTTGATTTTCATGTTTACAAACTTCAAATTGTAGAAGGTAATTGGATGAATGAGATTTTATCTTTTAATATAAATGATATCAAGGAGTTGATTGTAAAAATGTAGTAGTTTGGGAAAGATGACAAACATCTTTGATAAAAAGGTAAATGAATTTTTAATAAAAAAAAGCATGTTGAATATAGGTTAATTAACCTAATAACAATGTAATCAAGGCAATGTAATGTTTTATTATTTTAATGGGAGTGGCCCCCAATAGAAGACACACATAACTTATTTAAAAAATGAATAAATAAAAATTATAACATAAAATGAATAATTAAGTAAATTCTATTTTATTTTAAAACTAAAAAATATTATATATTAGTAAATGAAAAGAGTTTAACTGGTTAAATATCTCGATTTTTAAGGAGACCAAGGTACAAACCTTGTTAAGCGATACATGAATAATTGCCAAACAATTGTAATATCACTATGTGGTCATGATGTAGTACATGTGGGGCTCATTTCAATCTCACTTAACTCAATATCTATCTATCTATATAAGTAAGCAAGTGTTATAAGTGAAAGTATAAAGCAACTTTGAGCAAGAAGCAAAAGTCGCCCTTTCTTGTTCTATTTTTTTTAGGAATTCAAAAACTAAAGGATTTTTGTGAAGAAAATATAGGTAGTATTGCAAGAAATTCATTTTTTTAAGTTGTAACTAGAAGTAAGGATGCCCTGGTTGGAAGTATGGATTCCCTAGTTTGAAGTGATTATCAAGGAGGAAATGATCTAGCATGACATAACATTTTTCAAAAGTGGAGGGTTAATATGTAAGTTCCATGATTCCTAGATAATTTTTGTAAGGATTCAAAATTGGATCAAACAAGAATGGAGATTAAATTCAAATTACTTAAAGGATTTTCCTCTTTGTCTTCTGCAGTTCAAAAATTAAGGATAAAATAATGGTTGATGGTCCATGGTTTAGGAGGACAAATGCATTTTATAGAAGACCATGGAGTGAGAATTTTCTTGTGAAGACAAAACTTATTAAAAGGATTTCATTATGGATTAAGATTTTTGGACTTTCATAGTACATTATCAATAAGGAGTTTTTGAAGAATATTGATAATACTTTAGGAAATTCATCTAGAAGGGATCAACTACTAAGGAATAAATTCATGTTGTATACACTCAAATATGTGTTGCCATGGATATTTCAAAACCTTTATCATAGTTCATAAGGATTAAATCTAAATCAAGAGATTGAATCAACAAGTGGATTGTGAAAGCATTGCATTCAAATGATGCAAATATTATGAAACTGAACACTTGATAAGGGATTACAGAGTGAAAATGATGGAGAAAGACATGGAAATTTTTGAATATAAGAGAAGCTTCAATATAAAGCAAAATCATACCATAATAGAAGTTGTATCCGATTAAGTATTTTCCACTCCCAAGAAAGTACCAAAGAAAGTTGATTTGCATCATCAAATGACAAAGACCATTACAATTTACTGGATCAACCATTAGAAGAAATTTAGGAGGACACAAAGGATGAAGAAGTATAATACACAAGTTTAGATTTTGGAGTTAAAGATGCAAAGGAAGATAGGGAGGCACAATTTAAAGCAAAGGAGGAGAAAGAGATCAAGGTTAATTCAGGTAAATCATCTTCATTTTCCTCAAGTAGTATAAAATCCTCTACTTGCAATAAAAATTAAAGTATTATAGAGCATATCTCTTACACCTTAGGGTTCCAAGAACTATATAATAAAGATACGAGTTTCGAGGATGTTTATGGAAATTTGGGGTTTCTAGAGTAGCATAAGAAAATAATTACTATGGAGGATTATTCTTGCACTCTAGGGTTTCCAAAGCAACATGTACAATTTTAAGAGCAGCATAAGAAATAAATTACTATAGAGGATCACCCTTATATTTTAGGGGTTTGAGGGAAACATAAAAAGAAAGTGTTTTTGAGGGTACTCCTTGCATTTCAGATTTTCTAGGGCAACATAAACTTTTAGAAGATAAGTCTCATTATGAACAATATCGAAAAATATGAGAGATTGATGAAGATCAAAGTGTTAGTGGGAATGGAAAATAGAGAGGAAGACCCTCAAAGCAAGAAAAAATATAAAATAAAACTCAAAGGGATATCCATATGGGAAACTAAAAACAAGTATCATTGGTATTAACAAGAAATGGTGCTAAGCCCACAAATAAAAATAAAAAATGATGATGAAAATGGTATCATGAAATATTAGGGGTATGAAAAAGACCCTAAAAAAGTATTGTTCATGAATTGATAGAGTTTTATAGTCATAATATTATTTTAATACAAGAAACAAAGTTAATTAATGAAGAATGTAAGGATGCATTAAAAAAAAAAAGAAGATGGGAGATTATCTAGCAATTTATTCTATAGGAGATTTTAGAGGTATTGCAATTATATGGGACGAATGCAAATAAGATGGACAGATACTAGAAACAAAAATTAATTGGGATGATCGTCTATTTTATAGAAAAGAGGGAAACATCAAATTTGGGGTTATAAATGTTTATGATCCAACCATGGACCACCAACCATTATTTTATCCCTAATTTTTGAACTAGAAAAGACAATGAGGAAAAGACCTCTCAGAAGAAAAGTTAGAGAGTAATTTGAATTCAACCCCACTTCCACTTGATCCAATTTTGAATCTCCAAAAACCCTAGCCATGATCTATGGAACTTATATATTAACCCTCTACTTTTAAGAACCATTATATCATGCTCAATTATCTCATCCTTGATACTCATTTCTAGTGTAACATTTGCTACCTGAATACTTTTTGTATATTCGCTCTTTTGATTATCTTCAACTTGAGCCTCGATACTTCCAACTAAAGCAACCTAAATTCCAACTAGGACATATTGACTTCCCATTAGGGCTTTCAAATATGTATTTCCTTCCATACTAGCTAATGGGGCTCGTTCTTGGCTTCCACTCCCTCTTAGTTCACACTCACTCTTAGCTTGCACTCTCTCTTACCTCACACTCACTCCCGAATTACACTCCCTCTTGGCTTGAAATCATCCCTATATCTTCTTTTTCTCATTGTTTCTTTGCTTCTTCTACATGATTATATTATGGTGGGAAGAAGAAAGGTTTAAAGGATCAAATACATATAGGTTTATTCAAAATATGAATTGTTTAAAAGAGCAAATAAATATTTGGAATGCTACACCTTTTGATAACATACTTAAAGCAAAGGAGGAAATTAAATTCAAACTCGATAATTTACAAGAAAGGACCAAGATACTTTTGTGTTTTAAAAAATATTTTTTTATTATCATAATGTATTTAAAAAGGAAAAACCATATTGGTACCAAATATCTAGGCAGAGATGACTTAAGTAAAAGGATAGACATACCTTTTTTTCATGGTATAGCCAAAATAAATTTGTCTTTCTATCACCCATGGGATTTAGAGCAAACAATTGGAAGTGAAAAGTTTCACATTATAAGCCAAGGTTCAAATATTATGGGATAATATTAACATCTTATTAAATGAAATTAGTTCAACCAGTTAGATTCCTCAACTTTCAAGGAGGAGACCGAGGTTTGAATATTGTCAAGTGATACATGCATAATTTCCTAGCTATTGTAATACCATGATATGGTCATGATATAATATGAATGGGACCCATTTCAACCCAATATAACTCATTGAAAAAATATTTTTTTATCAAATCAATTATATTTCAACTATGGATAGAAGAAATATTGAGGAAGAAGAAGATATCAAGAAGGAAGCAATTAATTATTTCAAAGATATTTTATCAAATTTTGGGCAAGATAAGGAGACTCAAAATAATCTTTTGCAAAATATTCCATCATATATCACATAAGGACAAAATGAAAGCTTGATGGGAAATATCCCTATGGAGGAGCTACATGAGGTAGTTTTACCTTTCCATGAACCTAGACCCAATGGATTTTCTATATTTTCTTTCAAAAAAATAGGATTCGTTGAAGAGTGATATGTTAGTTATAGTTGAAGAGGCTAGGAAAAAGAAGGCTTTAGAAGTGAGATCAATGCCACCTTTATTATATTGGTTCCTAAGAAAGACAAGATTAAAATATTTTTATAATTTTCATCTAACATACTTTTGAATTGTGATTTATAAGATCACTTCAAATATTATGACAAACAAATTGAAAAACATTCTAAATTGTGTTATCTTAGAGGAACAAGGTGGTTATGTTCATGGTAAACAAATTCTTGATTATGTAGTCATTGTATAAGAGGCCATAAATTCTCTTCATTTCATGAAAAATATGTATGTGTATGAAATTAGATATGTAAAAAGATATGATAGGGTTTGCTATACTTTTATATGTGATATTCTGAAGAGGAATGATTTTGATTAAGGTTGGTGTGAATGGATTAATTTTTTTATAACATTCCAAAATATTCTATTTTGATCAATAGATCCTCCACTAGATACTTTGAATCATACTATGGACTCTATCAATGTGATCTATATTTCTTTATCTATTTATTCTTTTTATGAAGGCATTAGGGATAGTTTTCTCAAAGGAAAAAATGGAGGGAAAAATAAAAAATATTCAGGTTACAAGAAATGGTCCCTCCAAATCTCATATCTAATTTGTTGATGATACTTTTCTTTTGGGTCATACCTTAGTTAGTGAGGCCATGGTGTTTAAATCAATGTTATCATGATATGAAAATGTTGTTGGATAGTTGGTTAATAGTACAAAATACAAGATCTTTTCCATAAATATATAGGTGGGGTTTTTTTGTCTTATAAAGGAAAGAAAAAGCTTTGGGGCTTAATTTTGGATAGAATGAAATCTATTTTGGTAGCTTGGAAAGGTAAGTTCTTAAACATGGATGGAAGGTTGTAGATCATAAATACTACATTGCATCCATCCCTATATATATAATATCAATTTCAAGATTGTTAGCAAATATAGCATATGAATTTAATAGAATTCAGAAAGGTTTTCTTTGGAAAGGATGTGAGGAAAATATAGGTCTTCTATATGTAATGGGAATAGGATTTGCAAAGGAAAGAAAATGGGAGGTGCAAGCTTGTAAAATTATGAGTTGGAAAATTCAAAGATCAAGGAAAAAGTTGGGCAATAATGCTACTTAAAAAATATATAGGTGCTTTTGATGCAATGTAATTATTCTTAAAATAAACCCTACCTCGAGATTTGCAACATGGAATTTCATATCAAATGGTCCAAAATTGATCAAGAAATATATTAGATGGTTAGTCAATGAGGGTGATTCTACAAACTTTTGTCTTGATGCTTGGTTCAAGCCTTATCCTCTATTTTTTTATCCAAAATGACAATTGTTGGTTAGGGCATATCCAGCTTATAAAGGCCCAAAGGTTAAATATTTTACTAATGTGAAAAACAACTTCAAATCATGGATTTATATTAGTAACTTGGTTGAATAAAAGGAACTCAAATAAATATCCGATGAGATTCTAAAGATATTTGAAGAGTTTTATTTACCTATTTTATGTAGAAGGATAAGTTAGCTTGGAATATTTCAAAATATGGTGGATACTCGATCAAGTTAGGATATGAGGATTTAGAGTGATCAAAATTCCTTACTCTAAATTATTTTTCTTGGAATAATTGTTTATCCAATGAAGGCCCTCCCTAAGGCCTCAACATTTCATTGGTTAATAGTCCAAAGCAATATTCTTATAAAAGAGTCTATAAGTCATCAACCTTTTAGGTGTGCCTTGTGTGAAAAGAATAACAAAACATCAGATCATTTACTTCTTTGTTACCTCTTTGCTTACATCATTTGGGGTCACTTTTAAAAATATGAGAATAAATTTTAATTGCTCCATCAACATTAAAAAGGTCAATGAAATATTGGATTATATATTTCAAAGCTAAAGCATTGTGTGTTTTGTTGAAATTTGTGGCTTGAAAGAAAAAAATAATGTTTTTTAGAATAAATCTCAAAATAATGCCCAAATTTAGAACCATATCATTACCTCTCTTGCAAAATGTTTACAAAAATGGTACTCACAATGGGAAGTCTCAAGAACAAAAAAAGAGATGCTAGCCTCTTGGCTATAGGATTTGAATATACGTAGAAGGATCATCTATGACATTGTAGTTAACACAAAGGATTTGCTTTGATCTATGGTAAAATAGAAATGTCTAATTTTATCAAAACTAATTTTGATGGTGCTTCCAAACGAAATCCAAGAAAAGTCAATGAAGTGGTATTTTTTGAAATAATGAAGGTAAATTTTTCGTCACTCAAAATCATATGGAACTTCAAGTAACAACTATGCAAAGGCTCTAGGACACTTCTTATAGGGGTCAAAGTTGTAGTAAAAAAAATGTGGAAATATATTTCAATTGAAGGTGATTCACAAATTTTTTAACGGGTTAAATGTGATTGAAATGAGCCTCACTTGTATTACATTATGACCACATAGTGGTATTATAACAACTTGGCAATTACTCATGTATTACTTGACAATATTTGAACGTAGGTCTCCTCCTTGAAAGTTGAGAAATTTAACCAATTGAGTGAATACCATTTGATAAGGGGGATTCACAAATTATCATTAGTATTATCAACAAAAATGTATGTGTAGATTGGATAAAATTAATATTATTGTTGATTTTCATCAACTATTATTGGAGGACATCAAATGACACTAGTGTAATTGATTATATTCCACAACTTCCAAGGAGGAAACCCAAGTTCGAATCTTGCTAAGTGCTACATGCATAATTACAAAATTGTTGTAATACCATTATGTGGTCACGGTGTAATACATGTGGGGCCCATTTGAATCTCGTATAAACAATAAAATAAAATAAAATAACTATTATTAAATGTAGTCTCTTGGAGGATACCCCTATCTCCTTGGGTCTTACTCGAAAGTGGCATCCCTTTTGGGATGTTTTCCACAATTAATAATAAATAAATAAAATGTAGTCTCTTGGAAATGTGAGTATACCTATAGATAAGGAAATTTGTAATAGATAATCCAATCAAAGTGATGATATTTGTCTAGACAAAATTTAAATTTTAGAAGACAATTGGCCAAGTGAGATTTTATTTCTTAGTGAAAATGATGTCAAAGAGTTGATTAGAAAAACATAGTAGTTTGAGGAAGATAATTTTTTATTCGACAAAATGAGAAATATGTTTGGCTATACCATGAAAAAATTTAGTATTTTTATCCTCTTTTTTGAGCTATCTCTCCTTATATTTTTGGGACCAATATGACTCTTCCTTTTTAAATATATTACGATAAGTAGAAAGTAATTGTTTTTCTTGCACATAAATATCCTAGTCCATTCCATTGATTTTTATTATATCTTGTAAATTGTTGATTTTAGATTTAATTTTCTCCTTTGCTTCAAATATATAACCAAAAGATATGGCATTCCACATCTTCATTTTTCCCTTTAGATATTCTATATTTTGAACAAACTGATACATACATAATCCTCTAAATTATACTTAATCTGACCATAACATAATCATCTTGAAGAAATAAGGATTGTGAAGCCACATAGATTGAAATTGAAATGGATTTGGATAACCATTATTAAGTAAATTATATCTCAAGAGAATATTTTTTCTTCAATTGGTTATATGGGATTGAAATGGGCCCCACCCGTATTACATCATCACCACATAATGGCATTACAACAAAGCTTGGATATTATCCATGTATCGCTTGGCAGGATTTGAACCTTGGTTTACTCCTTAAACGTTGAGGAATCTAACTGATTGAGCTAATACCAATTGATAAAGAGAATGTTTTTGTCATCTATTCCTGTTTGTAATAAAATACTTGAAGAGATTGTATAATATACTTGCAACTATGTATTTGATAACACAAATTTGTCCAATATTTTTGTTATATGAGTTTTCCCAATGTACATATTATTTTATGGATATTGAAAGCTTAAAGGAATAACATCCCAAAGGCCATTTGAATTGACAAATTAAGAAAAATTCTAAATTGGTTTAGGCCATCTAGGAGTACCACTCTTCTTGTTTGAAGCAAATAAAGCTATGTTAAAGTCCCCACAAAGAATCCATATATCATAATTATGAATCATCAATAAGTTCAACATAAATATACTAAGCTCCTTCCAACATCTTTCATGATTAGTAACTATAGTTAGAGCATATGTATTTGTAATCCAAACTCTAAAGTTTTCCTTTTTCTAGTAAAGAAGACCAACAACTCAATTAATTTTTGCCTCTAGCAATTATCCATTCCATTTGCATATGTCCCATAATGTTGTAATACCTATAAAATCTCCTAGAGTAAAAACTACTAGACAATCCCCCATCTTCCAAATCTTTTTGAATGCATCCTTACATTCCTTGCTACTTAATTATGTTTCTTGTATTAAAATAAACTTAGAACTATAACAATCTATTAGTTCCATGATTACTTTTTTTAGGGGTCTTATCCATTCCCCTAATATTCCACGATGTCATTTTCATTATCACTTTTTATTTTTATTTGTAGACTTTGCCCCTCTTCTTTTTATCACTTGCAATATTTATTTTTTGTTTGAATTTTTTTCTCTTTGTTCTTACTTTCAGGGTCTTCCTCTCCTTTTTCCATTCTCACCAACACTTTCATCTTCATCAATCTCTTCTATTTTTTCATGTTGTTCATAATGAGACTAGTCTTCTAAAGGTTTATGTTGTCCTAAAGAATCTAAAGTGAAAGGAATAGCCTCACCAACACTTTCTTATTTATATTACCTTAAAAATCCTAAAGTGCAAGGATGGTCCTCCATAGTATTATTCCTATGCTGCTCTAAAAATCCTAAATGTTGACCTCGAAGTCCTAAAATGCAAGGGTGATCCTCCATAGTTAGTACTTTATTATGTTGCCCTAGAAACCCTAAATTTTCATGGATATCCTCTATATTCATTTCTTTATTACGCTACTCTTGAAACCATAAGGGATACAATCTACGCTACTTTCATTTTTATTGCAAAGAGAGGACTATATACTACTTAAGAAAAATGAATATGATTTACCTCGTTTAGCCTTGACTTCTCATTTCCTTTACTTTAAAATTTATTTATCGATCTTCCTTTGCGCTTTTAATTCCTTTTGAATTGGAACTTGTACATTGTACTTCCCTATCCCTTGTGTCCTCCTTTTGTTTCTTCTAATTGTTGATTTTAGTAAACAATAATGGACTTCACCATTTGATGATGCACAAGAGATTTCTTTACCACTTTCTTAGAACTGGAAAATCCTTGATCTAATCTACTTGTTGATCCCATTCTCATGATTTAAATTTAATCTTTAATCAAATGTGGCAAAGGTTTTAAAATATTCATGCCAATATACATTTACGTATGTACAACATGCCTTTACTTATTAGTAGGTGGTCGCTCCTAGATGAACTCCCTTAGAATATTGTCAATATTCTGTAAAAATTACATATTGATAAGATGAAATAGAAATCCAAAAGACCTAACCTAGACTAGAAGCCTTTTAATAGTTTTTGTGTCCATAGAAGAAATTTCACTCCATGCTCTTAAATAAAATGCATCTATCTCCCTAAACCATGAAACACCACCTATTATTCTATCCTTCATTTATGAATTGGAGAAGACGATAAGTAAAATTCCTTATGAAGAAAAGGCATAAAGGAATTTAAATTCAATTCCCACTCCACTTGACCAAATTTTGAATCTACAAAAAATGTGACTAGTATCCATGGAACTTATATGTTAACCCTCTACTTTGAAGAACCATCGTGTCATGCTCGATTATATCACTCTTGATAATCACTTTTAGTGTAACATATACTACTTGGATAGGGTTTTCGATAGATTTGACCTTCCTCTTATCACTAGCTAGGGCCTCCATACTTATGGCTAAGACACCTTCAAGTTATTACTTGCAAAAATAACTTTTATATCATGCTACCTAACTTTTCCTCATAAAAACCTTATTTTTTTTTAATTTAAACAAGAAAAGGAGAGGCTTGCTCTAGGATCACACTTTCTTCTAACTCACAAATGAAGAATATCTTTGATAAAAAGAAAATGAAGAAAATATTTAATACATGACAAGTTGAATATGGTATAAGTGACTTGATGAAAATGTAATCTTTTGTTCTTTGATGGAAGTGACCCTGATAGAAACCACATATAACCATTTTAGTTCATACCGTTTTATTACAATTTATTATGTTTGATTTTAAAATTGGTTATATGAGATTGAAATGACCCCAATCATATAACATCATGACCACATAGTAGTATTACAACAACTTGACTATTATGCATGTTTCATTTGGCAAGATTTGAACCTAAGTCTCCTTATTAAAGTTGAGGAAGTTAACTAGATGAGCTAAGGCCATATGATAAATATTAAGGTTCACCCATGAAACTTGAACCTTTGTCTATAGTGTGAACTCTTGCTCTAAATTAATTTCTCTAAAACCCCATTAAAAAATGTGAAGATTCATCCATGAGATTTGAACCTTGGTTTAAGATGTGAAACTCTTCCCTTTTAATTAATTGCTCTAAACCTCATAGACAAATTATTATGTTTAATTAAATATAATTTTGAACCTTAAACCTCTTGAAGAAGAGCCGAACAATTACGGTATTTCCATGGGACAAAATAAAATAAATTAAAAAATAAATATAAATAAATATATATAGTTTTTTATTCATTTTTCATATCATTTCATTAATATCACTAAATCATTCAAAGTTAGTTTTTATTTTAATTGGTTATATGCAATTGAAATAGGACAACTTGTATTACATCACCATATAGTGGTATTAACAGGTTATATGGGATTGAAACAACCCCACCCATCTTACAACATTAAGATATAATGATATTAATTGGGATAGAAACAACCCCACCCTTCTTGTATCATGACCATTAATTGGTATTAATTGGGATAGTAGTATTACAGCTTAACAATTATACATGTGTCACTTGATAATATTCAAACCTAAGTTTTCCCCTTAAAAGTGGAGGATTTAACCAATTCAATTCATGTCATTTCATACTAAAACCATTTTTCTAACATGCTCACACACATACACACCCAAAACCTTTTGGATTTGAAGTTGGGTCTTGAAAAGAGCCCAAAACCAAAACTATGATGTCCCATATGGACAACATTAAAAATATTTAAAATTATATTGTTTTGATAGATTTTATTTTTTGTACTATTTATAGGTATGCAATAAAGTTAAATTGTCAACCCTTCTAAGTAAACTGGGCTTTCATCCAAAATTTTATAGAAGAGTAACAATTGTCTCAACTGCCTTCTATTAATATAAGGAAAGAGAAATGTGTGCCTTTCTTCTAAGTCACTATGCGCAGGAATCATAGTTGTAGGCATCAATATGGAGTATTTGGTTGAGATCTTCTTTAGTTTTATGTGTCCACCATCATGGAGGATCTTCATAACAAATCAAATCTATGTGGTCTAGCCCAATTTACTAATATATATATATATATGATCTTATTACGTTTTCTCTGGGGAACGTGAAGAAAATTTCATATTCTAAATATAAACCAAAGCACGTATCTTATTTGTAACTTCCAATCCTGAGAAGAGGTTTTGGTGTACACCTTATGTTGATTAATCGTTACCTGAAAGTCTGATTTTACTTGAACTACACTATTTTTTAGATTTTATTTTTTATTCAATTATATTATTTTTTATATTAAATTAATTTTTGGAAAAATAATTATTTTATACTTAGATAGTAGGTATTATGTTTTCAAATTAATTATACGTGATTGAAATGATTGACGATGTAATGGTATTACAGCAACTTGACAATTATGCATGTATCATTTGGTAGAAATCCAACATTAAGCTCTTCCATGAAAGTAAAACAATTTAATGGATAAAGTTCATTTCATATAATACCTTGCCTATCACTTTGGGCTCTTTCTTGAAAGTCAAGGAATTTAATGGATGTAGTTCATTCCATTTGATACCTTACCTATTACTTTGGGTTCTTTCTTGAAAGTCAAAGAATTTAATAGATGAAGTTCATTCCATTTGATATCTTACTTATAATATTTTAATAAAAACACATAATATTTTTCATTGACATATTTCATGATTGAAATTTCTTTCCACCTTAATACCTACCTATCTATCTATTGAGTTTAAATATAAATTACCATAAAAATTAATAAAATAAAATAGTTTTAAATCACATGTACCCATTAAATTTAAACAATAATAAATTTGAAACTATATACAAACTAAATTTAAAAAATAACAAGTTGCATACAAAGTTTAAAATTATATTAAGAAAAACCCACATAAACTTAAATAATTAATAAATACTTTTTTTCAATGAGTTTACACAAGTAGTTTTTATGAGGGGTCTTAGTCCTCTCATACTGAGTGGGGCTTAAACTTTGACCTTTCAAAAAGAAGCCAAAGTCCTTGCCACTTTAAAATAATGAATAAATAATTAAAAGTTTCTTTTTGATTTGTAGCTTCCTGAACATAGCATATTCGCATAAAACA
Organism: Wollemia nobilis; assembly: GCA_028583015.1. Lineage (NCBI taxonomy): Eukaryota > Viridiplantae > Streptophyta > Pinopsida > Araucariales > Araucariaceae > Wollemia > Wollemia nobilis. The sequence goes on along the minus strand of JAQPPZ010002336.1, from coordinate 2,572,947 downwards.
TTTTAGAATTTCAGAAGGGATTCACTTTCGAGTAAAACCCAAGGAAGCAAAGATATTTCTTTTGTCAAAATTGTCCAAGGTTCACATCTGGCCTTCAACACATTCAAGGAGCATATCTACAACAACAAAAACAAGAACACACAAACACAGATTGAAACAAACACAACCAAAACATTAATATGCACTATCCAATAACATTCATTTATGGGTTAAATTTCTTGATTTTCAAGGAGTTGTCAATGACAATAGTTGTCTTTGCAGTACAATCATTGATGTAGTCTATACCACCTATTCAATTTATATAATCAATTTAAATAACAATAATTTAATATTTATTAATACTTCTACTTTTAAAAAGAAAACTCAAATTCAAACCTTAAAAACAATACATACTTATTATAATACTACTTTATAGTAATGACTTAATATAAATAAAATAAATTCAATCCAATTTAATGAAATAAAAAATAATTTTCTTTTTAAATGTTTGAAAATGTTAAAACTCAATGTTTTTATTATTATTTTTTAGGAAAACAAGGTGTTACCACTATAAACCCTAACTCATTGAATTAGACAAAGTCTTTATTTATATATATATATATATATATATATATATATATATATTATAAATTATAAATTATTAATAAAAAATATATATAATATTTATAACTTACTTAAGAATTCAAAACATTTTGAAAATGTTAAACTTAATTTTATTATTATTTTAATACATAAAAGAATCAACAACACTATTGGGTGTTATCATTATAAACCCTAGTTCGTTGGGTTAAACAAAGTCAACGGGACCTTGACCTTCTAAGGCATTAAATTGTGACAACTAAATGATAAAAATTCGATCACTACTATCCAACCTATCCCTTACTGGGTACACCTTGAACCTTAGACCTCCCGAAAGAAAGGCCAAAGCCCTAACCACTATATTGTCTATATCAAACAATTTAATTTAATTGAATTGAGTTCTCTTTTGAGAGACTGAGGTTCAAACCATAACATATTAAAAAGGAATAGGTTAGTTGGTAGTAGTCAAGTATTTGCCTATTAGTCCGTGGGTCTAGGTGGATTGGTAAGTTGGGGCGCTTACCGAGAGGAGACCTAGGTTCCAATCCCACGAGCTTGCCCATGCACATACAGTAGCCCAGATCCGATTCCTCTGAGTGGTGCGCCAGATTGATGACGACGGTGCAACCCTCGTGCATCCGGCGGTCCCCATCTCACGCCGGGTTACCATGTACCGAGACGGTGGAAGTCCTGGGAGCCTTCGTAGATAGTTTGAACCCTACCAGTTGTGCTGGTAGTTACTAAAAATCGTGATTGTAACCATTGCTTCTATATAAAAAATATATATATATATTTGCCTATTAACATCCATATAATTCTACAAAGGATCGTGATAATGTTGACTTTGTCCTAATCTAATAAACAAAAGTTTACAATAACAATCTGAAATCCTACCCAATATAAATATTACTTTAAAAAAAAAATTATTGTAACAAAAATATTACTAATTCTCTTATATCTCTAAGGCAAACAAATAATCTAAGTAATTAAATAAAACTATAACCTACCTTTTGTTCATTGAAAACGCTCTCTTTATCGTTTACGGCTTGCTTAATCCATAATTTATGATTGGACAAAATAAAGATTTTAGGCCATGAAATTTTAAAGAACACGTTGCTTTACTTTTATATAATCCACGCTGCCTTACCTTATTTTATTATTTTACTCTAATATGGTTCAAAGATTCCGAGGTGGCGTTATAATAAAAGTTAGCTTGAATTAAGAAAAGTTAAATAAATATCTTTTATAAATTCGTTTGAGAACTATTTTACTTTATTTTATTTAGTCAAATCTTTCTATCTTTAAATAAATCTGTATACCTGCTTTTGCAATCAAAATTGGGTTAAATAACTTATATTAAAAAATAATACTTTTAAAATTCATGTTTTTATAATTTATAATTTTATAAACATTCACAATTTTATTCTTAAATACATTAATTTAATTTTATCCCCTTGAAATGATATACAACCTATTTACTTTTTTATGATTTTTTATTTTTTTAAGAACAGAGAAACCTCTATAGTTCCTAATTTATTGGTAAGACGAAGTCAATAGGAACCATCGTTTAAGGAATCAAAACCCCTTGTATAAACTTTTTTATACTCAATGCCTAGGCTCCCCCAGTCCTCATGCATAAGATTTAAAATGAACCATCGTTTAAGGAATCAAAACCCCTTGTATAAACTTTTTTATACTCAATGCCTAGGCTCCCCCAGTCCTCATGCATAAGATTTAAAATGTACACGCCAAGGAGGTTCCTATATTTGGGCTTTTTAACCCATTTTATGTCTTCTTTATTTCATTTTTGTTGCTTAGAAAAACCTTTATAATCCCTAACCTACTAAATAAAGACTAAATCAATGAACCCCATCATTTATGGACTTTTTAATGCAAAGCTTAAGCTCCCCCAAGCCCTCATGCATATGTTTTACAATGTGAACCCCAAGGAGGTCCTATCTTTGGACCTTTTTAGCTCACTCTATGCCTTCTTTATTCTACTTTTGTTGCATTCCAAAACCTCTATAATCCCTAACTTATTAAATAAAAGCAACATTATTTTTTTAAATGGGACATAGGGAGTTGGTTACATCCACACTTTTTCTTTTTAATTTGGTTGGTATGAGAAACCCTTACGACCAAGGCGCAGGGGTGAGCAGTCTCCTCCCAACCACCAACACGTAGGACTGAACAATCTCCTCCCAACCATGACCCCTCGTAAAGCCGAGATCTATGCTTACCAATAAAAAATTTAACACACAACCACCACACACCCAACCCTCACACACTTGCCCACGCCGCGGTTTGAACCTTGGACCTCCCGAAGAAGAACCAAAGCCCAAACCGTTGCGTTGTCCCCATAGGGACTACATCCACACTTTTTTTATCACATTACCCATTTAATTAAAATGATGTGAAGGAGTGTAAGAGGGGATGTGTGTTTAGACCTTATTAATAAACTTAGCTCTCGGTATTGTGAGGGATCATGGGTGAGATGGGAATGCCCAACCCTATGCTCGGGTCATAGGGGTTTCTCACACTACCCTAACCAAAATAAAAAAATAAAAACATCCACACTATTTTTAATAACTACCAAGTGCAGGGGCTGCCCCAACAAACCTATACCACTTCGTTATCGTTATTGTTGACTACGCGAGGAGACCAACGATCGCTTGAGATTTGTTCGTCGTCGACCTGTCACGCACTTTTAAAATTTTAGAATAGACTACCACCTTTGCAATAGACATGCCCTAAGTCTCTTTTTGGTAAGCGACTAAGTCTCTTTTTGGTAAGTGACTAATAAGACAACTATCAATCCACCTAGTCCTTGTAAACCAAAATCAACACAACTTTAATAAAAAAAAACTACAACCATAAAAAAAAATTGAACCCCTCTCACAAAACCAATAAAACTAGACCATCTAAAGAGTCAACCCCTCTATAAACGGTTAATTGCAATGCCTAAGCTCCCCTAGTCCTCATGCATAAGTTTGAGAATTTGAACCCAAGGAGGTCCCTATCTTTGGGCCTTTTTAGCCCACTCTATGCCTTTTATATTCCACTTAACTTGCTGTCCAAACTTAGTCGAAAGCCGACAAAGTGAACAAATTCAAGGAAATTTCGCCCCCAAAAAAGTAGAATGGAATAGAACCGAAAGAGACCCCAACTTCACTCCCATCCTTACATTTTTTTCCCCACCTTAACTATATACCTAATAAAAAAATTAATATTAATTTGCTTGGAAGAAAAAATTAAATCAGACAATTAAAGAAAAAAAATACCCTCAATTATCCAAAACCCAGCAACATCCGCCCGTAGATCCCACGCCAAAGCCTGGACCCAGGCTCGGAAGGCTAGGTTCGGTGCTAGGCCTGGGAATGGAATGCCCGCCTCGGAAGATCAGGAAAGAATATAAACCAGAAGGGAAAGGGGAAAAATAATCATATTAAGAGACAGAGAGGAAAGGGTTTGAGAAAATCCATCGGCAATCTTCACGGCAGGCGCAAGCGACCGGCTATACGGAGCTTCCAGGGGGTATTCCGCATTGGGTCGTGGTCGGATTTGGGAAAAGCGGGCCAGGGTTCCATCGTTTTAACGGCGAATTTGGTGCAGAAACAGGGTAAATATCGGGGGAAAAGGAGGGAGCTGCATATATGGAAAGTGGAGGGTTTACGGGCTATGGCGGCGCTGGGACGAAGTGATAAATGCAGGAAGGGATCGTCGTGGTCGAGGTCGTCTTCGTCTTCGTCGACCATGGGGCAGCGTTTTACAGAGGTGGTTTCCGTCAGGAGACGGACGGAGGAGAACGGGAAGGTGTCTTTTTCTGTCGAATGCAGCGTACCCGGCAGCTCGCAGGTGACGCGCTCGAAGAAGTTCGAGGACCCGGATGCGCTCTGGAGGGCCCTGCGTTTCGGGTTTTTCACTGAGGGTCTTGTGGACTTCAGGAACTTTCTGTTCGGCCAGACGTCCGAGCGTCTGGGAGCGATCGGGAGCCTCACAGTGTGCGTGAGGAGGAGCCATATCAGCGGGCTGCTGTTCGCGGCCGCGGTCTTCATGGCTGGGAAAAGGACTGTTAGGGGGGTTTCGTTTGGTGGAGAAGAGGGGAGGCTGATTGAGAAGGCGCTGGCGTTTTTGAAGGGGAAGGATTTTAGGGTTTGGGCAAGGAGGGTCGTGGAGCAACAGGTGCAGGGTTCGAGTCCCCCGGGAGGAGAGGCTTGTCGGCTTTGCAGGCAACAGGAGAAGGAGGAGGAGAAGAAGGAGAATAATGATGCTCAGGTCGGGAAACAGGTTTATTTCTTGTTCATAATGTCTAGCTTAGTAAGTAAAAGGGCTTTTGCAGGAAAAGGGCAAGTACTAATTTGAGGCCTGCTTTTGTGTTTGTTGTTGTTGACGATGATGATGACTGCATGGGAATCGAACTGTTGACTCTGCCTCACAGGTTGTTGGCATTTGCCATTGTTAGCTAGCTAATAAACCAGCAGACCCACTTGGGATTCTGCCTGCCTGCCATTTGCGGTTGTTTTGTGTTTTCTTTGAATGGAGAGTAAGGCTGGAGAGCTTGATTGAAGTTTGTGAGGGTCAAAGAAGCCAATAGCTATACACCCCTACTTTTTCAGACTGATCATCCTTAATAAGGTACTGCAGGTGGGTCTTAAAGTAAAATCTTGTAATGTTCAATGGAGACTGGGAGATATAGGCTGAGAATAAGCATGGAACTAATCAGGTGGTAACAGGACGACCAAAATGTCGGTTATAATACACAGGATTCCAGAAACCATTTACAAACGAGTTAGTTTTTGAGAATGGGCTTTGCAACTCGTGCTTTTTTCTGAGTTCGCCTGAAACTTCATAACTCTAAAGCTTTAATGTAGTGATATGCAGAAACCCAATTACAGCATGACAAACTATGGAACACTTTACTTTTAGAATGACCTTTGTTACGTTGCTTTAAGGGATTGGATGACAATGGTGGAGACATAGGCATTGGTCATTTGTTTGGGCAGGGAATGCAGACTATCAGTCAAACCAATTACTAGCTATTAGGCATACACCCAATTCGTACAGTGATCTCTAAGGGACATAGTCAGGACCTCTAAAGGGATTCATCTAGCAGACACAAACTTAATGGGGATGCATCTCTAGCATAATATTATTTGCGTTGAGGTATTATTTTCCGTTTGCAGACATTAGAAGCAGATGACAGGGATATTGGCTTGTGATTACTTGATGGGGATAGATCTATAATTTGATGATGATGGAGAAACATCTAGATCGCATTATCCACAACCAACCTATTGGAATGTTCTTTAATCTACTTCATGCCTTTGTATTCGAAACGTTAGACGCAGATGACAGGGGTATTGGCTCGCAATTGCTTGATTGGGATGGAGCTACTACTACTGGATGATAATGGTTAACTATTTAGCCATTACATCCTACTATAACCCAACTGGAATGATCTATAAGCTGCTCCATGCCAATGTCATAAGGGACTGCCCTTAGATTGAGGACATGATGCCATGCTGTGGATCTTGAAACTCTATAAAAAGACTCTCAACATGCAACTTTATCACGAATAGAAGCAGGCCAAAACTGTCTTTCCTGAGCCTAATTGATTGTTGGGATTTTTGATGCACATCTGGGCTTATCTTTTGCCATCCGACTTTCTTGATCGTTATTGATGTTTGCAGTCACAGCTGTATATATTTACGTACATCTTACGATGAATGACTTCATTGGAATTGAATGCATTTTCCAAGATTAATAGTCTTTGGTGGAGATTAGAACACATTCTTGTCATGCAATGATCTCATTGGAACTAATGCATTCCCACTTTTTTGGACCCTGATCGATCTTTGCAGTTGGTGGACATTTGCTGACTACGTTCGAATTGAATGCATCCTTCAACTTAGTGGTTAGCAATATCTAACAAGGGCAAACTGTAAACCAGTCACTTCTGCGTGCGATTGTCATTGGGAGGCAATGCTTTGGCAGTTGAACTTTTTAGCAGGTTTCAGTCAATTATATTTGTTTTTGATGAAGATATAGCTGACATAAAAGGCAGTAACCATCTTTATTGATCTCAACAAGTCACCGTATTGTGCCATTGTTATTTGGGAGCAATCCTACGAGGTGGAACTGTTTAGCAGGTCTAAGCCAATTATGCGTGATGTTGATGAAAAATAATTGACAATAAGGGAAAAAACATCTAATACATGTCTTGATTCATGGGAATTGAACGCACGCCCACTGGGTAGAAGCAGACAATAACAAACATTCGAATCTGTAGACATCTCTCAGCCGTAGTCCACTTCCCAACTGCAAACTCCATTGCTCAACATTTGGATGCTACCCATTCTTTTAATGCCCAAAATTTGTGTTCAAAATGACCTTCGACGTATCCGAAGGGGATCGATAACTACAAATTAGTGCCCATCAATAATGATTGCTGTCTCTAATAAGGAACTTAAGAGATCTTGGTACTGACTTTGCTGGCTAATTTTCCATTCATATTAATATGTTAATTATTAATTGCTGCCTGCTGAATTCTTAATCATTGTCTGCTGATGATTTCTGTCCCTAATAAGAAACTTAAGAGATCTTGGTACAGGCTTTGCTGGCTAATTTTCCATGCATATTAATATGTTAATTATTAATTGCTGCCTGCTGAATTCTTTATCATTGTGTGCTGACCAGAAGCTTATCACAAACTCTGATGACTTTTAGTTCTTCATAGAGAACAGATGAGAAGAGTTTCTGAGTTTATTGCACATTCTTATTCGTATCACTACTAGTTTTGTATTTTTTTCATAATTAAGTTTAAGAGTTGCATAACAAGGATTAGTATGTCTAGAGAAAATTCCCCAACCATCTGTGAGAAAAGATAGCTCCAGTAGTAGTAGCTCCATGATAGCTCTGTCCCACTAAGGTAGAGCTATCATGTTTGTGTGTCAATGCTAACTTAATCAATTGAAGACAACATCGATGTTTTGCTTATTAAGGTTATGAACGGAGCTTTCCTTTATATCTATTACAGATGAGAAGTCGATTCTGCTAGTGTAAAAAAGGCTATTTTATAATGTGTAGGAAAGTTGACAGTTTTGCTGGATGTTCTAATTCCTTGAGACTCTGATTTGCAGATACCTGAAAATTGCATATGCATCGTCTGTAAAGCTTCTAAGGAGATGGAAAGCGGCACAATAACTGTCATCACAATGGATGATCAGGTCAGTTTAGGCTTCTCAATTCAATTAGACAATCTTGGTCTGCATGTTTAAAAGTTTTCAGCTGGACCAATGTCTAGGGTCCGAACATGTTCTTGTTAAATGGAGGGTACACAATAGTAGGCAAGATGTTGATGAAAGTGCTCCATCAAACCGATTGTTCTAGTTTTGCAAGATGGCACGCTCATTTTAGCTTAAAAAGAATAGTTTTTTGGGATTTTTGTGCAACTATGGAAAAGAAAAAATGAAAACTAGGTTACAGTATAATACATTTAGAACTGTTTTCTTGTGAAAGGATTTAAAGAATTTTTCTTATCAATCTTGCAGGGAGAATACAGAACAGTTCCTGCGGAAGAGATTGGAGCAGATAATAAAAGAATAGAGTTCACAGGAGGGGAGCCTGTGTGCACTATTTGTGGTTGTGAGGATAATGAAAAATTTGAGAAAACGGTCAGTATTGCATCTTATCCGCACGTTTTGCCATGCATATTTTGCGCTAGAGTATGGATTTTGCTCTGCATGATTAGTAGGTGTTGTGTATGTTAATGATAGTTGCTGATTTTGACAACTCTTGTGCAGATTTCCCCTTGCAGTTGCAATGAAAATGCAGTTGTTGTTCACCCGAACTGTTTCCGTGCTTTCCAGGCAGTTTTCAAGACTGGGAGCAATCACGCTCTAGCGTTATGTAAAGTTTGTTGTGGCAGGGGTGCCACTGTTAGATTTGATGATAAGATCAGTACAGGCTTAACATTAGAAGGTTCTTCTAAGCTAGTTGGCTTAAATTCGAGTAGAAATACTATGAATGCTTCCCCTAAGAAAGGAGCGAAGCCATCTTTCAGTGACATGAGTAATGGGGGGACTGAAACAGCAGAACTATTTGAGAATCAGCCTGCTTTGAAGAGGTTAAAGGGGGAAAGTGGCAGAAAAGCTGCAGCAGATCCACATAAGGAGGACTCGCCAAATTCTGAATCTGAAAAGGTACTGTATTTCTAGTAATATCCTATTAGATCACAAAAAAGCATTTACTTCTAAAAGATTTGCTAAATGATTTGACTTTGCATGCACAGACAGCAGTTGCACGTCATGTTCATGTCAGCGTTCCCATCAAAAAACGGAAGTTTTGGCCTCTATCTGCTCCACTAGTATCCCTGGAAGCACCTTCTTCATTGGATTTATCTTTTCCAGATCCTCCAGTTTCTCTAAATCAATCTGACAGATTGCCAGATCCAGAGGAAGAGCAAGGTGAGTTAAAAGGTTGTAGGGATCTGCAATCACTAGATGACATCTATACTGTAAAAGGATCAGTTCGAGAAAAATCTGTGAAGATAGTGGGTGACACGTCTGGCGAGAATAGAGAAAAAGTTCTTGGTTCAGTAAGTAATGCTGATGTGTCAGGAGTATCAACGGTGGATACTTCTATGGTTATCCCAGGGAAGAATAGCTCGGAAAAGAAAGAATCTAGAGGCGGGTATATGGACCTTGAAGATGCTAATCCTGTAGCTGTCAGCTTGAAGGATAATGACACTGATAGTCATGAAACTCCACAACAGGATTATGCATACGAGGGTACTAAAAATCAGGAAGAACAACATGAGAGACAAGTTTTGATGCAGGAGAGTACTCTACTACCAGCTTCAACTATCAAGAGCTATGTATGCGAAGGAAGTGATAATTTGAATGAAATAGAAGATAATGTTGTGTGCAAACAAATGAAGGAAGTAACAAAGTTGGCTCTAGGCTCTAACAGAAATCTAGGATCGAGTAGTCATTCAGAAATAGGAGACTGCAGTAAAGTGACATCTGAAGTGGGTGAATGCTCTCAACACAAGTCTACATCTTTACTAAATGATGGGGAAAGGCAAGAAAAAGGAATGCTTTTGAGATTGAACTCTGGCTATTTTGATGATGACAGATCACATTGGGACTTGAACGCCCCTATGGATTCTTGGGAAGAACAAGTTGAGGCCTCAAATAGAGGTTATAAACCTGAATTTGCTGGAAAGTTACCTGCAGGAATTTCAAGTGGTAAAAGCTCCGAACGCTCAGTTGGTATCCAGGTTCAAATATTAGATTTAGATGCCAGGCATAACAATAGAAAGCCTGAGCAAGATATGTTGAGCAAGGGATTATTGCAAGCAGATGATGATGATGATGCTCCAAAGTCTTCAGGAGGCTTGGCCCTTGATAAGGGTCCTGTGCTTAATATGTCCCTTAGTCTCCAGTCTGATGCCAAGGTTGGTCATCACTCAGCTAACTCTCAGAATAATTCGAAAGGTCTTTTTGTTGCCAGCTTTTCTCTATTAGACACATCAGTTGCTGAGAGGGATCTAAATTTGTCCATGGCACAGTCTGAAGTGCCTTGTGAATTAGCTGATGACATTTCTTCTACTGAAGCTCCAAATATTAGGCATTCTGTAGTGAATCCTATTGCTGTTATTTCAGAGAAGGAAGCACCTATGCAGAATGACAAACAACTAGATAGTATGATGATTGATGTCAACTCAAACACACTTGATAGAACTGAGCATCCATCTCTTTTGCAAAGTGACAAGCAACTAGATACTTCAATGATTGATGTCAATGCAGATACACTTGACGAGAGTAAGCATCCATCTCTAGTGCAAAGTGACAAACAACTAGATAAAACAGCAATTGATGTCAATGCAGATACATTTGATGAGACTAGGCAAAGTGATAAGCAAGAGACTATGATTATTGATGTCAATGCAGATAAAGTTGATAGAAATAAAGTTCCATCTCCTCCAAAATTTGCTCCTGAACCTTTAGAAGATATTATTAAAGCAAGTGATCTTGCTAGTGCTAAGGGCAACTTGAGGGGTCCTAACACAAGTAATGAGTTTCCTGATTGTGAGCAAAAATATTCGCCCTCCATTTCAGAGGGGAAGCAAGGCATAAATGAAACTATCAATGAGAACAGGACCGTCAGTGATATGCAAGCATCTGCTATTTCTGAAGTTGATATGAGTGCAGAGAATATTGATAACTTAGGTGAAAAATCAGGAAGCCCCGATGTTGTTTTGGATAAACAATCCACAGATGATGCCAAAGAAATTGCATATGGTGGTGACTATGAGTCTGATGGTTATGATGACGAAGACGAGCCTGTTTCAGATACTGAAAAGGAATTTGTTGAACAGGCCGAAGATGAGCACCAGGATGAAGAAGGTGAATACATAGAAACAGACCTTAATGATTGGATTGAAGAAGATGTAGGGGAAGAACTGGAAGACGAACATGTTGATTATGGTGATTCTGACTTTAAGGATGTTGATGATCCCGGAATGGAACAGGATGATAAGGGGAAGGATGTGGAACATAACAGGAATTGGGATGATAGCCAGAAGTCTGAAATGGAAGGAAAATGTTATATTTTTCAAGATAAACAGGATTTACAAGTCAAATCAGATGGTGAAGATATGAGACTTGAAATGACAGCAGCTGGAACTGGCTCTGAACACAGTACAGAGAAAGAGAAACATAAAACTGATGGCACTGAATCTCAATCACCAGAACTATCAAGTGAGAAAAAAGGTTTGGAGATTGAACCTAATTGCAACCTAGATAAGAATAAGGATTTTTCAAAATCAAGGGAAGTATTAAGGCTTTCAGCTTCATTGAGGCCGAAATCTTCCGGATGGGATCAATTGCCTGATGGATGTAAAAGTACCGAGGAAGCACTCAAGGCCGTCCAAGATATAATCAGTAAGCGGGGAGGCCGAGGTTCTAGTTGGACTAGTGGGGGCCGATTGGGGCCTATGTCTGCCAGGATCCCATCCTCACGAGTGGATGGTGCATTCAGGGAAAGAATGATCTCTGATGATTCCATTCATGGAAAAGAAGGATTCTTTATGAGTGGAAGGTGAGTAAGTTTGTTGTTTTTCTCTTGTGCATATCCTTTTCTTTATTTCAGTCTCCCTTTCTATATGCCTGCTTTAGGAACTGATCAATTTTATCCCTACTTTTGATCAACACAGGGATGGAAGCCTTTCTACAAGTCCAAGTTTTGCTTCAAGGAAACCAACTAGAGGCAGGATTGCAGGAAGAGGTGGACCTTCTCGGGGAATTCATCATAGAGGAAGATCTGATCCATGGGCTGATGGTGCAAGCAGTCATTGGGCTTCGAGTAGGCATCATTCTCCCCCTGATTATTATGGCAATAAAGTTGGATTTGGATCCCATGGTTCTGCAAATGCTGCTGCTGTTTCTGCTGCCAAAGTTGAAAGCAGTGGATTTGTTGTTGCTAGGGATGGAACCCTAACAAAGATTACCAGGGGAGGTATCCGTGGTAGACGAGGACGTGGTACATTGATGGGAAGGGGTTCTGCTATGGAAATTGAGGACAGCCTAGATTTTGAAAGGCAGATGAGCATGGGATCTGGTGGTACGGTTCCTGATGCAGGTTTGAATGCCAGTAGGGGTAGAGCCATTGCTTTAGGCCCTGACAGAATTGATGGGAGTGGTCATGTCAGCCGTGAACGTTATAGGGGACCATCATTTGGACATAGCAGGTGGGATCACTCAGCTGGTGATTCCCCTCGCAATTCAATGGACCATCGATTGAGAGAAAGAAATAGGAGTTTTTCACCTCCCCCTGGAAGAAGAGTGAGTCGAATGTCACGTTCACACACACAGTCTCGATCAAGGTCACGAACTCGATCTCCACGGCTGAGGCCCTCTCCAAGGGGAAGTTCTGGGGCTAGCATGGGTCGAGGACCAGCTATCAGAAGGCGCAGTAGATCTCCTCATGTAATAAGGTCTGAAGCAAGGATAGATAGACCGAAGTCACCCCTATATCACCGTGTTGGTTCTTTTGAACATAAGATGTCGTTTCTATCCTCTCCTAGAACCCAGCGGCCATCTCCACGATCATCAAAATGGTCCTATGACAGGAGGGATCCAGACCACTTTAGGAATTCAGATTACAAGAGATCTTTTGTTCGCTCAGGAAGTCCATCAAGGAGAATGTCCCCTCGAGCTGTTCATGAATCTGGTTTGACAGATTCACCTGGTAGATTAAGGCACAGTGAGTACCGTGGGTCATTGTATCCTTCACGAACATCAGAATTAAGCAACGAAAGCCGACGCTTTAAGCGGGATGAAAGTGAAGATGTCGGGGTAAGGCAGAGTGATATTTCTGGGAGGGCAGTTGAAGGAAGCAGCATGGATATTAGACGTTTTAGACATCATGATGATGAGGGTGATTGTCAAGCTCGTAGCTCTTGTGTCAAAGATGCTGGGATCTCAAGGGAACAGGGCATGGAGGAACATGACAAAAGGTCATAGAAGCAGTACCTCAGCTAGAAGTGTTTCATGGAGAGGACGAAAGCTCGAGTGTGGATGAGGCCTGTCAACAATGTTTGAGTTAATCATTGTATGCCTTAGCTTATTGCAGCAATCAGAAGGCTTCCCTTTGGGTTTTTGTGCGGGGAACATATCTGATTAGGATGTTCAGTTATTGGGTTGTGAAGTCCACACTATATGTAAAGTTTCAGAGTTTTACACTAGGCTCTTTGCAACTAAGTTTTCAAAATTACATGCATATCATAGTATCAAACGACAAATCATTCCATTATTACCATCTATTGTACCATGTCATCTCTTGGGACTCTTTGGTGGATACCCTTTTTATAAGCTGGCATTCATCATGTAAAAAAAGTTCCAAGTCCTGTGTTTTTTTGACCCAAACCAGGGGACTTTTAATTAGTGGTGAAGATCCACTATCTTGGTCGAAATGATGCACAGATCAGATAATGGTTCTGTTGAATTTTTATACCACCTGGCAGAATATCTCTTTTCTTCACGACTTCAACATGCATTGTACAAATGAGCTGCAATGCGTAGCTCTACTCAATTTTGATTTTCTTCAGCTACTGTGATTTTCAGTTTATGTGCATGCAACCATCTGTCGGCGTACATGCGTTCTTAATGAAAAGCGCCTTTGTTCAATTTCTATACGTCTTGTGATTCATTAATGATGTTATTTTTCTTAGTCATCTTAATAATTTATTTTATTCTCTAATGTCTCATATTTCTTTTATATCACCGTAGATTTGCTATGACTAAACACACTTTACATTTAGTTTTTTGAGTTGAATCTGTAGATGTTGTGGGCTTACATTTACACACACCTCGTGGCTGTCAATTTGACAATAATTGCTGTGCATTTATCATGTGTGCTAAGAAACTAAGTGTGATTAATGTCAGCTAATTTCACTCTCAATTGTCCTGGACAAGTTTCCACGTTCAAACTACTCCAGTATTTTGCTCATGTTAAGAGTTTCCCTTAACTAACTACATTGAATTTCCATTGAAGACTTTTTGGTCCAATGTTAGAATCTGAAGGGGTAAGATTGTACATAAAACTTTAATAACCAAAGTATTGGAGTTTGGATGGCCTAACATATGCTGGATAAACAACATCGTCCTATATAATGGCCTATATAATGGTTGATGGCTCCAATGGAAGTTGAAAACTACATCAAAATTTGATAACCAAAGTATTGGAGTTTGGATGGCCTAACATATGCTGGATAAAACATCGTCCTATATAATGGTTGATGGCTCCAATGGAAGTTAAAAACTACTTTGCTTTCCTTTAAGCCGTTTCGTAGTCATGCTTAATACGGAGATTGCTTAAATGGAGGTACTTATATACAGCCTAGGTTTGTTTGACGAGGAAAAAGTATTGCAAACAGTTGTTGAACCCAAATGTAGAGGTTAAAGGAGAATACGAAGCAGTTCTGTTCTGCATAATGTCATTTGAAGCATATCTTTGTTTTGTTTTCTCTGAAGTTGTATATCCTATTTAAGTATCTTATTAGTTCTGCTGCTAGCAGCTACACGGTATTTGGGACGAACTTAAAAGCAATCAAATAGGGATGCAAAGAGTCTATCCACATTTGTGTTTTTGTTTTCTTTTGCATCATTTTTATGTTTTCCAATTGAATACGTTTTTCCTTTTAAATAAATTGAGTGTGTACTAATTTTTCCAGTCTTACAAAATGGAAGACACAAAATAAAAAGCATCTTACGGTGAGTTGTGTATACTCAATTAAAATGAGGAGAAAGCTTGCTAGCAAGTACCTATATGGACATGTTATATGTTGTGGGCAGAGCAGGAAGGCTAATTAAGATTTTGCAAATTATTTAGAGAGTTGCATTGTGTTGTTGAAGAGCAGGTTGATGCATGGCAAATGTTTAAAAAATTGTATTTACTTCTGGATATAACGGACAAATAGTTAAATCTTTTTGAATTGAAGAAAAAAAGTTTATGAAGAATTTTGCTATTGTAATAACATCCTGAAAGCGTATCTTTGTATGAAGACAGGAAGCATGTGATATAAGTATGTGATATATTGCGACTATAATAAATAATAATCTGAGTCATAAATCTTTGTAGAAAATTAAAAAAACATGTGATGAAGGGTTAATAATTTCCAAAGGAAACCTTTCCTTTTGCATCTTGTTTTTCAGATTGCATTTGTGTGAGCAATCAATCCAATGTACGGTTCATAATTTCCAGGGAAGGCTTTCCATTTGTTCCTTGTTTCAGATTGTATTTGTGCGACTATAATAAATAATAATCTGAGTCATAGATCTTTGTAGAAAATTAAAAGAACATGTGATGAAGGGTTAATAATTTCCATAGGAAACCTTTCCTTTTGCATCTTGTTTTTCAGATTGCATTTGTGTGAGCAATCAATCCAATGTACGGTTCATAATTTCCAAGGGAAGCCTTTCCATTTGTTCCTTGTTTCAGACTGTATTTGTGTGAGCAATCAATTCAATCTTATTTATAGACATAATCCCCCCTCCCAAAAAAGAAAAAAGTGTATGGGAGCAGTCAAAACATTTTTTTTTTTCTCAAACATGAATAACTGAATATTGAACAATTGTGTCAATCAAAGACACATGTTCTAAAAGCTCAATCAATTTGCTTCTTTAAACTATTTATGGCATGTTGCAATGGCCTCTGGAAATTGAGACCATAATTAGCAATTAGACAAATACAAGATTTAAGGTCAAGTTTACAAGCATGCAGACCACCACAGAATGGACACAAGGGGAAGCACAGCCACACCACCACAGAATGGACACAAGGGGAAGCACAGCCACAAATGATTTGGTGAAGGCAACTTGCTAAGCTTCTAGCACGTGGGTCGCCCCAGCCACAAATGATTTGGTGAAGGCAACTTGCTAAGCTTCTAGGACGTGGGTCTTGAGCCGGGAGGCAAACCAAATTGAAAATTCTATCTAAGAAGTGGAAATTGTTGATATTCACAATTGTTCTTGTTAGAAATAATATTACTTCCATAACTAATGTTCATATCATTAAGGTAATCTCGAGTAGCTTGATAACTACTTCCATAACTAATGTGCATATCATTAAGGTAATCTCGAGTAGCTTGATAACTAAAACCTATTTAAATATATTTATAGAGAATTAGGTGTTAGTGAACTTTATCTTTATAAGGCAAAATTTCATAATTTTTTTAAAATTAATAAGTATTGTAAGAGCTTATAAGAAAGTGTTAGAAAAAGTAAATAATTGTATCCGCGTTGGTAGTGTGGTTAATCAGTAAGGACACCACTTGCGTTATCGTGATGTGATCCAATTTAATCCCCACGAAAAATGTTTATAAGAAGTATTATAAATGTTATCGGGATTAGGTGATGTGATCAGGATTCAATCCCCACAAAAAAATGTTTATAAAAAATATTATAAAAAAATAATTGTATCGATGATGTGACCTGGGTTTAATCCCCATTGCGAATGTTTATAAGAAATATTATAAAAAAAACCATTGTAATTTGTTTTGGCTTTACAAAACTTTCATATGAAAAATCTTGTAAATAATGAAGGATACAAATTATTTCAAAAAACGTAGTGTTAAAATTTGCACCCTCACTTATTAGCTAAGGTTGTATATCATGATTAATCAATAATATATGTAATGTAATTAAAAAGTATTTATACTCCATCTCCATATACTTATTATATATGTGGTAGATGATTCTATTATTATTAGTGATGGGTGTATTATTATTAGTGATAGGTGTATAAAGACTTCTTTCTCAAATTTTTTTGTGTTTTTTTTTCCTTTGTATAGGTTGGTATTTGAATAATATGATGACATTGTTTGGTCCTTTGGAACTATTGTGATTCTTTTATTATTAGTGATGGGTGTATAAAAATTTCTTTCTCATATTTTTGTGTTTTTTTTTTTCCTTTGTATATGTTGGTATTTGAATATTATGATGACATTGTTTGGTCCTTTGGAACTATTGTGATTTTTAACCTACTATTAGAGTGGATGTGAAATATAGTAATTTTATCATACAAAGGTCTCCAAATTTTGCCTAATATTTCAAGCTTTTTAGAGTTGTAGTAGATTCAATCATCTTTCATCTAGGGTTCTATAGTTGCTGCAACATTAAATCTGTGTGTCCCCAGATAAATTAGGTCTCCAAAATTTTCCTAAGTTGTTGCAGATCAAATTATTTTTCTTACAAGGTTCTATATTTGTAACTTTAGATCTGTGCTCCCTAAAAGAACTAGAATGGTTTTTTTTTTTTTCTTTCTTTCAGTTTTATATCTTTGTCATAATTAGGATAAGGGTTTTGAATTATAAAGCATCATTTGGTTGAATTTATTTCAGGTTACTCTAGTACATTGAAATGTTCATCAAAAAATTTAAAGTGTATTTTAGGGTTTTCTTAGCTTTTTGAGGTTTCCATGGCCTCCACTCTCGACGGCCCAACGATTTGCGCTAGTGCTACTCGACGATCCGATGATTTGCATGAGGTAAGGTTTCATCCCCTGATGTTGTTGTTAGGTAAGGTTTCATCCCCTGATGTTGTTGTTCCTCCATAGGTAGGATATTTTGTTTGTCGTATCCCTAATAAGTCGATCCTAAGGGCTTTGGATCAATTCGTCCTGGGCCTCTCATGGTGTCAAGGTTGAATTGGTATGAAACCTTACCAAGGGTTTCTTCCTTTTTAATTTTTCTAACCTTGCTCATGTCAAAGCTATTTATCAACATGGTCCATGGCTCATGCAAAGCTCATTGCTAGTCCTCTCGTCATGGACCCATGATTTTTCTATGTCCAAGGACAAATTGTAGCACATCTCGGTATAGGTTGAGTTCCTCGGTCTTCCCCTTCCTTTGTGGGCTTGTTTGGAACAAATTTCAGGTGTGCTTAGGTATGTTGTTCTACTTGAACTTGAAAATTTGTTCAGTGCCCCTCTGACTAGGCAGGTCTATGTAGAGGTAGATTTGTTTGAGGACCTCAAGGAGTCCATCAACATTCAAGTGGGGAAGACCACCATTTCACAGAGGGTTGTTTACATCAATTTCTCAAACACCTGTTTACCTTGCTAAACATCTGATCATAAGGTGAACGATTGTCCGTGTATGTCGCACAACAAACCGAAGCCACCTCCTATGCCCACCATTGGGGCAACTCCTCAACTGAATAAGGAGGGTTAGACAAGGAAGTCACACAAATATACGTTCTAGTGTTGCTAAATCTCCAAACCCTAAGCCACCTATGAAGACGGTGGTCGTCACACATTCACAACTTGGAGAGAAGGCGGTAGACCAACCAACAAAGTAGCTAGTTGGTGGCCTCTCATCAATAGAGGTAGTTAGCAAGGAGGTTCTGCTACCTTGCTAGAACCATACATCACACTTAGGTAGCATGGTCCCCAAAAAGGGAGCAAAGCCAATCTCTTTGCCCCAGTCTCCTCGCATTAGCGTGCACTGCTCTCGTAGCCCCCAAGGGATATGGAGGTCGAAAATTTTATGTTGAAGAGGATACCTCATTTTTCCAATATCTAGTTGGGGAGCATCATAGATGACCCTACATGCTCCAATAGTTTTAAAGCCTTGGAGTTCCTTGACAGTGGGAGTAGTTTCAACAATTTTGGAGAATTGCAATTGCTTGAACAAAAACATGATGGTGGGGACTCAATGGAGATGAGTCCTAATAAAAAATTGGGCTAACCTCTTTCATAACTTGGGTCATTAGCATGACAATATCAACACTTCTTCAAGCTAGATCTCATATATTTGTAGAATTTGTAGAGTTTTTTTTTGTTCTTGCAGTGTTTCGAATTACTAGTTTAGGGTTTTCAATTGTTGGTTCTATTTTAATTCCAGTTTAATAGTTTAACAACATCAGTCCTAGATCCCCTTTCTCGGCTTTGGGTGGACTTTTAGTTTGATATTTCAGGGTGTGTTTCCATATCACCATATTTTTTATAATTAGTGTATATGTTATTTTTTCTTATCAAAAAAGAAAATTCCTCAACAAAATCTAAGCACCATAGATGTTGACTATTAAAATTAAGCTATAGAAAGGGAAGATATTTATTGTTAAGGTTTACTTCCAACAAAATTAATCAAAGAGAGGTGTGCCATAGTTTGGAAATCCAATAAATAAATGATCTCAAGAGATAAAACATCAAGATTATTAAAAAAAAAGAGCATATTTTAAAAATATTTTGCAGGTATCAAATGACATTATCTTAATTGGCTATATTTCTCAACTTTCAAGGAGGATACCCATGTTTAAATGTTGTCAAGCAATACATGTATAATTGCCAAGTTATTATAATATCACTATGTGATCAATGATCTACTATAGGCAGTATCCATATAACCAACCAATATATATATATATATATATATATATATATATATATATATATATATATATATATATATATATATATATATATATAAATTTACTCTTCACTTTAGGATCTACTTCGTTGATTTAAAAAGAATCAACTAATGTGGTGCCTAGCAAAAAAATCCAACTTTTTAGAGGAAAAATTCTTCACCCAAAAAGTTCAAATCAAGGTTGTTCTTTCTATGAAACAATAAAAAAAAGTATAATTAATGTTAGGTTACCCATATTTTTGGCCTATTGTACCAATCTATATGGCAAGACTAATTTTTAATAGAAGAAGGTCTATTCTTTTTCAAATATGTTACTCAAGGGTTAATTTTAGGACTTTGCTTTTGGGAGCCATGTCTTCATCGTATAAGATTTTTTGAGCTTTTATTAGATGGATTTCCATGCTTTATCCAATGGTGGCAATTATTTTCTAGTTTTTTATAGGTGTGAAGGTGAGTTTGTGCAAGAATTTGATGGACCATAAGGTGATTATTATTTGCTTAAATGGACACACTTTACTACGAAGGACAAGGTTATGTAGCATATTTTCAACAATGGTTATTGACAATAAAACCCTCTAAGATAAGAAAGTAAAATCTTTTGGTCTCTTCTTCTTGTTGGTTGAGGCAAATCCTATCCAAGTATGAAAGAAGCTATTAGAAATTAGTTGTCTAGCGATGGAGCTTGTTGCTCAAATTTTAAAGATTTTGATCATTTGAATACTATAATGCTAAGGCTTTAAGAACGAATAAGACATCTAGAAGTTCAAATAAGATAGATATACAATTTGCCAAGATTGTTCTAGTCCATATTTTCTTCTCCATATTAGACTTTTGTCCTAATATATTATTTCTTTCCTATATACATGAAGAACATAAAGAAATAACCCTTAATATAGCTTAGGATAATAAGGGAACATTTTTCATAGTGCACATGTAATGCTACAATTTGCATAATAATCATCCTCTTGGTCTTAAGAGTGAATTGAATATTTTGAATTTGGTAAGCATGTGCTTAAGTATTGTCTTATTTTAAATCATAGCCACAAACACAAGTGATGATTGATGTGGTGACATCATTGTTGTTGACAAGTTTTGAAAGGTACTCTTGTTCTTGGATTTGGACATAACCTCCTTTCTATTTATTGCATATCAATTAGGTTGTTAAGGATATGGATGATGGCTTAACATTGTTGCTTCAAGATATTGTGTTGAGTTAGACTATGTGTATAAAGTTGGTCCTATTTTATGTTTTTTGAAAAGAAGGGTTTTGTTTCCATATTGAAAAGGATGATTTTACTAGTGAGTTTTGATATCAACAAATGGGACATATGACTCTTTAAGACACACGAGTCATTCTAATATGGTTTATGGGTTTTCATCTGTTGATCTACTTTGAGGTATGTGTGAAGGATGTGTTTGTGAAAATACTATCTTGGTTTTGGACCATTATGTTGATGTTTCAAGAAACAAGATACTATCTTTCTACCTTATGTGGAAATAGAGTATTGCAATGTCATGTTGGAAAGAATCTTGTGTGAATCATGATGTTTGGTAAGCAATTGAGTGTTTCTCAAAAGTCTTATCACCTTGGTTTTGCAATAACCTAAGCACTATTCACTTGATCCATAATCCTTTGGAGCCTCATTGGACCAAAGCACATTGAGCTTCATGTGCATAAAATTGATAATTTTTCTCATAGGGTTTGCTTTTCTAACTACATTGACTTTAGTGGACCAATTTACGGATATTTTCATGAAGGTTATGCCTAAGGTTACCATTATTCAATTGCGGAAATGTATTGGTGTAAGAGAGCTTCCATTAACTTTAGAAGTTTTAGTAATCTCTTCTCTCCTTGGCCCCATACATCGGATTAAGGGGATATTAAAATGTGTAATCTCTTATGTATTAGCTAATACCATATTGTATGATGTAATATATTGTATAAGCATACAAGCCTATATTGTATGTTTTGTTGACTCTTAATGTCATGGTTATCTGTTGCAGTGGTCGAATGCACCCGACACTCGTACCTCATGTAGAGCAATACAACTCAAAGTCTAGAGAACTTGAGACACAACTCAAAGGACAACCTCCAATATTTTTTACAAAGTCTACTCCTTATAAGATGTGATATTCAATACTCACTTACTCAACTAACCTAAACTACTTGCATTCTTCGAAGGAAAAGGAAAGAGAGATAATAGGAAAATAAAATCCTCTTCAATAAGAGGCGATGCACCAAGATCAAGAGATTATTTTGTATACTAGTGGGATGAATAAACACATGCATCATTTACCAATATCTAGAAATTGAACATAGTTCTAAACCGACATAACATTCAAATAAATGCATACACACAAGGAACATGGCAGAGAAAGATTAGCCGCATCTTCTTATATATATCACAATAATTCATATATGTATGCCAAAATAAAATCAACTTGATGTTGAAAATAGAATGACTCAAGGCTCAAGTCCAAATTGATATACAAAGAAAATGAAATGAAATGTATACAAGGCCAAATATTAAGCATGAATATGACACTTATAATCCTTTTCAATGAAGAAACTATTATTTATAGATTAAATTTAGGGAACTTTTCCCCTCAAAACTAAGTAGGAGATTCAAAATGTCTTCTCCCATCCATGTTGGGCCATATCTGCATTTAATTTGTTGATTATCCTGTGGTTTTTGGATTTGGAATCATCAATATTGAAGGGTTTTTGGCCTCTAGATGTGCAATATTTGTCACCTTTGCTAACTATCCTTACTGGAAATTCTTGACATTGAGATATTCTACAATCAACATCGTTGTGCTCAAGGATTTTGGAATTGCAAATTCCACCATTAGTGTTTTCAAAACACCAATAACCTACTTACAATGTTGTGCCTGAGTGGGGAAAGTAGCTTCAAAGGTTCCTTATCATGAACAATTGAATTTTGATAATGAGTTTTGATTGGCTACTACTACTGCCTTTTAGTCTTCTAGGTTGGACTCTCTTAACCTCTCCTATAAGTTGTTGGTGCATTTGCTACATGTCTTTGGATTGGCTATCAATAGAGTTTCTCTCTACCAACTTTATCAACATATTTCTAAAATAGTGCAAGCCATTGGTATTGAATCTGACAACCTGTGGAGTTTTGCTTCCTTTAGCTTCATTAAGTGCTTCTTGAAATAGCTCTACATATCATCGTAATAAAATTCACAATTAAAATCATTGATTCCCAATTTTTTTTTGATGTTTACCTTTTTGAAGTTAAATTACCTCAAATTGTTGATTCGACAATATTTTGAGAAAATTTGATCACAGTTGCATGCATGGAGGCTACAACCAATTTAGTTAAAAAGTGAATTTATTCCTTAGTTCTTTCATTTTACCTATTGCAAAGGAAACAAGGAGTTTGCTTACTTGCTACCCCTAGCCCAAACACTCTAGGGCATCCTAACAATGAGCATATTATGGTTTGAAGGAATCCAACAACTAGCAAAAACCACCTAGAGGATTCATTCGAGGTAAGAAAAAATTTTTAAAACTCTTTTTTTTTCTCCAAGTTGAAACTAGGTTTAGATTAGGGTTGTTTGCAAATATTTTTGTCAATGTTTGAAGTTTAAACCCTAAACCCTAGTTATAGGTTTCGGGTTTAGGTGTTTTTTTCCCTCCTTTTAAGTAAATACTAAAAATTGTTGTCTTATGTATGCAAGCCCATTTTTCAACTATCAATATTTCTAGTTTAAACCCTAAACCCTAGTCTAGGGTTTTGGGTTTAGTTTTTTTCTCCCTTTAAGTAAATATTGCTTAATGTTGCCTGATAACTATGTATGCAAGCCCATTTTTCAACTGTTAATGTTTGAACTTTGAAGTTTAAACCCTAAACCCTAGTCTAGGGTTTCGGGTTTTTTTGTCCTATTTTTAAGCAAATATTGTTGCCTAGTAACTATGTATGCAAGTCCATTTTTTAGCTATAAATACCTAAAGTCTAAACCCTAAACCCTAGTCTAGGGTTTTTGGTTTAGATTTTCTTTTTTCACCCTTTAAAATAAATATGGATCAATGTTGTCTTATAACTATGTATGCAAGCCCATTTTCAGCTATCAATACCCAATACCCTAAACCCTAGACTAGGGTTTAGGGTTTAGTTTTTTTTTTTGAGTAATTGTTTGTAACTTTTTTGTTACTTGTTTTCATGTGCACACATAAAAAAATGAAAGCAAAAGATCCAACATGGTCATACAGAATGCAAGGGAAAGCTATATGTAATTTTTTTGGCCATCATTTTAGTGGAGGTATTTTCTGCTTCAAATTCCATTTGGCAAAGAGAACTGACAATGATGTCAGACCATGCTCTAAGGTGTTGGAAGAAATTAAAAATAAAGTAGAGGCCATGATATTTGGCTCACAAGAAAAAATATATTACAAAAGAAATCAAACCAAGACCATGTCATCTCCCCCTTCTTGAATTTCCCATACCAACAACTTTAGTCGATTTCAATAGGAGAGTTTGAGTCCATCATGTGCACAAGCAACTAGTGAGATTAGAGAGTCCCATTTTGTAGAGTGTTCCATGCCAAAGGTAAAATCCACACTTGAGGGTATGGCCACGTGGAACTAAGAGAAGCACATTGTAGTGAGTACAAACATTGACGCTTTTTGGTATTATTATGAAATTTTCTTTAATGTGGCAAGGTCTCTGTATTGGTGGTGCATGATAGATGTTGTTGCAAGTTGCGATGCAAGATTTAAGACGTCGCTTTATGATGACCTTAGGGGACCTCTCCTTCAACAACAATCTATGGACAACATTCAAGTTGTGCTTAAATTTATAACATGCATGATTAGATTATGTTTTTAAAAAGCAAACTTCAAAAAAATCAAAGAAAATTAAATTTATACGTATGCATGACTAAATTTTTATTATAATTTAGATTGTGCTTGAATATTAGCACATGGTGTGGAGGATGAAGGGTTGTAGTATCATGTCTGATGGTTGGACGAATGGGAAGGGAAGAACCTTGATTAAGTTTTTGGTTGCTTTCACAGGAGGAATTGCATTCCTCAAGTTAGTAGATGCATCAACACCAATTTAGAGTGCCAAAATGCTTGCAGGGTTGTTGGATGAGGTTGGGGAGGAGAATATTATCCAAATCATCATGGACAATGCAACAACATATAAGGTAGTCGATAAGATTTTGGAGCAGAGATTCTCCACTATTGTTTGGATCCCATGTGTAGCCTATTTTCTTGATTTGCTTCTCAAGGACATTGGGAAATTACCTTGGGTGGAAGAGGTTGTACAAAATGCTAAGGCTATCACAAAATTCAATTACAACCATGCATAGGTCCCTAGCATCATGAGGTGATTTATTGGTGGGAGGGAGCTAGTGCGACCTGAAATTATACAGTTCACCATAAACTTTGTGGCATTGTAGAGAATATATGATGCAAGAGGGTCATTGGAGCAAATGTTTGTTAGCAATGACTGAAATTTTGAACAAGCTCCAAGATTTTTATTCCCACCTGAGGGGCACAATGTATATACCTATTTTTTGAGAAGACCTTTTAGATATCCATGGATGAGGTCATTAAGGTACAAGACTAAGTTTATTAAAAAAATATTGTAAAATATTTTCGTTTTTTATCTAGGTGTTAGAGCCTTTGGTTATGGTCCTCTATATTGTTTATGGAGAAAAGTTTGCAATAGGATTTGTATATCAAGCTATGAACAAGATAAAAGAGGTTATTGTTGCATTTTATGTATATGCCTAAACCAAATACGATCCCATTTAGACAATCATTGATAATCAATGAACATCTCAAATCCATAGCCCTCTTCATGTAGCAGGTTACTACTTGAAGCCCCAAATTTTTTATTCTCCTACATTTCATGCCAATTATAAGGTGAAGCTTGATCTTCAAGATTGCATTGACCACATGTCCTCAACTAATAAAGAATTGTGTGATAAGGTGCATAAAGAGATACATGATTATAAGTAATGTCAAGGCGACCAATTCCCATCCAAGCAATGCAAGAATGCTAGGTCAAAATTGAGGTCAATTAACCCTCATTGAATTATTATTTATTGTCTTTTGATTTTATTTTTAAAAAAGTCTCAATTTACTATTTTACATGTGAATTTTTGTTTTTTTTTTTGTTTTTTGTTTCTATATTTATGGTAGGAGGACTTTGGTGATTTTACACCCAATTTGCAATGCATGGCCATCATACTCTTATCTCAACCATACAACGCTTTAGGTTGTGAGCGTAATTGGAGTATGTTTGAGCACATACACTCAAATAAGTGCAACATACTTACACAAGACAAGTTGAATGATCTTATGTTTGTGTATTACAACCTTCACCTCCACCATACAAGTTTTGAAAAACAAGTACTAAGTCCATTGACCTAAGTGACATTGATCCATGATCTGAATGGATAATAGATGCAGTGCAATTGTAGCAAGAAGAGCTTCTCTTCTCCTCAAATGAATTACAAAACTTTGAAGACCTAGTGAAGGATTAAAACCTTGTTAACATGGAAATTCTTAAACTTATTCCTAAGGATTGAAATAAAGAATTAGAGAACAAATTTTTGCTAAATTATATAGATAATATTGTGGTTGAATGTTTTATCTTTATATTGAGGGACTTTTTTCTATTGTTTTTGAAACAGACATAAGGTTCATATGTGTAAGGTATATTTAAAAAAAATTGTTGGCTAGTTGTAAGGCAATGCATGGGAGAGAAACTAAGTAGGGTATAGTTACTTTCACTAAGAATTTTAATAAGGCATATAATAAGATTTAATCACTATTTATGAAGAATATTCTAGAGGTTGTATGGGTTGGTTGCAGATTAACTTAGATGGTTAAAACATTTTCAAATATAGTTTGTATATGGATGAGATTAATGGTAAACCCTAATATAAAAAAATGTTGTACTTACATTTTTTTTAGACACAATTAAAATGATTCTTTAACAAAATACTAAGCACTGACAAAAAACAATACCTAAATACCAAAAAATAAACATTGATCCTAGCATATAAATACTAAGCCTAAAATGTTAAAGGGTTCCATTCGAAGCTAACTATGTTTGATGTGGATAAGTATCCTTACTTGGAGGTTGTTTAGCTAATTTAAAATATTTGAATGTTTATACTTATTATAGATTATCAAAATAACATTGTTGTATCACTATTGTAACCATTTACTTTAATGCCCTTAAGGACTTTATGAGATTTTAAAATTAAATGTTTTTTGGAAATTAAGTGCAACAAAAATTAAAAAAAATGATTATATAAAATATATCTAACTAAAAATGATCATATGAAATTTGGGAAAAGTTATTGGAGGTGGTGGTTCTAGAAATAGTGGAGGCAAAATTCTCCTCACTTACTCAAAATTAAATGAAACTTTAGCTAACAACTATGCAGAGGCTAGGGAACTTAGGGCACTTCTTACAAGGATTAAAATTGCAATAGAAGGATGGAAATATATTTCAATTGAGGGGATTCACAAATCATCATCAATATTATTATTAACAGTAATGGATGTGGAAACTAGATAAAATAATATTATTGCTAGTGATCATCACCTATTACTAGAGGTAATATTTTAAAAGTGTGAGCATATTTATAGAAGAGGAAATTGGGTAGCAAATAATTTAGCCAATTGTAGTGTTGATATTCATATTGGTGAAATTCAAATTTTAGAAGCTAACTGACCAAGTGAAATTTTATCACTTAATCAAAATGATGTCAAGAAGTTGAAGAATATATTTAATAGAAAAATAAATGAAAAAAATTGATAAAAATGCATGTTGGATATGGTTTAATTGACATAACAACAAATGCAATATTTTGATATTTTGATTGAAGTGGCCTCCAATAGAAGCCACATATAACTTATTAAATAAAAAATAAAAAATTCATATGGAGAACAACTTTAAAATACATTGTATTTACATTGCTTGTGTTGATATATTCATCAATAATATTATCCAATGAATTTGTTATTGAATGTATGTAATTGTGTGAATATTATATATTGATATATTGCTAGATCCTATGAGAATAGGGTTGAATTGCTAACAAATAATACAAGAGATGAAAAAGTGTAATGTGCAAGTTTGAATTCAAAAGGATTTTAAGGTGCAAAGAAGACGTGGAGAAAATTTTTAAAGTGAAGATATTTGTTGATCAAATATCTGCCTAATTATACAAACATGCGTTTGTATGCCCTAGACATGGCCAACATTGAAAATTCGAAGGAAAGAAATCTTCTTCGTGCCAATCTCCAAAGAGGGCTAGCTCCCTTACTAAATTCTACACTGGTTAAAGTCTAGAGTAGCAGGAAAGAAATTGGAAATAACAAAAAGAAATGGGAAATATGACCATAGGTTGAAGGTGTAGGATTGGGGACAGACTAGCAATAGGAATTCCAACCAAGCATTATAATAGCATGAAATAGAGAGAAAGGCAAGATAATCCGCTTACAGTTCTCTAGAGATAACTTCTAGAATCACATTCCAATACTCACACTTACACCAACAATGCCCAAATCTAGATGCAGAATTTGAACTTAATAGTAGACAACAATCATGAATATGAAATAAAAATGCTAGAATAGAAAGAAATCACACATAGAAAACCGCTCGTAAAATCTGAAGCCACAACTTCTATTTACGTAGAAAACTTGAATAGCTTTTTTGCAAAATGTCTATCCTCCTCTTTACAATGGAAATTGATTAGTATTTATAGAGGATTTCACATCTTTCATTAAATGCACATGAAGACAAAATGTTTACAGATCATGAACACAGGTGAGGAAAATCCTCCTCGAAAACCTTGAAAATTTATCCTTTTGAAACAATGATCCAACTTCTAAGGAGGAACCTCCAGGAAATCGGTACATCTGAGTGTCGGTGCACATAAAACTGTAAAACTGGTTGTTGATTTGAAACCTCCATTATTCCTCAAAAATTCACCTTCATTCAGAATGTTTTGGAACTCATGAAGATCTCCCTGTAAATTTAATGTTGCAGTTCCTTTCGCTTGAAATCCATAACTTTGGTTACTCCTTGCCACAATCATTAAATTTTCTCATTCATCCGATCCAAGCATCTTTGACCAGTCTCCATATAAGAAAAAGTTCTTGAGCTTCATATTTCTCCGAGAATGGAAGCACTTCGCATAAGACATTCTCCTCCTTTTAAAATATATGTTTATCCCAAAAAGGGGGGAAAGGCTCTGGCGCCCTTTACCTAGGGCGATAGTGAATTTGACTCTTCAATGCCCTGTCTCTTTTGATATCCTCCCGAAAACAAAAAAACCTTTAACGCCTTTGTTGAGTCGCTCTTCTAGTGGTTTCATCCCAATGAAGGGCGAATGGGCCGTTCGCCCCTATTACAAGGTGAAAACACTTTAAAATTTACATCATCCTTAGCATGCACCAAAGTGGAAACCATGCCCAGATGAACCTAGCATTGACCTTTCAATGCTACCCCTTTAATGCTTTAAGCAAAAATAAAATTGTGATGTTTTTATATGACCATTTTGATGTAGCTTCACCCCAAGAAGGGGTGAATGATATTTTTGCCCTTTCCCTAGGGTGAATTCATCATTGACTTTTCAATATCACCTCAGTGTTTGCTACTCACTTTTAGCTTTGCCCAAATCTCTTCTTTAACGAGCTTTCACCCCAAAGAGGGGTGAATGAGACTTTCATCCCTCACATGGGGTGAATACACCTTTGACTTGTCAACACCTTCACTTAAATGACGTTCACCCCAAAGCGGGGAGAATGATGCTTTCACCCCAACTTTTGGGCGAACGCACTCATGGTTATTTTAGCTTGTTCTTCAACTTTGGGTGCATTCTCAACTGAATTATTTAAATGCCTTTTCACCCCAAAGTGGGGCGAAAGGGACTTTCACCCCTCATTTGGGGTGAAAGCATCATTATTAAAACCTTAATCCATTTTATTTATTTTTCTTTACGTTCACCCCGAAATAAGGCGAACGCGTTAGTCGCCCCAATGAAGGGGTGAATGTGCCTTTACATCCATTTTGCTCAACAACACGATTTTTTCATAACAAGAAATATTTTTATCCTAAGGAAAGGCATTGGGTTTTAATTCTTTGTTTAGGCAAAAATATTGCCATAGTCTCCTTTAAATTCTGAACTCTGAAGCACTGTTTTTCTTGACACTATCAAGCGACCTTTACTGACGTTTTCACAACTTTATTTACAAACATTTTACCTTATGACATCCATTATTGCCAAGCAAGAAATGCATGAAAAACAAAGTAGGAAATAAATAGATAAAAAGATAAACTGCAACATAATATAATTATACCGATCAAAATACTGCTTCATAAATTAATAGATATGCCACTTTTTCAATCAACAAAATATCATCAAAAATACCAATGTAGCATATTATCAAAATTGCCAACATTTTTGGTGACTCATGGGGTATCCATATCGCATGGATGCAAGCGATCCCAGGCATTTATCCATTAGGCACATAATTGAGTCTTCTTTTCGACTGCTTTGGTTGGCGTTCCTGATGTGGACGTATTTTTTTGCTCCTGCTCCTCTGCTGCCTTCTCAGCCACCTCTACCCCCATAGCTACCTTTAGTACTTTTATCCACTCTACTTTGAATGCTACTTGCTTTGCTACTATCCATTCTGCTTCGGTCCATTCTTCCTGCTCCTTAAAACTTGTGCAAATGACCTCATAAACTATTACTATGTCGACCTAGGCATGAGTGGTAAACATGGAGGGAACACTAAGTGATTCATAGATAAACCATAAGTGTTCAACATCCTCTAGGATAAGGCATTTAGCTCATTGGGCCAACTCGAACAAGGCCAACTCCATACGGGTGAAATTTTTCATCAATGACAACACCTACTCCTCTATGATTGGCTCCTCCCACTTGTAAACTTTGAACGTATCCTCCACAAAGCTTTTCCAGGCTGCTTCGAACTGTTCCTTTGGCAGAGGTTCTCCCCATTCATTGGTAAAATCTAGAAATCCCATATCGACGAGAGCATCGAAATGGATCATGGAAATAGTGTGCTCTCGCTCCATCGTGTTGAGGAGCTTTTTGCCCTCTCTCACCAGATCCAACCATTAAAAATAGTTACGCAATGCAAACTTGGCGGTTGACCAGGCTCAGTCCATGTCACTCATGGGATGAATGTGTATATCAGACTGAGCCAATGCTTGGATTTTCATAGCCATTTCCAAGTGAGGTTCCAGCATCTCCTCAATATTGTCTACTGTCTACTAATTCAGCTGGATCTAAATCTGAGCCTCGTAGAGATACTATAATACCTAGATTGCTCTAGCTACCAAATTTTCATAGCTCTGGGTCAAATGAAGGTGGGCCTTCTTCACTATATTATGAGAAAAGCCTATAGCTTGAGTGGCCTTCTTTGCTAGTTGATTCTGAATAGACTCAAGCTACACCTTCAATACTTGTACCTACTACTCAGTCATATCCTTATCCTTTTGATGCACCTCTGCCTATTGATGCAAGTGTTCAATATCTTCTACCATATTCTCTTGTTGCGTTCTTCTAGCGGCCAAGGCATCTTCGAGTTTGACAATTTTATTTTTTGTGTCAAAATATCTTTGTTTATAATACTCATCGTGAAAGTAGGCCGAACTCATGTCAACTTGTATATTCCCTATTTTTTCAATGGGGTAAATCATGGTTAGGTCCTCTATTATAGTTTTACAAGCATAATCACTCGGTATCATTTCTCCTTGCAGCTTCTAGACCAAGGGAGTGATCTTGGTCTTGTGAACCTCCATGGTAACCAGATCAAAGGTAATTTTATTAAGAGATCAGATCAAGGTAAGTGCCTCTTTTCGCTTGTGACTCTTCAGTAATTATGATGAACTAAGGTGTGCTTGATTAATTTTTTTTGCATTTGGTTTCTTAGGTACTACCTCAGCTTTAGGTAATACTTGCAGCTCCAAAAACGATGTGAAAGGAATCGAGATCTACAAACGGTCAGGCTCAAAGGAAGCAAAGGAGATAGCAAGAAGAGGGGGAACCAAAATAGCGAAGTGGATAGAAGATATAGGTTTGGATGTAGTTATGCTCACTCGTGGAGGAGCTTGCATACTTACAGCCTCAGTGGAAGTGGTGGCAGCAATGGAAGGGGAAGGATGTACAAATGGATTCGATCCTGATGCGAATGAACTAAAAGAAAGGGAGGTTGAAGAGAGGGGAATAGAAGGAGCATTACTGACTTACGAATGGGAAGAAGGGAGTAAAATAGACATAGAGGGCATACTTAAATGGGGAGTGACTGACATAGTAACTGATTGAAATGAACTAACAACCACTACATGCTCTAAAGTAGAAGAAGAGGTAAGGAAAAATGTACCTTCGCGCGTGGGCACTGTGTGTCCTGGTGATGGAGGCGACTACGTAATAATTTCCTCTTATGGCTCCTCCACTTCCACCTCAAGGTTAATGATGTCCTCTTTCTAGTCCATTGGTTGCTCATGAAATAATGGAAACATTTGAGCAACACTAACTGAAGCAACCGACTCCAACAGAGGCGAATAATCAATCGTTGTAGCAACTGCAACTATAGAAATTGAAACAACCAAAACTGCAACAGTAGAGGTAGAAGTAGCGTCAGTCCTTGGCATTTTTATAGCTTTTAGAAATGGAAGTGCCTCCTTAATCATATTTTTCTCCAATAAAGGTGCCTCATAAACTTTTCACTTTGCCCACTATGACCTCCATTGAAACACATATTATTGTTATTCTTCCTTAAGTGTCTCTTCCTCGGCTACCAGGAGCTCTGCTTTCATCACGCTTTTGCCACTTTTAAAATTTTGAAAGATCTAAGGTAAAAATTTGGTGAAAGCGATGGATTGATAGGCATTGACATACTCACCATAGGCTTTTGAAAATGCCTCATCTATTTTCAATCCAAAACTGAACATAGTTTTTCCTCTATGGACCCGCATAATCCACGAGTTCATTATTTTCTCTTCGGTCCATAAGGGACAAGATTATTTCACCTGGCTAAATAGTCTGGGTGGAGGAATATGATCTCTATATACTATTGGATTATACTCAGCCTCCTATTCATAGAAATCATGCTAGGGTGGGAGCGACATCATATCTTCAATATGCCACTCTAAGTCACACCCATCAAAATTGTTGCACCTCTCTTGAATATCGAGCCACGGACAATAATAGAAAGTCTTAGCCTTGATTATTTCTAAAAATTTACCCAATGGGTCGTATCTCCACCATTGGAGAAGTTCTATCAGACCTAGGTCTTGAAGTGCCACCATGAGTAGCCTGTTCTACCCAACCTGGTTCACCTCTATACTACTAAAATTAAAAGGCATATTGCAAGTTGTCCTCTTGCCATATCCTGATCTATATACATTATTGGTATAATTTGTTTTTCGTACCACCTCCATGGAAAAAATATGCTCGATGGTGAAGTATGGGAGTAGGAATGGCTTACCTGTGAAGCCATAAATTATTACGATCATGCCTTGTATTAACAAAAATATGTCACCTTTATCCATTGTGATGACTGCCTCCTTCATCACCCATGGAACTCTCTCACTTTGGTCGTAAATCAACTCAATTGCGGGCCCCAAAAATAGATGGTTAAAATTATAATATGACTCCCTCCTTGATAGAGTGGGAGCCCACATATAAACAGGTAATAATTCGTCCTTCTCATCAACTTGTCTTACGACTATAAATGAAAAATGTTGGTGCAAGTGAAAGAAGAAATACCATTAAAGAAAGGATGTATGTTTGAAGGACATCTCCTCTCCTATATGCATTTTTTCTATCTGGATGTGCATCTTCCGATAAATGAAATCGACCCAATCAAAATAAATTGGATTTATGTCTCTTCTCATGGCCCTTGGAGCATAAAACTCCCTTTGAGATATACATTGAACCAATGTCACTTGCCACTTGTGGACTGTGGAATCCCTCGAAAGACCAACGACCCACGCCAGCATCGAGAATAAGTCAAGGCTCTTAAATTATGACAATAATTTTGGTATATTTGGCAACTGCCCCAACTGTGGCTCCTTAATCAACTACGTCTCCATGAACTGACGCATTGTCACTATTGACACATATCTTTCTTCTTGCTCATTGATATGTAACTTCTTGAAAATTAGATCATATGGGATTTTTAACCCACATGCAAATGCTTCCCTCACTTCCACGACAGAGATAGAAAAAGCACCTCTCCATTGGCTTTACGAACGACCCTAGTAAGTCGATTATAATATTTGGAAAATAAATTTTCCAACTCTGGGCAAGGGTGTACGAGCGTACATAAATACAAAAAAAACTATGCATGAAATGACATAGTTAATGGGCTCTTTGTTGATACTCCTTGATTTACTAAAAATTCCACATCTTTTCGGAGCTTCACTACACCCTTGATTGATCGAGAAATCTCCAACCTCTGCCATGGTGTCAGAGTATGGGTCTAAGTCCACATTCTCATTTATTCAGGCCTTCTTGGACTTCGACCCACCTATTTTTTTTCTAGACTTCTTTGGGTTTGTAGCCTCTTTAGCTTCTTTGCTTTTCTTTCCCATTCTGTCAACTCTAGAAACTCAAAAATTTTGAAGACGTTATGTAATTTTTGTAAGCAACAAACCCAAAACGCACCAGTAGGAAAATTCTTTAAAAATTTTAACTTCTGAGTGAATTTATCTGTACTAATTTATAGAATGCGAGCCAACCACTGGAGTGAATGCAATAAATTTCCCTGGTGAATTTGGGAGGGCACGTGCCTTGTTTCCCTCAATTGGCATTGATCCTAAAGCTAAACGGTAACTGAATGAAATTTATTGCAAAATTGCTTTCATAAAGTGTGGCCTACTTGCTGCATTGCACCTTTGAAAAATGTGCCCTGGCTATTAAAGCTATCTTGGAAAAATAAATTCACCACCCAGGAACCAATGAGAACTTCTATTTTTTCTAATGTGAGATTTCGCTCCTTGGGAACACAAAATCACCTTCCAACGCAAATCCAGGTGCACGTTTTAAATTAAATACCCTAAAAATGTGTCTTAGCTTGCATACACACTTCCAAAGATTTGCCATGTGCCAGAGGGTAAAATCACTTCGAGAGAGCACTCTTAAAAAATCGTAGCGCTTCGAAAAAGCAATGGGAGCGAAAATACTATGGAGACGCACTTGCTCTTCTTTTCTTTCACTCCGAAAATATCTTTTACCTGTTTGATAGAATCCATGGTGAACGTCCCCTTTTAAAACAATTTAGTGCTTTTCTCTTTTGCCACCTTTTTTAGAAAAGCATGGATTCCCTAAAAAAAATTCCTTGATTTTAGGGCTTTTCTCTTTCTTTTGCTTTTAATTTTTTCTTTATTTTTGCCATAGAAAGAAATTCGAAATTTTAAAAATATAGCCCTTGCTTTTTTAACCAAAAGCTTCAAAATAGAACTCTTGCTTTTTCCTTTCGTCATTCTTCCTTTTCATTTATGCCTTCATTTGGAGCATGCACATTTTTAAACGAAATGCTTCGAACATGAAAATCAACGATTATTATAGTTTTCCCCCAAAAGAAGCGAAAGTTACCTTTTGTTTACCTTTGAATTACACCTTGGATCATTCTATTTTGACCCAAGGAGAGGTCAATGGGGCTTTCAATCCTCCCTTGGGAAGAAAACCCTTTTGACTATTCCACTTTTGAATTACCGTAGCACACTTTATGTTCCAAACGACGTTTGCTCCAAAGAGGGGTGCATGAGGCTTTCACTTCCCCTTTGGGACGAAAATCCTTTTAAAAAAAAAACTTCTTTTAATCCATCCATGCGTGGGGCCTATGACTTAACTTTGGATGCCTTTACAATATGCTATCACCCCAAGGAGGGGCGAAAGGAGGTTTCACCCCTCACTTGGGGTGAAAGCCCTTTTGAATTTTCAAACTGCGCTATTATGTTTCTTTTATTTTCTTTGAATTTTAAAGTGCGTTCACCTCAATAGGAGGCAAACATATTTTTCACCCCTCCATCTGCCAAAAGCACTTAAGATCATATTTAACTTGGGATTTCACCCTTTGTTTTCAACAAAAATCCCTTTGGATTATTGACCACGAACTTTGGTGCTTTTCTTGTTTTAGAATGCGTTCGCCCCAGTGGGAGGTGAAAGGAAGTTTCAACCCTCATTTGGGGTGAAAACACTTTTAGTTTATCGCTCTCCATACTTTTAAAATTGGGTTTTGTGCTTTTTTTATTTTTATTTTTGCTAAATTAGAGAAACAATAAAAATTGCTTGCAAATAGAAATATGTACATATTTACAAATTGGTACCTCTAGATTGCCTCATTGAAAATAGACCTTCAGATGAAGACCATTAACTAGAATTGGCATATCCCAACCATCCATATCTTGAAGATAATATGCATTTGCCAAATTCACTACAGAAACCTAAAATGGACCTTCCCAGATGGCATCAAACTTGTGGTGCTTCCCTGGCTTGGCTTTGTTCTCATTCCACTTGAGGACTAGATCTCCCACCTAAAACTTACGTTCTATTGTCTTCCTTCCAAACCACTTCTATGTCACTTTAGTGTGTTCAAAGAAAGCTTAATACACCTTTTCTATCTCTTCCTCCAGCTGTAGCAACTAAGCTAGCCTTGCACTCATTGGATCAAACTTATCATCTTCATATTCGAACAACTGCAATGTTTAGAGGACTAGTAATTCGATGTGAGTGGGAAGAACTGCTTCTTTTCCATATACTAAAGAATAGGGAGAAGCTTTAATATATTTCTTCACTGATATTCGATCTACCCACAGAGCCTAGTTTAACAGTAGATGCCAGCTTCTCTTATTGTTCTCCAGTGTCCTTTTTAGGATTCACAACAAATTTTTGTTTGTGGATTCGGCCAAGCCATTTCCTTGGGGGTAATAATTGGAGGATGTTTTGAGATAAATCCCATACTTGCTTATGAATTCAGTGATCTTAGCCCCAATAAATGGAGTCCCATTATCTATGATAATAACATTTGGAACATTGAAATGGGTGATCAACCCCTCCAGGAAAGAAATGACTGTAGTCTAATATGCATTTTTGGTTGGGATGGCCTCCATCCACCTGGTGAAATAATTAGTTGATGTTAAGATATATTTGTGCTCAATGGAAGAATGAGGATCAATAACACCAATGAAGTCCAGTCCCCACTATTGAAAGGGTGCTTCAACTTGAATCGAATGCAAAGGCAATGATCCTTTATTAGTCCTACCAACATACGACTGACAATTATCGCAACTCTGACTTACTTTATGTACATATAT
The DNA here is from genome assembly GCA_028583015.1 of Wollemia nobilis. Lineage (NCBI taxonomy): Eukaryota > Viridiplantae > Streptophyta > Pinopsida > Araucariales > Araucariaceae > Wollemia > Wollemia nobilis. The sequence continues at coordinate 2,536,089 of JAQPPZ010002336.1, read as the reverse complement.
GAAGAGAGTAGGCCAAAAGTTTATGACTCAAATGATATTCAAGGCCATTGGCCTTCCTGCATAATGTCCACCAGATAAACTAGAGTGGAATTCCTCCAAGATTTTTTTCTTTTCTAAATCCTTTACACACTTGAGGAGTACTCTGTCTATATTCTTATGGAACAATCCATTTGGAAATAGGACATACTTAAGTGCTTGCAGTCTGAATCTTCATCACTATGAAGCATCGAGGTGTGGTGGACATCTCCCAGAGGTAAATAATTTGACAAGGTCCTCTGTCCAGTCACGATCAGTTGTAGCACGATTTGCACAAATACTTTCGTTGAGCTCTTCATTCTATACTAGAGACAATAATTCTGAAGTTGCACTTTTGGCCAGTTCTTGGTAGAGAGCTCGTCCACGAACTAACTTAGTCGGTTGGATCTCCACATCATATTATTGGATTTTTGAGACCCAACCTGCTCTTTTGTCACCTAATTCTCCTTGAAGAATGAAATTTCTGACATATGGATGTATAACATAGACTACCGTCTTGCTCTTGTGAAACAAAGTGGTGGAATTTCTTCAGGGATTTCATAACTGCATACACCTATTTTTCAATAAAATTATACTTTTCTTGGTGTGGCAAAATCACTTGGCTCAAAAATACAATTGACTTTTCCTCTCCATCTTCTTGCTTTTGTGTGAGAATGACAACGTAACTTCCCTATCACCAAATGCATAGAGGATGAAGTCTTTTGAGTAATATGGACTGATCAATATTGGTGCTTGAGTGATTCTTTTCTTAATTTCCCAAATTTTTTGTCTTCTCACTTCGGTCCACTTGAAGTCTGCATTATTTTTTAGAAGCTCGATCATTGGTTTTACAATTCGAGCAAAATCGACAATGAACTTTCGAATGAAGTTGATCTGGCCAAAGAATGATTGCAGATATTTCTTGTTAACTGGTAATGGCAATTTTAGGAGCACCTCAACCCTTGTAGGATCAATCACCAATCCTTCCTGCGAGATCACATGTCCTAAGAGTTTCCCCTCCTTGACAATGAATATGGACTTTTTTGGGTTAATGGAAATTCCAAATTCTCGATATTTTTTGAACACTTGCCTCAAATGAGAGATGTGCTCTTCCATGCAATGTGAGAAAATAGTCATATCATCAAGATAAATCACAATAACTCTATTCAATAACTCACCGAAAGCAATATCCATAGCTCTCTAAAATGTAGCACCAACATTGGATAGACCAAATGGCATTCTATGATAGGTGAAAGTACCCCATTTTGTAGTAAATGTTGTCTTGTGTTGGTCCTCATCCTTCACCCAAATATGATTATAACCAGAGAAACCATCCAACAATGAAAACCTCTGTGCTCCAGCGACCACATGGAGGATTTGATCAATCTATGGTAGGGGTAATGATATTTTAATGATGCCTGGTTCAGATTCTAAAAATCCATGCATAATCAAATATCACCATTCTTATTTCAAATCAAAACCAAGTTTGCTACCCATTGTATAGTCTATTTCGACTTTAATAATATTCTCAAGCTTAAGTTGCATTTCCTTGTACTCCTTTGCATCCACATTGATTTTGTGTTTCTCCGCTTAGTCATTCTGATCAAATAGACTTTCAAGCGATATCATTCCCCTAGGAATGTGATTGTTCTTCAATTGGATCATTCCTTCCATTTCCTCTTCAGCCAATATTCTATCCTCTACACTTGCAACTTCCTTAATAAAAAAATGATTATTTGTTCATCATTGTCAAACACTTGCCAATAGAGGTTCTTATCGAGAACTGAGGGTCTGTAAATAACCCTGACTGTCTTTGGTTTCCTGACTACTTGATCTACAGGTGAGAAATTGGTACCAAGAGAAGCTAAGATATCTGCATGTTTGTTCTTCTCTCACGAAATTGCTTGAATATTCAATGTAGTAAATGACTCAAACAAGTCCCATACTTTGTTATGGTAGGCCTTCAAGTAGTGCTGCTTTGACACACACTTATTTGTAGTATGGTTGACGATGAGCTTGGAATATCTGAATATTTACAATTATTTTATTCCCAATTTTTTTGCTTTCTTCAAACCAAGGCACAATGCTTCATATTCGGTGGTATTATTCTTACAGCTCCAGGTTAGCCAATAAGAATAATTTTTCTACAATCCTGTAGGAGAAACTAGAACAATACCAACCCTTGCACCATTATTACACCTTGCACCATAAAAATACAACTTCCATAGCTGATCCATGATAGGGTTTGGGGAATCAATAACTTTTTCTTTCGCCTGCTTAGGCTTATTTATGGTATAACAATCGATATCAGTTTCAACCATCACGTTGAAATCCATCAATGAAAATTCATCCTCTAGGTGGAGCTCACCAAGCGCTTCCTCCATTAAGTCTACTTCTTGCAATTCCTCTATCATCATATTGACTGCACCAATGGGATTTTCTTCTTCTTCCAATTTATCTATATGAAAATTAGAGGGATTTTCATTATATATGTGGATTCTTCTTCCCTTGAACGGGATATCCAAATGTGAATAGTCCAAGGAAAGGTACCCTCCTAGTTTCACTATGAATTCTCTTGAAAGACACATGTTGAAGTATGGTTCCAGGTCAACCACCACTACTTCTTGGATAACGGTGATTTGAGGTATGCTATATAGAACAATAGGAATATCCTTGATTACTCCCACTATTTTGATTGGGGTCCCATCCAACTGTAAGATGCCTGGACTACTTCTTGTGTATTCCATTCCCATTACTTCACATACTGCCTTTGGCATGATAGTAGTCACAACACCGAAGTCAATCATACAATTATGCACAATCCACCCTTCCATTCTAAGAGACAAATAGAATGGAGGTGGTCTGTTATTTCCAGTGGCGGAAGTAGGTAGTGTCTTTGCTAACACCGTATGAGAATGAATTTTCTTTTGATATTTTACTGATTTGAGAGACTCTTGTAACAGATCAACCTACCCAGGTAACTACAAAGCATCATACAAGCTCACCTTCGTAGGAATATTCTTCATTTCTTCCACAATGTTATAATTGGAAGTACCAGGAACCTTTTCTTCTATAGTGGGTTCATACTTATTCTGATATTTTTGAGTAGCCTCCACCCTTTGTCTCTTCATCAATGATGGATACTTGAGGTATTCTTTGGCTTGCTATTTTACCTCCATTTGCACTTGAGTGACTGTAGGTTACGAAGCTGATGCCTTCATATTTTCTTGAGCTTACTTGGGCAATAGATCCTTCAACAAGACATAATATTGCTACTTCATTATCACTTTAGGTGCTTTCACTTATGGTTGCACTTTTTCATTTTGTACCTTCTGCTCAATAGGAACTTTCAGAGGTTCCATTTCTGACGAATCTACAATCACCAGTTTCTTTCTAGCCCTTGTGAGAACCAAAACTTGCTCCAAATATGGGACCATCAAATTATGATCGGCCTCCATTATCATATTAACTTGTCCACCGGCAGAAATTTTTGCTAATTTTTGCACATAGTTCAAGTGGACCATGCACGTGTCTTCTCCATGAGGATCGTTATAGGTGAAGCACCAATATGCTTTATCTGATGTACTAGCTTCTTCATTTACCAGTATAATTGTGTTCCTCTCAGGGCCTTTGCTAGAGGTTGCTTGCTTTGTAGTACTTGGCAGTGTTTGAAACCTTCTTGATCAAAAATCAGCTTCAACTTGTTTTTTCCTGACTACTGTGATCTCGTTCGACATTTTCATTACGATCGAATTAACAAATTGCACTTCTTGTAACAACTTCATGTAAGGATCAGGATTCAAGGGTGCAAGAGGTATCAATAAATTTAGAGGCACTGGTGGAGCAGTAAATAGTAGTGGAATAAGTGGTCCTGGTAGCGCTGGGAAAGGGATTGGTGTTGGCAACTAAGGAACAAATGGTGCAGGTAATTATGAAATACTTGGAGAGAAAATTTGTGGAACCAAAATCAAAGTGATTTGAGGTGGACCCGAGCTCCATGAGGGAACTAGGTACATAGAAGGCATGGGCTATGAAAATGCACTTGAATACAAATGTTGTGGAAGATCAAGAAGAATGGGCATGGTTACCTTCGAGGAAACTTACCTATGGTGATAAAATCTACTTCAGACTTTTGTGCCTATATGTACAACTATGGAAACATATTTACATTGGCCTATCGGAAAACCATGCCAATGTCAGAGTTGAAGGCTCTGAGATAATAAAACGTAGCTTGCTCATGCGTGGGCCGAAGGCCATCAGGAACTCTCTTCTAGCTTCGAGAAAATTTTATGTTAAAGTCTACTATATCCTCCTGCATATGTCTTTGGATATTCATGAATTGGTGTAGCAAGGAGAAAGGATCAACTTATTCATGAAATTTATTGATTAGAAATTCTGCTAACTGGTCCCATATTGTAATTATGGTGGGTGGAAAAGATCGGTACCAATATAGTAATTTCTCTTTGAGTGACAACACCAACAACCTTACCATAATGTCTTCATCAGTAATGCCATGGATCATCACCAAAGAAGAAACATCTTGGATATGCTCATAGGTGGTCTTACCAGTACTATCATAAGTAGGAAAAGCCTTCAAAGTTGCTTGAGGTACTAGATTTTGTGCTTGTAAATTCAAAGCTCCTAAGCTATTCCATGTTGGGAACTACCTTGGTGGTTGTGGCTGTTGTGGTGGTGGGTTCTGAGCCATACTAACTAGTGTGTGAGGTTGAGGAGGTGGAACACTAGTAGCAATACTAGCTAGACTTGAAGGAATGGAGAACACACCGACTATTTGTGAGGATGTTGTGGATGATGTGTAAGGTGAAGGAACTAACCTAGGGTGTTCACCTAATATTTCAGTGTCAAGTTCATAGAACTCAATGGGGTCTTCAAGATTTTTGGCCTTCGATCTTGTGATCATGAAGTACAAATTTCACTGCCTTCACATTCAGAGGCTTTTGGGTATAGCTGAGTCACCAGATGTCCTAACTATACAATACAAAGATGAACACCAAACCTTAATATTATTAAAAGTGGAACTTTTGAGGTCCCATCGAGCGTGCCAAAAACTATTGGTCAAATATCTACCTAATTATACAAACATGCATTTGTGTGCCCTAGACATGGCCAACATTGAAAGGTCAAAGGAAATAAATGTCCTCCATGCCAATATCCAGAGAGGGTTGGCTCCCTTACTAAATTCTACACTAGTTAAAGTCTAGAGTTGTAGGAAAGAAATTGGAAATAATAGAAAGAAATGGGAAATATGGCCACAGGTTGAAGGTGTAGGATCGGGGATAGACTAGCAGTAGGAATTCCAACCAAGTGTTATAATAGCATGAAATAGAGAGAAAGGCAAGAGAATTCGCTTATAGTTCTCTAGAGATAACTTCTAGAATCGCATTCCAGTACTCACACTTACACTAGCAATGCCCAAATCCAGATGCAGAATTTGAACTTAACAACAGATAGCAATCATGAATATGAAATAGAAATGCTAGAACAGAAAGAAATCACACATAGAAAACTGCTCACAAAATCTAAAGCCACAACTTCTATTTATGCAAAAAACTTGAATAACTTTTCTACAGAATGTCTATCCTCCTCTTTACAATGGAAATTGATTAGTATTTATAGAGGATTTTGCCTCTTTCATTAAATGCACATGAAGACAAAATGTTTATAGATCAGGAACACAGGTGAGGAAATTCCTTCTCGAAAACCTTAAAAATTTATCCTTTTGAAACAGCAATCCAGCTTTTAAGGAGGAACCTCTAGGAAATCGGTACATCTGAGTGTCGATGCACATAAAACTGCAAACCTGGTCGTTGACTTGAAACCTCCATTATTCCTCAAAAATTCACCTTCATTCGGAATGTTTTGGAACTCATGAAAATCTCCTTGTAAATTTAATGCTACAGTTATTTTCACTTGAAATCCATAACTTTGGTTACTCCTTGCCACAATCATTAAATTTTCTCATTCATCTGACCCAAGCATCTTTGACCAGTATCCATATAAGCAAAAGTTCTTGAGCTTTGTATTTCTTCGAGAATGGAAGCACTTCACATAAGACATTCTCCTTCTTTTAAAATTTACATTCACCTCAAAAAGGGGTGAAAGACCCTGGCGCCCTCCACCTGGGGTGATAGTGAATTTGACTCTTCAATGCTCTATCTCTTTTGATATCTACCCAAAAATAAAACAACCTTTAATACCTTTTTTTGAGTCACTATTCTAGTGGTTTCACCCCAATGAAGGGTGAATGGGCTGTTTGACCCTATTCCAGGGTGAAAACACTTTCAACTTTGCATCATACTTAGCGCACGTCGAAGTGGAAACCATACCTAGGAGAACCTAGTGTTGAAATTTCAATGCTACCCCTTTAATGCTTGAAGAAAAAAATGTGAGGTTTTGGTGGGGCTAGTTTGATGTAGCTTTATCCTAAGAAGGGGTGAATGAGACTTTCGCCCTTTCCCTAGGGTGAATGCATCATTGAATTTTCAATGTCACATCAATGTTTGCTACTCACTTTTAGCTTCCCTTGAATATATTCTTTAAAGAGCTTTTGCCCCAAAGAGGGGCGAATAGGACTTTCATCCCTCACATGGGGCGAATACACATTTGACTTGTCAATGCATTCACTTAAATGAAGTTCATCCCAAAGCGAGGCGAACGATGCTTTCACCCCAACTTTGAGGTGAACGAACTCTGTTATTTTAGCTTGTTATTCAACTTCGAGCGCATTCTTAACTGAATCATTTAAATGTCTTTTCACCCCAAAGTGGGGCGAAAGGGATTTTTACCCCTCATTTGGGGTGAAAGCATCTTTGCTTAAACCTTAATCTATTTTCTTTATTTTTATTTTAAGGACATCATGTTCGCCCCAAAATAAGACAAATGCACCAGTCACCCCAATGAATGGGAGAACATGCCTTTACATCCATTTTGCTCAATGACCCCATTTTTTCATAACAAGAAATATTTTCATCTTGAGGAAAGGCATCGAGTTTTCATTCTTCATTCAGGCAAAAATATTGCCATAGTCTCCTTTAAATTATGAACTTTGAAGCACTATTTTTATTGACACTATCAGGTGACCTTTACTGACGTTTTCACACCTTTATTTACAAACTTTTTTCCTTGTGACATCCATTATTTTCAAGCAAGAAATGCATGAAAAACAAAGCAAGAAATAAACAGATAAAAAGATAAACTGCAACATATTATATATTATACCGATCAAAATACTGCTTCATAAATTAATAGATATACCACTTTTTTAATCAACAAAATTTCATCAAAAATACCAATGTGGCATATTATCAAAATTGCCAACAACAACATAAGAGATCATGTTTATTCTAGGTAAATTATCTCCGTTTTTGTCAAGTAGTATATAATACTTTTCTAGCAATAAAATAAAAGTAGTGAAGAGGTTATCCCTTGCACTTTGGGATTTAAAGAGCAAGATAAGAGCAGGATAATAAGGAAATGAAGATGAAATAAATCCATAGCAATTTAAGCTTTTTAGGGTATCATAATAAGGTAATTGCTATGGAGGAGTGTCCTTACACTTTAAGGTTTCTAGAGCAACAAAAAAAAAAGTGTTTTTAAGGTTATGCTTTGCACTTCAAATCCTTCAAATCAAGAGAAACTTATAGATGATAAGTATCACTATGATTAATGAGAAAAAATCAAAGAGATTAATGAACATGAAAGCGTTGTTGGGAATGAAAAAAGAGAAGAATATCTAAGAAGCAAAACCAAAGAAAAAATGACACTCAGAGGGATACTGATATGGGAAAACAAAAGCAAATATCATGTGTTAACAAGTAGTGGGGCTAAAACCACAAATAAAAAATGATGATAAAAATGATATTTTGAAATATTAGGGGCATGAAAGAGACCCCTAAAAAAGGAGGTATTAGAAAATTGATAGGTTGGTATCAACAACATATTTGTAGATATGTAAATCAGGTCGTAAAAATTTTAGCCATTTGTAATGTTGATTTTCATCTTGGCAAAATTCAAATTCTAGAAGACATTTTGATGAATGAGATTTTATCTCTTTAAAAAAAAGATATCAAGGAGTTGATTGTAGAAATGTAACCATTTGAAAAAGATGATAAATGTGTTTGATAGAAATACAAATGAATGATATCTTTGATAAAAAGATAAGTTGGATATGATTTAATTAACCTAATAACATTGTAATTAGAGCAATGAAATGCTTTGTTATTTTAATAGAGAGGCTTGTAATAGAAGCCACACATAGCTTACTAAAATAAAACAATAAAGAAATTAAAAAAAATCCCCAATCTATTTGTAGATCTATATATATTAGAATGTTATTTTAGACAAATTAAAAATACTTTTGAAAGTAGGCCATGCATAATAGAAGTAGAGAGAAAATTTATGATTGAATGACCAAAATTTAGAATAACAACATTTATCTAAGTTGTTAAAAATTAATGATTAATCATATAAAATAGATAAACATGTTAAGAAATAATTGAAACAAGTATACCTATTTTTTAAGAAATTTGGACTAAAGCACATATAATAGAGCTTCTAATCATCTATAGCATCCCTAATGAGATTCAATAGTGCATAAAAATAAAAGATATATTTAGATGGAAGGTCTATAACAAGTGATACCTAAGTAATAGATACGCCCTTCTTAAACTATCTAAGATATTAAAATTTAAAAACTTAAAAATAGAGGATAAATAACTTTAAGTTGAACATCAAGTTATTTTTAATTAATGATTGTAGTAGCTCAATTATTACCTTTAGTTCCAAGGAATTAACCATATAAAAGTAGATTTTTCAAACCTTGGAAAAACATTGCAAAACATCAAAAGAATGCAAAATTTGTTAAAATTTACAAATTTTTCTAGGAATATCCCCAAATATCCATTCATTACAATCATATGCAAAAAAAGGAGGAAGGAAAAAAAAGGAAGAGCATATAGAAAAAGAAGAAGAAAAGATATAAACAATATGGTTTGAGAGAAGGAATAAGGAGTGGGTGCCTATGGGTACCCCCACAATATTTTTATATATCACAATATCCTAAAGATGATTGCTCATTAAGGGGGATTTATAGTGATACCAAAACTTCAATAAGAGGTTAGCCTCAAGACGACATTAAATTTATGTTAAGTTTAATATTACAATAATATAATAGTAAAGTACACCCTTTAATCAAGGTTATCCCTAAAGGTGGATTAACCAATATCACTAAGGGTGAATATATGAGGGTGCCCTTAGGCTTACATAGCACTTTACCATAGGCTTATATCAAGAGCACTTGTAGGTATTTCATCATTGTTGGTCTTCACCTAATACGATCATATTATAAATATTTTAACACCCCTCTAAATTGAAAGGCCAAGGAGAGAAGATATTAAAGATGATACATCTTCCTCCATAATGAATATTGTATAGGCCATATTATTATCTTCTCTTTTACAAAGGTACATGAACTAGATCAACCTCTCTCGAACATGAAGTTGTAACTCCACCTACTAGATCAAGATTTTGAGCTTCCCATGAGAATATCTTCATCATACATTATGGTGACCATACTCTGTCCTACAATTTCAAGAGAAGGCAACTAAATCATGAATCAATAGGTAGGTATTTGAATGATCAACCCCAATGGCATGAAAGGGACCATCGAAACAAGGTATACCTTGCACTGATCATGCTAAACCTACTCCTCTTGTAGCCCAAAAATATTACCGATCACCACTCTAAAGGGTTGTTAATGTTAGACCAAACATCCACTATGAGAAAAGAGAAGGATAAAAATAAATTTTGAATTCTCTCAAATATAGTACAACTAACCAACTATTACACCATCACGCTTAGTTAGAGTTAGAAGTTTGGTGTTCCAATAAGACATTAAAACTATTATGATAAAAGAGATGAAATAAAAAGAGAACTGAACCTATGACCTTCTTGTAGAAAAAGAATTTTAAATCATACATGATCTCTATGTGAAGAAATTACTAACTAGGTTCATTTTGAACCAAAAAAGCCCCACCAAAATAGTATTAGATTCTTGAATTGATGTCACCAATCTGTAGAGCTTGAAAATTTGTGCAATTTAAAAAAAGGGCCCAAAATGCTTTTGTATGTAAAAGTTATGGCCTCTAGAAGGTTGGGCATATTAAAGCTAAAAGGAGAGAAAAAACTTAAATGACAAACCTTAGGAGAAAAAATAACCAATTGAAAGTCGTCACTTGTCACCTCTAAGCACCTCCTTTGCTAACATCACTCACTAATAGAACTATCAACTAGGATGATAATAGAGAATCAAATGATAACACTTGAAAAAATCAAGTTAGTTGTCCATATTTGTGAAATACAACATTTATGGCCAAGGTTAGGCAATGTCCATGATAGGAAGAGTGTGACATTCACATATTCTTGCTAGAGTAACTACACCTTTATGTCCCCTACCTTTTTCCCTTTAAACTATAATATTTTATAGAATATTCTAGATTTCAAATTCAAATTTTAGAGGAAAAGAGCAAAAAAATTACATGCAAAAAGGAGACATTAGATGACAAAATCATGAAAAGTACTAAACTGGGACCCCATTTGAAATTTCACAAGGAATCCAACAATCCTAATGGTTTATCCATATCTAATATAATTTGATATATAGCCTTTTGTGTGATTGAGAAAGGCTACTTCATTTTGACTCTGATACCATGCCATAATTTGCAATATGTTTCAAAACATCCCAAAACATCCATTCACCACAATCATATGCAAAAAAATAAAGAAGAGTAAAAAAGGAAGAGCGTATAGACAAAAAATAAGAACAGAGATAAATGACACAATTTGAGAAAAAATAATAAGGGGTGGGTGATCACTTGCACCCCTGCAATATTTTCATATATCACAATATCATACAATGATTACTAATGAAGGAGTATTTATAGTGATACCAAAACCCCAATGAGAGGTTAACCTTAGAATGATATTAACTTAACCTTGAGGTTAACCTTACAATAAAATAATAATATATTTACCCAGGTGTTGTAGGTGAGTTGGAGAGGATAGGGCAATACTCCAAGGGAGGTCCCAGGTTCAAATCTCCACCCTACCAAAAAGTTGAATTGGGTATCCAAAATACAATTGATAATGTTGGTGCGGGCAGGGTCGGGTGCGACTCCCGGGTGACTTTGACGGTGTAGAACCCCTTGTTCATGGTCTCTCAGACCAAGGCGGCCCCACAAGGGGTTTTTCACTTAACAAATATATATATTACACCTTTTAATCAAGGTTATCCATAAAGGTGGATTAACTAATCACTAAGGGTGAATGCATGAGGGTGCCCTTAGGCTTACATGAAGATTCCTATAGGCTTACACATAGATGTTTGTAGGCTTACATAGGAGAATGCCTATAAGTTTACATAGAATAATATTCATAGGATTACATCAAGATACCCAAAGGCTAACATAACACTTTCCTATATACTTATATAGCACTTGCCTATAAGCTTACATCAAGAGCACCCATAGGTAATTCATCATTATTGGCCTTGGTGTAATAATATCAAATTACAAATATTTCAACAAAATTGACAAAATTTGGTTGTCTCCAACATAGACCAATTTTCTCAAGTGCCAATTCATAACAACATGTAAATTATATTAGGATCTATCTTCTAGAAAAGTAACACGATTGGATTGCAAGAGTAATTTTCTAGCAAAGTGGGGTGATTTGCTAGTAAAATTGAGTGATTCACTCAATTCTTGGAGTGATTCACTCACTTATTAGAGTGAATCACTTGTAAACCTATGTAGGGGTAAAAGTAAAGGTATGGATCCTGAGGAGAATATTTGTGTTAGGAACCTACTATTAAAAATAAGCTTTCTCACACAAAATATTGAAATTAAATAAAAATTCATGCAATAACACAATATCGCAATGTAGAAAAGTAAATGCAGAATTAAACACTCACAATAAGCACAAAATTACAAGCCTCTTCAAAGGGGCAACCTCCTTCAATATTTCATTAATTAGAAAAAATATACATTTGTATATCACTCCATGTCTTTTAAAGAAAAACTCCATGCAACCTTAACCTAAAGCTCAAGAGTTGGCTTAAATGCAAAATGCCACTTGAGCTAGAATCTTCTACCAAACATTGGTTACAATCTTGATAACGATTACATGAAATGACCCCACTTGTCTAGGCACCTTACTTGCCACATACATTATAAAGTATTACAAAATAACATTATAGATGGGATCCCCATGTTGGAAGTGGGTCATTACATAATCAAATAAGAATTACAAAATAATGTTAGGATGGGGTCCTAACATGTCCTTCCCCTTTGAAAAGCTTTATCCTCAAAGTCGAAGATGAGGAAATTGGTGTTGGAGTTGTTGGAGAGACTCCCATGTAGCATTTTACGATTGTAGACCACACCACTAAATAAGGACCTCAGTAGTGGCTTGGTTTTGCACAGTGCGAGTTTGATGATCCAACAACTATTTTGGCTCAAGCAAGATAGAACCTTCTTCATTCAATTTTGGGAGGGTAGATTGAACCTATACCTGATTTTCCATAACCTTATTGAGAGAGGAGATATGAATAATAGGTTGGAGCTTGTATCTATATGGGAGGTCATATTGAACCTATACCTAATTTTCCATAACCTTCTTGAGAGAGGAGATATGAATAATAGGGTGGATCTTGGATCTAGATGGGAGGGCCAATTTGTAGGCCATGGCACCAATCCATTGTAACACTTGGTAGGGTCCATAGTATTTAGCAGTAAGTTTTTAGAACCTACAAAACTGGAGGGATGATTGTTTGTACGAATGTAAGTGAAGGAATACCATATCACCAACATCAAAGCTACACTCAAAATAGTGTTGGTCAGCTTGTTGGTGCATCCAATTCTTGGCTGCTTCCAAATTCATCTTCAGTTGATGGAGGACATCGAAATGTTGACTAAGAGTAGTGTTGACTACATGGACCTTGGAGTTGCTTGGAATGTAAGAGGAGGGTGTGAATGGAGGTCATACATAAACTACTTTAAAGGGGTGACCTTGGTCACTGTGTGGTAGGAAGTATGATACCACCACTTGGCCAAGGGAAGTCACTTCGTCCATTGTGTAGGATAACAAAAGGTAAAGCAAAAAAGGTAGATCCCTAAACATTTATTGACAATCTCAATATGGCCATCCATTTGCGGATGATAATATGAACGCATTTTGAGCTGAGTTCCATTCAACTTAGACAATTCTTGCCAAAAATTACTAGTGAAATTTGGATCATGATCGGAAACAATGGATGTAGGTATGCCATGAAGGTAGAAGATAGAATAAAAAAAACCTAGGCAACTTTGGAGGCCATGTAAGAATGGAAGAGAGAACAAAATGAGCATATTTTGAAAGATGATCCACTACCACAAAAATAACTGATTTGCCCCCAAACTTGTTGTGGCCATTCCACAACTTACACCAAATTTGGGTACCCACCTTAAATTTTGAGTTTTTGGGTATCTTGCTTTTCTTTGAGTGATATTTTTGATAGGTTTCTATTCATGAGTTGCATGGTGTGGTCCAAGGTTGGAGCATAGATCAAATGTTTTCTTTCAATTGCTTTTCAGAGTTATTTTGATGCTTCGGTTGGGACCTTTTTTTGTGTTCGAATGTGGGTTGTAATGTTGTTTCCTCATTTAATTTGTGGTACAATAGTTCAAATGTAAAACATTAAAAAATAGAATAATATATATATATATATATATATATATATATATATATATAATTATAATAAAAAAATAAAATAATTTTTATTTTTTGTTTAATTATAACATTATCTAAAGTTAATTTTATGATGTGAATTATGGTTGTTATTTAAAATAGGTTTTCATGTTGATTTGAACTTATGTAGGGTACCAGACTAGCCATACCTACTCTTCTGATGAAATGCAACAATCTACACGATGGAGACTCGACTGTAGACCTTTATGATGAATGACGTGGTAGAGAATCCTGCAACTCCATCGAAAGAGGATGACATGGACTTTGATAGAAGCTAGAAAGAGACTGGACTACACATACTATATGGACATCGAATGACAAACCTATGCGCTAGAATACCAATGTAGATGAAGATGCAATAAGGCACCCTGGTGATGTGGACCTATGACTCACATATGATGGATAGGTATTCTAGAAATGAAGGTTGCCTACATGGATTATTGGATGACTATCATAGTGATGACTTGGATAAAGTGGACATCGTGAATGACCCTGATTGGACGACATACTACCAGGATAAACTTGACTCAAGTGAACACAATGAATACTACATGGCAGCGATGCAGATGAGACTATACCCAATACGATCCATAAGCCAAAGATGTAGAGTTGCAGTATAAATTAAAAATTTGTAACGTTCATTCATGGAGAGAATTTGGAAATGTATGACAACAGGACAATAGTGTGGTCATATTCGTGCGATAACGTGTGCTAATTCACAATACAATGGTAAATCCAATGACTACAACAAAACCAAATGCAATTTACAAGGCCAAACACTGATGATATGGATGAGCGACGAGGGCTCATGTGCTGATGTGGATAAGGTCAATGATAGATAATAAGGTAGTGAATATAGTGAGGTGGACTATCATTGTAATGGTAACATCACCGATAATCTCATGAGAGGTATCGTTAAAGAAGAGGGATGGACCTGAATCAACTAAAACCTAATAAAGGACATGAATGATTGGAGCCTATGCGATGATGTGGATAGTTCATGGGGTGAAATGGTACTGTATGTGTTTTCTTCTTATGCAAAAATTACTACCGATAAACCAAAAGAGTTGATGGATGTTTACGAAGATGCATTGATGACGTTGGTGATGTTGGCGACAACGTCATGGTGGTTGAGTGAAATGGATGATTGTTGTCAGATGCCACCTATGCAGGCCATGGTAGCAAAGTTTAAAGAAGCATGTATTATTTATCAAAAACCACCAAGGAGATTAGTCATAGCACACATGCCCAAATTAGTATAACCGAAGCTTTCTTTTAGCCTTTGTTAAGGGAAGGGAATTAAAAGTGATAAGTTCCTCATTAATTAATAAATAAACTATGGGAAATATCTGGATTTGTTAGGTCGTGACTCCAAGTGGTTTGTACAAAGATAGAAACGTTACCAAGAACATTTCAAATATAAGACATGATGATGTGTGGCGGTTACATGTATGCGAAGGACATTCAAAAACAAACAAAGAAGAGAGCGATTAACATGTGGAATGAAAAAAAGACTAAGGGAAAATAGGAAACGAAATGGAAGCAAGAAGAAGTGAGGGGTCATATTCAAAAATTTTAAAAGCCTGTGCAATTTCAATCAAAGGGATGGAAATTTTTGGAGCAGGAGGGTAGGAAAAATATTGGAAGGCTATTCAAGCTGCTGTGGATTTGTTTTTCCCTCATTTTGTATGCAAAAAAATAGATTTTGAATACAAATTTGTGTTTATTGCATATCTTTTCTCACATGCACTAAATTTATTTAATGGTGTTTATGCATTGATATGGTTGCACCATTTCAATATTTTTATTGCATGTTTTTACCCCTTAGAATCTCACCATAACTAGATTTTAGATTGTGTGGATGCAGGTCTAACCTGGTTGTGTTTTGTGTTCAGGAACTAACATTTTTTGCAGCATATGTCGGATTTGTTTGCAGTAGTTTTTCTTTGGTCTTTTCCATATTCTGGTCCATATTCCAAAATTTTAAGTTTTATTTTTATTTTTATTTTTCTAACCTTATCTTTTCATTTTTTAAACTTTTGCAAATAAAATAAAAATATATAAAAAAATAAAAATCCAAAAAGAGATGCACGGATTCAAAGAATAAGCTTTAAAGTTTCATTTAGAGTAGGTTCAGTTTTACTTTGAAGCAAATTCAAAATTCCAAAATTATTTAAAGTTTACATATTGTAAAAGGAATTTTGTAATTTCAAATTCACATTATTATTTCACGTTTTAAAGGAGATTCAAATTTCAGGCTTTACGATTTTTTTTTTGCAATAAATTAACTTCCCTTTATGAAAATTACAATTTCATTAAAGGAGGTAATTTATATGGCATTTCAAAGGCCATTGCATTTTAAAGTTAGTCATTTAGATTATTTTTGTTTCATGCTCAAAGCAACATAAAATGAATCCAATCATCATTTCATATTCATATTTCAAGGATAGATCACTTTAACAAATCAGAAATAAAAAAATGAATTAAGATCAATTTCATGCACTCATTCATCATTTTATTTCTGTACATAAGGGAAATCAAGCCCTTTTAATTAATGAACAATCAATAGCATAGCGTAATAAAGTAATACCAACACAGGCCCCTTGTTAACAATTATTTGCAAATCACTAAGGTATTCCAAGCACTTATTTGACACATTTTCACAAGCATACATGCACATATTAAGTAAAAGGAACCTTGGAGAAATTTATATTTCTTTGCAAGAGAGGATTTTCTAATCAAAATCCTAACTATGAGTGTGGTTTTGCAATTGGGAAAAATTACCACTCAACGGGACTTAGGTAACCCTTCAATAAATTCCATGGAAATATTTGTCCAAACCTATTTGGGAACGGGCAAGGGTTGAAGAGTACCTGGACAATGCATCATTTTTCCTTTCATCCATTGATAGGTGTCACATGTTACCACAAAGTTATGAATATCCTTCATACCTTTCCAAAATAAAGTACATAATCCTTTAATATGTTTTGAGAAACCTAGAATAACCTATAGAGGGTGAGGTATGTATTTCCTTCATGAGAGGTTCCCAGAGTGAAGACGTGTGAGGAACAACAAGGCATTCATGGTAGCACAAATATTGTCCATCCCAAGTGTATCCAGGACATGAGGTAGGATTGGGTTGAAGGGAGACAACCAAGGTTTGCAATCCAAAATACTTAAGTACCTCCTCATGCAAAGAATTTATCCACTACAAAATGGGGGAATAAAGAGCACATAGCATATCGTGAGCCTCAAATTGGTGAGAGAGGGCATCCGCCACAATGTTCTCCTTACCCTTTTATAAGTAATAAAATAATCATATCCCATGAGCTTAGAGACCCATTTTTGTTGTTTGATGGTGGAAACCCATTGCTCTAGGAAATATTTGAGACTTTGATGATGTGTTTTAATGGAGAAATGATGCCCAATGAGATAAGGTCACCAATGGTTGACCACATGCAAAATTACAAGCATTACCTTAGCATAAGTGGATTTGCCCAAATTGTGACTATAGATAACTTTTACTGGTGAAAGCCAAGGGCCACCCTTCCTGCATCAACACTACACCAATACCACAACCTAAAGCATCACTTTAAATGACAAATGGCTTGGAAAAATTAGGTATGGCTAAGATTGATATGGTTGTCATAACGTGCTTCAACTCAAGAAAGGCATGTTCAACTGGTTCGATCCAAGTAAAAGAATCATTTTTTTTAAATGGATGTTAAGGGAGGGAAAATTTTACCATAATTACAGATAAATTTGTGATAATAGCCTATAAGCCCTAAAAATCCATGAAGACCTTTTAGAGTGTGAGGTTTCGACCACTCTTGAACCGCTTGGATCTTCCTAGGATCACCATATTTGGTGATAATGTGTCCCAAATACTCCACTTTCATCAACCCAAAATAACACTTAGACCACTTAGAATAAAGTTGGTGCTGTGCCAAAAGTTGTAAAGTTTGATCCACACGGACGATGTGCTCTTCCCGCGAGCAACTATAAACCAAAATTTCATCAAAGAAAATTAGGATGAATTTATGAAGGAATGGATGAAAAATGTTGTTCATGAGGTTTTAAAATGTGTAAGGGGTATTGGTCAAGCCAAATGGCACCAATAACTCATAGTGACCCTCATGAGTAAGGAATGAGGTTTTGAGAATATCTTCATCCTTGAGCCTGATCTGATGGTACCTGAAGTGAAGATCTAATTTGGAGAAAAACATAGTCCCATGCAACTTGTCTAGTCATCCACCATAGGAATATGAAACTTATCCTTGATGTTGAGCTTTTTGAGCTCATGAAAAGTGATACACAATCACCAAGACCCATATGTCTTTTGCCCCAATAAGATCAGAGAAGAGTAAGGACTATTACTCAGTTGAATGACTCCAAATTTTAACAAGTCTCTATCGATATGATTTTATGTTAGGTGGTACATTGCTAGGTACCAATGGAATAGCATGGTTGTGGGAGCACCAGGGTGGAAGGTGTGATGGTTCAACAAAAACTACATTGTGCTTTGTTAAAACAAGTTGCAAATCTGTGGGAACTTGTTTCACCTCAAAAGTGGGTGGTTGGATCGTCAATATTTAAGCTATGACCCCCCGAGAAGATTTTTTCAACAAATTCTCCATATGATTTGAGTTGATAATCTAAGGAGTCTCTAATTTTTAACCTTGAAGAGTATAAGTCTATCTATTTTGTGAAAATTACATCTAGAGCTTGGTAAAGTTCTACGAGATGGTTTCCAATGTACCTAACCATTGAGCTTCCAATACAATATCACATCCCCCTAATTGGAGAGCAAACATATCTCATTTGAGCTCATAACCCCCTATTTTAAAGTTAACATTATGACATTTAACTTTACAAGACAAGGTCCCTCTGTTGGCTACCATAACCTCAAAGGAATTACATGTGTATGTAACAATTAGCCTGCTTGGCAATGCAGGGATCAATAAAGTTATGTGTACTACCAAAATTTATTAGGATTCGAAGATGTTGGCCTTTGAAAAATCCACAACTTTTATGGTTTATGGAGTAGTTATCTTAGAAAGAGTATGGACAAAAATATTTGCTTGTGGTTCTTCATGTATTTATCCCTCATTTTAGGGTGGTTCCTCTACTAGTTCCGTGTCATCATCACTTTGGTCACTTGTGGTTGGCTCATCGACATCTATGAGGAACAAATCCTTTTGGGCACACCTATGTCCTCAAACATATTTTTCATCACAATTGTACCACAAAACTTGAGCGCATCATGCATCCATTTCTTTTGTAGTCTAGAATTTTGGGGAAGAGTGTTATTTTAATTATGAGTGGGGAACTTGGAAGGAAAAGAGGGTCTAGTTTGTGGAAATTTAGATGTCCTCCTTTGAGATAAAAATTTGGATTCAGCCAACCGTGCCAAGCTTATAGCCTGCATAATTTTTTGTGGTCTGAACATCTTGACCTCGGCCTAAATATCATCCTTCAAGCCATTGGTGAAAAATCTCATAAAAAACCTTTCATTCAACCCCCTAGTTTTGTTAGCCAATTTCTCAAATTGGGTTTGGTAATCCCAAACTATAGAGGTTTGTTTCAACTGTGTCAGTACTCCTGTAAAGTCATCATACTCACTAGGATCAAATCAAGTGAGTAATTAGGACTCAAAATTTTCCCAAGAAGGATCAAGAGTGGTGTTTTGCAACCAATCGTACCACTATAAAGCTTCAAATTCCAAGTTGAAGGAAGCCATATGGACCCATTAATATCGAGGGAAATTTTCGAGTTTAAAAAATTGAACACAAAATAACCATCCATCTATGTCCTTAATATTAAACTTAGGAAAGTCTAATTTATGCATATTAAAAGTAGTATCATGATCAAGAGGGGGTGAGAGTATTTTGCTTTCTTTCCTTTTCCTTGGCCTAATTTTTCTAGTATGGTACTCAAACCCTTTTGGGCCACCTTGCAATTTGGACTCAACTTCGGCAAGTTGTTCTTCCAAGCAGTCTTTGGAGTGAAGGTATTCACATCTAAAGCATTGAATTTCTTCCCTTATGATGTTATTATCATGGAGAAGGCTATCAAGGGTGCTTTTTATGGATTTAAACATTGTGATGGCTTGGTCTACCTATTTTTGATGTCCACGAGTACCACCAACCATTTTGGGAAGTCTTGAACCTCTTTCACTAAATTACTAAAAATATAAGTGCGACTATAGGAGTTACTATTTTTAGTAAGGAGTTCAAAAAAGTGCTTGGGTATTATATATCGAAATAATAAGCTTGAAAATATGATCATAATGAGTTATATCTCTCAACACTAATTTTTGACACCCTAAACTTCTTTTAACTATTGTTTTGATGAGTCTACTAGTGGTTAGTTTTTGCTTTGGAGTTTGGATTCAATAATTGAGTACTGCATCATCAAGCTCTACCTTATTTGTTTCTAACTACTGACCACTGCAGACACTATACTATCACATATACTACAACACTAACACTGTTATAGAATTCTCTATGCTACTCAGTTACTCACACTGTCTATTCTAGTTTTGTTATTGATAACCTTATAATTATTGACACTTTCTATTCTATTTTTAGCACTGTAAACCCTGTAATTACTAACTATTATAGATGCTTATTACTACCACTAACAACCTTATCTATTTAGTTTTTGACTCTAGGATTCCCTACGCTACTGACAACCTTGTAATTTATAGACTATTACAAAATGAATTATTAGAAATAGAGTATATTCCATCATTTGGGTTATGTAAATGTATCTTCCTAGGTACATAATTAGAACATTAGATTAATTTAGGGAGAAGTTATATAATTACTTCATGCAATGTAATAAATGCACAAGTTTCAATGTGCAAGCTATATATGTGCAAGTTGTCTCTTACACAACTAGGTAGAGTGTTGGCCAAGGAACCTATCTTCCTATATAAGAAAGGCCTCATAGCTAGATAGATATGAGTAGGTAGTAGTATAGTGTTGTGTAGATCACCAAATATTGGTGATGGATGCAATGTAGTTCAGTAGCTTCATTAATGGAGTGTTCATTTCCTCCATAGCTACGTTGTATTCATTTATGTTATTTCAATTCACAACGTACTTCAGTCATCTTGCAGATTTAATTTCTTTTATATTATTCTGCATATTGTGATTGCTATATCCCATTGCTATTTACATCAAAAGCTAATAGTGGTATCAGAGCCATAGTATATCTAGCCTATGTACATCAATAGGATAACCACCATTATCCTTTAGTCTAAGTTTTTTGACAACCTGATGCACTGCTGGACCAACCACTATAAAAAACTCTCAAAAGAGTCTAGGTGATAGAATTAGAGAGAGTTACAAAGATACTGAGATTACACTTGACTAGAGTCTTTCCACAGAGTTGTAGAAAAAAATCGTGAAGACTAGGACTCAGCATTCAATCCACTAGATTGACAAATCATCTAGTGAAGATCACTCATGATATTTGGAACTTGCTAAAACTATAGCCCAAATTCTCTTTTGTTGCATAAAATTAATTCTTATATGATTAGGACTCCTCCTGCAAAAAAAATCTAGGAGACTCCAACTTTGTTGCCCGAAGGTCAGAATGTCTTCATAGTGCAAAGATTAGTTCCTTGTGTAGAGAAGAATACTACGGAAGAAGACTTTTGGTGAAGAGTTATGGCAAAGTTAGGAGACTGAAAGATATTCATTGCTAGATTAATGAACTTCACAAGATAAAAAAAGGCCATAGAAGCCTTGAAGAAGAAGCCACAAAAGTCTTGATATTGAAAAATACCATAGAATCCTTGATACTAAAAAGGCCACAAAAACCTTAATACAGAAAAGGCCATAGAAGCCTTGATATTGAAAAATGCCATAGAAGACTTGATACTGAAAAGTCCATAAAAGCCTTAATATTGAAAAGGCCACATAAGCCTTAATACTGAAAAGGCCACAAAAGCCTTGATATTGAAAAGGGCCACAAAATCCTTGATCTTGAAGAAGACTTTAGAAGAGAGTATATAATTCAAAATTAGATTAAATATTTTAGTATTAATACTTTATTGTAGGGAAAGAAGATCCAGTGAGTTGGGAAAATTCCTACAAGAAATTTAGGAAGAGAATCTTCTTCAAAATCAATTCAGTACCTAAAGAAAAATTGAAGGAGATCATGAGAATATCTAATTAAATAACTTCTAGTCTTGGAAGAAGAAAAATAAGGACTAGGTGAGTCCTGCTTGAATCCAAAAGTAGCAAAATCAGAGATCCAAAAGAAGATCTCACCACCAACACTTCTAGGAGTAGAAGGTTGAAGAAAAGGTCTCAAAGAAGACCAATAGCTATAAAATAAAAGACATTGGAAAGGTCTCATAAAGCATCCATAAAAGGCTAAGAGAAACTCACTAAAGAAATTCTCAAAGGAGAACTCATTGGAGAAATCCACCACCAAGGAGAAGCTTCTGATAGTGAAGGACTTGGAACAATTGTCTCCATCTAACAACAAGCCCAATAGAAGAAGAATTTGGTAAGGAGTACCAAATATATGAAGAATGATTTGGTAAGGAATGTCAAATCCCAGAATATCCTGCTTGAATTCAAAATTTGAAAAGAAGACTTGAAGATAGAATAATCTCACCAAATATTAGATATTTTAAGATTACCTCTCACGGTAATAAGGCACCACTTCAGAGACAAAGACTTCTCCAAATATATAGTAGAATAAGGAGACCACAAGAGGAGAAAAAGCCACCAAATCCTAGGCATGTGAAAGAAAGTTCGAGATCATCATTTGGTGAAGAAGGAGCTATTTAGGATAGTCTACAAAGAGTTGCAAGATCCTACTCGAAGCAACAACTTGGTGATCCTAGATACCAAGATCTACATCCTATACAGAAGTGGAAAAAGAGTTATAGAAAATTTCAAAAGGTAAGTAAATTTTAGTGCAAGTAGATTCATTAATTGGATTATTTATCATCTTTGTTAAAGCACCTTAAATAGGATTAAAGTTGCAAGAAGAAAATTGGATTACAGTCTTCAAAAGTGCAAAAAGAGAAAATTTATTTTTAAGGTTCATTTGCACATTAATTAGGAGTTGATTAGATTTTAAAATTACTTCTATCAAATACTTATCATCTACTTTAGAAAAGGGAAAATAAGACTAAGTCCTACAATATTAATTGTAGTGAAATTACAGAATAAATCTTGAAGATTCATTACAGATTATTCTTGATTAGTTATAGTAAATTTGATGAAGTGCATTAATTTGAAAGTTGATTGGAGTGATAAGATGAAATTGTTAGTGCACTAAAAGAAAGTCTATTTTATTTATTTGCACTATTCTATTGCTCTCAAAAGGATTATTATTTGTGTTCTTGAGAAGGGCACAAAATAAAAAATTATCAAAGTGTCTAAAGACACTATTAGTGCACAAAAATCTGTAACACATAGTGGCCAAGTGAAGCCACCAAAATAGGTTAGAATCCTCCAAAACTTGGAGAATAAGACTAACCAAAAATAAAAAAATAAGCTTCAAATATTAAGACTTGGTAAGTCTCAAATCCAAAGCATTGCAGGGTTAATTTGAAGGAGAAAAGTGCAGAAAACTACATCATATAAGGAGCTTCTATCTAATTCTATCTAAGCTTGGATTTGTCATCATAATATCCAAGCAAGAAGGGAAAGGTGTTTAAGAAAAAATACAACCTCAAAAACCCCTATACTGAATTCAAAATTTTACCATATAAATCTGAATATTAGACTTGCAAAGAGGAGTGCAAGAAAAAGGTGCAAAAGATAGCTTATTTACAAATATTGTTACATTGAGTTGTATTTCTCTAACTCATTCTACACAGGAAAAATGGTATATTTGAAAGTACCTCAAAGACACACTATAAGTAGGTTGAATCAGTCAAAGGTGGTGGAACGCTATCATTCTCCAAAGCATAGCAAAGAGCCACTCATTTTGGCTCATCTTATACATATCTTGGATGACCGAACTTGCAAAAGGCAAGGCACAAAGCCAGGGGGAAATTAAGTAGTGTTTAAGCAAAAGAAATAAAAATAAGCATACGTTCAATCAAGGAGTATTTCTATAGAAACAAAGCATATGTCCAATCAAGGAGCATTCCTAACATAAGTGGAGAATCAAGGAGCCTTCATCAAAGTGCTACCACATATCCACCAAATCTCCTCCATATCTCTTCCATATCTCCACCATAAGCCTTGCTTGGTTGGGAATATCTCAGCACCAATGAAGTACAACAAAGAACAAGGTGGAAGAACAGGTTGAAAGACTTGCAAGAAGGCATTGATAAGACAAGGGCATGCAAAGTAAAGAGGACACCACTTGTTATTATCCAAAAGAACCCTAGAAAATGCTCATGAAGGAGACATTACAACATCATCTTGGTAATAGAGGAGTTATGTATAACAAGGAGCGTTACAATCAGGTAAGCATTGAAGCAGAAACATATTTGTGGACAATGCATAAAGGAGTGAAGAATAAAATCTCAAGCAAAGGTGACACTTTTCACAAGCATTGATACAAGATTGGTGTCTCCACAAAATATCTGAAGCTCTCTTGGAGTGTTTAGAAAAATGGTTGTGAAACTTGTCACACCTTTGACCACCTATTAAATATGACTTGGATGTAGCAACGACAACAAGCAAGTCTTAAGTGACTTGGTAGTAATGTCGTAGCGCATTGACAATAACATGGTAGTAGCTCAGTAACAACATGGTAGTAGCTCAGTAACAACTTGAAGAGCAATCCAAGAGCCATTCAGAGTATCCAAAAGCAGTTTAATAACATTACTCCTAGTTAAACGGGTCAAGGAAGCATTAAAGTGAGTGTTAAAGCAAATAGCAAGTGGAAGAATCTTCCATTATTCATAGTGCCCAAGACGTATAGTCTACTGTTGATTTCATAAAGGTACAATTTCCCATATAATTTGCTTTCCTTAAAAAATGAAGTTATAAGGTTGAATTATTGAAAGGAATCAATATTTATTTGAAAGCAAAACTTAGGGAAATTAAATATCAAAGTTGAATAATATTTGCAAAACATAACCTAGGAGAAATAAGGGATACTACTTGGAATTAATCCATTTAAAGTTTACAAATATTAATGTGTTCTAATTTTTCAAATTTGGGAGTCATAAGGGCTACAACACCAAACTAGGTTATTGGAAATTAGAAACAATTAAATAAAATCCAAGGGATATAAAAAGAGGTTATTAAGCTTTTTACTAAGGTTGGAAAATTATAATATTATTTTCTCAAAAACTTCTCAAAAGGGACAAAAAAAATTCAACATTAAAACCTCTGCAAAATTGAAAAGTGCTTAGTTCAATAGGAGTAATAAGGTGTTAAGAAGTTGATTTTTGATCTTTACAAAAATTTTACAAAATCAACCAAAATTGAACTATATTTTATAAAATCACTATATCATATTCTGAAAGTATCTAGGGAGACATAAGGAAGTCCACAAAATCTAAGGATTGATATTAGGGAAATTAAAATGGCATCCAAAAACATTTTCCTAGTAGAATCTCAACTACTCAAGGGTCCAAATTATTTCTCTTGGAAAAATAAAGTGAAATAAATCTTAGTGTATGAAAAACTTTGGGATGTCGTCAAAGGGAAAACATAGATACCTAGCACAGGTGAAACTAAAATCCTAAAGTTTGAAGAAAATATTCAAAGGCTCTAGTGATAATAACTTTTACTATCACTAAAGAGATTCAACCATATATCAGTTTAGCCAAAACATTTTCAGATGCATTGACAAGCCTAGAGAAAATATTTGAAGGAAAGAATAAGGTAACTATCTTTCATCTCCAAAATCAACTTCATCCATTAAATATGAATAGTGGAGAAAGCATATAATTGTTCCTAAGGAAGGTAGCAGATATAAAAGGGAAATTATTTGCCTTAGGAGAAACAATTAAGGATGAACTTCTTACTCAAGTAACCATGAGAGCACTTCCAAACAACTATAAATATTTGGTCACATCTTTACAAGTTTTAAGCAAAGATACTTCTTTTGATGACTAGTCAACATACTTCAAGAATATGAAGTAGAAAATACTATGAAAGATGAAATGACTAACATTGCATTGGCATCAAAAGATAATCCACAGTAAAATATTGCTTCATCAGCAAAGGACAAAAAGCATGGTATTGTCAGATATGTAGAAAGAAAGGTCATAGTACCAGCTATTGCAGACATAATCCAAAAAACCAGAAGCAAGGAAATCAAATGAATAATGGGAATCAATTTCAACCTTGACAATATCAAAGGAACCCTAATTAGTAGCAATATTAGTGACCAAAAAATTATCCTCAATGGGAGTATCAGAAGAGAAATAAAAAAGGACACTTGGATCAAAGGATAGAAGAAATTGAATAACTAGAAGAACCCACAAACGACTATGAGATGAAAGCTCTATAAAAAAAAGTTACATATTACAGACACTAATTATTTTCTTGAACAATTTACAAAGAATGTAGAGAAAGAGTACAAAGTTCAGAATGAAGAAGAAGATCCATATTGAAGACAAAAGTCTTCAATACCCAAATAATGTAATGCATGGGGGGTGTTAGAAATATAATATATTCCATAATTTGGGTTATGTAAATGTATATTTCAAGGTACATACTTAGGACAGTAGATTAATTTAGGGGGAAGTTATCTAGTTACTTCATGCAATGTAGTAAATGCACAATTTTCAATGTGCAAGTTGTATATGTGCAAGTTGTCCCATGCACAGCTAGGTAGAGTGTTGTCCAAGGAACCTATCTTCTTATATAGGAAAAGCCTCATTGTTAGATAGATATGAGAAGGGGGACATAGATAGATAGAGTTTCTTATAGAATAGTTATAGGTAGTAGTACATTTCTATGTAGATTATCATATATTGGTGATGGGTGAAATGTAGTTCAGTAGCTTCATTAATTGAGTGTTCATTTCCTCCATAGCTACATTGTATTCATTTATGTTATTTCTATTCACAACATACTTCAATCATCTTACAAATTTACTTTCTTTTATATTATTCTACATCTTATGATTGTTATCTCCCATTACTCTTTACATCAAAAGATAACATGAATATAAGACTATTATGGACACTTGCAGACTCTGCCTTGACTATTTTTACATACATGTTTTTTATGATAGGTAAATCTCCTTCATATGCTCACTTTTGTAGGATAAATTTTAGTTGCAACTTACAGATTCAGTAGAACAGGAAGGCTTTGTTTCTTTTTGTAGGTTAAATTTTAGACAAAATTAGGATATGCTAAACAAGAGTGTATGTAATACGCATAGGTCTTTTGTTATACAACAACGATGAAAATAGTGCTCAGACCAATATTTCAAGCCACTACTCAAGGTGTATTCCACACTTACTCTTGAGCACACTACCTACCTGTCTAATAGTATATGAGGGTAATCTTTCAAGATAGTGTGTCCCATGTACTATGGCTAATACAAGGCCAAAAAAACTTCCTAGGGCTAAAGGTTTGTTTAATCCTAGACGATTTTCTAAATACCCGAAGATATGTGAGGGATCAATTCTATGCGAAAGTGTTGTTTGAGGCCTAGGTATTAGAGCCTGGCTCACTTCACTAGACACTTTATGGGATATCTAGCTTAGCTAAGAATGATAACTCTGTGATATTTTAAAACCCTCGACACAGGGTTTCTAACCTACACAACTATTGTAGAAAAAAGAAAGGCTTATATTTTTGTTGGTTCTTGCTTATTTTTTTAGATAAAGGATGAACATAAAATGAAAATACAATAAAATTATACCTTAAAGTTAAAATGGATGGGAAAGAATTATTGCAGTCACAACATAACTCGACCCTAGAAAGTGCTCTGATACCACTTTTTAGGAACCTACTATGAAAAATAAGCTCTCTCACAAAAAATACCAAAAATTAAATAGAAATTCATGCAGTAACACAATATCACAATTCATAAAAGTAAATGCAGAATTAAACACTCTAGTAATAAACACAGAATCACGGGCCTCTTTGAGGGGGCAATCTCCTTCAATATTTCATTAATTGGAAAAAATATACATTTGTATATGACTCCATGTCTTTAAAGAAAAACTCCATATAACCCTAACTTAAAGCTCAATATTTGGCTTACATGCAAAATGTTACTTGAGCTTGAATATTCTACCAAACATCGGTTACAATCTTGATAATGGTTACATGAAATAGCCCCACTTGTCTAGGCACCTTACTTGCCACATACATTACAAAGTATTACAAAATAATATTATAAATGGGATCCCCATGTTGGAAGTGGGTCATTACATAATCAAATGAGAATTACAAAATAATGTTAGGATGGGGTCCTAATACTTTGGAGGGCTATTTTTTATCTTTTTGTGGTGTCATAACTCATTTTAGAAGGCTTCAAATACATTTAAAGGTATGATTGGAGGTATGTAACATTTGGAGGTGTATCATTTTGCCAAAGATGCCTCCAAATATTTAATTTTACTAGGAGTAATAGTTTCTCACCCTAGGTAACTCAGGGGTAAACTCATAATATAAATAGGGAACATGGGCTCTATTGTAAACATCTTTTGGCCATGAGAATTCAAAGCTAAACTCTATGAAACCATATTATGGTTTGATATCATGAGATTTTTGAGAAATTGGCAAGTCCTTATTCATTATATCAGTGGCACTGTTAGTCAAAATACGACTAACCCCAAAAATGGATGAAGCACTTTTTGAGAACTTTTTGAAGAAGACCGAAGCGGCCTACTTTTGAAGGAGCAATAAGAAAGAAAAATACGCTAAGGAAATAAGGTGTCGTGAAATCGCGACATGTCGGGTTTTCGCAGCGAAAAACAACAAGGAGGCCAAACGGAGGAAAAAGTCACGATTTCGCGACGTTGCACATTTTTGCCAAGTCCGCCAATGAAGGAGCCCAAGTCAAGGAGAATGTCGCAATTTTGTGACATGTTTCATTTTCGTCGAAATAAAATCCAAAGGGACTAAAGAGACGAAGAATATCGCAATTTCACGACGTCGCATTTTCGTGATCGAAAACAACAATGTGAACCAAAGAAGCAAAAACGTCACGATTTCACGATATGTCTCAGTTTCATGATCAAATATGAAGAATAGAGCTGAAGAGACGAAGGCATCGTGATTTTGCGACACGTCACGTTTTCACAACCTAAAAGAGGAGACAAAGCAAAAGGGATGAAAATGTCGTGATTTTGCGACATGTTCCGTTTTTGCTAGGGGAAAGAGAAAGAAGCTTCGCAAAGGTAGAATGTCGCGATTTTGCAACATGCCAGCTGTAATGGCATAAAAGGTATTTTTGGCAACTGAGACATGCACTGGCACCAAATTTTTGATTCCTGGGAAAGGCCAGATGATTGTAATGTGGCAGGCTCGCCAGATAATTGTAATATGACAAGCTCATCTAAAATCTAATTTGCAGAGGATATTTTGTAGATTTTTAGAAGCTGCAGACAAATTGCTTGTAATTGATTAGGTGATCAAAATATACACAGTAGAAAGATGCTCTTTTTAGGGTATATATATGGGTGAGCGACCCATGAAAAAGAGGTCGGCTCTTGGACATTTACAGACCATATGTCTATTTTGCTAGAATACAAGCAATAAAGATACTCCTTCTGGCTTCTAATTTTATGTGTGCAAGTGTATGTATTTGGTTTTTTGAATTCTATTCATTTTAATTTTATATTGTATCTATTCTAAAATCTGAACTGTGCATATATGAATCTTGTTCCTGGAGTTAAAGATTAAGGAATGCTTACATGTGTTAGATGAATGTCTAAATCATACTTAGGAATTCATGATTTCTATGTGAGGGTATAAAGGAAGCTTGTAGATAGTGATATGTGCATTTATTTCTAGTTGTTGTCTAATATGTACCGTGAGAAAAGTTCTAGCTTCGACTATATTTCCCTTCTTTCTTGTTCCCCTTTTCTCTAAAAACCCAAAGGAACCAGCCTTCTCTGGAGATTAAATGGATAGTCCCAAGTTAGATCCATCTTTTCAATGTTGGCAAAGTCTAAGGTGCAACACTATTAACCGAAGGCAGATTTTGTTCCAACAGTTTTTGGCATGCCCGGTGGGACCTAAAAATCCCATAGTATTTTATAAAGTTTTAGTGTTTTGCTTCAAAGCCTTTTGTGAAAATTCTCAAGCAAAAAACACTTGGCGACTCCGTTCAAGAGGGTTTAGACCGAAAGAAAAACCTTGTCTAAAAACATTTGGTTATAAAGTCATATGATAACCAGATCCTGAACTAGAAACTCTGAAGAACCCATTGAGTTCTTCGAGTTACACCTCGAAAGCTTGAAAGCACATCCCGTGCTAGCCGCACGATCTAATCCACCTGATACTAGTGACAGTTCTCTAGTACCTACTATAGGGACATCTAAAAACATCCCTATAGTAACTGTAAATACACTAGCAATCATGGCTGCTCCTCCCATCCCAACCCATCTTGTATGGAACCAAAATGGTCCTTTGAACTTAGGAGCTCAGAATCAAATTCCTTAGGTTGCACTAAAGGCATTGCCAACTTTTGATGGAACAAGAAAGACAGTGGAGGAACATTGTCTGGATGTTTCATCGTTAGCAGTCGTTTACAATATTACCCAAGAAGATGTAATGGTTAGATTGCTGGTCATATATTTGAAAGGGAAGATGCTCTATTGGTACAGAGCGCTTCCTACTGGATCCATTACTTCTTGGGTAGCACTTGCAGGCCGTTTTGTAGATGAATTCAATATACATATAGATCCATTCACATTACTAAATCAATTCACTATCATCAAGAGGCATCCACAAGAGGAAATCTAGGATTTCAACATCATATTCACATGAAATTGAGACAGAGTGCCCCAGGGTCTAAATCCCATCGAATAACAAGCGATATGCTACTATATAAGGGATTTTGATTCAGATCTCAGCATAATTATAAGGCAATCTCGTGTAAACACTTTCCCTGCTATCTATCTAGAAGCAGCCAAAGGAGAAGCCGATCTCATCGCCACTAGGAAATATCCCTCAAAGACCCTATTGCCAATTGCACCAGAGCTTTCCCAAGCCTCGGGTCCTAATCTCCCTACACTCCCATCAATGTGGGATGTCCCCACTATAGCCGCACCTCCTGTACCTCTTGCACTACCTGTTCCACCCCTCGCATCAACTTCCCCAGATAACCAGTTGACAACCATAGTTGATACAATGAAGACATTGTCAAATGAAATGTCATCCATGAAGAAGAGAGAAGCTGAATGAAATTTCTAGCCAAAGATATTTCCATAGATACAAAGAGACGGGGCTTCAACAAGTGGTAGAGGACAAGAAAGAAAAAATGTTGTGTATGCTAATGAAGCAGGAGATAATGGAGAACCCACCAATGCTGATTATTGGTGTTCTACGTGCAATGATCCTCATGGAGAGGATTCATGCATGATTCATAAACACCATGTACAAAGCATGATAAATGAAAGAGCTAAAGAAACTAGGAAAGGTCAGGTGAACATAATCAGAGAAGTTCACCAGAACTTGGCAATGCCTTCAGTCGAGCAAGTTGCAGTCCTGACAAGATCGGGAAAAAAGTCATTACAAGTTGATCTGAAGGAACTCCAGCCATTAAATTTTCCTCTTGCCCCCAGGGCTACTCCTCAAAAGGATCAGTCAAATGAAAAAGGATGCTCTGACCCTCCTCGGACTTCTGTTCCAACACCAAGGAAAGAGTTTCCTCCTAGAAAGGGAGACGAAACTCAAGATCAAGCGAAGGAGAAACTCAAATTTCCTTCATTAACCAAAAGACAAAGGATAGAAGCCACTCAGGGCTATAGAGATAGATATGATGCATCAACTAGCGAAAGGGAGAAAAGTGTCGAGGCACCCTCATCTACAACTCCTTCGTTCAACATTGTAGAGGAGATGAAGAAGACTCCCTCAAAAATGAGCATGTATGATGCGCTGCAAATTCCAGGTCAGATTGACCTCCTCCAGGAATCTCTAAAGTTGACTAAAGGTAAGAGCAAAAATCCCTCCTCAAATGTTATACAAGCAAATTTTATGTCAGCTACTGGGAAAAATAGACCACCTTCATTCTATTTATCCTTGCAAATGGAGGGGTGGATAGTCCACAACTGCATGATTGACTCAGGGGTAGCAACTACGGTGATGCCCAAAGCAATGTGCGATATAATGGGAATGGAATATACTAGGAGCCATCCTGGTGTGTTGCAATTAGATAGCACCCCAGTGAAATATGTCGGGGTGATCAAAGACATCCCCATTCAGCTCCACAGGATGCCCCAAGTAGTTGTCATACAAAAAGTAGTTGTTGTGGATTTAGAACCATACTTTGGTATGTGTTTGTCCAGAGAATTCATGATAAAAGTGGGAGGTTATTTGTCTCTAGATTATTCACATTTGGAGGTACCGTTCAAAGGTAGAAGAGTCAAGATCTTCAATGAAAAACCATCTACCTTTCACGTAGAAATACTGGAAGAGACAAGCACTATCAACATGTTGTCCGAGGATTTAGAGGACATAGATTTAATGGAAGAGACCTTGGAAGAACTCCAATCCGAGGATCAATTTTCATTAAAATATTTTAATGCCATGGTAGAAACAAAAATAGGGAGCTATTCCATCGAGAAGCCAAAAAAGCTACCTGTTTTTGTCCCTGAAAAAGATGATTCTGCCAGCCAACTCTGGAAACTATATTTTGATGGTTCGAGATGCAAGAACGAAGTAGGTGTTGGGATTGTTTTGATTTATCCTACTAGAAAATAAAAGGTCTTTTCATATAGGTTGACATGGAGTTGCACCAACAACATAGCTGAGTACGAAGCATTGTGCTTAGGACTCAGAAAAGCTGAAAAGCTAGGTGCAAAATAGTTGCTGATTTTCGGAGATTCAGAACTTATAGTGAAGCAGGTTACTGGCAAATGCATTTGTAAGCAACATTACCTAAGGGCTTACAAGAATAAAGTGTTAGATCTCTTGGAATATTTTGAAGCTCTAAACATGCAATCTATTTCAAGGGAAAGCAACACTCATGTAGACCTGTTGGCATCAGTTGGATCTAACTTTTGCCCAGTTAGCAATGTTATCCAGAAGTCTAAAATAGTGAGACTAATTTACAGGCCTTCTATGCCTGATAAAGACATTTTCTGGCAGGTATTCGAGAATGATGAACAAATCTTGGATTTTATGATCCATGAGGTGAATTGCTCTAATGATAGAGCGCTACAAGAAGAGGATGAAGAGAGCCTAATTCAGTTAAGAAACAACCATATTCCCAAGGGACTGATCACCCTTGAGAGTCTTTTTGACAATAACGACAGAACTATAGGTCAAAATATTAAGGTGGATAAACGTCGGTACAAGGAGGTAGAATTAGAACTGGGTAAAATGATCAAAGTAGGTACTGATTGTACAATAATAGAACTAGAACAAATAAAGCAGTTATGTAGAGAATATCCAGATATAATAGCCTGGACTTATAGTGATTTAAGAGTGTACAATAAGGAAGTTATTCAGCATACCATCAAACTAGAGGAAGGAGCTAAACCTTTTCGATAGAGGCAAAGGCCAGTGAATCCAAAGATTGAAGCTTTGATGAAACAGGAGTTGTTAAAACTCCTACAGGCCAAGATAATATACCCAATCAAGCACTCTACCTGGGTGGCCAATTTAGTCCCAGTCTGAAAAAATAACGGTGAGATCAGACTATGCGTTGATTTCAGAAATTTGAACAGGGCCTCTTTAAAGGATCACTATCCTTTACCCCAAATCGACCCAATCCTTCACACGGTGGTAGGAGCAAAAGTTTTTCCCTGTTAGATGGATTTTTTGGCTACAATCAAGTCTGGGTAAGAAATGAGGATCAATATAAGACTGCGTTCACCACTAAGTGGGGAACATTTGCATACCAAAGGATGCCCTTTGGATTATCTAATGCAGGAGCAACTTTTCAAAGAGCTATGGATGTAGCTTTTGGAGAGCTTGCAAATAAGATCATTGTTGTCTATTTAGATGACATGACTATCTTTTCTCATGACAAAAGAGACCATGCCAACCATCTACGACAGATATTTGAAAAGTGCAGAGAATTCGGGATATCCCTAAATCCTAAGAAATCTATATTTGTTGTAGAAGAAGGAATACTCCTTGGGCATGTTATTTCCAAAATTGGGTTGTCCATTGATCCTGATAGAGTGAAAGCACTTCTGGAGCTGTCACTTCCAGTTAATAAGAAAGGATTGCAGTCTTTCTTTGGAAAAATAAATTTTATCAGAAAATTCATTGCCGATTTTGCCCAAACAGTTAAGCCAATGACTGAACTGTTGAAAAAGGATGCTCCTTTCAAATGGACAGAGCCAAGAAAAGAAGCTTTCAAGAAAATTTTGGAAGCCATAGCTCAAGCCCCTATACTAGTCAACCCTGACTATTCTAGAAGTTTCATTCTATACGTTGTCAGAGAGCAAGATAGCTATGCTGCAGTTCTCACTCAAAAGGGAGCGAGATGATGAAGAAAGACCAATAGCCTTTACGAGTTCTACCATGCACAAGCATGAGGAGAGGTACATTTTTATAGAGAAACAAGTGTATGCAATTATGAAATCATTGAATAAACTGAAGCACTTTTTATCTCAGAGTCGAACCATTATTTATGTGATTCACCATGACGTAAGAAATTTTATAATACAAGAGGAACTGGGTGAAAAAAGAGTTGGGTGGGTGACCCGCATACAAGAGTATGATGTAGAAATACATCCGACTAAAATAGTCAGAGGTAGATCTTTATGCCAGGAATTGGCTAGACAAGCAGCAAGTGGATATGGGGAAAGCCAACCCGTGATGGCAAATACTGAGCAGCATCAAGCCAGAGAGAGTACATATTGGATCGACAACTTTGTGAAGTATTTTCAGACTGGGTTGTGCCTTGAAAATCTGAATGCTTCCCAAAGAAGAAGGTTTAGAACCCAAGATTTAAAATATACCCTTCGAACAGAAGGGTTGTATAGAATAAATATCGATGGTGTATTGTTGAAATACATTTTTGATAATGAAAAATAGAGAGTATTAGATGAATTTCATGGAGGCCTCTCAGGTGGACATTATGCAGGCCGAACAACAGCTTTGAAGATCCTTAGAGCTAGATGTTATTGGCCTTCCATATTCCTAGATGCATACAAAGTAACCCAAAAATGTGAACAGTGTCAAAGGTATGTAGGAAGAAATAGGAATGCACCTATGCCTTTGAGAGCTATACAAGTCGAGGAGCCTTTCCAGCAGTGGGGATTGGATTTTGTGGGGATAATAGAGCCAAATTCATCAGCAAGCCACAAATACATTCTCACTACCATGGACTACTTCACTAAGTGGGCAGAAGAAGTTCCCACAAAGAAAGTTGATTCAAAAGTAGTGATAGAATTTGTAGAGAGTCTGATTACAAGATTTGGCATACCAGACTCTTTGATTACAGACAATGGATCTTCTTTCACTAGAGCAAAGATGATCGAGTTTGCCAGTCGATATGGGATTTACTTGAAGACTTCTTCTAACTATTACCCATAAGGTAATGGACTAGCTGAGTCTACCAATAAGAATATCCTTAGAATCCTAAAAAGGACACTAGAGGATAACAAAAGGAACTGGCACTCACTATTGAATCAAGCCCTGTGGATCAACAAAATTTCAATCAAGAAATCGATCAATACATCACCATATGCTTTGGTTTATGGCAAAGAAGTTGTTTTGCCGATTCATATGGAGATACCAGCATTGAAATTGTTGAACCAGATTAATGAAGATGAAGGCCATCCAATGGATGCCCGACTGATGCAACTTCTATAGCTAGAAGAATCTAGGGAGCAAGCCTACGACCACCACCAAAAACATATGGTAGAAACAACAAGGTGGTTCGACAAGAAAACCACTTTCAGGAAATTCAGGACAAGTGACCTGGTTTTAAAATGGAACGTCAAGAAAGCGAAACCAGGCTACCATGACAAGTTTGATGCTTTCTAGGAAGGACCATTTGAGATTATTTCAGAAAAGTAGTTCAATGCTTTTTAGCTGAAGGATCAAGATGGGTGGATTCTTCCTATCGCGGTGAATGCATTTCACCTAAAATTATACTTCCAGTAAAAAGCAAAGAAAAAAGATTATATGTATAATATAATATAAGTATTTTGAAAGTTTGTAAATATTGTTGTTTTTTGTGGCTTAGTAAGAATTTTTTGTAGCCAATCAGAGCCCGACATTTTTTGAATAAATTTAAGGGGAAAAGTTCACCTTTGTTGTCTTATAATTTCAAATTCAGAGCTGCCACGTGGTCCTCTAAGTGCTGGTGAGCAAGAATAATTAAACAGACTCATCGAAAGATGTTATATACTCTTCCCAAGAAATATTTCTAAGGTCAGTAGTCGAAGCCTTGTTTGAAGTGGCCACGTGCCAAGGGATAAGCGGGTGGAAGAATAATTAATCAGTCAGGTGGCATAATTTTTGGCATGAGGTAGTTTCCTATTTCCCATGCAAAATTTAATGAGTTGGCGAGTTTTTTTTAAGAAACTTTCTAAAGAAGGTGGCAGAAATGAAAACCAAAGAAAATATGAAGAAATCAAATCTACCAACCATCATTAATGCATTAATGTTGCATGTCCTCCCAAGCTACGTGAAAGTAAAATTTGAAATCCTAGAAAGGCATTTTGTCATTTGCGAATCGCTAAGCTCCCACAGAGAGAAAAGAGTGAAGACTATCACTGTAATAATCAGAGACCAGAAGATTTTTGCTATCCCCATACTGCGATGTTGTAACTCAGTAAGAAAGAAGGAATTGGGAAGTATTCTTAGAAAAATTTTAGTGCCCATATACTTGAGAATTCCTAATGGCTCCACGAAAAATGAAGAAGCAGGAAGCATCGACTTCATCGCCCCCGACTACTTCGGTAGTAAGGAGAAGGGAGGAGAGCAGTGCCAGATTTATTGATAAATATGCCCGAATTGTAGACACAGTTGTGATGTGGAAAGACATGGTGGAGATTCGAAGCAATATAAAGAACCAGGTAGCAACCAAGGTTTTGATGTCCTCTCCTTCCATGTTTGCATACCACTCTTTCCTGTATTGGTATGTATATATCCCTATTCATCCTTGCCCAGAATTAGTAAGGGCAATTGCCAATTTTTACGATGAAAAAGAGAGGAAAATTAGGGATTATTCGGGAAGGGTTTTATTTTCTCTATCAAAGGATGCATTTATCTCTACTTTTGCTACGAGCCATGTCCCTTATTTAGAGCCAAAAACCTTTGATCCTTTACAGCAGGCTACATATTTTGGTTCGTCTAAGAAAATGAGGAATTTCCTAGCTACTCAGCTAAAAGACCTTCTCGAGGGAGTGAATCCACTAGAACCTCCCATAGAAATTATAGCTTTTAAGGACCCTAAACTGTATTCCATCCTAGCCATGATTGTTGGGCTCAAAACTGATGAAAGGGTTCAAAAATGGCAAGTAGCGGTGGTAGAATGTTTGTCAAACCCTAAGATGTATGACTCTGCTGTCATGAATAAAAGTGTAAGGCCAATTTTCTTCGACTGTCCCGAGTTCTTAAGTTCAAAAATTCATGAGGGTTTGGCAGCTTTGAAAGCAGGGACCCAATTTTCTTTCCGCTACACTTCTTATCTGGTTTGGTTATTCTTTTATTTCATGTCTCAAGAATTAGAATTTATATCAGTAAATGATAGAGATGAAAAGGGGAGAGTTTTTCCAGTCTATGAATGGACCAATGTGCTGCATAAGTCAGAGTCCTACTATGATTTCAATGGGGAATTCTTAGGCCCTACTCTGAAAATTATGTATGGATAGATTAGAAGGTTGACCCCCAAAGCAGAAAAAGTCTTGCAGACCAAATATGTTGAGGAGGGAGACTGGTTCATTTTGACCCAAGGAGTATGTATCAGATTATATGGGTTCATAGAGAAACCCTTTTTACTCCCCCATTATGTCATTGATAGGTTATTTGCTTTAGAGTATGTTAGGCAGATGGAAACAATAAATATGAAGTTCGGGACTGGAATTCAAAAAACCAGTACCTGCAACATGCCCTTCAAATTTGAAGGAATTATTGTGATGAAAAAAGGGAAAAATGAGCAAATAACAGAGTATTTGAGAGAATTGGGGCTTATTGAGATTCCACAGAGGTGGAAATATGACCCCTTGAACAGGTTTGCTGAGAGGCAAGCCATTTTGAATAAAACCCAGATAAAATATTATCATGTTAAAATCAGGGAAGACATTGAAGAAAGCAAAAAAAATAGTGAAGATGAACCCGTGCATATAGAGAGGATGGAGCCTCTGCCCCCCTGGCATGACTTCTATGAAGTGGTTGTCCAATATGATCCTAAAAATGTAAAGGCCCATCAATTGACAAATGACAGAATTAATAGAATACTGAAAAATCGACCGGATTGGACTCTGGAAAAAATTCGAGAATGGTGGTTAATGAGAGTGCAAACTAACATGATTTCATCTAGATACCCCACCAAGGATGACAATAAATTTGACCCTAGGTATGATGCCAATCATGAGTCATGGGTCGACAGTTTTCATGTCAGGATCCCTCCTAGTATTGGAGGCAGTCATTTATCCAGCCTAGAAGCACCTCAGTAGCATAAATATGATAAGGGCAAGAAAGTGATAGTAGCCCAGAACCCTCCTCCTATTCAGACAAAACCTAGGACATCAAGGAAAATATCAATAGAGGAAGTTTTTACTAAAGAATAGGAGGAAACTTATAGTCAGAAGGTTGCCCAAATGATGTTAAAAATGGGCTATGAAGGAAAAGGGTTTGGAAAAGAAGGATAGGGTAGAGTTGAGCCCATTCAGGTAGCCAAAAGGGAGAAGCGCTTAGTGCTTGGGGTAGATACTTCGGTTGCAAAACATTATTCTTCAAGGGTTGTGAAATTTCTACCTCTTGTCGATTCGGCTATAGAGTCTGATGAAGAACCTGTAGGCGAAAGGATGAAAAAATTAAAAATGATAGTTGATCAGAGAAAAGACAAGAATGTTGTCCAAGACTCTCCTAGTGAACAAGGACCTCAAGATGTAGAGGAAAATCCAGGTGGAGAGGCTGAAGGAGATGGACAAGACCAAACAAATGAAGGAAATGATGATGCAGATGCTCAGGAAGCTGAGCATGAAGATTCTTAGAGAGATGTCTCATGCGGCCTACCCAGTTCGACTCAAGAGAGCCAAAATATTGAAACTAAAAAATAGCTTCCTATTAAACAGGAAATTGGAGATGAAGGACAACAGTAGGGAGGATCCCCCCAAGATGAACAAATAATAAATCTTGATGCAAGCGATGAGGAAGATGGATAGAAAAAATATGTTGAAGCCCTTGATGAGGGCAATATTCAAGATAAATAAAATGTTACCAGTGAGCAAGAAGAGGAGGAAGGAGACCAACAACGGATTCAACCAGGAGCAGGTATGTTTTCTTCACTATCTCCTTCTGTTTCTTCTACTCGTTCCCATTGTAATTCTCCTTCCCTTTCTGAAGTAAACAAAAATATAACATCCTTGTCAAAAAATTGGTTTGTTCCCCCAGAGATGGCAACATCTTCCCAGTATTTGCTTAATGTCAGCTCTGCGTTGGCTCCCATCCCTTTTCTTCCTAACATCAGTATCCCAGCAATTGGAGCTACATCTTCTCAGGGGACTGACTCACATCCAACGATGGCAAAAATTGAAAATCTGAAGAAGGTTAGCAAGAATGCCCTGGATTGGTGGACTTCCCACTCAGCTGAGGATCCAAAAGCACCTGCTAGTGTACGAGAGATTATTGCTTTGGACACAACCAGCATGCAAAGGAAGAAATTGAAATTGACTCCCATTACCAAGAAATCTAAGGAAGAAATGACTGTGACAGATTATCAGGCTGAAGAAATAAATGAAGATATCTCCCAGTTGCCCATGCAAGATGAGTGGGGAAAGGCTCAAGCACATTTGGGGACTATATACTTGCATGGAGGGCATTATAAAGAAGTTTTTTTGAGAGAACAAGAGAAAAGGAAAGAGTTAGAGTCTGTGGTGAAGGAGCAAAAAATAATAGAAAAAGCTCTAACTCTGGAAGCCAAAAAATGGGAAGATAAATTCAACGTCGCTGCCAGTGAGGCAAAAAATTACAAAGAAAAATTAAACACAATAGAAGCATAGATTCAAGCACTCAATCAAAAAATACAACAACTGCAACAATAGTTAACGGAGCAACAGAATGCTCCGTCTAGGTTTTCAAAGGAGAAAGTTAAGAAAATAAGAAAAGATTTGTTGAAAGAATTGTTGTCCTTAGTGCTGAAAGCTAGGCCTTTGTTGCTATATTTGGCCAAAGTCAAGGAAACTATCGAGGTAGTAGGGGAGGAATTTAAAGCTGCAGAAGCATTTTTGCTTAAAAGAGAGGATGTTGCTACGAAAATTCAAATCTTATCAGACAAAATGCCAGAAAGTATAGCAACTAAGCTAAGGAGCGAAGCCTGGTCTCAGGCTAAAATTGCAGTGAAGAACTTCTTCAGGAAGTTCAAATTAGTAACCCAAGGAAACAAATTTTTGCATAAGTTGGAGGTTGAGGCAAAAGGGTTACTGAAAAATCTTGATTTAGCTATTCAGAATGGGCTTCCCTACCTCTGGGATGATAGTTCCAAAGTGCTGAAAGAAGATGTACTTTCATCATCTGTGAAAGCTTTCATTGAAGATGAGTAAGATATAGAAGGTTGGAATGAGCCTATAGAAGAGACACAGGTGATGGAAATGATTTAGAAGATGACATAGGTCAAATCCTACTTACAGGAGCTAATTTTGAGACAAAAAATAATTTCTTATGACAAGGTGGAGGAATTACAGTATATATATCAAATTTTTATTGATTCTTCTGATTTGGATGACGAAGACTGGAACCAAGTGTGCAAAACTTACCAGGAAACAATAACAACAATGGATAAGATCAAAAAATCCAAGCATCCTGGGCAAAAATAGTCAACTGAAGCTGGGACTAGTTCCCAAAATTAAAAATAATTTTGTAACCATTTTGTTTTCAAGAAGTTGAATGTCTTATTAGTGATAAGTCACTAAATTGTAGCAAAAGTTTTGATGAGGTAATGCTTACTTATATTTTAAGTGCATTTTTCCTTTATTTTTGCTTTTCTAAGGTTTTATTTTCTACAACTGTGTTGTTGACTCCATTTCCCAATGGATGAAGGCCTGATTTCAAATTTTTGCAAGCAAAAAATCCCTCAAAAGGTGCCAAGAATGTTAGTCAAAATACGACTAACCCCAAAAATGGTTGAAGCACTTTTTGAGCACTTTTTGAAGAAGACCGAAGTGGCCTACTTTTGAAGGAGCAATAAGAAAGCAAAATACACTAAGGAAAGAAGGTGTCGCGAAATCGCGACATGTCGGGTTTTCGCAATGAAAAACAACAAGGAGGCCAAACGGAGGAAAAAGTCACGATTTCGTGACGTTGCACATTTTCACCAAGTCCGCCAATGAAGGAGCCCAAGTCAAGGAGAATGTCGCAATTTCATGACATGTTTCATTTTCATCGGAAGAAAAGCCAAAGGGACTAAAGAGATGAAGAATGTCGCGATTTCGCGACATGTCGCATTTTCACGACCAAAAGCGGCAAGGTGAACCAAAGAAGTAGAAACATCACGATTTTGCAATGTCTTAGTTTCACGGTCAAATATGAAGAATAGAGTTGAAGAGACGAAGGCGTCGCGATTTCGTGACATGTCACGTTTTCGCAACCTAAAAGAGGAGACAAAGCAAAAGGGACAAAAATATCGCGATTTTGCGACATGTTCCATTTTCGCTAGGGAAAGAGAAAGAAGCTTCGCAAAGGTAGAATGTCATGATTTCATGACATGCCAGTTGTAATGGCATAAAAGGTATTTTTGGCAACTGAGACATGCACTGGCACCAAATTTTTTATTCTTGGGAAAGGCCAGATGATTGTAATGTGGCAGGCTCGCCAGATAATTGTAATATGACAAGCTCATCTAAAATCTAATTTGTAGAGGATATTTTGTAGATTTTTAGAAACTGTAGATAAATTGCTTGTAATTTATTAGGTGATCAAAATGTACACAGTAGAAAGATGCTCTTTTTAGGGTATATATATGGGTGAGCGACCCACAAAAAAGAGGTCGACTCTTGGACTTTTACAGACCGTATGTACATTTTGCTGGAATACAAGCAATAAAGATACTCCTCCTTTTGGCTTCTGATTTTTAGTGTGCAAGTGTATGTATCTATTTTTTGACTTCTATTCATTTTAAGTTTATATTGTATCCGTTCTAAAATCTGAACTGTGCATATATGAATCTTGTTCCTGGAGTTAAATATTAAGGAATGCTTACATGTGTTAGATGAATGTCTAAATCATACTTAGGAATTCATGATTTCTATGTGAGGGTATAAAGGAAGCTTGTAGATAGTGATATGTGCATTTATTTCTAGTTGTTGTCTAATCTGTACCATGAGAAAAGTTCTAGCTTCGACTATATTTCCCTTCTTTCTTGTTCCCCTTTTCTCTAAAAACCCAAAGGAACCAACCTTCTCTAGAGATTAAATGGATAGTCCCAAGTTAGATCCGTCTATTCAATGTTGGCAAAGTCTAAGGTGCAACACTATTAACCGAAGGCAAATTTTGTTCCAACAGTTTTTGGCACACCCGGTGGGACCTAAAAATCCCATAGTATTTTATAAAGTTTTAGTGTTTTGCTTCAAATCCTTTTTTGAAAATTCTCAAGCAAAAAACACTTGATGACTCTGGTCAAGAGGGTTTAGATCGAAAGAAAAACCTTGTCTAAAAACATTTGGTTATAAAGTCATATGATAACCAGATCCTAAACTAGAAACTCTGAAGAACCCATTGAGTTCTTTGAGTTACACCTCGAAAGCTTGAAAGCACATCCCGTGCTAGCCGCACAATCTAATCCACCCGATACTAGTGACAATTCTCTAGTACCTACTATAGGGACATCTACAAACATCCCTATAGTAACTGTAAATACACTAGCAATCATGGC
Source organism: Wollemia nobilis (assembly GCA_028583015.1). NCBI lineage: Eukaryota > Viridiplantae > Streptophyta > Pinopsida > Araucariales > Araucariaceae > Wollemia > Wollemia nobilis. The sequence goes on along the minus strand of JAQPPZ010002336.1, from coordinate 2,493,144 downwards.
TGATCCTCACATCCCAACCCATATTGTATAGAACCAAACTAGTCCTTTAAACTTAGGAGCTCAGAATCAAATTCCCTAGGCTGCACTAAAGGCATTGCAAAATTTTGATGGAATAGGCAAGACAACAGAGGAACATTGTCTGGATGTTTCATCGTTAGCAACCGTTTACAATATTACCCAAGAAGATGTAATGGTCAGATTGCTGGTCATATATTTGAAAGGGAAGATGCTCTATTGGTATAGAGCGCTTCCTACTGGATCCATTACTTCTTGGGTAGCACTTGTCTAGGCACCTTACTTGCCACATGCATTACAAAGTATTACAAAATAATATTATAGATGGGATCCCCATGTTGGAAGTGGGTCATTACATAATCAAATGAGAATTACAAAATAATGTTAGGATGGGGTCCTAATACTTTGGAGGGCTATTTTTTGTCTTTTTGTGGTGCCATAACTCATCTTAGAAGGCTTCTAATACATTTAAAGGTATAATTAGAGGTATGTAACATTTGGAGGTGTATCATTTTGCTAAAGATGCCTCCAAATATTTAATTTTACTAGGAGTAATAGTTTCTCACCCTAGGTAACTCAGGGGTAAACTCATAATATAAATAGGAAACATGGGCTCTATTGTAAACATCTTTTGGCCATGATAATTCAAATCTAAACTCTATGAAACCATATTATGGTTTGATCTCATGAGATTTTTGAGAAATTGGCAAGTCCTTATTCATTATATCAGTGGTACTATTAGTCAAAATACGACTAACCCCAAAAATGGTTGAAGCAATTTTTGAGCAATTTTTGAGGAAGACCGAAGCGACCTACTTTTGAAGGAGCAATAAGAAAGCAAAATACGCTAAGGAAAGAAGGTTTCGGGAAATCACGACATGTCGGGTTTTTGCAGTGAAAACAGCAAGGAGGCCAAACAGAGGAAAAAGTCACGATTTCACGACGTTGCACATTTTCACCAAGTCTGCCAATGAAGGAGCCCAAGTCAAGGAGAATGTCACAATTTCACGACATGTTTCATTTTTGTCGAAAGAAAATCCAAAGGGACTGTATCGCCCAAATTTTTTGCACCCTTACCTTCAGGATAAAGGATCCATGCCCGAAAGGGGGATGCGAGAAGGATGGGACAATACCTCGGTAGAGAGGCCCTTTGAAGGTCATGCCTCTCGAGGGAGGGGTATAAGGGTGAATTTTTTATGGATGGTGGGGTTCAGCAGGAAACTTTGAGTGGCAGTTTCCACGCCTAGGTCGAGAATGGGTTTGATGTGTTCATTTTATGTTCAATCATTCAGATTCCTTGGTTGGCCAAAATGAATCTAAGCTATTCTATATGAAATTTCTGGTTTATATGAAAACAACAAACATAAATGAATCCTAAATACAGAAAATATCTAAAATGGAGAAGAGTACACCTAATTTCTGATGTCTGATGAAGATTCTGAAGCTTGTAGGAGTCCAGATCATCTTGGATATGACAGGATCATCTGTAATTGTATAGAATCATCCAGATCACAGGAGATCATCTGAGATCAGCCAAGATCGTCAGCGACCTAACAAATTCGTCAGACGAATTTGTCAGAAACCTGCAATTATGAAAACAGACACGAAAAAACCAAAAATACAATTGCAAGAATGATACAAAATGATAGAAATAAGAATATAAATGCTTAAATGATAAATCCAGATATCAAATCAAATGGGATGCAATGTTTTAATAATTTATTTTGAGTTTGATCATGCAAATATGATAAATGAGGTGAACTCCAAGATGCTGAACAGAAGTGAATTAATTTAATGCACAATTAAATAAGAAAAAGAGATAGAGAATGCAAACTCAGGGCTCTGATTGCCCATAATATGAATTGAAGTCAAAATCATCTACAATCGTACGAGATCATCGTCGATCTCGACAGGATCATCCAAAATTGTGGTTGAATTGCCTGCGACGATCCTAGCTTCCTCTGACTGAAACACAGTGAGATCCTGCAATAAAACTTGAAAACACAAATGCAAAGAATGGGAGATAGGATGTTCTAACACAACAAAATCTAAAGTTGCAGGGAAATGATTAGCCAGGGGGATAAACTAGGAAAACCCAAATTTATATAGGATTAGGAGGAAGTTAGGAGGTTGGGGATCATCCCAATCTGGGAGATCTCCAACATAGGAATCTCCAACCATGCAGACATGCTTCTGCTCGAGTTGGAGAGGTTGTTGAAACAGAAGCTAATTATGAAAATTATGTTTTAGGATGAAATCGTCTAGACATTCTATTCTAGACAAATTCATCCGATTTGGGATGATATCATCAGATCGGTGATGATATCATCCAACGGTCAAAACAACTTCTAAAAATGGCATGAAAAATGAGGTGAGCGATTAACGGGTAGTTTCGAGGTTAAAATTCAATTTTTTTATCTTTTACTGAGGGTTTCACTGCCCCAATTTTAGGGTGCTACAATTTAACCCCTCTTTAGCAAATTTTCTGAATAAAATGGGTTAAAGACGAGTTCTTCATGCTTTACGAGAAAGAAAGAATTTATTCCATTTTTTAGACGACGATTCTAGGTCGAATCGTACAACTGTTTGCTATGGTGCCCCCTCCGAGTTTTTACCCAAATCGAACGTTTAAGGTAAAAGCGCAGAAAAGCAAAATTAAAAAAATGTTGTTTTTAAATAAAAATAAGAAAAATAGGGTAAAACCCTAATTCATTTTTACTATTCACTTTTGCTATTTCAGAGCTCTGTAGGCAAAATGGTGGAAATGGCACACAGATCGACAGAGGTCCGACGCGGGTTGCGGGTAAGGATCTAAACCTAGTGTACTATGTTTTTAGCTTGATTTGTTTAATTTTTTACTTGAATTTTTAATTTTTTTGGGCATCGCAGCCGTTTTTAGGCCATCGACGACGTCGGGACGAAATCGTCCCAATTTCACTAAAATCGTCCCTAAATCACCGATTTCGTTTGAGGACAAAATCAAAGAAATAGGGGTGATTCCGGCCAATAAGGGACAATCCCCAAATTGAAGAATCGGAGGTGATTTCATCCTATTAAGGACAATTTTGCTAAATATGGTACGGTATCGTCCAATAATGGGCAATATCATTTTTTTATGATATGAAACTTATTTTAATTGATTTTAATGATTATGTACTAATAATTTTTTTTGTTTTATTATTTATTTTGCAGAGGGGATTGCTAAAGAGTTGAGAGTGGAAATACGGGGGTCTCAAGGATGACTTAGCTGCGCTCGATCAGGCCGAGCAAGATAGACTAGCAGAGGTCAAACTATAGCATGTGGCAAAGATGCAACAAATTCCTACAAACATGGGGCTACTGATAGCCCTAGTAGAGAGATGGTATCCGGAGTCGTCCTGCTTCCGACTATCGACAGGGGAGATGACTCCCACTCTAGAGGATGTATGGAGGATTTTGAGGATCCCCATACATGGGCGGTTCATGACTCCTTCGACTAATTAGGGCCATGCCATGATGAGATTGTGAAGTGACCCAAGCTTCGCCCTAGATAAGGGCAAAGTGAACATCAAGGCTTTGAGGCAGATGCCTAGGGCATCTTGGTTGACCCAGGTTTTGGTAGGGGTGGTAGGTGGCCTTCTTCTATGCCACCAGAGCGTATGTAGGTTATCGTGGCTCCTCTCAAATGTGGTCTGTGACATGAGAGACCACAAATATAGGTTTGCTTGGGGTAGCTTTGTATTGTGCTGCTTGTATAGGATCCTTTACGAGGTTGTATACAAGGAAGGTCAATATATGGTGCTGACATTGCTACTATAGGTTTGGTGCTGGGAGCACATTGCGATGCAAAGGCCGGTAGGGCTTCCACTGATAGGAGTTGATCGGGAGAGACCTCAAATTTTCTATTGGTGGATCCAGAGAGGGTCACAATGGCGGATAGATCTTTCGATGTCCCAGAGGTTGCTAGATGACCTCACCCCAGATCAGATCACTTGGAGACCATGGAGAGGGCATCCAAGATGGGTGGAGGACAGACAGGAGTTGGCTCGCATCAGGCAAGTCATCTGGTTGAGGACAGAGCGAGGAGAGGTAGAGCTCCACCACTACGATTAATTTTTGAGTAGTTCAGTCTACAATAGGGGATCCCTTCTCTTAGGGATTACGAGTAATCCTGGACTATGTGGGATAATACCACATTGAGCAGGGCTCCAGACATGCAATGGTTTTGGAGTCAAAACACTGATGATTCCCCCATTTAGCTAGTGGATGAGGACAACATGGGGGTAGCAGACGGGTATGATGTCTGGTATGCAAGCATCCACCCTCCTCGGATGACGAGGACATAGGGTCTGATGCATGCTATAGTGCAATGGATGGAGAGGCGATGCCAGGCTACCATCGGTGTAGTGAGGGGTCACAGAGGGAGGGATCAATGACGACCTCCTCAAGAGAGACGCCTAAGAGTATCACAGGCTTCAGAGAGACATCAGTAGCTGGAGAGGAGGGAGAGACTCCCTTCTTAGCAGAGGGATAGGCCACCATCACCCGATAAGGCTAAGGATGTCGAGGTTGGGGAGAGCAGCGAGATGGCGGCTCTCTGAGCATAGAATGCCCGCCTACGAGCTCAGGTGCAGACTCTTCAGGATGAGGCTACATGGCTCAGGGCTCAGAGTGGAGGGGTGAGCATTTTGGAGTTGGTATAGGTTGTTGCATAGATCGTGTTCTACCAAGGGTTGTACTATCATGTGGTTCCAGAGGTGCAGAGGATACTGCTGCCAGCCAACATTACAGAGTCGATTAGGATGGGGTTGTCGAGGACATCATCATGATCGATGTCGAGGACTCATGATACAACACGAACCTCGATGGGACCACCTCCTCCACCTCAGGGCAGGAGAGGAGATGAGGCTGAGAGCTCAAGGGCTTCTCAAGACTAGATGCTCATTGTACATAGACCATATATTTTTTAGAGGATTGAGTATGCCAAGGTATAGATTGTGGCATACCAATCCGTTTTGATATGATGTATAGACTTCTTGATATATATATATATATATATATATATATATATATATGTTCTTTTTGTGATATGACTTGTGCATATGTTTTATGATGCTTTAATATTTTAATGGTTGATTTGATTATTCATGTAATTATGTTGTTGAAAATATTATAATTTTATGTCATGCTATAAAATTTAAATGAAATAATCTGATGTAAACCAATTGGTTGTTGTGGTATGATTTGATGAAAAATAAAGTGACTTCTAACAATAATTTCAAAGGACATTGTCATTGTTACATGACCATTTCATGGAGTTGTCGCTCGCTAGGTCATCAAGCTAATCTCGGTATGAGAGAAATATTGCTAAAAGTAAAAGGGTGCTTAAGAGACTTTCTTAAGACTTTGTGTTGTGATGATGAAAAATAATGATGGTGATGATTTATTTTCAGATTTCCATGAAAATATTATGCATGAAATATTAAAAATATGATTTTTGCTAGGCATAAAATTCCTAAGTGTGATAGAATTTTGAACAATTGCCTAGGAATTATACCATCATCGCAAAACTGAATGTTTGACATAATGAAATGAAATAGAAAATTTTTCGTTCTTTTTAAAGCATAATTGTGTAACATAATGATTTAAGCCATATGCTTTTATGGATTAAATAAATGGGAGATAAAATTATAACGATGGTTTGCGCTAGGCATAGAATTTTAGGTATAGACTTATACCATCATCGCGAAATCCAAAGAAGAAATTGATGTAATAGTTTTATTGCATAGTTGATTTTTGATTTTGAGATAAAAAATATAAAATGAGGACTTGCACTAGGCATAGATTCCAATTTAGGTTTAGGAACTATACCATCATTGCAAAATTCAAAAATATAAATGTGACTTTATTGCTAGATTTTTGAACATGCTTTGAAAGAAATTTTGGATTTTTGAAAAAAATGTATTTAATTGTTTGTACGCTAAGCCAATATTCTCAAGTAAGAAAATAAATATTTGCATAAATATTTTAAATTATCTCAAAGACAAAATTTAGATTTATAAGGAACCCCATGTGCATATGTGAGTTCATTGTCGATTTTGATCTATCATAATGATACAAAATCTCTCAAACACAAATGTGTGTGCAATTGTATTGTTCATTTACCAATTTTGAGCAAGATAATTTGATACAAGTAATTTGAATTAACCAAATGAGTGTTCGTTGACCATGATTTATATGCATGTAACCGTACCAGACTACTGTGTAAGTCGGGTCATCAAGAGCTAGCTGATCCATGAGCGGACATAGGTATGTACAAAATAATGTCACTAATCTGACAGACATATCACCACGCTAGGAGTTACCCAAGGCCAAGCGGGTTGGGCACAAACCACTTGTTATGGGGCTTACCTCATAGTTTTTGAATAATTGAGAATTCCAGGGATTCAAGCTCATTCACCCTTCTTTTATTTCAAAGGGTAGGGGAAGGGATTTATTGCTTTTTGCTTTTTATTTTCTTTTCTTGTTCTATTTTTTTTTTGTATTTTGTATTTTTCTTGACATTGAGATAATGCTGAAATATTGCTGAGATGGTACAAAATGATAATGCTTCTAAATAATTTCTCTTTTTCTCATGATTTTCTTATTTTTTTCTTTTTCTTTTTCTTCCTAGACTAGGGATACTTGCTCGGATTGGCTATAGAGCAAGGGATTTTTATTCTGGGCAGGGGTGAGCTTGTCCTTTTGTCAATTCTCAAAGATTCTAGACCATGTGCATGATAGGATAGCAGGGGAGACCTTTCGCTCAAGAGACCACTTCTACTGTGTAGCATCGCTTTTGAATTTGCAATGAAATCATTTTAATGTGAAAAGATGTACTTGGTTCAAGTAAATAACAAGATCAATTCTCTATGCTCAAAACTTTATTTAATTCAACTATGGACTTCGATATAAGAGAGATTAATAATCATACCAAATAAGATCAAGATATTTAGTCATGTGAGTGTGAAAGTGAGGGATTCCAAATAAATGCTAATTTATCCAAAATAACTGAAAATATAACTGCAATACTTCAAGAATTAACAGGTGCAAAAATAGAAGTTTTTGAGGATTTTGATGATTTTGATTTTGATTTTTTTTTAATTTTAATTTATGATTTGAGAGAATACATAATATTACTATTTTTGAAATTTTTATATGAATTACTAAAATAAGACAATATGTATAATATATACAGTGGCGAAATTACCATATTTATGCATAATAACACTTAAGATGGATAATGTTCATAGGTTCTTTAAGATATTTACCATCTAAGGTAGCTAATCTGTATGCTCCCGATCCAAATTTAGCGGTGATAATATATGGCCCAAGCCAGTTAGGCTCAAATTTACATTTAAGGTCTTTAGTTGCATTAGTATTTTTTTGATTTTCTTTTAAGACGAGGTCGTCAATCTCAAAGGATCGGTGATGAACTTTCTTGAAATATGCTCATTTGAGCTTGTTATGGTAGGCACAAAGATGCTCCAAAGCATTAATGTGCTTCTCATATAGGAGTTCCAGCTGACTAAATATGCCAGCATGATATTCATCTCCTACTTCAGTATCTTGAAGTAGAAGAGCCAAAGAAGGAACTTCTAATTCAAAGGGAAAAATAGCTTCAGCGCCATAAACCAAAACAAAATGTGAAGTTCCCGTGGGAGTATGAATGCTAGTTCGATAAGCCCACAAAGTAGGATATAATTGAATGTGTCAATCATGGCCAGATTTATTTACTAGACTTTTGAGGATTTTAATTAATGTTTTATTAGATGCTTTTGCTTGGCCATTACCTTGAGGATAATAGGGAGTGGACCAACGATGTTGAATTTTATATTTTTGACATAGTTTCTTTACATATTTGTTTTTAAAACAAGTTCCATTATCCGAGATGAGATTTGCAGGGATTTCGAACCTACAAATAATTTGATTAAAAATAAATTTGGAAACTTGAGTTCGAGTGCAAGAAGCTAAGGGCATAGCTTCAACCCACTTTGTAAAATACTTGGTGGTGGTTATGATGAATTTATGTCCATCATATGACACAGGATTGATTTTTTTGATGATGTCTAAGCCCCATTTTGAAAAGGGCCAAGGAGATGAAATAGCCTACAGTTCTTGTGCGAGTGCATGGACAAGGTCAGCGTGTTTTTGGCAATTGTCGCAATGGCGCACGTAATCATGTGCATCATTCTCCATGGTAGACCAAAAATATCCTATCCTAAGGATCTTCTTAGCAATGGTGCTACCACTAAAGTGTCCCCCACAAGATCCATCGTGGGCTTCACTCAAAGATGATCTAGACTCTTCTAGATTCAAACATCTCAGGAGGATACCTTCAAAAGATTGCCTATATAAGGTATTGCCAATTATGACGAATCGACTTGCTTGTATACATAATAACCGGTGCTGGTTTCTATTAAAACCTTCAGGGAAGGTCCCATTTTGAAGAAAATTGAGGATATAAGTGTACCAAAGTTCAGGAGTAGTTTCGTTGATTAGGAACACGTCAAAATGTTCCAAGCATGATTTAATTGAAGCGGGTTCTTGGAGTTGATGAATAATGATGGTAGCATATTCGTCATCTAGATCCAAGGGTAAAAGATATGCAGCTATGGCCATGGCATCAGCCGCATGATTACTAGTTCTAGGAATAGCTTCCAAGGTAATTTGATCAAATAAAGATATTAATTGTAATACATATGCTTTATATGGGTACAATTTATCATCTCTAGTCTAATAAACATCATTAATTTGATTTATAACAAGTTGAGAATCACCAAAAACTAATAGATTTTTAATTTTTAGTGCCAGGGCTACTCGTAATCCAAGGATGAGAGCCTCATATTCAATAGTGTTATTAGTATAGGCAAACATTAATTTAAAGGATAGAGGTATGAGATGTTTCTGTGGAGATATCAAAATAATACCTACACCAGCCCCACTCATACATCGGGCTCCATCAAAGTATAAGGACCATTTCTCTGAATGATCTACCTCAAATTTAAGGCATTCGTCAGGAAACTCAATGACGAGGGGATGGGTGGATTCTAAGGGTGCAGCAGCTAATTTATCTGCTATGATTTGACCCTTAACAGACTTCTATCCTATAAACGTGAGTTCAAACTTGCTTAGAGCAAGAACCCACTTTGTTATGCGACCATATAAATAAGGTCGACTCATGAGATACCATAAGGGATCAGATTTAGCAATAACGTATGTTTTTTGACTGAGCATATAATGGCATAGTTTTTGTGTAGAAAATACGACTGCTAGACATAACTTCTCTAATGTTGTGTAGCGGGTTTCATAACTAATTAATGTTATGCTAATGTAATAATTAGCACACTCTCTTTTCTCATCATCAAGTTGAGCTAACATAGCTCCTAAAGCAAAATCTGAAGCAAAAATATACAAGATAAATGGGCGATCAGGTTTAGGTGGTGAAAGTACAGGTGGGTTAAGAAGATATTTTTTGAGGAGTTCAAATGCTGCCTGACATTCGTCGTCCCAATGGAAAGAGACATCCTTCTTAAGAAGCTTAAGAAAGGGTCCAGTTTTATCTGCCAGCTTATCGATGAAGCGACGGATAGCTTGAAGCTTACCTTATAGACTCCGTAATTCAGATATATTTGTAGGTGTGGCATATCAGTGATAGCTATAATCTTGAGAGGATCAATTTTGATGCCACGTAAAGAAACTATAACCCCCAATAATTTACCTGCTTAACTCCGAATATACATTTGGATGGATTCAATCGAATAAGATATTCCCTTAACTGATCAAATATTTTTCTCAAGTAATCTAAATGGTCATCTTCTTTAGTAGAACGAGCTATAAAGTTGTCTACATAATCGTGTAGTATATTATGCATCATATCATGAAAGATATAATTCATAGCTCGTTCATAGGTTGCACCTGCATTCTTCAACCCGAATGGCATCACTTTCCAATAGAAAGTCCCCCAAGGGGTAATAAAAGTTGTTTTAGGCTGATCTTCAAGAGCTATCCTTATATGATTATAACCAGAAAATCCATCCATTAAGGATATCATTCCACTCCCAGTAGTAAAATCAATGATCTGATCCATATTGGGAAGGGGAAAATCATCTTTAGGGCAGGTAGCATTAATATCTCTAAAGTCTATACAAACCCTAACCTTAGTAGTTTCTTTCTTAGTTACTGAAACTACATTCGAGATCCATTCAACATAATCAATGGCTTGTATAAAAATAACATTCAGGAGTTTTTCTAACTCCCCTTTGACTAGTAAGGCCACTTTAGGATGCATTTTCCTAAGTTTCTGTTTAACAGGTTTAGCATTCGGGTGCACTACTAGGTGATGCATAACTACAAAAGGGTCTAAACCTGGCATATCTTCATATGTCCAAGCAAAGACATCTTCATATTCTTTAAGAAATGCAATGTATTTATCCTATTTTTCTTGACTCAATTCTGATCCAATGTTGATTATGTGAGGGTTATCCTCAATTCCAATGTTAATTTTTATGACATTTTCTACTTCCATATGTAGATCTCTCTCAAAATTAGGTGGGGGGGGTGAAACGCCTAATTCTTGTAATTCTTCCAAGGTTAGCTTGGATAATTCGTCTTGAGGAGTCATGGCCTCAAGCTGGGATATACTAGGTATAGAGCCATCAAAATAAAATCCATTATGTAATAATTCCTCAACGAAGACATCGTGAAAAATATCTCCCTCCAACTCATCGTCGAATTCAGCGATCATCTCAGGATAAGCTATAGATAGCATATTACATGTGAATGTCTTATTTATTAAACACAAGGCATCACGCGCATCTAAATAATCTTGGTAACATATAAGTTGGTCATCATCCTCAAATGGGAATGGCTGACCCTTACTAGGAAATAGGCCCACACCACATCATATGGGCCACACTTCTACCTCAAAATGTTATTTCATACCATCCTGGAAAGGTCCCAAACCTTTCCATTTATATCCCAATTTAAGCATTATAGGTTTGGCTTTAATATATTCATTAGTAAAATAACATCAAGCATATCCATCATAATGAGTTCTGATGTTTCTAGGTATTCTACCCCAGTCATATCCCTTATAAATAAAGGCACAGCTCCCGACTTGGTAAATACTTCCCATAGGCTGTGGGAGACCCAAGGTACAAGGAGATGGCGAAAAATTATTTAAAATAAGGGAATATTGCATATAAGTATTCATTTCTTTTGATATAAGGATTTTAGATAGATTGGGTAAGAGCTCGTCAGTAAGAGCATAAGAGGTAGAAGGAACATTCCCTATGTCTTCTGATGCTGAAAATATGACTTTGGTGGATGTAGACGATGTAGAGGTGTCGATAGATGGGTATATTATAGGTATGGAGGTTATAGGAGTAGAACAAGAGACATTGGTTGTGATATTAGGATATTTCTTAGGTCCTAATATAGTTTTTTCAAGAGATGGTTGAGCTATATGTGAAGGTGCAACTGATGGAGAAGAAGTAGATGACTTTGTGGGTGTGAGTTTCGCACATTTGGATGGATAATTGGAATTAGAATGTGTGGATGACAGAGCAGGGCAAAATTGAATTCCAATAGGTTCTACCAAAGCACACATATCAAAGGGTCTTGGATCACCATGAATGGTAATCAACTTATTCTTAAATTCAAACTTAACACATTGATGTAAGGTTGAGGGAACAACTCGCATCGCGTTGATCCAGGGATGACCCAAGAGTATATTGTATGATGCAGGGCAATGTACAATAAACACGATCGTATCAAAGGTTCTCGGACCAACCTGCAATGGAATGGTAATAACTCCACACGTTTCTTGTGTTTCGTCATTGAAAGATTTTATGATCATATTAGTTATTTTCATTTCCTCACTTCTAAACCCAAATCTTTGGTAGAAGTCGAAAGTGTAGATATTTAAAGATGAACCATTATCAATCAAAACTTGTTTGACTGCTACATCTCCAATTAAAGCAGTAATATACAAGGGTTTATCTTTATGTAAACTATGTTGAGGTATGTCTCTATCCCGAAAGTCAATACAATCAACTTCACGAGTTATTATAGTATTGGCCATGGCTTCAAGTTGAATGTCTTGTGGTACCATCATCTGGCTTAATGTGAGCATTAATTCATCTCTATGTGTAGGAGAAGATCTTAAAAGGTCCAAGAGGGAAATTCTAGCTATAATATTTGATAATTGTTCATTAATATTATAAGGGGGTTTAGGTTGAACATTAGGTGCATGATTCCCTTTATTAGGAACCTTCAAAACAAATGGAGTTGATCCATCATTCTGAATTTGATCTTGTTGATAATTTCGATCTTGTTGTCTAGTAACAGCTCTGATGGTTCCCACAGTATTATTCTGCGGATGATGAATGGGTCTTGGTCTAGCGTTTATAGCTATCTCATTAGAAAGTAATCGGTGAGACGATGGTCTAGTAGTGACTCTTCTTGGAAATGGCTCTTTTGGAACCATATAACTTGTGATAGGGTGAATAGTATCCGATTCATCTTTAGAACTATTCTATTGATTTGATGTGATTTCCATATCATTCTCAGTCTCGTATTCTGTATCACTAAAATCAAGTATCTAAATATTATATAGAGGCCTGGTTGTAACCACAGATAAAGTCGTGTCAAAGATTTCCAGATCATGAGCAGGTAAATGCCCGCTAATAGTTCCTACATATCGGGTAGGCGGAGGGACATTATGATGTTCAATTTGATTAGCCACCTCCTTACCATGTTTTGGTAAGGGATGTTGAAATATGTCCAATGAATTATTGGCGTTCTGATTCGGGTTTTGTGGGGTGTTATTTTGAACATTATTAGGAAGATTTTTCTTAGGTTGAAAGACTTGCACCTCCATCTCATTGTTATCAATCAAGTCCTATATTTTATGTTTTAATATTTTACAAGAGTTGGTAGTGTGTCCAGGTCCTCTATGGAAGTCACAGTGTAAATCTGCTCTGTATTCGGGTATAGTTGGAAAAGGTTCCCAGATATTTGGTAATTGAATCAAACCTCATTCTAATAATTGTGGTAGAATAGTTGATAAAGGTTGATTTAACCTAGTAAATTATCGAGGAGGTTTTAGTACAAACTTCTCCATTGTCTTTGCAGCATTAACATTAGCAATATTTCGGCTATCAGTGACTCCATCACCCACGACTTGTTTATTCTTGTATTTATTTTTGGATGTTTTCTCATCGTCTCTCTTTTTAAGCTGGCCTCTCCTAATGAGAGCATCTTCCACTCTTCGGGCTAAGTCTATAGCCTGATCGAAGGTGGTCAAGGTAGAATTTGATAATTCGTAAGATAGTTGCTCTTGCAAATTATTAATAAAGATGTCCAACATCTCCCTATAAGGTAATACAAAGTGCAATTTTCCTATCAGCTGTCTCCACCTAGCTAGGAAATCAGCAAAGCATTCATCTTTGTCCTGTTTTAAGTTATACAAATCTTTAATGGTCACATGTATTTCATGTAGGCACTAAATTGATGAACAAAAGACTCGACAGTTTCTTTGAAATTCCTCAAAGAATTAGTGGGTAATTGATAATACCACTCTAATGCCATTCCTCCCAAGATTTTTGGGAATATTTTTAGTAATAACAAGTCATCATGTGATATATCATGACATGCTATCCTAAACATATGAAGATGCTCTATGGGATCTTTGGTTCCTTTATATATGGGAATAATAGGCATAGGAAAATGTTTAGGATACGACTGTGCTATGACTATAGGATCTAAAGGCTGACTACACATCTCTCGATAGTTGTACGAGGGACGGTAGGGATCTATCTGGTCCATGCGGGAAACTAACTGTTTCACCATGGTTTAAAGATTACTAGTTTGTCCACCATATTGGTTCGGTGGGACATAGGTATGGGATCTATGAGTGTATGATGGTGTAACATAAGGATTAGATGCTATATTGCTATTATGCAAAGTGTTGGTAGGAAGAGTATTATGAAGAGGATTTGTAATAGTATTATGTTGTACCCTAGATTGTTGGTAATTGGTGTTTGGTTTTGTTTTGGGTTTTTGTTGATTTGAGGTATGTTGATCAAGAGCTTTGCGAAATAGAGCAGTAAATTATGGTTTCTTTTGTGCGGGAATGTCCCTAGGCTTGTTAACAGGCACTTTAGATTTTTTAGTAGCCTATTGTTGTTGCATGTTCTGGATCACAACTGCCATATCCAAATTGGATGGTCCAGCTTGCTCACTCTCTTGATCAATAAAGGACAAGGGATTAGTGCGTGTTTGAAATACGTCTTCTAGAGTTGCTTGAGTGTCACTAATTCGATCCTTGTCCATATGGACTGCTCTATTAAAAACACCAATATTAGTGTTAATGAACTTCCAAAATTGTTCCATGTTTTCAAAAGTGATAGCTCCTCTCGGAGACATTTTAGGGGATGAATATCCTTCCTCTCTAACAGTTTCTTCTTGTTCATTTCCTACAACAAGCTCTTCTTCTTGCTGGTCTAGGATTTCTTCTTCCTGAACTTGGTCCTCAGGAGGGACATTTTGGTCAGTTAATGGTCTTCCTAACCAATCTTCATCTTCTTCGATTTGTTTTCCATTCCTAAGTCTAGGCATTGTGCTAAACTTAGGTTTTAGCAAATATATATACTTATATATATATATATATATATATACATATACTTATATATATATGTATATATATATATATATACATATATATATATATATATATATATATATATATATATATATATATATATATATATATGCGATAGGGTTGAGAGGTATATATTTTAACTATATACCTACTATAATACTTTAAAAGGAAAATGTTTTGTTTTTGTTTTGTTTGTTTTTTGTTTGATTATATTATTATTTTGCGAGAATAAAAATAACAAACAACATGCTAGTTGCAAGAAATAACAATAGTAAAAAGAATGACTTAGTTTTCTATGAATAGTTTATGAATATCATTGATAGGGTCAAGTTCATCGAGAGTCATGAAATGCTCTTCTTCAAATTGGAAGTGTTTTTTCAAGAATTTGACAAAGTGTGCTATGGTAATATGATCTACTTCAGACTCTGACTTGTAAAAATAAAGTTCATGGCAATACTCTCGATACAACACAACTCTAGGAATTCTATTACATCTTTTTCTATCCGTAAGAACGACTTCTTGATCCTCATACGAGATAGAAATTTATGTACTACAACTGCATTCTCAAGGTACTCCTTAAAGGTGTATAATTCTGAAGACACAAGTGCTCTTTTATCTGCTAACCACCTATGGCAAGCTCTCTGAAGTTCATGATACAAAGTCACCTGATCAGGATCTAGGATTCTATCTAGGACAAACCTCTTAATTTGCCTAAGTTCTACAGATCTGGATTCAATAATACCTAATCTCCTATCAAGTTCGTCCTACAAATATTGGGCTCTATTTTTTTGAGGTAATATAAGCACAGAAGTAATATCTATGGCCGTTAATTGATTTTCAACATTTATGGTGACAACTCGTTTTCTATTATAATCTCCCATCTAAGTATGATATGCAAATTTAACTGTTTTCTAATGATTCTAGATGTTCTTAATAATGTTTGTCTTTTTTTTTTTCAGATTGTTTTCAAAAGGCATTTTAGTTTCACGTCGGGTTCACCAAAATGTATCACCCAAATTTTTTGCACCCTTACCTTTAGACTAAAGGATTCGTGCTCGGAAGGGGGATGCGAGAAGGTTGGGACAATACCTCAGACAGAGAGGCCCTTAGAAGGTCACGCTTCTCAAGAAGGGGTATAAGGGTGAATTTTTTATGGATGGTGGGGTTCACCAGGAAACTTTGAGTGGCAGTTTCCACGCCTAGGTCGAGAATGGGTTTGATGTGTTCATTTTATGTTCAATAATTCAGATTCCTAGGTTGGCCAAAATGAATCTAAGCTATTCTATATGAAATTTTTGGTTTATATGAAAACAACAAACATAAATGAATCCTAAATACAGAAAATATCTAAAATGGAGAAGAGTGCACCTGATTTCTGATGTCTGATGAAGATTCTGAAGCTTGTAGGAGTCCAAATCGTCCTGAATATTACATGATTGTCTGTAATTGTACAGAATCGTCCAGATCATAGGAGATCATCTGAGATCAGCCAAGATCGTCAGTGACCTGATGAATTCATCAGAAACCTGCAATCATGAAAACATACACCAAAAAACAAAAAATACAAATGCAAGAATGATACAAAATGATAGAAATAAGAATATAAATGCTTAAATGATAAATCCAGATATCAAATCAAATGGGATGCAATGTTTTAATAATTTATTTTAAGTTTTATCATGCAAATATGCTAAATGAGGCAAACTCCAAGATGCAGAACATAAGTGAATTAATTTAATGCATAATTAAATAAGAAAAAGAGATAGAGAATGCAAACTTAGGGCTCTAATTGCCCCCAATCTGAACTACAATCAAAATCGTCTGCAATCGTATGAGATCGTCGTCGATCTCGACAGGATCGTCTAAAATTGTGGTTGAATCGTCTGCGATGATCCGAGATTCCTCCAGCTGAAACACAGTGAGATCCTACAATAAAACTTGAAAACACAAATGCAAATAATGGGAGATAGGATGTTCTAATACAACAAAAACTAAAGTTGCAGGGAAATGATCAGCCAGGGGGATAAACTAGGAAAATCCCAAGTTTATATAGGATTAGGAGGAAGTTAGGAGGTTGGGGATCATCCCAATCTGGGAGATCTCCAACGTAGGAATCTCCAACCGTGCAGAAATGCTTCTGCCCGAGTTGGAGAGGTTTTTGAAATAGAAGCTAATTATAAAAATTTGGTTTTGGGATGAAATCGTCTGGACGTTCTGTTCTAGACGAATTCTTCCGATTTGGGATGATATCGTCAGATCGGCAACGATATCGTCCAATGGTCAAAACAACTTCTAAAAATGGTGTGAAAAAAGAGGTGAGCGGTTAACGAGCGGTTTCGGGGTTAAAATTCAAATTTTTTATCTTTTACTAAGGGTTTAATTGCACCAATTTTAGGGTGCTACAGGGACTAAAGAGATGAAGAATATTGTGATTTTGCGACATGTCATGTTTTCGTAGCCGAAAGCAGTAAGGTGAACCAAAGAAGCAAAAATGTCGTGATTTCACGATATGTCTCAGTTTCGCTATCAAAGATGAAGAATAGAGCTGAAGAGACGAAGGCATCACGATTTCATGACATGTCGTGTTTTCGCAACCTAAAAGAGGAGACAAAGCAAAAGGGATGAAAATGTCACGATTTCACAACATGTTCCCTTTTCGCTGGGGGAAAGAGAAAGAAGCTTCGCAAAGGCAGAATGTCACGATTTTGTGACATGCCAGTTACAATGGCATAAAAGGTATTTTTGGCAACTGAGACATGCACTGGCACTAAATTTTTTATTCTTGGGAAAGGCCAGATGATTGTAATGTGGCAGGCTCACCAGATAATTGTAATATGACAAGCTCATCTAAAATCTAATTTGTAGAGGATATTTTATGGATTTTTAGAAACTGCAGACAAATTGCTTGTAATTGATTAGGTGATCAAAATGTACACAATAGAAATATGCTCTTTTTAGGGTATATATATGGGTGAGCGACCCACAAAAAATAGTTTGGCTCTTGGACGTTTACAGACCGTATGTACATTTTACTAGAATACAAGCAATACAAATACTCCTCCTTCTGGCTTTTGATTTTCTATGTGCAAGTGTATGTATCTGGTTTTTTGACTTCTATTCATTTAAAGTTTATATTGTATCTGTTCTGAAATATGAACTGTGCATATATGAATCTTGTTCCTAGAGTTAAATATTAAGGAATGCTTACATGTTTTAGATGAATTTCTAAATCATACGTAGTAATTCATTATTTCTATGTGAGGGTATAAAGGAAGCTTGTAGACAATGATATGTGTATTTATTTCTAGTTGTTGTCTAATCTGTATTGTGAGAAAATTTCTAGCTTCGGCTATATTTCCCTTTTTTTTTATTTCCCTTTTCTCTATAAACCCAAAGGAACCAGCCTTCTCTGGAGATTAAATGAATAGTCCCAATTTAGATATGTCTATTCAATGTTGGCAAAGTCTAAGACGCAACACTATTAACCGAAGGCAAATTTTGTTCTAACGGGCACCACCCTCTTGGTTTGCTAAGTGCATAGTGATTGAGGCATTGTCCTTTTATCCATATTGTCATTTTCTTAGCTATTTCATACTTAATGAATGGTAAAACATTGATGTATTTTTTTAAATTAGGGTATTGAAAAGGTTTCCCTTTCCCTTTTACATAAAATTAGTCACATAAAGCTATATAACCTATTCAATGTAATTGAGATTTGAACTTTGGTATGGGCTACATCATCCATATACCCAACCATTGATGTTATTTGCATTCTCATGTGTTGATTGATCATGCATACTTCCTAACTATGGTTTAAACCTGTATTATTTGAATCCCTCACACCTTTAATATTTTATATATTTTTTTCACACTTTAATTTCCATGCACTTAGTGTAGGTTAGTGATTTAGGAACATTCAATTTCATGAGCAATCTTGCATCAATTAAAAAAAAGACTTTTGTAGTTGAAAATGAATTTTTATTTTATCTAGATTGCAATTTGTTTTTACAAATAAAAAAGTAGATTTTCTATTAATCAGAAAAATAGAAAATAGAGCATATTACAACAAAGACCCAACATACTCAACTCAAGCTAATAATAAGACATGGAAAAAGTGTCGCGATATCGTGACATGTCACATTTTCATGACCAAAAGAAAATAGAAAGAGCTTCGGTCCTTATTGTGACGGCTTTAGTTTTCTTTGCAATAGGGGAAGGTTTCAGGTGGATTGGTGGCTTCATGTTATGGGGTTAGGGGCAATGGCTGAGGCCAAAGACCATGGTCACATTTTCGTGACTTGTTCAAGTTTCAGGAAAAGCAAATTTTAGCAAGTAAGGAAAAGTGTAGCGATTTCACGACAGGTTGAGCAAGAAAGAAAGAGTGTCATGATATCACGACATGTTGGAAAAAGGGTCACGATATCGCGATAGGTTGAGCAAGAAAGGAAGAGTGTCATGATTTTGTGACATCTAGAGCCAGTAAGGAAAAGGGTCATGATGTCGCAACATGCTAGAAAGAGTGTCACAATATTGCGACATGGAAATAGTGTCATGATATCACGACATGTCGCATTGTCGCAATCAAAAGAAAAGAGAAAAAGCATTAAGGAAAAAGTGTCACGATATTGCGACATGATGAGCAAGAATGAAAGAGTGTCATGATTTTGCGACATGTTGTTAAGCTTGAAGGAAGAAGGGTCGCTCTTTGGTGATAAGTTAAGCTTGAAGGACGAAGTGTCGCGATATCTCAAAATGTCGTATTATCGTGACCAAAAAAGAAGAGAAAGAGCAAGTGGGAAAAAGTGTCGCGATATCACGACATGTTTTTTTGTGACTACAAGAGAAGAGAAAGAGCAAGAAAGAAAAAGTGTCACAATTTCATGACATGTCGTCTTTTCACGATCAAAAGAGAAGACCAAGTGCAAGAAGGAAAAGTGGCATGATATCGCGACACGTTGCATTCTCGCGACCAAAAAAGAAGTGAAAGAGGAGGAAGGAAAAAGTGTTGCGATATCATGACATGTTGAGCATGAAAGAAAAAGTGTCACGATATCGCGACATGGAAATAGTGTCGCGATATCGTGACATGGTAGAAGTGTTGCAATTTTACGACATGTCGCATTTTCATGACCAAAAGAAAAGAGAAAGAGCAAGAAAGAAAAAGTGTCACGATATCACGACATGCAAGACAGAGTGTCATGATATCACGACATGGTGAGAAAGAAGAAAATAGTGTCACTCTTTGGCGATGAGTTGAACATGAATGAAATAGTGTCGTGATTTCACGACATGTCAGATTATCACATCCAAAAGAGAAGAGAAAGAGCAAGAAGGAAAAAATGTCGTGATTTCGTGACATGTCGGTTTATCGCGACCAAAAGAGATGAGCAAGAGAAAGATGGAAAAATGGTCATGATTTCGTGACATGTTATCCTGTCGCGACCAAAAGAGAAGAGACAGAGCAAGAAGGATAAGTGTCGCGATATCGCTACATGTCGTATTATCGTGACCAAAAGAGAAGAGAAAGAGGAGGAAATAAAAAGTGTCACGATTTTGCGACATGTGAAAGGGTGTAGCGATATCGCGACATGTCGCTTTTTCATGACCAAAAGTGAAGAGAATAAGCAAGAGGGAAAAAGTGTCGCGATATCGCGACATGTCATTTTTTCACGACCAAAAGAGAAGAGAAAGAGCAGAAATGAAAAGTGTCACGATTTTGCGACATGTCATTTTTTCATGACCAAAAGAGAAAAGAAAGAGAAGGAAGGAAAAGTGTCACGATATCGTGACATGTCGCAGTTTCGCAACCAAAAGAAAAGAGAAAGTGTTAGGAGGTGATAGTGTCGACTGCCTGTGTTCTTAAGTGAGTGTTATCTTGTGTAAGGGTGTTGCTATTTTTTGGTTGTGTGTCCTTAGTAGGGGGCTAAGGACAAACTGTTACTATTGAGATCTTGTCCCGTTTCAGCATTGTGTTGTTTTTGTAATAGGTTTTGGGTCAACCTGTAAAACCTGGTTGTAATGATTATGTACCTTAATTACCAAAAAAAAAAGCTAATAATAAGACAAAAACTACAATGCTAGATAAAACAAAAAAACAAATTAGGGAGGAGCGCACAAAAAAACCATACCAGCCTAACAACCAAACTACACTTCAGTCATGGGATTTAACAATAGTTTCAGTTCCCATATTTTATAATAAAGGGTTTGATCCCAAACAAAAATTGACCTCCTATCCTTCACACCTAACTTAGTAGCAAGTAGACGTCTACAATCTATCTACTCAACATAGAGTCTTGATAAAAATTGATATGCACAACCAAATTCCCGTTGTTGATTTAGATTAAGGTTATGTTTACTTTTCTCAAGATATGTATAGTAACCTCTATATGTTGATTTTTGCTCCAAATTTTTGGGAAAAAATAACTATTAACTATTCCACCAAGGATCTCAGAGTCATGTTCAGAATCTTAACTATTTCGAAGATCTAGTCCCTAAAGCAATATTGGTTTCTCACTTTCTAGATCTTCCACATGAGACCTTGTGATCCATTTTGCCATAAAGTTTTTATAAGCTTGTTGTTCCATTGTTGGTTTGATATTTGAATGATATCTTGAAATTCAATTGGCTCAAGTTCATGTCGATTGAAAATATCAAGTAGGCTTCTCCAAAGATCTTTGAAAATATTGCAAGTAAATAACAAATGATTAACCGTTTCACTATCCTTCTCAAAAATAAAGCATCTATCTGACCCTTGCACACCCATTTTATTTTTATTTTCTACTGTCAGAATAGAGCCATGCATTTCCAACCAAAAAATAACCTAAATTTTTGGGGTTGAGAATCCCTTCGAGATAAAATCCCATTCACAATTTTGACTAATATTTCTTGCACTTTTGCTCAAAAGATAAGATTAAACCCTCTTAATATTTGGATCAAGAAGTTTGTTCTTCTATAACCACATAGGAATATCCTAACCCTCTTGGATAACCACATGAATGTTTTGCAATCGTTACCTAAGAAAATTGAGTTGGGTTTTTTAATTGTTAGGGCAATACTCCAACATACCCTTCTTAACTATACAATCCTTCCGACCTGATTCATGATCCACCATCATATAGAAATCTTTAACTTTGCTCAGGTTCTTTTATCCAAATTGTAATTTTAGCTAGATCTAATTTTATAATATTTTATCTAGATTGCAATGCATGTCGAAAAAATATAATATTTTATCTAGATTTAATTTTATAATATTTTATTTGGATCTAATTTTATAATATTTTATCTAGATTGCAATGCATGTCGAAAAAATATAATATTTTATCTATATTTAATTTTATAATAATATATTTGGGTCTAATTTTATAATATTTTATCTAGATTGCAATGCATATCAAAGAAGAAGAATATTTTATCTAGATTTGGTTTTATAATATTATATCCAAATTTGATTTTATATTATTTAGTCTAGATTTCAATACATGTTAGAAAAAATAATATTTTATCTAATTTGATTTTGTAATACTTTATCTGGATGTAATTTTATAATATTTTTGTCCTTATAGGGACACCACAATAAAAAAGGCATTGGGCTCTTCTAGAGAAACCCAAGTTCAATTCATGAGGAGGGTGGCCCTCGATGTGCCCCCAACTTTTCAACCTATTAAAAAAATGTAATATTTTTATCGAGTCTATATAAATATGACCTTATAACCATTTGATACATCTTCCAACAAATTGAAGAGCTCTCTATAGATGTGTTGGCTATGACATCTCCAAAAAAAATTATGCAAGTAATTTGTTATTGTTCATTTTATGGTTCATGAACTTGTTGTGAGATATTCAAGTTGCTAGTGTTAGTGTATAACTTAAGTTGTTACTAGGTTATCTATCTTGTTTGGAGACACCACTCTTGCATGAGATTTGTAAACTCCTAGTTATGATTGGCTGAGATCCATTTGGTTGTTGTTGGAAAGTTGAGTACTTTAGTTGTCATTGATGTCAAAAGTACATAGTCATTGATGTCAAAGATTAATGTGTTATGAAAGCAAGGCAAGGTTCTCTCCAAAGCATTTGGGACCATGAGTTGTAAGTAAATATATAAAAGGTTTGAAGAAGGTTTGAAGGCCCAAGTTTAAGTCTATGTGCAAAGAAAACAAGTATCTAAGGCTCAAAGGGGACAATATTATAATATCTTGGCCAAAAAGGACCGTTTAAAAAGGAGTTTTAAAAGTGTCATGGACAAAGGTTTCAAAAAGGAGTTAATTTGGAAAAGGACTAAGTTAATATATTATTTAACACCAAGGTTAAATAATATAAATAATTAATATTTAACACTAAGGTTAAATATTAAATAAAAAATAAAGTAAAATTCAAATTATTATAAGGTGCCAAAATTTGAATGTGCATGGAGGCATGTTTCAAAGTTGAGCCGACGTCATAAGTCAAAGGGTAAAACATGTATAAAAGGGCAAATGTTTTGCAATGCCAAAGTTAATTTTTATCCCCAAAATATATCTCCTTGTTTGCTTCGTTCGGCATGCGATGGAGGTAGATAAAGCATTTACGGATTTTGAGGGTAGCGTGGAGTTAAGACAGAGGGTGCTTGATTCGATCTAATATGGATGGATAGCTTAGTTGTCATGCTTGGCTTGCAGAGCGCGTGGCAAGCGGTAAGTTAAGTGTTCGAATCACACAGAGTCATTTTTTCTTGATCGAGGGTTTTGCGTCGATGTTAGTGGAGAAGTAGGAGCACGTGTTCCTTTAGAATTGTGTGGGTGGCTAGCCTACATGGTGCTCGCCCTTGTGATAGGGCACGGGGCCAGCGAGATCATGGGTTTGAGTAATGGAGACAATGCTTGGGCAATTCTTTTTTAAGGTATGCATATGATGCTTAACTTTGGGAGTCATAAGGGTTAAGGTTATAAAGTTTGAATTTACACTTAGGGAGTTATAAGGGTGTAATTCAATAAAGTTTGCGAGTGTTTTATATAGTTTAATTTTTGCAAAGTGAATAAATGGAAAATATATTTTGCTTGAAAGAATATGAATAATAAGGTGTTATAATGGTTTGATATTTTATTGTAATGCTTGCATGGTGAAAGTGAGTTTGAATATTTTTGATAATTATTAATGCCCTATATTTTGAGAAGGAAATTCATGTGGATGGATTTGATAAAGTATTTTGCTATCTAACTCTTGTAGTGGCACTAGAAAAATTAGTTGTTTGTGAAGACAAGATTTTGAAGATATATCTCCATAAGAGCAAATTAAGAGGTATGGGCACATCATTCTTTTTTTAAGATGTTTTGTTGAGTACGTATTTTTGGAACATAAGGTGGAGATAAAAGGGTTGTTTGATAAGCATTGTTGAAAATATTTGAGTTAGGGTTTGAGACCTAAATTATGCATCTTTGTTGAAAGAAAGTGGAAACACCTGTGTTAGGGTTTGTGAGCAAATTGTGCTTCATTGTTGAAATAATATGTGAAGCTTTTGGGAATTGGTTTTGAGTGATATTAAAAGTGAATGTGAAAACATTAGAAATCATATTTGTGAAGCAAGTGTGTACATCAAGAGGTCGGGTATCATGTGCCAGACTAGACCTACCTTTAAAGAGTAATAAATGTGAGACATATGAAAGTGATAAACTTAATTATTGAGTAGAACATATTGAGCTATTGGAAAGTGCATATCATTCTCTATATGTTCCAGAGGTTAAACAAATTCTAAGTAGAATTTGTCTGTGTGAAGAAATATTTTTGAAAGAGATTTAAGTTGTGTTTTGTATGCAATATTTGAAGTTATTTGAGCAGGTTTTGTGAGCAGTATTGAAGGCAGATTTGAGCAATTCTTTTGAGAAGGCTTGAAGGCAGATTTGAGCAAGTCTTTTGAGAAGGCTTGAAGGTAGATTTGAACAAGTCTTTTGAGAAGGCTTGAAGGTAGATTTGAACAAGTATTTTGAGAAGGCTTGAAGGTAGATTTGAACAATGTTTTTGAGAAGGCTTGAAGGCAAATTTGAGCAAGTCTTGTGAAGACTTGAAACAACATTGAGAGAAAATTTGATTGCTGATCTATTCAAGATTTCTGTTAATGCTTAGGATAGATTTTAGATAGATTTGAGAGCGGGTTTGATTGCTGATTTGTTCAAAATTTGTGTTAAGACTTGGGGTAGATTTGAGATAGAATTGAGAGCATATTTGATAGTTGATTTGTTCAATATTTGTGTTAAGGCTTGGGGCAGACTTGAGATAAAATTTAGAGTGGGTTTATGAGCAGAGTTAGAGAATATTTGTGCTAGACCTATGATATATTTTAGAGAATATTTATGAGTAGAGTTAGAGCATATTTATGCTATACTTAGGATAGAGTTTGGTGCAGATTTATGAGCAGAGTTAGAGCAAATTTGTGCTAGACTTGGGATAGATTTTGGTACATATTTGAGACAGAGTTGAGAGAAGGCTTTGGAGGTGATAGAGTTCTAGAAGTTCACCAGCTAGAGTAGAGGGGATAGAGATCCATGAACTAGATCAAAGGGAAAGAGTTCTCTTATGGAGTAATATTTATGAACCAGCTTGGGAGATAGAGTTCTTCTATGGAGAGATATACATAAACCAGTTGAGGAGATAGAGTTCTACTGGATCAAGTTCCACAAACTAGAGCTAGGGGATATATTTCTCCTGTGGAGAGAGATCCACAAACCAGAGCAAGGGAATAGAGTTATCCTATGGAGAGAGATCCACAAATCAAAGCATAGGGGATTGGTGTCTCCTTTGGACAGAGGTCCATAAATATTGTAATAGGGAATTTATTCCCAAGAGATTTATTGAGAAAAATTAGAAGAAATATTTTCTCCATGGAGTAGCCCACATTAGGTGAACCACATTAAATTTGTGTCTCTCTTGTGTGTGATGATTTGTGCATTGCTTTGATTACTATTTTTGATATTGCCATTGATAATATTGGAAATATTGTTTGGGAAAGAAAATTAAAATTTGATCTTATAATTTTCATCCCCCCTCTTAGTATAAGCCTGTGTTCTTCAGTTGTTATGATCCGATGGCTCACATTGTTCACCTTTGCTATTTATGCAAGGCTTCTCTCATGTAAAAATCAATCAATTTATGAGCTTCTCCATATTTTCTTGTGATGCTTTGCATATATATTTGCTACGGTTGTATATTGGTTCTCAATATCCTCTTCATGGTATCAGAGCCAACTAGATTCTTGCAAACATTCAAGTTTTTTTTTAAGACTCTTTTCTCTGGTTCAAATTGTCACATTCAAGTTTTTTTGAAGACTTTTTTTGCTTCAAAATTGTCCATTTTTTCTTAGTTTTTTGGGAAATAATTTTTTGTATACAAATTTTATATGCATGTAGGGCTGATGCAACCTCTTCTAGATATCATAGAGCAGCCATTTTTTTCTCTAGTTTTATTGAAGACTCAATAATCCTTTATTAAGCAAACTTCAGCTCTGGTTGTATCATGAACCACACATATTAAAATATATATATTTTGTTTTTGGCTCAAGATAGTACATCATATATATGTTATTTTTATATATCTTGGCTATATATTTTTTAACAACCTTCAAGGAATAGTTTTGTTCGCACATTTTTTAGTGTTCACATCACACCTTGTGTGATTTGCACCCCGACGCACACTGCAAAAAAACTTTTCCACGTAAATTGACACAACAAGCGAGAGGACCAGATGCGACATCAATATTTTTTAGCAAGTACAACCTACACATAGACCACTTTTGTGTTGTGTATTTTTTTCTTGTTTATGTCTTGTTTGATGTTAACTGGCTTTCCACATCCAACAACGATAGTTCATGCACTAGCGCTCACTACAACAAGAGCCACCTGTATCTTTCAAATCATTCATCTACGCATTCAACTGTAGTATAAAACTGCTATATATCCATTTAACAGAGTTCTAGTCATGCATCGAAACGTGAAAAAATAGGACATCATGGTGTCAGAGTAATTTATCCATTTAAGGTTGTTGGTGATTATTAGTGATTTATAGGAAATCTTCATAATTTCAGCATTGCACTGCATCTTTTACTTAACTGACAAAGTGCAGAAAAATCATTCTCTCACGTGGCTTAGTTTTTTTGAATGTTGGACAAGGACCTTTAGTTTCAAATAGGAGATGCACCATGTTGATTTCTGCAAGAGACTCGTTATATAATCTCTCTCACCCTTCTTTACAACATCATACTTTTTGCAACCTGAGAAAAAATTAAACAACTAGTGCATATTCTTGTTGCCTGAAGAACGAGAAGCCTATTTTTTCTCTTTCATGACACGCATGTTCTGAAGCTTCATGGAGATAAGCCATACCATACAAAAATTTGAGTTTATTGCCTGAAAAACAAAGAAAGCTTTGTAGGAGTGTGTCAAGTGGTTGGACTGCACAAGGATCATCCATCATATTTCTACAACATATCGATGAGATAAATGCATTGGCATCTACGTTGCATTTTCTAGGAATACTGGATCTAACTGCAGTAGAGACATTATTATTTCATGACATGTCCTCAGTACCTAAAATGGGTGATTGTGTTTGTTGACTTCGATGGTGAAAAGGCTAAGGTCATCACTTCTTGGTAGGCTGCATTCAAGAACAGATAAGAAATACAGAGAGCGGTGAACATACTGGAGATTTTAGGATAATTAAATCTCACAATCCTTTTAAAAGGTATAGTGCAGATATTCAAGCACCAATCAAATGGCGAGTTCCTTATTTTATTTATTGATGTTAATGCAGGTTTGATGCTAGGCTGATGAGGCAAAATAGTGCATGAAGTTACATGAAGCCCACAATATCATTCACATATCTCTTCACCCTGCTCTGCATTGCATAGCTAATTTTCTTCATTCACAACCAAGCTTCTTGTTGTGGTAATACCTGTGAGATCTGAACATTGTTGGGAGCAGTTTCTATTGGAGATCTTCTACGTAAGTGCCTATCTTCACATTTACCATTAGATAACTTTTTTCTTGGTGAGATCCATATTATTATCTGTGATATCTTGACTGTGTGTCGGTTGAATCCATTTTTTAGAGATTTGATCAGTGCTCTCAGTCCTATTTGTTCACAACCTACTATCATGAGAGTGGATGTATAAGATCAATATTATTTCTTGTCACTTCCATCTACTGGAACCTCTCTCACTATTATTTTGTTGTAAGCCTATTCTATAAAGGCATTCCAGGGTGAAGAGAAGTTTATTGTAAAAAAATAAAATAATTTAGGTGGGGTTTTGGTACTAATTCTTGCACTGCTTTGTTGACTTGTTTCGAGGGGAAGGTTTTGCTCTTGTCTTTTTTTTGCATCTCTTCACTACAGTGGCTCAAGAGGATATTCTTGTTATTTTTTGAACATATTTGCTACATTAATTCCTCCTTATTTAGCAAAATGAATTCTCTAACTCCAATTGTAATTGACCCACTCACTCCTCACAATTATCATACCTGGAAACCAAGAATACTAAATATCATTGCACAAAGAGGTATCTCCCACCTACTAGAAGAGACACAACCAAAATTTTAGAAAGAGTATGAAATTTTTGTTCATAAAGAAAAAATGTATGAAACAATGGGAATATTAAGCTTGTGGTTTCATATTTTTTAGTGTAAAACTCTATTTGAGATTTGCGACAAATTAAAAAACTATTTGGTAAAATAGACTAGATAAGACCTATGTAACTTGAAGTAGATTTAAAAACATTATTACTTGAATATACAACACAATTGTTGATTTCCTCACCAAATTTAAGGAACACCTAACTCAGTTAAAAGGAAGTGGGAAAAAAAAAATAGAAGATGAATGCATTTACCTTATTTTGGCAAAATTAAGAGGGTCAATTCAATTATATGCAACAACTTTTCTCTCAACAATGGATGCCCCTGGCACAAGTTTCAAAATGCCAACACTAGAGGATATTTATGAAAGGCTCATACGAGAAGAAATGAAACTCTCCAAATTTGAGACCTCCCCTTCTTCATCAAGAGCCTTGGTAGCATCCAACTCAAAAAAAGATAAATTCAAGAAAATAGAAAGAACTCATGTATCTTGTACCCATTGCAAAAAAAATGGTCATTCAGTAAATAGATGTTGAAAAATGTTACAAGAATTAGAAATAGTCTTAAAATAACATAGAAATGATGTCAAAAAACAATTTGGAAAGGCTCTAAATGTATAAGGAAAATATATTAAGTCTTCTTCAAATCATTGGATTCTAGATTCAGGGGCTACTCATCACATGTCTTCTTCCAAAAAGTCCTTTGCTTCTCTTTCTTCAAGTTCAACTTTCAACATTGAAGTTGGTGATTCATCCTTCATTACTGTCAAACGCAAAGGTGACATTCTCATAGATGGTGGTAGCATCAATGATGTTCTTTATGGTCTTGATATTTCTACAAATCTTCTTTCTATATACCAAATTTACAAATTAGGGATGGGGAGAACATTTTTGTTCACACCCATAGGGGTTGAAATTAGAAGCTTGAAGGAACCACATTCACTTATAGCTAAAGTAGAAATTGATCATAATTCTCGACTGTTTCACTTTAAGGGATTCAATGATTGTACTACAGCTTCATGCTTTGTTGCTCATGTAGATCTTGAGAGTAGAATTTGGCACAAAATATTTGGTCATATAAATTATAGCTATTTGAAAGAGTTGAGTACTCATGAAATGGTACTTGGTTTACCAAAAATATCTTTTTTTAATGGTTTTATTCCTGGTTGTGCTCTTGGGAAACAACACCAAGATCCTTTTCCCCCAAGTAAGTCCCAAAGAGCATCCTCACTTTTGGAACTTATACACAGTGATTTAATGGTCTTCCCACATCCCTCTTTCAAAGGAGCTAAATATGCTTTAACATTCATAGATGATTTTTCAATATGTACTTGGGTATATTTTATCAAGTACAAAAGTGATGTCTTCTCTCACTTCAAAATCTTTAAGTCATTGGTTGAAAATTAGGCTTCTTGCAAAATAAAAAAGCTTCAAATAGATAATGGGGGGAGTACTTTAGTAATGAGTTCTCAGATTTTCTTTCTACTCATGGCATTATTCATCAACATTTTGTCCCACATAATCCATAAGAAAACGGTGTAGCAAAAAGAAATAACGGGTTCTTAAAATAAATGGCTAATTGTATGCTCCACTCAAGGGATTTTTTAGCACTTTTTTGGTTTGAGGTAGTTAATTATGCCAATTTAATTCAAAATCGCACACCCCACAAATCTCTTGGGTATTTGACTCCAAAAGAGGCCTGGTCTGGCTCCAAATTTGATGTCTCATTTTTTTGAGTTTTTGGGGGTACGACTTGGCCCACATTCCAAAGAAGAAAAGACAAGCTTTAGATAAGAAAAGCAAGCAACTTATTTTTATTGGATATTGTGAGGATATGAAAGCCTATAGGCTCCTTGATCCTACTACTCATAAGGTATTGTTTCACATAAATATTCAATTTGATAAGAACCTTTCAACTACTGATCCTCATCCATATTCTTCAAATCCAGTTGATTCCATTGAATCTCCCTCCTTTTTTGAAGTACAATCTTATGAAGAACATATTGTTGAAGATACTCCACAAAATGATGAAATTCCTGCCCCATCTATCATTGTTCCTCCATCCATGCCAAAATGGGCTTGCACCACTGTTTAGGAAGCAACATCTTACATTCAAGATCTTCCACCTAGACATGCTCATTCCTTAGGTACTGGCCTTGTTCGTCAATCAGTTTTTGATTACCCATAGTCCTTGTAGGCTCATGGAATATAGGATTGGGATGATGCCATGACAACTGAGTATTCTTCTTTGATGAAGAATCACACTTGGGATCTTTTTTCTCTTCCTAAGGTAATAAAGTTGGTTCATTGTAAATGGGTTTACCGAACCAAGTGTACAGCAGATGGGTCCATTGATAAGTATAAAGTCTAATTTGTGGCTAAGGGTTTTTCACAAGTTGAGGATATTGATTACACTGAGACCTTTGCCCTTATTTCCAAGATGGATTTTGTTAGGCTTGTACTTGCACTTGCTGCATCACAAAGATGGCCTATATTTTAGATGGATATGAAGAGTGCCTTCTTGCATGGATAATTGTAAGAAGAAATATATATGGAGTAGCCTGTTAGTTTTATTCATGATTCTTTCCTTGTTTGTATACTAAAGAGGTCACTCTATGGTCTCAACAAGATCCTCAAATTTGGTATGAGAAGATGGATTCATTCCTTATCTCCACTGAATTTGTTTGCTATGAATCTGATGCTACACTTTATATTTGGATATATGCAGAGGACATCACCATTCTTGTTCTCTATATTGATGATTTGCTTCTCACTGGTAGCTCCACTTCTCACATTCATATTATTCAGTGCTCTCTTTCTAAGAGATTCAATATGGCTGATTTGGGATTGGCTCATTACTTCCTTGGATTTCAGATCACTTAGACTGATTTAGGGTTTTCATTGTGCCAGTAGAAGTATACACTAGATCTTCTTCAGTGGCTTAGGATGTTGATTGTAAGCCATCACCTATGCTATTCCAGTCTGGGGTCACTTTGACTTCCTCCTGCACTTCACCTCTTTGTGATGCTACACTATATAGATAGTTAGTAGGGAGTATTTTGTATCTTACTCATACTCGCCCTAATATTTTCTATGTTGTTGGTTTGATATATCAGTTTTCCTAGTCTCCTCATGATAGTCATTGGCAACTAGCCAAGCGAATTCTTCACTATCTGCAAGGCACTAATCACTTTGGTTTATTCTATGGCCAAGGTTCTACATAGTTGGTGGGATACACTGATTTAGATTGGGTAGGTTTAGTTGATGATAGATTTTCCACATCTGGCTATGTTTTATATCTTGGTTCTCCTATTTCTTGGTCATGAAAGAGCAACAGGCTATTGCATTATCATCTACAGAGGTAGAGTATAGGGCAATTATAGTCAGTTATGAGGCTCTTTGGCTTCGTTAGTTATTGGTAGATTTTGGTTTCTCAATATATATTTCCTACGATTGAATATTGGTTCTCAATATTCTCTTCAGCTAGAATAGGCCATCTTTCACTAGACCTTATCATCTAGACTGCATCAATTAGCATAGGGTTATTCTAGAGGGATAGTAAGGAGTAAACCTTAATTCAAAGGTTGGAAGGAGCCATTGTCACTCCCTTCCAACTTTGTTGAAGCTAGAACTGGGGAACAATTATTAAATTATAATTCAAGATAATTCCTTGATTTAGCATGTGTTTGGCACTCCCAATGGGACTCACCCTCATTATCCATAATTTTGGCCAAATTTGGATAAATATCTTGATTTCCACAACAAATTTCCACTCGTCATGGATGGAGCAACTGCATTGAAATTAAAAGAATTTTTCCCAAGTCTAAACTCATGTAGTAATTTGCTATAATTGATCCAGTTGCTTGGAAAGTAGTCTAAGTCCATTTCTACAAGTGATTTGCTCCATTTTGTGAGCAATTTGCTCTAAATACATATAGTTTGCACAATTTGGATCCAAATAAAGTCACCAAGGCTAGGGACTTGATTTATCAAGCCTAGTATCAAACTAGACTTAAATCTCACATATTTTCATTATTTATATTCAATTTTTGTAAGTGCTTTGTAAATGGTGACTCCATTATTAAATTTAGAAATATAATTGTTTTTTTAGGCAAGCAAGCAAGTCAGCACTAGAACAAGTTTATCAATTTTGATTTTAAACTTACATCTACCATCGTCAAAAAGAAATTAGGATGAGTCTGCCAAGACCTCACTCAAGTGATTCTCTTCAAAATAGAAGTGAGTCTCTTCAAAATAGAAGTGATTCACTCCAAAATAGGAGTGATTCACTCCATTTGAGGCCAATCACTCAATAAAGTTATTATTAGAAGCCATCTAGCAATTCACTTTGATTAGCTAGCAATATGCACCATAATAGTGAAATGCCTCCGAGTAGAATCTAAGAAGTGGTTCGTCCAAGTTCCATGGTGCAATTTGCTCATAAAGACAAGTTTCTTCCAAAAATATTTCAAGGAAAGTAATTTGCCCAAAAATCAAAGCAATTCACTTGGCCCTCAGCTCGTTAAAATTTTTTAAAGTTTAATTTAACAAGCAATTTGCTCAATTTTGCTAGCAAATTGCTCCATGGACTTAAAAAAATGTTGCAGTTTTAGGAGCAATTTGCTCCAACTAGTTATCAAATTGCCTAAGTTTGCTAATGATTTGCTTTAGTCTCTAGGTGAATCGCTTGAAATCAAAATTTACATATTTTAACCTTGTAAATATATCTGTCCAAATGCAAATTATTACAAACTTTTGCAAAATAAAGTGAACAATTGCGTCAAAACAAAATATTTTTAAACAACCCCAAAAAAATTGAGGTGTTACCCCAAAACTTGCCCCCTAAAAAAGAGGAATCATATGAGCTTTAATCCTACCTTTGACATATTCAATATTCAAGTAGCATTATGGCAGCTCAACTATATGGGAATCCTTAGATGGCACAAAATATATCATGGGCTCATAGTCCTTAAATACCCCACTACACGTAAAGTCAATAGTTTCTATGAAACCTACAACCAAATATGCAAGCCCACTAGACAATGCAAAATTCTATGCCACAACAAATGTATTAGAGCCAACAATCAATATAGAATTTCATGCAATAATATGTAGTGACACCAAATTACCAAGTTGCACATGATGAACAATGGATCCAATATCCTTAAAAACCAACATATTCTCCAATAGGACAACCTACGCACCAAATTTTGTATGGGCAAGCACCTCAACAATAACATCTGATATTGTCTATGCAATAAAAACATTTGGATTATTTCACCCAAACCCATCAACAATAGGAGACCCCATAATACCAATAATTTTCTTGGGAATAATAAGATCCTCTATGGTCAATGACTCAACATCAAGTCCTACCAAATCCCTACTCCTTGGAAAATTTTGCCCTATAATAGGTTTTGGGGACAAAAAATAACCCCTACACCCTAGGCGTCATGACCCCCTATGATTGTGGTTCGCTCTTTGTCTTTCTAAGTTGGTGTGTCGATGCCCTGCATATTGTGTAGGTCCTAATCCTAGGAAGTTCGAGGAAGCATGGGACGTGGCTCCTCTGGATGACCTTAAATTTTTTTTTTACCAAGGTGGGCTCCTTGAAATTATGCAATTTTTTGGTGCTCATTCATCTTTTACTCGCCTCCTTCTATGAGGTTACTCTAGGGAAAAGAGAAAGGAAGGAAATAAAAAATTACTTGAAATGTAAATCATAAAAAATAGTCTATCTAGCCTATAGAAGGGTGGTGATGCACCAAGAGAATGCAATTTCTATTTTTACAACTCAGTGGGATGAATGAATACATGAACCAAGCAAGATATCAAAATTGAACATAGATATGACCATATAAACATGCAACTCTAATGACTCTCTGTAGAGGTTAGGACAAAAGTATTGGAGTAGTCATAGTCCCTTGCAGGAAGTATATGAATGCTTAGAATAGTACAAGAATGTTGAAGAAGTCATAGTCCCTTGTATTCATATTAAAAAGCACATACTACATATATGTATAACTAGAAGAGGTTCGATATCCTGTACATGCAATTGGCCCAAGGCTCAAGTCTAGACTAAGGAATAAAAATGAAAAATGGAGAGAGAAAATACCATATGTTAGATACTTGTATAAATAACAAATACAAACTCCTTTATTTCTTATAGGGGCTACTATTTATAATATTTATATGCAAAATTTGAAATTCAAAATCTCCTTCCAAAATGGGTATGGTCAAGAGTGTTGATGCCCTTTCTAATTGTTGAACTACGATTCATGTGCTGCATTAATTTCTAAGAGGTCAAGAGCTGGTCAAGAAGTTAAATTAGCATAAATGCCTCCATGTGTGGTATAGTCCTATTTTTAGAGGTATCATTAATTCTTTTAACTTCCACTATGGAGGTATGAGTTTGGGTGGCGGTATCCAAGGTCAATGCTCTACAGAGTTGCAGGCTCATGCTTCTTCAACCTCTAATCCATTTTGGTGATTCTTCCTCATTTACACAAGTTTCTTGGACTTCAATTTTGGTTTGGCTTAGGACATATCCTCTGATGTTTTGGTTGCTCCAGTAGCCTTCCTCCCTATACTTTTGGTCAATTCGTTGTCTTGTTATTGTTGCTTTTGTCGTTTCCCTATTTCTTTTGATAGTTGATTTTTTGAAGATACCCATGCGCAAGATTCCACTAGAATTTGCATGATGGGCATGCTTCTAATCCCTGGTGGTTTTTCCATGCTCTTCTTACCCCTCTCACCTTTAAGCCTTTCAATAATTCATGTGAGGATCAACAAGGTCACTTGGTCTTTCTGAGTCCTACTTGAGTCATGTAATCCCCTTTATTAATTCTCTCTAACGCCCTTGGGTTTCCTCTAATGTGTATGTTGTGTTAGCTTTTAAAGCTTTAATACTAATGTAAATCTCATAGGAAAATAATCATAGGATCTAATATAATGAAGTTACAATATAATGAATCAAATAATAACTCATAATATAATATAAAATAAAGAATATCTCATAATAATACTCATGGAATACTCATAGAATAATCATA
Source organism: Wollemia nobilis (assembly GCA_028583015.1). Classification (NCBI taxonomy): domain Eukaryota; kingdom Viridiplantae; phylum Streptophyta; class Pinopsida; order Araucariales; family Araucariaceae; genus Wollemia; species Wollemia nobilis. The sequence goes on along the minus strand of JAQPPZ010002336.1, from coordinate 2,457,803 downwards.
TAAACAATGCTCACAATATTGCACATAAAATACTGAACATGTTATTGAATAAAGGTCTACTAATGCAAGCATAAAGCTATGCATTTTTAATGATAATTACAATACTTTACCACAAATATATAATTATATGTGACTCTTCCTTTGGTGCACTCTTGACCTTCACTCTTCTATACGACTCTTCACTTTCGTATTCTAAGGATACATGTGTAATTCTACATATTAGACACGTGCACATTTACACTCAATACACTTGCACACATATTTGCATGACACTTGTGCATTTCTCGCATGTTATTGCATTACATAAAATATTTACTCACTCACTAACCTAAGACACAATTCTATTCTAATATTTACAATAATGAACCAAGGTGGTATATTGGCATGTACCAAATATTGTAATATTCTCAATCAAGATCTTTGTCTTTCCTTATTTAATCTATAGATGAATTTGTAGTGTAACTTTTTGTTGTCCTCTCGTCCTTTTTATCATCTTGAATTTTGGATTTACCCAACATATTTCATGGTAGAAATATTTTTGATTCTCATTTCCTGTATTTTGTCTTTCAGAATATTCAACAGTGTTATTTTTTACTAAGATAAGATCTTGATAGAAACCAATTGAGTCTAAAGCATATATTCCATTTTTAATTGATCTTGTAGCTTCTATTTCATTTCAATTCTTTATTAAACATTTATTAACTCCATTTATATGTTTGAACTCAATCAATATTCCACTTTCAACTAGTTTAGTTACTAAAATGAGATTAGTTGTCAATCTTGGAACATACATAACATCATGTAATACAAAATTTGAGAATGGTGCACTAGGTGTTACACATCCACTTCCATGAACAAGATAGCTCTTACCATATGCAAGTTTCAAACCAAAATTATCTTTGACCTCTAAGCAATCAAACCATTGTAAGTTTCTTGTCATATGATGACTAGCACCAAAATCTATGTACCAAAGATCTCTTTATTTTTGAATCATATGATTATCTCTATTTGAAGTTACTTTGCATTGTTGATAAGAGTTATGAAGAATATTAAGTGAACTTTGACCTTGAACCTTTTCATAATGTCTTTTACATTGATAAGTTCCTTTTGATAATTTTTCCATTAGTTTTAATCAATTTTCTTTGATGTGGACTACCTTATGTCTCCCTAGGTTTTAATAATAAATCCTAAGTTTCTAAATTTTCCAAAAATCTATGAAATAAAATCCCTTGTCTCCCTAATTATTTAGAAACTAGTAAAGTAAGAATTTTTGCAAATTTAGTATTCTAAAATTGAAGTATACTTCCTTATCTCTCCAAAACTAATTAATTTGTAAATATTCCATATATGCTTGAATTTCAAGAAATATAAAAGCTTTCAAAAAATTAAATAACTTCACAAACTTTATACTAAATATTTATCTATATTTATCACTCCATGAATTCTGAAAATAAATAATATCCTAGCTTATTCTATTAATTAACTTATCCCTCCAAAATAACTTTAAACCTTATAAAAAATTAAAAATAACCTTATCGCTCCAATTTAATTAAAAAATTGAATATAATAACCTAATACCTTCATTGAAATTTGTTGGCGATTCTCTGTAGCACTGTCTAAGCAATTTCTTCTTTGGCTTGGGTGTTTTTCTGCCTACCTTGAATGATTTTTATTACCATATAATCTCCATAAAATAGCATGTTGGGAAGTGTTACCCTTAGGTGTTGTCTATATGTTTCAATTCCCTAACTTTGCACTTGATTTTACTTGCATAGGAGACATTACATTCTAGCGCTACACCTTCTTTGATGATACGTCCATTGGTGCTTCGAATTGGCACTTAGACCTAGGTGTTTCAAGTTTGATTGATGTCTTCCACATTGAAATTGCATCCAATCTAATGCCTAGTGTTAATATTTGCATAATTTCATTTTCAACATCCTTCAATCACTTTTGTTTTCATGCCAATGTTGCATCGCTTTGATTCCTCACTTTAGCTCTCTGTTTTAGTTTGGCTTTCAATTCCTCCTCGATGCTCAAATCTTCCTTGGCTTGGTTTCTCCTTAGCACTAGGTTTTCCTTGGCATGTTTCTTCCTTAGCACTAGGTTTTATCTTGGCACTTGATTCCTCTTTGGTGCTCAGCTCTTGGTTTTGGTTCTTTGACACTTGGCTTCTATTCTACACTTAGCTCCAATTTGATTTTTCACTTCTATTTACCTTATGCTTTATGGCTCAACTCTGCATTCTAGGGATGAGTGTGCTATAAGTTAGATGTTCCTTTTTGCACTATTTCAAATCCCATTTTGTAATCTTACTCTTTGTTTAGCTTGATGTTCGATGCTAATGTTCCTTCATAGCTTCATTATTGTGCAGGTTCATGTGGTTTCAAGACACTCTTTTAACTTTTATCCTTATGCAGGCTCCAATATTTTATGTCCAAACAACTTTAAGAAACTTATAAATACCTTGAAATAGTTGTGTCTCTCTAACTCTGCCAATGCAAACCTTGAATACTTGGGATCCTCTTGTAATGGTTGTGACTCTGCCAATGCTTTCTTTCTTGAAAGTCAAATATTTCTGAGACTTTGATGCCTTTATGCCTTAACCTACTACTTTTAAATCTAAGCTTGTTGCCTTTGAATTTATTTACTTCTTCCAAATGTGTTGTCTTCAAGCTTTTAAACTTGATGGCTCTAAGAACTTCTTCTCTGCCTAACATAGACTTCTATGGTAGACCAATATCAATTCTTATTCTATCCTTTCACTCTATATGTTGGTTGTGTTCCAAAATTTTCACTATTCTACATTGTTGCCTTTATAATTTAAAATGTTACCTTTAAACTACAAGGCTTTCAAATACTTACTACCTTTTAAACTCATTATCTTGTTGTCCTTTGTCTTTGATTGCTTTCTTCTCTAAGTCTATGGCCACTTCTCTTATTAAGAACCACTATATTTTCCTTATGATGGACCTCTTTCAAATGGGTCTCATTCACTATCTTCAATTTTTAATGGGATCTTCTTAAATTGATCTCCTCTTGTTGTCTTCTATGGGACCTCTTTCAACGGGTCTCCTCTTGTTGTCTTCTATCTTGAATCTACAAGTCTTCTAAAATTTTTATCCTTATGAATCCTTCCTTTCTCAATCAAATATGGTCTCTTTTCTATTAGAGCCACTTATCTCCACTATGGACCTCTTTCTTTGAAGGGTCTCAAATATCTGGTTCTTTGAACTCTATATTGACCTCTTCTCTTGGACCAACTATCAAGCTTATTATCAAGGTATTTTCCTTCAAGACCATAATCAATATTATAGACTGCCTTCTATTCTGAATAGTTTCTTGGAATAGATAAACTCAATATATCTTATCAAGGTCAATATCTTAATAACCTAGAAAAATTTATAGTTTGCAACATAAATCAATCCCCACATGAGGAAAGTTTTTTACCTTCTCACACTTGAAGATGAAAGTCTTCTCTGTCTGTTGTAGGAATCTTCTCACTTTTATAGATCATTTTTTACTACAATAATATCTTAGGTTGATGCAACTTATATCTTTGTCTTTGTCAAAGTGACAATATAATTCCTTTATACTCCAAACAAGATAGCTTGATTGTACCAGTTTCTTGAACTCTTTTGACATAAACCAGTTTCCAAGAATTTTTCTATCCCTAAAATATCTATTAATGTCAGGATGGCTATTTCCTAAATGATCAACTTTCTCCTGAGTTGGTTTGCCCTCAATATTCAAATCAATAATAGGGTTAGCTATTTCCTTGAATGACCAACTTTATTTCTAATTTGGTTTTCCAAAATATGAATATTATTCTTCAATGGTTATTCTTCAACCTAGTGGAAATATTCTATGTTCTTCACTGGTTATTCTTCAACCTAATGGAAAAAAAATTGTCCTAGTCTTTACTAGTTGTTCCTACAACTTTGGAAAGACTCTAGCCTATTGCAACTTTCAAATCTTGTGCAATCAACCTTGTTGTAGCTCTGATGCCACTGTTAGCTTTTGAAGCTTTAATACTAAAGTAAATCTCACAAGAAAATAATCACAGGATCTAATATAATGAATCAAATAATAACTCAAAATATAATATCAAAATAGAATATCTCATAAGAATACTCATAGAATAATCATATAAACAATGCTCACAATATTACACATAAAATACTAAAAATGCTATTGAATAAAGGTCTACTAATGCAAGCATAAAGCTATGCATGTTCGATGATAATTACAATGCTTTATCACAAATATATAATTGTATGTGACTCTTCATATGTTGCACTCTTGACCTTCACTCTTCTTTACAACTCTTCATTTTCCTATTCTAAGGATACATGTGCACTCTTACATATTAGACACTTGTGCACATTTACACTCATAACACTTGCACACATATTTACATGACACTTGTGCATTTCCTGCACATTATTAAACTATATAAAATATTTACTCACTCACTAATCTAAGACACAACACTATTCTAATATTTACAATAATGCACCAAAGTGGTACATATGTATGCGCAAAATAATGTAATATTCTCTAACATGTTGCTCGTGTCATTGATCAACTCTCCCTAGGTATATGGAGTGTTTAACCCAATTATTAGAGGAGGGTGGCTCAATTTTGGGATCCTTCTACCTATTAAGCAGGAGGATCCCAGTGAACCGAGATATTTGAGGTATCATCAGCAAGGGAACCCTTTTAGTCACCATCAAAAAGATTTGGGGGTTCCTCTTGATGATGGGATTGGGCCTAGTTACCCTATAAAAGGCTAAAATTCTTTACTAGCTTGATCTAGATGAATAACTTTACCTCATGGTGAGGGGATTTTAGAGCATGCTTGTAGCCTTTGATGTAGATTGTCCTTGGCTGGTGTCTTCTTCAAATTAACTATTCAACATGTAGGTAGGGATTTAGGGTCCTTCATCTAATCCCTTTTGGTGGATACTTTTCTTGAATTTCTTTTGGGGCAAGTGTCTGCCCCACTATAGTCAAATATTCACTATATTTTGGTGACTTATAGGGGACTTCTACCTGGAGGAGTTAAAGAACCCTGTAAATGGTAGCCTTGTCCATTGGGCACAGAGTCTATGGGGTAGATTTTAGAAGCTTAGAAACTCGAAAGAGAAAATTTTAGGCTCTTGAAAATGTATCAAAGGGAAGCGTAAAATTTTATAGACTTCTCATTTATGGGGCATTGAAGACCTTTGAATTATATTTCTCTTGAATTTTCCTCATGTGATTGAATAATTGATGGCATAGTTATCCATTGTGATGACATTAATTAGTCATGGGAGATGTCCCTTCATGGCTTGAATGGTCTCTTTAATGGAAACATAGGAAATGATCATCGTTGATTATTGGTCCTGTTTCATGCAATTTCTCCTTTACACACATGTGATGAGTTTCTCAAAATATTTTTCCTAGGAACCTTGTCATACAGTCCTATATGCACTGCCTATTTACATTGGTTGATCAATATAGTATTTTTTCCTTAACTTTATTTATTTATAAGTCATTTTTTATATTATAATACACGGGCTAATGTGTCCACACATGCCAACTTTATATTCTTAGCTTCCTCATCAAAACTTGCAATACCCAAACCATAGTGACCTAAAATTTTGTTCATCATAGTAGCTCAATTATGGGGGTGAGTGCACTTTTAATCCTGATGGATGATAGATGGTGGAGGATCCAACTATATTTTTATGTGCTAAACTCCTCTTATAGTACTAGGTATGCTTCAAGGTATTTAGGCTCCTAGTATAAGTTGGTTCCCCACATGCCATTTGCCATTTGTTTATTTTATCATCTGGCAATTGGGCATGTACTTCATCCCTAATTATCTCTAGTTCTACTTCTCTCTAAACATTAAGGAATTCTCATTCCCCTTAAACTTTAATTACTATATTGTGCTCCACATGATGCATGTGGATTTCTTCAAAAGGAACCTTCATCTTGGCCCCATAGCAAGTCCTCAAGAACATATGGGACCAATCCAGATAGATATACCCATTGATTTTTGTGGTGAAATCTCAAGAGAGGTAGATACCAAATGATGTAGGTAGATAAATAATTACTACCTATTGGATAATAGTTATGTTGGGGTAGGCATACAAAGAGATCTGTAAATCTTTCAAAAGGTTGAGGATAGGTATTGGGTTCTTGTCCAATTGTACTATCCCTTGTTTGAATGGTTCATACATCACCTCCAATGCATTGGCACCACCTTCTTGGGCATGATATAATTTCTTGATCCTAAATACACAAGGCAATTATGGATGATCTTGTTATTGCATATGAGCATTATGTAGAACAGTTATGACGTAGGCCTGCTAGGACCAAATATTTATAGGATGTCTTGTTCCTTAATTTTCCTAGTGCTCTTTTTTTTCTCTAAGGCTTGCTCTATCTAATTCATTTTCTTTGGGAGAGTGAGGATGTACCATATTGGCATAGGTATGGTTGAATTATTAAGATGCTTAACCACATTAAAATATTCTAGTGGCTAGGCTTTTGGTACATTTCTTGGGGCCCACTGTGGCCTCGGTCTATCAATATTGAAACTCATTGTTTGAACCAAGTATGGTACTGGTTGTCTTGATAGTGGTGGCCTCCCTTACGCTTAGCTATTTTTTGGTTGTCATATCTTTGGTACCAATTTTTGCTACCCTTGAGCTTCCTCTATCACCCTATTCTTACTTATTGTAAGGATATTGGATTGGAATTGAGTTTGATTGTCTAGTGGAGCATTTGTTCATATGGGGATGGCATAGACTTATTCCTCATCTCATGGTACTAAATTTTGATCTAATGCTCTAATGTCTAGTAATGAGTGAATCTCTAGTATCAAGTTCTAAGAAGTTAGGCCCATTTCTTGGGTAGCATAATTTTGATATGTGGGAAGAGGCAATGGACATAGGGCTTCTAGAGGATCCCATAGTCTAGATAATAGGGATTCGGGTTGTAATATGGCCAATCATTTTGGGCTAGAATTATATCTCTTACCAAATTTATAGGAGTCATCTACATAGATACTAGTACGAGCACCATTTATCTCCCAGAGTCTTGGAAAGGACCAAACAGAGTAAGAAATATTTAAAAACTATTTAGAGGTCGGTATCTTGATTGCGTTGATGAAAAGGAGGGTGAGGATAATTTTGATAGCTAAACCTCTAGAAGGTCTATTGGTTCTTAAAGGATATCATCTCATTGTTCATGTCCCTTATAACATTTTGTATTCTTTATATTTTTAGGGATTGTGATGTTGGGGGGTAGTAGTAGTGGTAGACAAGGATGCCTATAAAATGGGTTGACCAGGCATGGTAGCTAGTTGGAAGGTAGTTGGTTGAATAGTTCGAGGGGGTTGATGCCACAATCAAACATCAAGAAAAAGAGGTGTAGGTGGTCTAGGGGTCAACCTCCTAATATAAATGAGGTCTCTTTCCACTTGAGTGGTCTCCCTGATTATTCATCATCATGGCTATTTTAGAATTGATTGTTTTAAGGTAGTATATGAAAGCCATACCTGGTATAGACCAAATTTATTCTAGAATTGTGTGCCAAGAATTTTAAAATATGGTATTGAAATCATCCATGGCTTCCATAGGGACCCTATTGATGGTTAGTAGTTCTAATAGTGATACCATATTTATCTTCTCCTTAAAATGATCAACAAGCTGGTTTACGAGCTTATCCCAATTGATGATAGAGTTAGAAGAAAAAGGGATATACCAGTCCCTTGTTTTTCCTCTAAGGGAGACCACCAACATTTTGAGGGTGATGTCTGATTCTCCAACACTATAAAGTGTGTATAGAGTAACCATGTGTTGGAGATGCTCTATTAGGGTGGTCACATCTTCTTTGGTAAAATACGGTAAGGACTTCACCATAGAGATCAAGACTTGATTTTAGGTAGCCGATGCTACTAGAAATTATAGGGGACCTCCATTATCCCAAGTTGAGAGCCTTATTTGATTTTGGTTAGCCGAGGAAACCATATTTTTCTATAAATTCCTCTACTAGTTGATAATATTTAGAGGGGGGAGGAGCAATTGAGATTTTGCTCTTGTCTCTAATCTAGTGGTAGGTCTTGCACTCATGTAACCACAAGTATGTCCTCAACTACCTCATTTAAGACTTTCTCAATTCCTTATGCAGGATAGTTGTTAGGTGGTGATTATTCAACTAGAAGAAGGCTCTCATAGTAACCTCATCCAAAAATGGAAAAAAAAATTAGGATTCTTCTTTTTGAGTAGTGGAGTCACCAAGTGAATTTCTTGGAAGCTTAATAAATCTGATGACTAAGGCCTTCACCAAAACCATGATTTGACTTCTCGATAAGGGAAAAAAAAAATTATAGTTTGATCCCACTGGGCATTCCAGTTTGAACTATTGGGGGTTATAAATGACCCTTGAGCCTTGGGCACCATAACCCCCATGATTGTGGTTCACTCTTTATCTCTTCGAGAAAGTGCATCTGGTGCCCTAAGCCTCATGCGAGGCACCAATCCTTGGAATTTTGGGGAAGCATGGGACATGACTCCTCTAAACAACCTTCAGGTTTTTTTACCAAGGTAAGCTCCTTGAAATGATGCAATATTTTGGCACTTGTTCCTCTTTTACTAGCCTACTTCTATCGAGTTACTCTAGGGAAAATGGAAAGGAAGAAAATGAAAAATTACTTGAAATATAAATTGCAAAAAATAAAGTCTATCTAGCCTATCTAAGGGTGGTGATGTGCCAAGAGAATGCAATTTCTATTTTTACAATTTAATGGTATGAATTAACACATGAACCAATCAAGATAACAAAATTAAACATAGATCTAACCATACAAACACGCAACTCTAATAACTCCCTACAGAGGTCAAGATAGAAATACTGGAGTAGTCACAGTCCCCTATAGGAAGTATATGAATGCTTAGAACAAGACAATAATTATGAAGAATTTATAGTCTCTTGTATTCATATTAAAAATCATGTATTACATATATGTATAACCAAAAGACGTTCAATGACCTGTACATGCAATTGGCCCAAGGATCAATTCTAGATTGAGGAATAAAAATAAAAAAAGGAGAGATAAAATGTCACAAGTTCGATACTTGACTCAATAGCAAATCCAAACTCCTTTCCTATAGACGATACCATTTAAAATATTCATAGGTGAAATTTGAAATTCAAAATGTGTTCTCAAAATAGGTATGGGTGAGAGTGTCAACATTTTTCTAATTGCTAAACTAGGATCCCTATTTTGCATTAATTTTTGGGAGGTCAGGAGCTGGTCAAGAAGTTAAATTAGCATAAATGCCTCCATGGAAGGTATAGTCCTATTTTTAGAGGTATCATTAATGCTTTTAACTTCCACCATGGAGGTATGAGTTTGGGTGGTGGTATCTAAGGTTTGATTCTCTATGTAGTTATGGGCTCATGCCTCTTCAACCTCTAACCTATTTTGGTGATTCTTCATCCTTTACATTATTTCTCAAAACTCTGATGTTGGTTTGGCTTGAAACATCTCCTCTAGTGGTCTATTTGCTCTGGTGGCATTCCTCCCTATACTTTTGATTGGTCCTTAGTCTTATTAATATCGCTTCTATATTTGTCATATTTCTTTAGCTAATTTTTTGAATACACCCTTGTGCAAGATTCCATTGAACCTTATTTTATGGACATGCTTCTGGTCCTTAGTGGATTTTTCATGCTCTTCTTATCCCTATCACCTTTGAGCCTATAGGGAATGCATATGAGGATCAGCAAGATCGCTTGGCCTTTTTGAGTCCTTTGATTCATGCAATCTCTTTTATTATTTCCCTTTAAGGCCCTTGGGTTTTGTTAGACATAGATTTTATTCCATCATTTGGGTTATGTAAATGTATATTCCAAGGTAAATACTTAGGAAATTAGATTACTTTAGGGGGAAGTTATCTATTTACTTCATGCAATGTAATAAATACACAAGTGTCAATGTGCAAGTTGTATGTGTATAAGTTGTCCCTTGCACAACTAGGTAGAGTGTTGGCCAAGGATCCTATCTTCCTATATAAGAAAGGTCTCATTGTTAGATAGATATATAGAGAGTCTAGGGACATAGTCAAATACTGTATCTTATAGCATAGTACATTTCTATGTAGACCACCATCCATTTGTGATGGGTGCAATGTAGTTCAGTAGCTTCATTAATGGAGTGTTCATTTCATCCATAGCTACATTGTATTCTTTTATGTCATTTCCATTTACAACATATTTCAGTCATCTAGCAGATTTACTTTCTTTCATATTATTATGCATCTTGTGATTTCTATCTCCCAGTTCTTATTACATCAAAATATAACAGTGGTATTAGAGCCACGTTAGATCTAGCCATAGTAGATCAATAGGAACCATTATTATTGAGCCTGAGTTTTTATCAACTTGACGCATTGTTATACCAACCACTATCAAAACTCTTAGAAGAGTCTAGGTGGTAGAATTAGTGAGAGTCATAAAGTTAGGACTAAAAGAAATCTCAACTCCAAAAATACTGATATTACATTTGACGAGAGTATTTTCCATAGAGTTGCAAGAAAAACTCATGCAGACTAGAACTCACCATTCAATCCACTAGATTGGCAAATCATCTAGTGAAGATCATTCAGGATATTTAAATTCTATTAACTATTGTCTAAAGTTTCTTTTGTTGCAAAAATTAATTCTCAGAGGATTGGGACTCCTACAACAAAAATCTAGGAGACTCCAACTTTGTTGTCCGAAGGTCGACGTGTCTTCATAGTGTAGATATTAGTTCCTTGTGCAAGAGAAGAATACTATGGAAGAAGACTTATAGTGAAGAGTCATGGTGAAGTTAGGAGACTAAAGATCTCCATTGTTGGATTGAAGAACTTCACAGTTTAAGAACATACCATAGAAGCCTTTAATAAAAGGCCATAGAAGCCTTGAAGAAGAATCCATAGAAGTCTTGATACTAAAAATGCCATAGAAGCCTTGACAATGAAAAAGGCCATAGAAGCCTTAATATTTGAAATGCCACAGAAGGATTGATACTAAAAAAGGCCATAGAAGCCTTGGTACTGAAATAGGCCACAGAAGCATTGATACTTAAAAAGGCCACAAAAGCCTTGATCCTGAAGAAGAATTTGAAGAGAATATCTAATTCAAAAGTAGACCAAATATTTTAATACTAATACTTTGTTGTAGATAAATAAGATTCAGTTAGTTGGAAAACTTCCTACAAGAAAGTTAGGAAGAGTATCTTATTCAAAATTCAATTCAGCACCTGAAGCAAGCAAAGAGATCAGGTGAATATTTTAGTGAAGAAATTCCATTTTGGAAGAAGGACTAGGTGAGTCCTACTCGAATTCAAAAGTAACAAAATCAGAGATCCATAAGAAGATATCACCACCAACACTTCTAGGAGCAAAAGGTTGAAGAGAATGTCTCAAGAAAGACCATCAGAAGCTGCAAGATCAAATACCTTGGGAAGGTCTCATTGAGCATCCAAAAAATATTAGGAGAGCCTTACTGAAGAAATTCTCAAAGGAGAACTCATTGGAGAAATCCACTACCAAGGAGAAGCCCCTGATAGTGAAGGACTTGGGACAATTATCTCCATCCAAAAACAAGCCCAAGAGAAGAATAATTTGGCAAGGAGTTCCAAATTTGTGAAGGAGAATTTGGCAAGGAGCACCAAATTTAAAAAGAATAATTTTGCAAGAAGTGCCAAATCCTAGAAGAAGATCCTTCTTGAAGTCAGAATTCGATAAGAAGACTTGAAGATAGAAGAAGCTCACCAAATCTTAGAGATTTGAAGATTACCTCTCATAGTAAGAAGGCACCACTTCAGAGACAAAGACTTCTCCAAATCTACTGCAGAATGAGGAGAACACAAGAGGAGAACAAGCCACCAAATCCTAGGCTCATGAAAGAAAGTTTGAGACCACCATTTGGTGAAGAAGGAGTTGTTCAGGATATTCTACAAAGAGCTGCAATATCCTACTCGAAGCAGCAACTTGGTTATCCTAGACACCAAGATCTACATCCTCTACAAAAGCTATAAAAGAGCTACAGAAACTTTCAAAAAGTAAAAAAAAATTGGTGCAAGTAGATTCATTAATTGGATTACTTATCAGATTTGTTAGAGCACTTGAATTTGGATTAAAGTTGCAAGAAGAAAATTGGATTACAATCTTCAAAAGTGCAAAAGAACAAGTTTATTTTTAAGGTTCATTTGCACATTAATTATGAGTTGAATTGATTTTGGAATTTCTTCTATCAACTATCTATCATCTACTTCGGAAATAAAAATAAGACTAAGTCTTACAATACTAAATTGTAGTGAAATTGCAGAATAATCATTGAAGATTCATTTCAAATTATTCTTGATTAGTTGCAGTAAATTGATTAAGTGCATTATCTTGAGAGTTGATTGAAGTGATAAGCTGTATTTATTAGTGCATTAAAAGTGAAATATTATTAGATTCATTTGCACTATTATACTAGTATCAAAATAAATTATTTTTGTATTTTTGAAGGGCATAAAATCTTATTTGTATCAAGTGTTTAAATGCACTATTAAAGCACAGAAATATGCAACACATTGTGGCCAAGTGAAACCACAAAAAATAGGTTAGAATCCTCCAAAACTTGGAGAAGAACAAAAATAGAAATAGAAGCTTCAAATATTGAGACTTGGTGAGTCTCAAATCCAAAGCATTACAAGGTTAGATGCAAGAAAAGAAAGTGCAGAAAATTGCATCAATTAAAGAGCTTCTATCTACTATTTTCTAAGCTTGGATTTTTTATCAAAGTGTCCTAGAAAAAAGGGTAAGGTGTCTATTCATAAAAGACAACCTGAAAACCCTTATATTGTAGAAAAAAATCTACCACAAAACCAGAATTTCATATCTGAAAAAAGAGTGCAAAAGAAGGTGCATTAAGGGAATTTTATATACAATTTATGGTACATTTTATTGCACTACTCTAATCTGTTTTTTATAGCAAAGAGTAGATTTCAAAGTTCCTCAAAAGGCACAATAACTATAGGTTAAATCAGCCAAGGAAGGCCGAATGTCAACACTCTTCTTCCCAAGAAAAAGGAGTCACTCAAAGGGCTCATCTTGGATGGACGAACTTGCAAAATCAAAGCCCACATAAGGCTATCATCAAGCTACATTTACGTAGACAAAAAGAGTGCACATCTACAAAGATAAGGCATGAAAATATACACAAGAATCAGCACATTGAAGGTATATAATACAAGGAACAAAGGTGCTACATTCAAGGTCTTAAACTTGGAGAAGATCGTCCACCAAAGGAAGCACCAAAATCGCCTTTCAAAGATCCATAGCACCTCATAAATCCACCTACAAAATAAAATATTGCTTGCTAACCAAGAAACATTGCAAATTAAAGGTATGACATATGAAAGGACTTAAGGAGTTATAATATTCTCCCTGTAAGGCGTTACAGGGAAAGGACTTCATGCAGAGAGATTGAATGCCACTTGGCATAAACTTTCTAAGGCACTATTTCATATCTCAATGCTCAAGAAACCTCACATAGGAGTTATAGGGAATATCAAGGAAGTGGTGACACTTGTGATCCTCCACAAGCTTCACACAAGTGCCCACATGAGTTCCCATACATTACAGAATGGCCAAGAAGTGTTGAACAAGGAATAAATATGTTAAATAAGGGAAGGAACACTCATATGTAATGGGTGTGACACTTGTCACAAAGCACAATATTATTCCTCTATAAAGGTGCCCAGTCTAAATTTTAATGGTACAACAAAGCACAGTTAAAGCCATAAAAAGTGCATCATGGAAGGAAGGAATAAGGAGCATTAAAGGCTCCTGGTCTTGAAGGTCAAACCTTCCAATTTTTGTAGCGCCTATGTTCTAGCATTGAAGACAAGGAATTCCAAAGCATCTCCATTGATTCTAGAACCAAAGGTGACCTTAATATTGTTGTTATATCCAGCCAAAAAAAGCATCGAATAGTGAGGTGATTTAGCATCCAAAGGTAAGGTTTAATCCCATTTTATTATTGCTTTCATTTTTGTAGATATAAGGGTTATAAGCTAAGGTTAAATCTTAGATTTTAAAAGCAAAAGCTATAAGGTATAACTTATCAAATTGAAATATTATTTGCAATTTAACCTAGGAGAAATAAGGAATTCTACTTGGATTAAATTCTTTAACATTTTATAAATATTATTAATTTTCTAATTTTCCAAATTTGGGAGCCATAAGGGTTACTACATCAAATTAATTAATTTCAAATTAGAAACAATCCAGGGTATATAAAAAGAGGTTATTTAGATTTTTTACTAATGTTGGAAAATTATAATATTCTTGTCTCAAAAACTTCTAAAAAGTGGACAAAATAAATCCAACATCAAAACCTCTTCAAAATTGAAAAGTGCTTAGTTCAATAGGAATAATAAGGTTTTAGAAAAGTTGATTTTTGATCTTTACAAAATCAACCAAAATTGAGCTATATTTTTACAAAAGCACTATATCATATTCCAAAAATATCTAGGGAGTCATAAGGCATTCTAAAAAACTTGATAATAATAATATCCTTCAAATATTATCAAGTTAGGAAGATATAAGCTTTCTACAAAAACCTAAAAATTAGGTATTCATACTCTCACTACTAGGGAGACATAAGGAAGTCTACAAACCTAAGTATTAATAAAAGTTTTATCAAATCAAGCTTATATACTTCAATAAGGTATCATATATAAGGAGCTATAAGATAGACTACCAAGATTCTATCAAATTTCAATTCTAAGAAATAGCAAGAATCACTATTTCAAAGATCTATCATGGATGAAATTTTGAGAAAAACTTTTGATAATGAAGAACTATTCCATGAAGTAGAATTATACTCTCAAAACTTAATAGATACTCTAGAAGAATATGAGTATCTACCCTATAACAACAAAGAGAAATTCTCCTTATTTCTTAAAGAAGCCAAAGAAGGTAGCTTTACAGCATTGATTAACTATCTTCATGAAATTCTCTTCATAGCATGGTGGAACTTATAAAAATTGGTTATATTTTCACCAAAATAATATTTGATGATTTATCTATCATTAATTGTGTTCGACTTACTCAACACAAGAAACAAGTTGGCAATAAAGAATAATACTATTGTGATGATAGACTAACTTGTCATAAAGAAGAGATTTCACCAGCACTAAAGTAGAATCGCAGGAAGAGAATAAGAAAAAGAAAGAAGAAACATACTAAAAGGGGCCATGACATGAAGACTAAAGTAGTAGAAAAATAACCAGTACACCAAAAAGGTAAGAACATAAGGATCAAAAACAAAAATATGAGAGGACAATTGCACCATACCCTACTCATTCATCAACAATCAAAACCAAATGAAGATACTTGCAAAGAGAACTATCAAGGTGGCTGCATAGAAGATAAGGAATATGAATTTGAACAAGCCAAAGATCATCCAATGAAAGAAGAATATTTAGCTTCAGCTACAGCTTACTCTGCATCATATGAAGACACAAATTACCTTCTAGACTTGAATACAAAGAATGCAGAAAAAGAGTACAAATTTCAGGATGAAGAAGGATAAGATCCATATTGAAGACTAGAAGGATATGGGTATCTACCCTCTAACAATAGAGATAAATTCTCCTTGTTTATTAAAGAATCTAAAGAAGGTAGCTTTATAGCATTGATTAGTTATCTTCATGAAATCCTCTTCACAGCATGGTGGAACTCACAAACATTGATTATATTTTTACAAGAAGAATATTTGATGATTTATCTATCATTAATTGTGTTTGTAATTACTCAACACAAGAAACAAGCTGATAATAAAGAATAATATTGTTGTGATGATAGACTAACTTTTCATGAAGCAGATATTTTCACCAGCATCAAAGAATAATCATAGGAATAGAAGAAGAAAAAGGAATAAGGGATATACTAAAAGAGGCCATGACATGAAGACTGAAGTAGCAAAAAAAGAACCAAATCAAGACTGCTTTGAAGAAGCCAAAGAGCATCTAGTGAAAGAAGAATCTTTAACTTTAGCTATAGCTTACTCTACATCATATGAAGACACAAATTACCTGCTAAACCTGAATATAAAGAATGCAGAAGAAGAGTACAAATTTTAGGATGAAGAAGAAGAAGATCCATATTTAAGACTAAAGTCTTCAATACCCACATAATGTAATACAGGGATGTGTTATAAATAGAGTTTATTCCATCATTTGGGTTATGTAAATGTATCTTCCAAGGTACATACTTAGGACATTAGATTACTTTAGGGGGAAGTTATCTAGTTACTTCATGCAATGTAATACATGCACAACTATCAATGTGCAAGTTGTATATGTGTAAGTTGTCCCTTGCGCAACTAGGTAGAGTGTTGGCCAAGGAACCTATCTTCCTATATAAGAAAGGTCTCATTGTTAGATATAGAGAGAGAGAGTTAGGGAACATAGTTAGATAGTGTATCTGAGAGTATAGTACAGTTCTGTGTAGATCACCATCAATTGGTGATGGGTGTAATGTAGTTTAGTACCTTAATTAAATGATTATTCATTTTCTCCATAGGTACATTGTATTCTTTTATGTCATTTCTATTTACAGTATATTTCAGTTATCTAGCAGATTTACTTTCTTTCATATTATTTTGCATCTTATGATTGTTATCTCTCAATTATCCTTACATCAAAAGTTAACAGGTTTCCCTTGATGGGTATATTGCTCATGCCATTGAGAAACTATCCCTAGGTATATGGAGTGTTGTAAGCCAATACTAGAGGAGGGTGGCTTGATTTTGGGACCCTTCTACGAGTTAAGATGGAGGGTCCTAGTGAATCGAGTTTTGGAGGCCTCATCATTAAGGGAACCCTTTTAGTCATCACTAAGAAGGTTTGGAGGTTCCTCTTGATGATGGGACTAGGCCTAGTCACCATCGAAAAGGTTCAAATCCTTTACTAGCTTGATCTTGGTGAACAACTTTACCTCATGGTGATACGAGTTTAGAGAATTCTTTTAGTCTTCAACTTAGATTATCCTTGGCTAGTGTCTTATTTAAATTAGTTACTCAACATATGGGTAGGGCTTCAAGGTCCTTAATCTAATCCCTTTTGGTAACTGCTTTGTTTGACTTCCCTTTGGGACAAGGGTCTACGCCACTGTAGTGAAATATTCACTACAATGGATCCTTTATGGTGAAATATATCGATGATTAACTAGGTGCATAATGGTATAAGTAATATGAATTCAAATTCCTAGTGCCTTAATTATGAAATGAGTTATGATCTGACAAATTATGATATGGCAATCTACCATGCCCAAGAGATAAATTTTCAAGTGTCAAATCAATCTACAATAGCAAACCAACCTACTATTAACAATCTAATAATTATTAGTCAACCCATGATGAACCAACCAATGGTAAATTTGATGATTGCACCCAAAGTGAAAGTGGCACAAGCCTATGCAATGCCCATAGCATTAAAAAATAGTAGTTATTGCTTCCCTGCCTATAGAGAAATGGTGAGCAATTATCCACAGTGTCCTTAGTCTACTATTTATGAAGTATACCCCCTTCAAATAGGAAAAGAACCTAAGGTGACAAGGGAAGTTCTAGGTAATAATAGATCAACAATTCTATATATAAATCCCTACCCTTACATTGAGGAGCATTCCTACAATGGTTTGATAAAATCCTTGATATTGAAGATAAAGAGCCTAAGGAGATAATGGCAAAGGCAATGAAATAAGGGATGAAATGGACTGTGAATCAAATCATTCTTTCTCAAATGCAAATTCAAAGTCCATAGAATAATGGAAGCATTCGATTTTTTCCTATAAGGATAAGAGTATGTGATAAGAGTAAAAATTGAGTCAAAATACAAGGGATTTGGGTTCCCTTTGAGGATATCTTTCTTGTGGAGAAAACAAAGGTGAATATAAAATTAGATGATCAAACATCGATATCTCCCTCAAATGATGAATTGGAGCATACAACAACTAAAATAGGAATTGGAGTAGAATATAAAGAAGGAAACACTAGAAAATTTTGAAGAATTAAAATGTGAACCCCCTTTCATGAAGGTATTTTACTTTTTTGAAGAGGAAATTTTAGAAGAAAAATATTAAGTTCTTGAGACATCTAGGGAACACAAGGTTACCAAGTATCATCTTCCTTTCCAAGATATTGTCATGTGTGATCCTCATGAATCATCAAAGGAAAGTGAAATATTTGATCAACCAAAACATGACACAATTTTTGTTAGAGCTAGCATTGATATTAGAGACTAAGTATGAAACAAAGAAATAAAGTGAGCCATGATATGAAATGTATAACTTCATTTTGAATAAAGAAGAGTTTGTAAGGATTGGATAAATCTTATGAAAGTCCTTTTATGAAGGAATCCTTATCTTTAAGGATGAAACCCTAGAAGGAGACACTATTCAAAAAATGGATAAGGATTCACCTACAACTCCTAAGGTTACTCAAGTGATTTTAGATAAATGGGCTACATTGAGTAACAATGAAGCCATGATCCTAAAAAAGAGGTATTTTCCTAGAATATTAGGGAGTATAGCTAGGGTAAAATTTATATTTCAAAAGTTTGATGCTTTGAGGGATGACATTAAGTTTTTTAAGGAACAAAAAGAAAAGGTACCATTATTGTTGAGTTATGTTCTTGAGTTGCATAAGGTGGTCACCCAAACCAATAATCACCATCAAAACTCATCATGGAATGAAGTAAAAAATAGAGAGGCTATCACAATTGTAGAAATTCCAATACCCACCCATACTTCCTACCACTTTAGAAATTAAAATAAGGTATCACTTTCAAGATAGTTGGCATCAAAAGGTAGGTCAATATGGAATGATGAGAGAAAAGGTTGTTCTAACTTCCTGGAGAACATAAGCGTATACTGAGATGGAGGGTGAACAATATAAGACCATTTTTTACTTTTATTTACTCAAACAATATTATCCAATATATCAATACAATTTCAACAGCAGTAATAAAATAAATGCACAAATCACCACACACAATAGAGACACCAATTTAATGTGGTTCACCCAATGTGGGCTACTCCATAGAGAAATTATTTCACTAAAATTTTCTCAGTAAATCTCTTGGGAATTCTTTCCCTATTACAATGTTTATGGACCTCTATCCAAAGGAGACACCAATCTCCTAATCAAGTACATGGATCTCTATCCATAGGAGACACCAATACCCTCAGTTGATTTGTGGATCTCTATCCATAAGATAACTCCTCCTTTGCTCTAGATGGTGATCCTCTATAAGAATAATACCTCCATCGCACTGGATTATGGATATTTCTCCACTTAATACTCCTATACTCACTCATAATACCTCTATCCTCACTGCCCTAGCTAATGGATCTTTATCCACTGGAGACTATTATCCTCTGCTCTATCACCTCCAAAGCTTGATCTTAGCTCTATAAAATTTGCACTAAACATAGTCCTTTGGTCTACCACTAATTTTCTCAATATCTATCTCAAGTCTGCACTAAACACAATCCTTTAGTCTAGCACAAATCTGCTCAATCTCTATCTCTGATCTGCACTAAATACAGTCCTTCGATCCAGTATAAATCTACTCAATTTCTATCTATGGTCTGGCACAAACCTATCCTCAAATATATACCAAACTCTATCCTCAAATTTGTCCTCAAGCCTTAACACAAAGATTGATCCAATCATAAATTAACTCTGCTAGATCTGCCCCAAACCTTAACTCAAGGTTTGAAAAAATCAATCAATCAAATCTGCTCTCAAGTATTCTCAAAGACTTGCCTCAAATCTGCTCAATAAGTCCTCACTAGAACTTGTCCAATCTACTCTACAAGTCTTCATCAAGACTTACCTCAAATCTGCTCAACAAGTCCTCACTAGAACTTGTCCAATATTCTCTACAAGTCTTCACCAAGACTTACCTCAAATCTGCTCAACAATCTTTGTCTTCAAATCTGTATTATAAGCTTCCACAAAATCTCACACTAATTTTTCCACAATTCTTCTCCAAGACTTACCTCAAATCTGCTCTACAAGTTCTCACTAGAACTTCCTCAATCTTCTCAACAAGTCTTCATCAAGACTTACCTCAAATCTACATTGTAAGCTTCCACAAAAGCTTACTCAACTCAGTCCTTAAGTCCACTCTAGGACTTACTCAAATAATCTCACAAGATTTCACAAAAGCTTATTCAACTCAACTCAATCTATCATAGAAAACTTCTTCAATCACACAAACAAGCTTCACATAGAATCTTGTTTAATCTCATAGAAATATATAGAGAATGGTTAGAGACTCAATATGTTTCACACTCATAATAATGCTTAATCACTTTCAGTCTATTTTGTATAACCACATAAACATATAGAGAATGGTAAGAGACTCAATATATTTCACACTCACAACAATGCTCAATCACTTTCAATATCTTTATCAAATTAGTAAAGAACAATTTGTTTCATAGAACTTGAACTATCAGTCTAACACATCCAATCAACTAAGCTCAATCAACTCCACTCAACAAATCACTCAATAAAAGCTTAGTCAACAATGCTTGTCAAACAAATATCGCATAACAGTGATACTCATGATCTTTCACAAACCCTAGTTCAATATAGTTCTCAACTTCACATAACAATGATACTCATGATCTTTCACAAACCCTAATCAAGCATATGAAAGCTTACTCAATATTTCCAACAATGCTTATCAAACAAGATTTCTAGTATCAACTTTCATTCCAGAAAACCCACATTAATCAACATTGGATATCTCAAAACCAAACTCAACAATGCTTATCAAACAATCCATTTCACTCCAATTTAGCATTCACAACATCCAACAATATTTCACTCACAAGGAAGATATGCTCATACCTTTGTTTTGAAGAAGATTAGATCTCAAAACTTCTCTCAATCACACTCAACCTCTTTGACAATCTCAATGGTTAGATATCACAAATATGTCCTTAATATTTTCTTTCAAAAATATTTCACCATGCCAAAATATCAAAAATCAACTATGCCTTATTTCTCCTTTCAAATCAATTTTTATAATATGACTTTAAATCAACAAATAACATCAAACACCCTTGGCACACCTTATTACTCCTTTTATAAACTTTAACCACTTAAAAATCAAACACAAAAATTAAAACTTTGCATACCCTTTTATCTCCCTTGTATAACTCATAAACCCTTTTAAATATGCAATTTTCAATTAATAAAACTTTAGGAAATTAAAAAATTAATTTCCACCCTTGCAAATTTCGGATGCAATGATAAACCTTAGCAAATTGAGTGCATACCTTTGTCAATCCTTCCAAAATACCTTAGTGGGTTTCAAACACATAAACCCCTCCTTCTAAGCACCTTCGTACAATGCATGCCCACCAAGTGGGCTACATGCCTCCACGTAAATGGAAAGGCAAGCACCTTCCCTTTGTCCCTCTTCGAAGACGCAGACCAAAAAACCTTCTTCTCTTGTAAAATGAAGACCGCGTGAATCAAACCCTTAACCTTGCGCCTGCAAATGACTTAGCGCAGCCCTTGGCTGTCGATTTCACTACCCAACACTTTGGATAAGCGTTAGTGCTCCCACTTCACTTTGTTCCTTCATCTACCCTTTGAAGCTTTTAAAACACATGCGAGTTTCTTCCTCTCTAACCACAGTGCACGATTTCCTTAGGCAATATTTCTTTTGCATGGATAAAGTTTTGAAATAAAACTTACCCCTTTTATATGCAATGTGCCATGTGCTCAAAACGTCGACGATCTTTTTAAATTCGATTTAATTCGAATTGGTTAAACTATGTGCCCTTACAACCCTGACCTTAGGGTTATTTAAATTAAATCATAAACTAATTTATAATTAAATTATTATAATTAATTTAATAACTCTTAGAGTTAATCAAATTAAGTTATAAATTAATTTATAATAAAATTATTATAATTAATTTATAGTGAAAATATTTAAATTAATTTTTTAATTAATTTAAATATTTAGATCTTAACCTTAGACCTTTAATATTATAATAAAATATTAAAATATTATTTTTCTTGGGCCTTCCTATTGCTCTTTAGACCTCATCTGACCATCTTGAATATTATAATAAGAGATATTTCAATATTATTTCCCTTTAGGTCTAGAAGCAATCTTTCTCTTGCACTGCTTACTGAAAATGATTCTTGACATCCTTCCTTTTGTCCTACTCATTGAAACTGATTCTTGACATCAATAACAACAAAACCTGCTCATATTTCCAACAATATCCCCATTTTTCATTGATGGCAACCCATTTACCTTTTATCATTTCCTTTACCTCTTTTTTTTCTTCTCCCCTTTAGAAACTGATCCCATGACTGAATGTTCTCCCCCTTTTTCATCAATGGTAAAGGTCCACCTTTGGGGCTTGGGGATAAGAATGAAACTCTTATCTTAGCCCCTCCCCCACCTCGTCTTGAGGTGGTTAATTATGGGGTGGAAGTATCTCTACTCCGAGCATGCACTGATTTTTACCTTTGTCCACTTTCTTCCTTGATTGATTCTTCTGATTCCTTTTAATATTCATATTCCTGCTTGTCTCTGGAATTTGTGCTCTACACCACTTTGTTTTATGCCCATAATTATTACACTTATAACACTTAATGTTGTTTTTCCTTGGAGGTGAAAATATCTTGGGATTTCTCCTCGTGAAGCCATATCTATTCCTGTCATGAACTCTGCAATTTACTACCTTATACCCAAACTGATTACAAGAGTAGCAATACCCTTGAAAAAACTGCTTGTTTCTAAAAAAATTATATTTATGTCTTTCATGTGTCCTACACTATGTAGCCTTGTACCCAAACCTGTGACATGAGAAGCATCATCCATTGAAACTACCTTTCCTTGACCCTATTGGTCTCTTAGTTTATTTTACCTTGTGCTCCTTCATGTTCCATATGTTCCTCATTTGTGCATTGTTCCTTTCCTTGTTGAACTTTCTATTGTCCAACTCATTCTCAGAAGTCTCACTCTCTCTTACACTCTCTTCTTCTGAAGCTTCTTCTTCTTCAAAGCTTGAGATTGAATCCTCTCCTTGTTTTCTTTGTACCTGTTCAAAACCAAGTCCTATTTTGTTTGATGAAGATCTTTGTACCTTAATAATCTTATCCAAGTTCTTTGATCTTCTCCCAAACCTATGTAACTTGTCCTTAGACTCTTTTACTTCCTTCCTTAGTGAAGCTACCTCATGTTCTAACCTTTCACATTCTAAAACCTTGGCTTCTAACTTCTCTTTGAATATCCTTGCCTTAGTTATTGATTTGGTTAGATCTTCTATAAGCTTCCCTTTCTCTTCATCACATTCTTAAATTTGAAGCTTGAGTTTTGAGTTCTATTTTCTTACCTTCCTTAATGCATCAAGGGCATAAATAAGCTCACCCTCAATATCGACTTCTCCTTTTTTTTATTCTTCCTCTATTTGTTTACCTTTGGGATCATCTTCATTCCTTTTCGATTTGTCTTCAATAGGATCACCTCCTTCTTCTTCTATTACCAAAAGTAAACTTTCTTCTGGTCCTTCAAGTGTATCTTCATATTCATCATCACTAAAACTGAATCCATTCCTTGTACATCTATCTTCAAGATGGCCAAAGTTACCACACCTAAAACATTTGAGAATCATTGGTGCCCTTTTTCTAATGTCATCTTTTTCTTTTACTAGAAATAGAATTTCATCTTCTTCATTATCTGAGGATTTGTCATCACTATCACTTGAACTCTTACCTACCTTGCCTGCATAAAAACTCTTCTTACACCTTTGGAAAAACTTATTTCCTTGTGTGCCTTGTCCATTCTTGTTTTTATTTTGGTACCTTTGTTTTCCTACTTCCCTGTTCTTATGATTATGTTTTTCTTCATCATTGTTATTTCTAGCCTCTAGAAAATTAGTTGCATAGTGACCATATTTACCACAATTAAAACATCTAACTAATTTTGTACCTTTATACTTTCTTGAGTCCTTGTTCTTTCTGCCATAATTTTCTTCTTCATCATTGGATGACTCATTGCTTGAATATGACTTCTTACCCTTTGTCTTCTTAGAAACTTTGAAAGTTGCTTCTTTCTGGGGAATAGGTTCCTCTTTTATTCTCATATCAAAAGCTATGATAATTCCATGTAATTCATCCCTTGTCAAAAGTTTAATATATTTTGACTCTTCTATAACTGAAATATTTTCACTATACCTTTTTGGAAGTGACCTTAAATCTTATCACAAACATCTATTTCTTCAACCTTAATCCCAAGTTCTTCCATGGAGTTCACAACCTCATCCATACGAAGTAGATGTAGCAATTTTTTCCTCTTCCTTCATATTTAGGTCTTCAAACGTTTTCTTGTAATTTTGAAACTTTGCCCCTTTGACCTTTTTGTCTCCCTCATAGATACCTTTCAACTTATCCCAAATTTCCTTTGTTGATGTGCAATGCATAACCTTTATAAACTATATTTTATGCAAACCCTTTAAAATTCCATTCATTACCTTTGAATTATTCAGATGTAGGAGCTTACCATATTTATCTGTAGGTGGAGTAGTTGGTGGTATGTATCCATTCTCAACTGCTTCCCATATTTCATTCCTAAGTGCCATTAGGTGAATCTTCATTCTCATACTCCAAAGTACATAATTGTTCCCATTGAACAATGGTTTTGAATTCCTTGAAGATACATTCTAATAATCCATTTGTGTTCTTGAGAGTTTTTTCTTCAAGTTGTTAAACTCTTTCGAAGGAACCCGCTCTGATACCAATTGAAGAACACAAGATTATACTGAGAGGGGGGGTGAATAGTATAAGACCACTTTTTACTTTTCTTTACTCAAAAAATATTATCGAATATATCAATGCAATGTCAACAACAGTAATCAAAGCAATGCATAAATCACCACACACAATAGAGACACCAATTTAACATGGTTCACCCAATGTGGGCTACTCCATGGAGAAAGTCTTTCACTAAAATTTTCTCAACAAATATCTTGGGAATCCTTTCCCTATTACAATGTTTATGGACCTCTGTCCAAAGGAGACACCAATCCCCTAATCAATTTCATGGATCTCTATCCATAGGAGACACCAATCCCCTCAACTGATTTGTGTATCTCTATCCATAGGAGAACTCATCCTTTGCTCTGGCTAGTGATCTTCTAGAAGACTACTACCTCCACTACACTGGCTTGTAGATCTCTCGCCATTGAATACTCTTGTCCTCACTCAGAAGACCTTTATCCTCATTGCCCTAGCTAATGGATCTCTATCCACTGGAGACTATTATCCTCTACTTTGTCACCTCCAAAGCTTAATATCAACTTTTTCAAATCTACACTAAACATAGTCCTTCAATCTAGCACAAATCTGCTCAATATCTATCTCAAATATACACTAAACATAGTCCTTCAGTCTAGCACAAATCTGCTCAATCTCTATCTCTGATTTGCACTAAACATAGTCCTTTGATCTAGCACAAATTTGCTCAATTTATGTCTATGTTTTGGCACAAACCTATCCTCAAATCTGCACCAAACTCTGTCCTCAAATCTATCCTCAAGCCTTAACACAAAGCTTGATCCAATCACAAATCAACTCTGCTAGATCTACCCCAAACCTTAACTCAAAGTTTGAACAAATCAATCAATCAAATCTGCTCTCAAGTCTTCTCAAATACTTACCTCAAATCTTCTCAACAAGTCCTCACTAGAACTTGTCCAATATGCTCTACAAGTCTTCACCAAGACTTACCTCAAATCTTCTCAACAATTCCTCACTAGAACTTGTCTAATTTGCTCTACAAGTCTTCACCAAGACTTACCTTAAATATGCTCAACAATATCTGTCTTCAAATTTGTATTGTAAGCTTCCACAAAAGCTCACACTAATTTGTCCACAAGTCTTCTCCAAGACTTACCTCAAATCTGCATTGTAAGCTTCCATAAAGCTTACTCAACTCAGTCCTTATTTCCACTCTAGGACTTACTCAAATAAGCTCACAAGATTTCACAAAAGCTTATTCAACTCAACTCAATCTATCATAGAAAACTTCTTCAATCACACAAACAAGCTTCACACATAATCTTGTTTAATATCACATAAACATATAGAGAATGGTTAGAGACTCAATATGCTTCACACTCACAAAAATGCTCAATCACTTTCAATCTCTATTGTATAACCACATAAACATATAGAGAATGCTAAGAGACTCAATATGTTTCACACTCACAACAATGCTCAATCACTTTCAATATCTCTCTCAAATTAGTAGAGAATAATTTATTTCACATAATTTGAACTATCACTCCAACACTTCCAATCAACTAATCTCAATCAACTCCACTCAACCAAACACTCAATGAAAACTTAGTCAACAATGCTTGTCAAACAAATCTCACATAAGAGTAATACTCATGATCCTTCACAAACCCTAGTTCAATATAGTTCTCAACTTCACATAACAATGATACTCATGGTCGTTCACAAACCATAATCAAGCATATGAAAGCTTACTCAATATTTCCAACAATGCTTATCAAACAAGGTTTCTAGTATCAACTTTCATTCCAGAAAACCCACATCAATCAACATTGGATATCTCAAAACCAAACTCAACAATGCTTATCAAACAATCATTTTCACTCCAACTTAGCATTCACAACATCCAACAATATTTCACTCACAAGGAAGATATGCCCATACCTTTATTTTGAAGAATATTGGATCTCAAAACCTGTCTCAATCACACTCAACCTCTTTGACAATCTCAATGGTTAGATATCACAAATTTGTCCTTAATATTTTCTTTCAAAAATATTTCACCATGCCAAAATATCAAAAATCAACTATGCCTTATTTCTCCTTTCAAATCAATTTTTATAATATGACTTTATTTCAACAAATAACATCAAACACCCTTGGCACACCTAATTACTCCTTTTATAAACTTTAACCACTAAAAAATCAAACACAAAAATTAAAATTTTGCATACCCTTTTATCTCCCTTGTATAACTCATAAACCCTTTTAAATATGCAATTTTCAATTAATAAAACTTTAGGAAATTAAAAATTAATTTCCACCCTTGCAAATTTTGGATGCAACGATAAACCTTAGCAAATTGAGTGCATACCTTTGTCAATCCTTCCAAAATGCCTTAGCAGGTTTCAAACACGTAAACCCCTCCTTCCAAGCACCTTTGCACAATGCACGCCCACCAAGTGGGCTATGTGCCTCCACGCAAATGGAAAGGCAAGCACCTTTCCTTTGTCCCTCTCTGAAGATGCAGAACAAAAAACCTTCTTCTCTTGCAAAATGAAGACCGCGTGAATCGAACCCTTAACCTTGCGCCTACGAACGACTTAGCGCGGCCCTTGGCTATTGATTGCACTACCCAACTCTTTGGATAAGCATTAGTGCTCCCACTTCACTTTGTTCCTTCGTCTACCCTTTGAAACTTTTAAAACACATGTGATTTTCTTCCAATCTAACCACAGCGCATGATTTCCTTAGGTAATATTTCTTTCGCATGGATAAAGTTTTGAAATAAAACTTGCCCCTTTTATATGCAATGTGCCATGTGCTCAAAACATCGACAATCCTTTTAAATTTGATTTAATTCGAATTAATTAAACTTTATGCCCTTATAACCCTAAAAATTAAATCATAAACTAATTTATAATTAAATTATTATAATTAATTTAATAACTCTTAGAGTTAATCAAATTAAGTTATAAATTAATTTATAATGAAATTATTATAATTAATTTAAATCTTTAGGTCTTAACCTTAGACCTTTAATATTATAATATTATTTTTCTTGGGCCTTCCTATTGCTCTTTAGACCTCATCTGACCATCTTGAATATTATAATGAGATATTATAATATTATTTCTCTTTAGGCCTAGAAGCAGTCTTTCTCTTGCACTGCTTACTGAAATTGATTCTTGACATCCTTCCTTTTGCCCTGCTCACTGAAACTAGCTCTTGACATCAATGACAACAAAACCTTCTCATATTTTCAACACTTCCCAAACTATAACATCCACTCAGGGTTTTGATTATTTTTGTGAATAAACATACTATCTTCTATTATATCCTAAGGAGGCTCTAAATTGGGAAATCTTCCTTGGAAAAGGACCTCCATATGCACCATTAATTTTATTTGACTTACTATGTTTACATCGGTGTTCGAAAATCTTGAGCTCGAATATTGGCATTAAAAGGATGGGCAATTATTTTCTTGAGATTGTGAATGGGACTGTTTTTAATTATTTTTATAAATTTCTTCTCCATTTATCTTCTTCAAATAAAAAACAAATAGAGAGACAGAGAGAGATATTGAAAATCCCCATCTTATTTAAGTGAAACTAACAAGATATTTCCATCCTTTTCCTCCAAGAATGGTTGAAGATATCTCTAGGGTGAGTAGTTTCTTTCCTAAAGCTAATAGGATGAAATACCAACCTAGGAGTACCATGATAGTAAGGCAATGTGTGATATCCAAACCATTCTTAGGGAGGTAAGATTTTTCTTCCTTCTAACTTTATATCCCAATGGATGAGGCAATCTAAGATAAACCTTATTGATAGTGTAGTCATGAAATGACTATCAACACAAAGTTTGTTAAAAATGACTTGATATATGAACCTTGGATGACTTAAGGAAATGAAGTATAAAATAATAGAGATAAATAAAAGGTAACGATAAAGGGAAGATCTCCTAAAAAGAAGAAAATTTACACATAAAGAAAAGAGTGGCAATAATGAAAGTTGCTTATCTAGGAGAACAAATTTCTTCCACCATCTTCACTTTACTTCCACCCTTATTTTTTCTACTCCCATATCTATTCTCTCTTTCCTTCTAATTTCTTCTACTCCTACTTCTCTAATCATATTAACTTATTTTTTTATTCTCATCTCACCTCAAATAAGTGTATCCCAATTCTTAGGGTCATAGTAAGTTTAATAATTCACAATGAAGGGTTATCCCATAAGCCATCTTCACTCCAGTTTGCCCTATTAACATTCATGCCATCAACACTTTCCATCTCCATATAACCATGTTATAGATTTCTCCACATCATAAGTATGTTTGTGTCACTCCATATATCCATATCTCAATCCCTCTCATCATTAATCACCACCTGGTCCACATAATCATCCATGCCATTGTGTAAAACTAGTATCATTTGTGTCATTGGCTGATAGATCACCATAGGCACAATAATACTCTTTCCCTCAATAGCATCAAAACCATTAAAGGTAATCCATACCATGAATGAGCACCTCATCCTTGATGTCTATTATTCATTACCTCACCAAGTAAAAAGAGATCACCTAAGAGGAAAGATAAAGAGGAAACATCGGGCACTATGTAGGAGGTAATTAAGAAAGCATATTGATCAACACAATGCTGGTCAAAAGTCTTTCAACATCTACTACACCCATGATCTGCCAATTTTTGCAAAGAGAGCTATTGGTCATCAAGGCACTTTCAAAATAAAATAAAAAATTCAAGAGCTTAGTGGTGGGACAAGACAAGTCCCTCTTAGACCAAGTGTGCTAAGACACATAACATTGCTTAGGCTAAGTCTTTTGTGCTAAGGTACACCCCAAACATCTCAATAAGTGTAATACCTTGCTTTTCAAAGGAAATAAAGAAAGGGGAAGAGGATCTAACATCTAAGAAAAAGTGCATTGAAGTACTCCTCTTCTAATGAACAAATGAATTAGATGGGTAGGTCAAATAAGAATATGGTAATTATAAATGAAATACATATACTACAAGCTAGGGAGACTCTAGTGGTGTAAGTTGCATCTAACACTCTTGAGATTACTATTGCAAATTTGAGAAATAAGATGCAATAACTACCAAACAAGGGATTACCTAGGGTATTCTCTAATAAAAGACAACTCCAAATACAAATAATATTATCAAAGAAAATTATTGAATCAAAAATCCTATTGGAGAAGTCAATAAACTAAAGAGGGCCAAGGGAAGAGCCTCCCGAGAGATCAGTATGAGGAGTTGGTGTCAAATGCCATAATTTTGATGCTCTAAATGTACCTTATCACACTAATTAATAGGAAATTTTTGAACTTGTTACCCTAAAGCTAAATAAAGATGACCCATAATTTTACAACTTTGTAGTAGGGATTCCAATTTTGTGTTAATACAAGTGTGGAAAGAATGCATATACAACCAATAAAGATCTAATTTTAATCAAGAAATCAATAATTTATTACATAGAATAAATATGACATTGCCTCATATATACACAACAATTATGTTATATTATATTGCAGATCTGATTTGTGATCATAAAAGCCAAGTTTACAACCAATTAAATCCGTATTGAATCCTACAACTGAATCCCCTTGAATTCTTCAATTTAATCCACCTTGAATTCCTTGAATCCGTATTGAATTCCCTTAAATCGTAGATGACAATAGTGCTTGACACCAAATATTTAGACATCTTACATGCCAAAAATAACATGACTTTTCTATATTTGGTTTTCATGTTTTTTAAATTTTTACCTTTCTTTTCTATTTAGAACTCACCCATTTATAATTATGGACTTTTTGCATTGTGCAAATCATATGTAGTTTTCTATTTTTTACTTGCCTTTTTATTTTTAAAACTGCTTTTCTTCCTTTTTATCTTTAGAATTGCTTTTCTTATTTTCTCCAACTCTTTTGCATAAATAAGAGCTAGTTAAAAAATAATAAATTAATTAGTATTGATTAATATTATTAATTATTAATTAATCAATTTTGCATCACAATCTCCAACATTCCCCCTTTGATGCAAAATGGAGAAATGTCCATATTCATATTTAGCTTCACATGTACCTCCTTCAACAATCCCTTGGTCAACATATTAGTAACTTGATCTTTACCCTTGAGATACTCAATATTCATTGTCTTCTCTTCCACCAAATCTCTCGTATAGTGATGCTTCAGATAAATGTGTTTAGTATTTGAACAAAAAACCTTATTTTTGGATAACTGAATTGCTCCTTAATTATCACAAAATATTTGAGTTGGCTCTCCTTGATCCTCTTTTATATCTTCAAGAACTCACCACAACCATACTCCTTGAATGCATGCAGATGCTAAAGCCACATATTCTACCTCCATAGATGACAAAGCAACCATATATTATTTCTTGGAACTCCAAGAGATCAATCCACTACCAAGAGTGAAACAATGGCCCAATGTAGAATTTCTATCATCAATAGAACCTCCCTAATCTATATCTATGAATCCAATCAACATTGCATTCTTAATTGATTTATAATAAATACCATGATCCCTTGTTACCTTCATATACCTAAATGTCCTTTTCACCAAGGTTATGCATGGGCGAATTTCACAATTTAGCACAAATATTCGGATTTTCACAATTTTAATTTTACGAATTTTGGGACCATAAAGGTCAGCCCGTTTGCCTGAAAATTTTGAGATCAATTTTTTTTTAGGGTAAATTCACCCCATTATCATAAGTTTTACCGCCTAAGTTTGACCTTAAATTTATTAAAAAAAAATATCCCACCCAATTCGCTTCTTGTACCCCATTATATATAGCTAATCCTAACAATGCACTCATACAATTAAAACATTAAATTTCTTTGGTAGCGAGAGATACAAAGCAGATGAATGACACAACGTGACTGATAAAAGATGACTGTATTTTTACATTTCTATCAAATGTATTCTTCATATTCCTCAAATTTCTATATTTTTGCAATCAACTCTTGATATATTTTTTATTAAGAGATAAATCTCACTTGTATTGTTCCTTCTAAAATTTGAGTATTATCAAGATGAAGATAAACACTATTATTACCCAATTTTCTTCTATATAGATATTTTCATATTTCTAAAAACTACATCCAACAATAGTTGATGAACATTAACAATAATGTTGTTTTTATATGATTCCCACATTTATTTTTGTTGATAGAATTAATTATAATTTATGAATCCCCCTCAATTGTAATATATTTCCATCCTTTTTCAATTGTAATTTTGATCCTTATAAGAAGTTCCCTAGCCTTTGCATAGTTTTTAGTTGATGTTTCAAATGCTTCTACTTAAGCAAAGATAATTTTATTTTTATTATTTTGAAAAATACCACCTCAACGAACCTTTTTTAGATTTCTTTAGAAGCACAATCAAAACTTTGGTAAATCTAGTTTTCAAATATTCTCATGTTATTATAGATCAAATGAAATCCTTTATTTTAACTCCATTGTCACAAATGACCCTTCCATATATATTAAATGTTATAACCAAAAGGTTGGCACATCGTTTTTTGCACGTAAGGATTCCCATGATGAGCACCATGTCTAAAAGCATTATGCAAAAATGACAATAATATAGTTCCAATCATGGACATGATTTTGAGATCTATTTTTAAATAATTCTATTATTCATTTCAAGCCATAATTTCCAACAAATAATGGCAGACCAATCCTGTATGGAATTCATAATCCCTTAGCTTTGAAATAATTAATCCAACATTTCATCAACTCTTCCAATATTGATGGAGTTATCCAATACATTCTTATATATTTGAAAAAATAGCTCCAAATGGTGTAAGTGAAGGAAAAATAAAGTAAATTTTATGATGTTTCTAGATCCTTCTCACATAAGGCACACTTGAAAGGTCCATGTTATTCTCTTATTTGCATACTCTCTTCTACAAGAATCTTGCTTTAGATTGCTAACCAAAGGAATGTTGAGGCCTTAAGGAGTGCTCCTAGGTCCAAAATACTCTTTCAAGGGAAATCATTAGAAGGAGGAAACATATATTACTCTAAATCCTTAGCCCCTTATAATAGAAACATCTCTTGTGAATAATAAAGATCATGGTTCCCTTATCAGAATAATTGAGAAAGAAATTTTTTCTAGTTACAATCAAAGAGTCTTCAAACTCCAAGCAAGGTACAACCAAAATACTGTCAACCATATGTGAGAATACAAATATTATTATCTATGTTAAAGGATAATATAAGTGCCTTACTTGGGACTATCAATTATACTCAATTAGAAGACAAAGGTACATCATGGTTATATTTTTCATCAATTTATAAACTCGTCACAAGGTTATGAAGCATTTCCATGTGTATATATGAGAGAAAGAGAGAGAGTTAAAAACAATAAATGTACTCAAATAGAACAAATACAAATTTGTAACATGGTATATTTTCATCAATTTATAAACTTTTCATAGCAAGGCTGCAAAGCATTTCTATTAAGATATACACACGTGAATTAAAACATGTTATGTAAGGTATAGATTGACCATAGTTAGGTCCACTTTACAAAAAATAAAGTTAAAGTCATCTAAAATCATATTAGGAATTAGGCTATAAAGAACATGAAGTTGGTATGGGTTCACGTTGGATCTATAATGGAGAAACTACATTTTAATCCTCTTAGAATTTTTCTAGCACTTAGCCAAATTTTAGAATTTTAGGTATCTATACTTAATCAAAAGTAGGCCATTCAAAATCATATTAGAAATTAGGATATTAAGAATATGAATTTGGTAATGGTTTATGTGGTTTATATAATGGAGATGTTAGAGCAGGTTATTTAGACTCTAGCTCATTCTCACCTAGGGTACTTTATTTATTTTATTCCATATTTTCCCCAACTACTTATGTGTGGATATTTCTTATTTTTCTTTTAGGTATTATGGATATATTAGGTGTTGACTATTCCTAAGAAGTTATCCATTAGGTATTTGTGGAGGGTTGAGATATTTTCTCCCCATGTCAGTTACAGATCTACGAACCATATCTCACCTCCTTATTGTACGATGAATATTGATCTTCATCACTTTGTTATGATCCTACGACTGTGGTGGATCTTTCTTGCCTATTTAAACAAGGCCTCTCCATTGTACTAAACATACATTTTACATTAATATGTTATCAGATCTTTGTTCTTCTAGCATTTGCTTCCATTGTGTTCTTGTTCATTTTCATTCTCTTATGTTTGGTTAATGTGGTGTGATTCAATGCCTTAGATCCTTGTGGCTTAGATTGATGTTTGCTTCTCTTCATCACTCCTTTCAAAAGAAACTACATTTTTATCCTCCTAGGTTTTTTTTAACACTTAAACCAAATTTTAGAATTTTATGTGTCTAAATTTGGCCAAAACTTAGGCCACTTTTTAGGAATTGCATCATTAACATAAACCCCTAATTAAGGATACTATATGGAAACTCTATATTATTCTAAATCTAATACTAGGTATAGAGGTAAGATCTAAGGGAAATATATTGTTACTCCTTACCTCAAGGCCTGCACACCACCTTTCTTGGGAGTCATTAACCAAGAAAAAAAAATTATGTACCTTGGCATTATTTTCTAGAATAGAGTAAGTCTTAATATCAAAGTAGCACACCAAATTTGATTAGTTTCTCTTTCTAGAAAATTAATATCATTCCCAAAGTTGTGAATACAATGTCAATTTTGATTTTAAGTTACTTTTAAGTTCTATGGTATGTATCTTAAGGAAAGCATATAAGACCATCCTTACTTTCCATATGCCCACCATGGAAGGAAGACATAACTTTATGCTATCTAAATGTAAGGAGTATTGATGGTGCTAAAATTGGTTATGAATTTAAAATTGAAAAATGACCCATTACAAGGGCCTATGTACCCAATAAATGAATTTTCCCTTAAAGAATACACAAAAATATTTATGAGTATTATTTCAAGAAAAAAATTAAAATTAATTTTTTCTAAAAACAAGGAACTTAAACCATCTTTTGTGCACTAATAGGCATGGATATGCAAATAACATTTTCCAAATACAAATGTTAAGATGACAGTGCACCTCCACACACCACACCCTACAAAGCATACGTTAAGACCCATGCAAAGAGCATTTCATGCATATGCATGTCAAGATTTCGTATTTTCTTTACTTTCTACAAACAACCTTTCATACAAGTTTCTCTAAGTGGGGATATTCATCCCATTGTGCGCCTTCCTTTTAAAGTACATTTTTTGTCCATCCTTGCATCTACATGCCATTGCAAATAAAACCCTATGAACAACATATTATTTTTAGTTGTTGCTCCATTGTAACTTCATATTTAATGTTTTTGACTATATAATTTTTTGCCCACACATGTTTAATCCCTTGTCTATATATACTTTTTATCAAAATCATTTTTATAATGTTTATCTTATTTGAAGTCTTGCTTGAGTTGTTCGTCTTCCTCTTTCCAAATATTTTGTAGTAGTATATTTGATTTTAGTATCTTCATCTAGTAAGGGTATCCATCCCCTTTACTGGCTAGCTAGCATTTTTTACTAGTTTTTTCTTAACTTTATTTGTTTGTTAAAAATAGTTCCTCAATTGGGGTTTTACTCATTTCTCTTCATTAGGGAGGTCCTAGACTATGTATTCACCCTTGTGTTATTTGAGAATTTTTTGGTCAACTCCTACAAAGTCCTAGCTTAAACTTAAAAATGATGTTTTTTTTTGTGTGTGCTACTTAATAATAATTTCCACTTATATTCACTTCATTTACCAAAGTTGCTATGAGAATGATACACCCATGGTATCTTTACATGTTAAGATTTATTTCAGATATTTGTCTTGTTTATATATTTTGGGACTTCATCATAAAATTGCCTAAACATTTTTTAATCACTTTCATAGATGATATCATGTAGATATGTTCTCATAAATTGGTGAATATTTATCTAATGCACATTTTCCAGATTTCCCTTGTAGATTCGTTCTTCTGTATGAAGAATTATTTATGGATAAACCAAATAAATTCAATACCTAAACCTAGTAAAATTTATACCTAAAATTTCATTATGAACACTTCTTATAAGTACCCCTAACTAAGTTCACCCTTGCATCATGCAAAATTATTAGGTGGAAATATGCTTATGGATGTGTGACTTATCATAAGATAGTTGTCTCATGCACTCACGCTTTCCCACACTCTTAAACTCCATAAAATACATAACTTGTTGAGTTCATTCTATTGAACATTGTACAGGTGGATCAATGAGTTCATTCTATTGAGCATTGTACAGGTGGATCAATGAGTTCATCTATTGCTATTGGCATTCCACCATCTTCTAAGAAGATGAAATTCAAGTATCAACCACAAGAAGAAAGTATGATGGCTTCAGAATTGTCAAAGATCACTAATGTTGAAATGGTAATGGGGGATTATGAGACCCTATAAAAGATCTTACTTAAGTGAAGGTAAAGCAGTTTGAGAAACTCAAAGATCGTCAAAGTCTTAATATTCAAAGATACTTTCACATGCCCAAAGTTACTCATCTTCTATCTAATGCATCTAGATTGATTTATTGGTAATATTATTACTATAAGGGGTAAAATTTTATCTTTATCAGACCACTAGGGTAGTATTTTGGCTCAATAATCCTATAGAAGATGCAATTGTGACAACTAAGACAAAAGCAAATATGGTGTAGAAAAATAATCAAGATTCATTCCTAAAAATTATAGGGAGGAATTAGTTACAGGTCCCCAAAAAGGAAGTGTCCACACTATTATAAAAGCACCTAAAGCAAACTTCAAGAAACATTGTGATGCAATAGTTCTTCTCAACTAGATTAACGAGGAACATGAATCTTAAAACTTTAAGAATTAGATTTTCCCATTCATTAAAAGTATATTTGAAGATAGGAAACTAATTTATTGGGCTCATGTGATCTACCAAGAGTTGATTTATTAAGTTGCCAATGTCTTGACAACTAGGTCATTGTATACAACATCGTATTTGGAATATATTATTTTGAATTTTATCCCTAGTGGAGAGAATCTAGGAGTTAAAAAGAAAAATGATTAGGGGATTTCAATGCCCCAATGTTATACATATTTTCATTAAAATTTTGGAAGAAAAAGGAAGATTTCATCCATGAAAATTTCTTGAGACATTTTTAGATATTTTTAGGTGATAATAATATTATATTATCATAAGAAGTGATAAAAGAAATACATTTTTATATGTGCAAGATGTGACTCGTCTAAATATTTTGGTGTTTGTATATATAAGCAAGCCAATGACGCTTCTCATCA
The DNA here is from genome assembly GCA_028583015.1 of Wollemia nobilis. Taxonomy (NCBI): domain Eukaryota; kingdom Viridiplantae; phylum Streptophyta; class Pinopsida; order Araucariales; family Araucariaceae; genus Wollemia; species Wollemia nobilis. The sequence goes on along the minus strand of JAQPPZ010002336.1, from coordinate 2,420,586 downwards.
TGCCCATTGATGACCTTGTCCTTAAGGAATTATGGTAATAGATCCTTATTTTTCACAAGAAGGTAACTAGAGAGAACCTTAAGGGCTTAGTAGAGTTTTTGTTGACTATTGGATACTATAGTTGTAAGTCCTCTAGAAAATTAAGTAATTTAAAGGAAGAAATCCAACACTTATGCTTTCTAGTTATTTCAAAGAGAAAAAACTATGATCGAAGAGGGCTGATTAGGGCATTCTATTAAAAGAGGGAAGATGTGTTGTTAGGACCCTATCCTAACACAACCATTGTTATATACTTGTGTAGTGTTGATGTATATTTTTACCTTGGGTACCTAGTGTGTACAGTTCCATTATAATATAACCTTTACTTTTATTATGATTAGGAACTAGTATCTTGGGTCCTCTCTTTCATGTGGTCTAACCCTTCAACATTATAGTTAGAGAAAATAAGAGTCTATATAAGGACATGGTTTTGGAGTAGAATGTATCTCATATTTTTCTCAAATTGTATCAAGCTTTGCTTCTAAGGAGGTTGTGCCCTCAAAGAGGCCTGTGGTATTTATTTTTCTTGATTGATATAAGTATGTTGTATTCCCAATTAGTTATTTTGTTATTTTATTTTCATGATCATTTAGTTTATAAGCATTTTTATTAGTTCCTAAATTGATATTGTGGTTACACTTATTTTTATCTAAAGGTTCCTAACAAGTGGTATCAGAGCTCTTTCCATGGTTATATTTTGTAGTAGTAGCAACAATTATTGTCCTTTTGTCCATTTTTCTATTATTGAATGTTTTTCATTCTACTCATTTTTCATTAAATATCTTTCTAATAACAAATTATGATTTTAGTGGATTAGGTTAAAAACCCTGTGTTGGGGGTTTTAAAATATCACGGAGCTATCATTTTTGGCTAAGCTAGATTTCCCATAAAGCATATAGTAAAGTGAGAGGTTCTCAACTTCAATACCCAAGCCTTAGACAATACCTGTATATAGTTGCGAGCTCTCATGCATCCTCAGGTATATAGGGAGACCCTTTAGGAACATAAGCCTTCACCCATAGAAAGATATCAATCATTTGAGTTTTGTGGTGCATCGATAAAAAATTAGTGCCAATAAGTTACTCTCATAATTCCCTTGGAAATGGATAGTTTGGCTATGAGTATGGTGGAACCTTCCATAGAGCTCTAAAATATTGGGTCAACCACTAATCACAAATGAGATTGTATGTTAGAGAGCCCACGATATCAGAGACACATTGACTTAAGTTATCCCTATTATAAGCTTGTTTTAAGTCCTTTCCCAATCAAAACCAAAACCAAATTTAAGCATACTATAGAAGAGATTACTTCAGTTGTAGCCCAATAGTGCAAAGAATATCTAGTGTGATAGTATAAATAATATATAGTCTAACAATATAGAGAATATATAGTCTAATAGTACAAAGAATATATAGTATGACAATACAAAGAATATACAGTCTAACAATATAAAGAATATACAATTTGATAGTCAAAGTAGTTAGTTTTCAGTCATCGAAGCAATAAGTTATCAATTGTTAGTCTGACAATGTAGAGAATAATGAGTCTAATAGTAAAAATAATCAATTATCAATAGTTTACCAACAAAGAATTAGTTTTCAGTAATTAGAAAAAGTACAAAAGTTTAATTTTTCATTTTATGGTATAGTCCATTTAGATCCTCTATTTAAGCCAATCATTTTGAAATATAACTCGGATAAAATTTTTTGAGACCCTAAAGAGACTAAAAATGGCTAGTGGTACTAGAGCTACCCAAGAGCTAGAGTAATAAGGTAATTGGGTGAAACAAAGTAAAAATCATTAGTCACAAATCCTTCAAACATATCCAAACTAGACAAATTGGATAAAATTGACAATCTCAAGTCATTCAATAGGTCTAAATGCAAAATGTGAAGTTCTAGCAAGACAACCACTAGGAAGTCAAGATGGTAGTTTCAAGGGAATATCACAAATATTTACCTCTAAATAAAATTTAGAGAATGCCTAAGCTAGACTTTCTAAAAAATGATGAACATAACCCAACTAGTTGATTGTTTCAGGCCAAATAATATTTCCTCTTCATGCCACTCCCCATAATCAAAGGCTAGAAATTGCATCTTTCAACCTAGAATAGCAACTAATTCAATGCTACCAATGGTTAGAGAATATGCATTCATAGCTCTCACTTGGGTTTAATTTGAGACAAAATTACTCATCCATTTTAGACCCAGTGAGTATGAAGATTCTAGTGGAGTTCTCTCCAAGTTAAGACAAATGACATCTATTCATGACTACCAAACATAGTTTGAAAAGTTGGAAAATCTCACTAGGGGATTGAGTGCCAATTTTTTCCAAAGTTATTTTATTAGTGTATTAAAGGAAGATATTCATGCTTAATTGAAAATGTTCAAGTTAGACAACATGATGGCAACTATATGATTAACTAGGCTTGATGAGGATGAATTTATAGCACAAAAGGTATACTTTTAAACCTCCATAAGCTCAAACCTTGTTTCCATCCTAGATATCATCAAATACAGGAAATAAATCACCCCAAATCAAATGTCTCATCCAAGAAGAAATGGAGGCATGTAGGGTATAGGGATTATGTTGTAACTATGATGATAAATATTCTCTAGGCCACAAGTGTGTACAATAGAAACCATATTTACTTGATGTGGGTAAACCTTCCCTGAGGGAATCACATGACAAAGGGGAGTACCATAGAGAATAAGATCAACCTGAAGAGTCTGAACCAACTGTAAAGTGAAAAATATTGACACCAATATAAAGATAACAAAACAAAGCAAATAACAATTATGTGCACATAAAATGAATAATATTATATATTAATCATATGAGGGAGCCCTTATCTCCACTTAATACATATATGTACCTCAAATCAAGGGTTACAGAGCAATATTTGCTTTGATACAATGATTTACAATGGAGGTATGAAACCCTCGATCAAATAATAGTGGTGTATCCAGATCTTATTTGCTCCAAACAAGGGTGATTGGGCTTTTGTATCCCTATGGGACCACATAAAGTTGTAAAAACTACTAATGGAAATGTATTCTATACCTGCACACAAACAAATCACAACATAGAATTAGTAACACCTGTAGGGCCTCCACAATGTGAGGTCCACCAAAACATGAAAGTGGAAAATACTAACCCTAGCTGAAATACTTACCCAATGAAGTGCAGAAATACATAAAGCGTAAGTAAAAAAATGAAACCAAATACCTTATCAAAATATACCTGAGTTGTTGGATCTAAGCTCCTACCGGCTTGATCTGATATCGCACGGATGCCTTGAAGCATCTGAGGGCTAGTTGGACGCCCTGAAACATTCCAGGATTACCTTGCAATGTTTGGGGAATGCCTTGGAGTGTTTGTAGGCTATGAGGAACATTCTACAAAATTCATATCTGGTTCACAGAAGTTTTGGGGATCAAACAATGGATATGGTGGCAATGAGGGTTTGTGCGAGTGCAAAGGGGAAGTGATATGATAGAATTCTAGGACTCACAAAATGATGGATGATTTGACCTATTGGTTCTTTTACCTTCATTCACAAAAATGAATGATCTTTTATGATTTACCCTTTATCATGCTAGGGTTTTTACAACACAAATGGACGGTTGATATTAAAACATGATGAAGGGTTGTTTTTGTGGTTTGATAAACGACATGGATCATGTTAAATGAGTGGCCAATATTAAGTCGTGATGGGTAGCTAATATTTCTTCATATATATCTATATATATAATATTTATATTTATATAAATAAATGATGAATGGTTGTGATTTTATGATGAGTGGATGACAAGTGGCTAGGATTTGGTGTCTATAGATACCACTTTTTGTATCGCGTTGCATGAAATACAATTCATTGCAAAAACAAGAGACGCATGGTTTTGTGGAATGGATTATTTCCTTGATGCACAAGAAGACTCTAAAAATTAAAAATTTTGGTTGTAGCTTACCCCCTCAATTGGCGAATGAGTGAAGAATGAATCTCATGAGTCAATTGATAGAAGTGTGGATGATATAAATGATGTAAATGAATGTGAATGATGCAATGATTGTGAATGGTGTAATGAATGATTTTGCTTTTGCCCTAACAAAAAAAGGGGTTTTTGAAATGTGGATGATATGAATGATGTAAATGAATGTGAATGATGTATCCCAATGTGGGAAATCAAAATCAAATTTGGTTACCCCAAGTTTGGGGTGATTCTGTGTTGTTGGAAAATATACTTTTTGGCATCATTGAAATGCAAAATAATGAAGATGCAAAATGATAAAGTAAAAAAACAAATCATCCTAGGGGCCTGTTAGTGACTGTAGCAATTTCTGAATGTAAAATGAGGAACCAATCATCTTAATGGACTATTATCCCTGGTGATTGTTGCAATGTAAAAGAAATGATGCAATGAAAGTTATCCGTGTTTGTTACCCCACAAAGGAGGGCATCAATGATAACTTTTGAGCAAATTAGTCTAAGCACAGTCTCACTCAAAAAATGAGGGACCAAAAATATTTTGTTTTTAAACAAGAGGATGTTGTATAATGATATGAGCAAGCATCCTTATGGTGATCTACCCATCCTACCAAATTTTATGGATAACCAATCGCTGCAATCATAAGGGGAATAGAGTAAACCACTAGATACGAGATTCACTTGAAAATATAAGTGGATTTGACAATGATGGAAATGCATTGATGAGTGAATTGGATAATGTTGAATGATGATGTATGAGTTTGAATGAATATGGTAATGCATTTATGGGTGAATTTAATGATTTTGTGAAATTTGGAATTGTTTTGGGATATTTTGAAACAATTTGAGGTATTTTTGTGACTTTTGATCGCAAACAATAAATAAACACCCAAATAAATCCATGTTATCACAAAATGTGATGAAATGGTGTGATGAATGCTTGGAATAGTGAAAGTGGTAGTTTTGTGAAATGTTGGACCTTTTTGAGGCGTTTTGACGTGATTTAGGTGTTTTCGCAACTTTTGGTCGCAAGCAAAAATGATGGGATGATATAATGAATGCATGGATGGATTTTGAGGTGATTTTATAGGGTTCTGCTACATTTTGAGGCCTTCTAGATCCTTTTGTAGTGTTTTGGATCCAAATGCTAGCATGCATCCACATCATGCATAGATGTGGGAGAGCATCTGCCACTTGGTAGACATAGGGAAGTGTTTGAGTGCACCAGAAGACACCCTTAGGCATTTGAGTGTGCCAAAATTTGCTATAAAAGGACTGTAGGGGTAAAATTTCTATTCATTCTTGCATTTGAGAGTTCGAGAAGCAGTGTCTGAGCAAAGGAGAGAGTGAGTTTGGTGATGGTGATGGAGGGCATAGATGTGGTAGCTGGAGCATATGTGTGGGTGATAGAGGTAAGTGTTTCTATCCTTCCTATTTGATTTTGCAAAGTTATTTTTTTTCAATAATTATATGTTGATGTGTATTTGCATCTGTATTGTGCTATAGTTGAGGATCTTGGAGGCTCGACATTGATTCTCACCCATCATACCAAGGGTGAGAAAGGTGTTGCAAAAGGATTACTAGGACTAGTTCGAGTGTGTGGGATTGGTTGGGTGTGCACGAATAGAGGTGGTGAGGGCTGATGAGGGGTACCTCTCTATCTTAGCAGAGTGATGGGATCCATATAGAGGGACCTTTCAGCTCTTGAAATGGAAGATGATGGTGACACTCAAGGATGTGTATTGTATCTTTTGGGTACTTATGGAGGCATTGTGTGTCCAAGTTGGGCATGATAAGGAGTATAAGATGATATGAATTTTTTATAATGGGTGGAGGGGTGTGAACATCAGGGGTAGTGGTATCAGGTACTTGGATATGTATGTGGATGGATAGTTGAAGGCACTACCAACCTTAGTCATGTTCCTACTGGCTAATGTGTTGGTACCTAACAACACCATATGTCGGTTCCCTTGGAACATGATTCGATTGGTTTTTGATCTAATATATGAGCCTCGGGTGTATGCTTGGGAACCTGCTCTACTAGCTTAGGTGTACATGGAGTTGTATGAGGTGAGGAGGTGGGGGTGGAAGGGTTTGGGTTGTAGTGTGCTACTTCACATCTGGGGTTGGGAGCACTTTATTGTAGCTCATCCTGTGGGTATGCCATGCGAGTGGGATGGGGACCAACCCTATGCACTGAGATGGTAGATAAGGAAATATAGCTAAGTCATCTTGGTCATAGTGGCTAGGAGTGCAAATATTTGTGGGTAGGGTTGACACCATATAAGCTATACTGGAGACTATGATGAGATGCTTGATGGCCCACTGATAGAGAGCAGTTGTGGTGGGTCAAGCAGGATAGATGGGTGGTTGGTTAGCATGGTAGTGAGATGGAGTTGATCCAATTCTCATGGTGTTATGGTAGTTTGGGATACAATAGGGGGTTCTTGATGCTCTAGTGCTCTACAGGTGTTAGGCTGATGAGTTGAGCCTACCTTATGTGGAGTGGTAGGTGGAGAATTAGGATGATGAGGAGATAGATCTCCTATATGTGGACAATGTTGGGACCACTACTAACTATCATGCATGGTTCACTTCATGGAAGGAGAAAACAAACAGTCGTTAAAATAGAAACAAAAAGCCTTTTCAGAAACCAAAATGCATGCATGCACAAAGGATAAAATGAACAGTCATGCAAGGATAAAACGAATAGTCATGACCGATAAAATGAACAGTCATGGTAGAAGAATATGGTATCAATTATTTGCATGTGACCAATGTTGAGCTAGGTGCAGCGACAGTATTGTCATTGTTGTCAACACAGTCAGATAGATCGGTTGATATAATGGACAGGAGTTCAGAGGTTATTCAAAGTATGTACAGTGAAGTTAAATTCTTATGAGGATGTTTTTGATGTTTGGGTGAAGTTGTTATAGGTTGTCCAAGAAGACCGAAGTGGCCCATATGCAAAAGATAAAAGAGAAGCGAAAAAACAAAAGAAAAAAAAGTGTCACGATATTGCGACATGTTGCATTTTCATGGCCAAAAGAGAAGAGAAAATGCAAGGAGAAAAAGTGTCGCGATATCGTGACATGTTGCATTTTCGTGGCCAAAAGAGAAGATAAAATGCAAGGAGAAAAAGTTTCGCGATATCACGACATGTTGCATTTTCGTGGCCAAAAGAGAAGCGAAAGAGCAAGAAGGAAAAAGTTTCATGATATTGTGACATGTTGTATTTTTGTGGGCCAAAGCAAAGAGAAAGAGCAAGGAGAAAAAGTGTCACGATATCATGACATGTTGTATTTTTGTGGGCCAAAGCAAAGAGAAAGAGCAAGGAGAAAAAGTGTCACGATATCGTGACATGTTGTATTTTCACTGGCCGTAGCAAAGAGAAAGAGCAAGGAGAAAAAGTGTCGCGATATCACGACATGTTGTATTTTGTGGTCCGATGCAAAGAGAAAGAGAAAGAAGGAAAAAGTGGCGTGATATCGCGACATGTAGCATTTTCGTGGTCCAATGCAAAGAGAAAGGTAGAGAAATAAAAAGTGTCGCGATATCGCGACATGTCGCATTTTCACGACTCAAAAAGGGCAGGAAGGTAGAGAAAGAAAAAGTGTCGCGATATCGCGACATGTCACATTTTCATGACTTAAAAAGGGCAGGCAGGTAGAGAAAGAAAAAATGTCATGATATCGCGACATGTCACATTTTCATGACTCAAAAAGGGTATGCAGGCAGAGAAAGAAAAAGAATCGCGATATCGCGACATGTCGCATTTTCATGACTCAAAAAGAGTAGGAAGGTAGAGAAACAAAAGTGTTGTGATATCATGACATGTCACATTTTCATGACTCAAAAAGGGCAAGCAGGCAGAGAAGCAAAAGTGTCACAATATCGTGACATGTTGCAGTTTTGCCAAAAGAACAGAGTAGTAAACAGTGCATCTGATATTAGTGATGAACACCAGGATGGTGAAACTGAAGATTGCATAGTGACGTGGACCCATAAGGAATATTTAATGATTTGAAATCATTTAAGATGGTCATTACACATGGAAAGAAGCGAATGCATGCCCATGTGGAGAAAACAAACAGTCATGGAAAGAAACGGACGCATGCCCATGTGGAGAAAACGAACAGTCATGGAAGGAGAAAACGAATAGTCATTAAAATAGAAACGAAAAGCCTTTTTGGAAACCAAAATGCATGCATGCACAAAGGAGAAAATGAACAGTCATGCAAGGAGAAAACGAACAGTCATGACCGAGAAAACGAATAGTCATGGTAGAAGAATATGGTGTCAATTATTTGCATGTGACGTGTTTGATGAAATGCCTTCTAAATATATACAAAAGGAGTTACATAAAGGAGTTACAATTGACAAGTGGCACATGAGAATATGAAAGAAGGAGTTACAACTGAGAGAAAGGATGGTTATAAAAGGAGTGTTGCTTGGAGAATTTTGGTGTGTATTCCATCTTGCGAAGAGAGCGAGAGGCGAGCGAGAAGGATGTGTGTTTTGTGAATGTGGGCAATGTTGAGTAAGCAATAGACCAGTCAAGGTCTTGTAAAAGTGAAGGCATTTATATGTCAATCTTCCAGTTTTAGAATTGAAGTCCAAGTTGGTGCTTGGCATCAAGGGTTGGTGCTCCTTCTAGTTGGTGCTGGTAAATCGAGGGTTGGTGCTGCTTTCTATTGGTGCAGATAAATCAGGGGTTGGTGCTCCTTTCTGTTGGTGCAGATAAATCAAGGGTTGGTGCTTCTTGTTGTTGGTGCAGATAAATCAGGGGTTAGTGCTCCTTCTAATGGGTGCTAGTAAATTTATTGTAAATTTGGTGCTTTGCAAAGGCTGGATTTGGATGGGGGTCCAAACAGTCAATTTTTGATGAGTAGCCAAATCGGTGAACCTCTATACATCTTGTGTTGTGTGATGCTCTCTTATTGTATTTGCTTTATTTGGATTTAAGTTTTCATTGTTTCGGCTTTAAGAGTTGAAGATTTAAGTTTTAAAGAGCTACACTGATTCACCCCCCTCTTAGTGTCATTGTGAGACTAATAATTGGTATCAGAGCCAGTTTCCCTTGTCAGGATAAATCAGCTAGGGTTGATCTTGGATTAGTATGCAATGGGTAAGAAGAATAGATCCTCCTCCAATAAGGCATCTCGATCAGTTTCAATTCTGTGGAAGAGAAAATTGAACTAGAAAATATAGGAGTGAATTCTGAAGTATGTGATGAAAACCTTGAGGCTGAAGTAGATCTAGAAGGTGAGTTGATCGTTGCACTTGAAGAGTTGGGTATAGAAAGGAAAAAGAACAAAAGACTGTCCAAGAAGTTGGAAGAATATGGGGATAATATTGAAGATCTCTTCTTACAAATTCATAAAGCCAAGAAAATAGAAGAAGCTTTGAAGTCACACCTAGATGATAAAGGTGATGTATGTAGCAAACGTGAAGAGGAATCTAACAAAGTTATTAGTGATCTAAAGTTGTAAGTAGAAGAGTCCAAAAGGATTGAAGAAACTCTCAGGTCACAGATCAATGAGAAAGAGATTGTTTGTGGCAAACAAGAAGAGGATATTGTTTTATTAAGGAAACAACTAGAAGAGGCCAATACAAATATCAAATTTGAGAAGAGCACAGATTTGCTAGATAAAATGATAAGGCAACAAAGAAGCCCCATGTGTAAGCTTGGTCTTGGATGTGAAGCTGAACAACCTTCATCTTCTAAATCTGCAAAGAAGAATAAGTCCACTGCTGAAGGATTAAAGCAAGAAAAACTTGAAGTTGAATCTTCAAAAGGAAGAAAATCTCAAAGGAGATCTACAGCAAAGCAACCATAACAAAAGAGGTTCTATCACTCTCACTTTATTCATAATAATGCTTTTAATGGCTATTGTTTTAGATGCAACCATTATGGTCACAAGGCAATTTATTATGGATTGAATAACGAGATCAAAGAGTTATCTTTGGTAGAAATACATCTGTTGAACACCATGTGCAATGTTTTAAATGTAATGGTCATGGGCACATAGCAAGGTTTTGTCCAAGAACTTTTGTATCTAATCTAAGGCAAGACAGTAGATTTCATCAAACACAAAGAATGCAACATAGACAGGGAAGAAATCATGTGCATCAAAGAAAGGAAAATAATCATCCATCAAGGATGCACAAGAGACAACCACCCAAGTAGAAACGTTTTTTCACCTTTGATGGATTATACAGTAGAATGTTATAACTATCATAATTTTGGGCACATTGCAAGAAATTGTCGAAGTACATTTGCATCAAATCAATTTCGAGGAAGAAAATTTCAACCTAATGGAATGAGACAAAATAGAAAATTTCTCGAAAAACATGCACAAGCTACTGAAAAGGAAAAGTCAAAACAAGAGCCCAAAACAGTAATCAAACCAGATTGGAGAAAGAAAGAAGAGAGGAAATCGTGTCTCCTTGGACTGAAGGAGACTATTCCTCTATTGCACTAAGCAGCTCCAGGTAGCACATCCTCAGGGGGAGCAATCTTAAAGTTTGATTTTAATGCTCCTATGTTGTTTGGTTATCTGAGGATGAAATGCAAGTAATCAGGGGGAGTTTTTGTATAGTTGTCAAAGTGTGTTTCAGTTCATGTAGTTGTTTGTGGAGGTAATAAGCAGGAGCATGAGATGTTGGCTTGATAGAGCCATTTTTTAATTATTGTGAAATCTCTCTAGTGATGGTGGTTACAATAGCAGATAGTGTCAAACTGATGTGCTTCAGCAGAACAACTTGGTGAACAACTAGGTTTTCGATGCGATAGGCGATAGGCATTATCCGAGATAGAACATGCGACACGAGTCGACGTGTCATGGAAGCATAAGCTGGCAGGTTCTGGTTTTGAAGCCTGTAACATTCCCAATCTGTAGATAAAATAGAATCTGTGTTGTGAGTACGTCTTAATTCATCTACCAATATCATGGGAGTAACTTTTGCGTAGTTGAGAGTTGTGTGTTGATCATGGAAGCATTTGTGTATTTGTTTATCTTTTTGCTCATGTTTGTGATTTTTGCTAAGTGTAATAATTTTTTCCTAAGAATGTTGTGCATGGACTCAGGGGGAGTTTACAGCAGCGCTTTTGGTATTGTTGTCAAAGGGGAAGAAGAGTTACAGGAAATTGCCCAAGAGTTACAGGAAATTGCACGTGTGTTGCCAACAATTCCAAAGGGGGAGATTGTTGAGCTAGGTGCAGCGACAGTATTGTCATTATTGTCAACATAGTCAGATAGATCGGTTGATATAGTGGACAGGAGTTCAGAGATTATTCAGAGTATTTACAGTGAATTTAAATGCTTATGAGGATGTTTTTGATGTTTGGGTGAAGTTGTTACAGGTTGTCCAAGAAGACCGAAGTGGCCCATATGCAAAAGATAAAAGAGAAGCAAAAAAGCAAAAGAAAAAAAAGTGTCACAATATCGCGACATGTTGCATTTTCACGGCCAAAAGAGAAGAGAAAATGCGAGGAGAAAAAGTGTCGCGATATCGTGACATGCATTTTCGCGGCCAAAAAAGAAGAGAAAATGCAAGGAGAAAAAGTGTCGCGATATCGCGACATGTTGCATTTTTGCGGCCAAAAGAGAAGCGAAAGAGCAAGAAGGAAAAAGTGTCGCAATATCACATGTATTTTTGCGGGCCAAAGCAAAGAGAAAGAGCAAGGAGAAAAAGTGTCGCGATATCGCGACATGTTATATTTTTGCGGGCCAAAGCAAAGAGAAAGAGCAAGGAGAAAAGTGTCGCGATATCGCGACATGTATTTTCACTGGCCGAAGCAAAGAGAAAGAGCAAGGAGAAAAAGTGTCATGATATCGCGACATGTTGTATTTTCACGGTCCGATGCAAAGAGAAAGAGCAAGAAGGAAAAAGTGTCGCGATATCGCGACATGTAGCATTTTCACGGTCTGATGCAAAGAGAAAGGTAGAGAAAGAAAAAGTGTCGTGATATTGCGACATGTCGCATTTTCACAACTCAAAAATGGCAGGAAGGCAGAGAAAGAAAAAGTGTCATGATATCACAACATGTCGCATTTTTGTGACTTAAAAAGGGCAGGCAAGCAGAGAAAGAAAAAGTGTCGTGATATCGCGACATGTCGCATTTTCGTGACTCAAAAAGGGCAGGCAGGCAGAGAAAGAAAAAGTGTCGCGATATCGTGACATGTCGCATTTTCACGACTCAAAAAGAGCAGGCAGGCAGAGAAACAAAAGTGTCATGATATCGCGACATGTTGCATTTTTGCAACTCAAAAAGGGCAGACAGGTAGAGAAGCAAAAGCGTCGTGATATCGCGACATGTTGCAGTTTTGTCAAAAGAACAGAGTAGTAGACAGTGTGTCTGATATTAGTGATGAACACCAGGATGGTGAAACTAAATACTGCATAGTGACGTGGACCCATAAAGAATATTTAATGATTTAAAATCATTTAAGATGGTCGTTACACGTGGAAAGAAGCGGACGCATGCCCATGTGGAGAAAACAAACAGTCATGGAAAGAAACGGATGCATGCCCATGTGGAGAAAACAAACAGTTGTGGAAGGAGAAAACGAACAGTCATTAAAATAGAAACGAAAAGCCTTTTCAAAAACCAAAATGCATGCATGCACAAAGGAGAAAATGAACAGTCATGCAAGGAGAAAATGAACAGTCATGACCAAGAAAATGAACAGTCATGGTAGAAGAATATGGTGTCAATTATTTGCATGTGACGTGTTTGACGAAATGCCTTCTAAATATATACAAAAGGAGTTACAACTAAGAGAAAGGATGGTTATAAAAGGAGTGTTGCTTGGAGAATTTTGGTGTGTATTCTATCTTGCGAAGAGAGCGAGAGGCGAGCGAGAAGGATGTGTGTTTTGTGAATTATGGGCAATGTTGGGTAAGCAATAGACCAGTCAGGGTCTTGTAAAAGTGAAGGCATTTATATGTCAATCTTCTAGTTTTAGAATTGAAGTCTAAGTTGGTGCTTGGCATCAGGGGTTGGTGCCTTCTATTTGGTGTTGGTAAATCAGGGGTTGGTGCTCCTTTCTATTGGTGCAGATAAATCAGGGGTTGGTGCTCCTATTTGTTGGTGCAGATAAATCAGGGATTGGTGCTCCTTTCTGTTGGTGCAAATAAATCAGGGGTTGGTGCTCCTTTCTCATTGATCAGATTCTGTATGTAGCAAACATGAAGAGGAATCTAACAAAGTTAGTAGTGATCTAAAGCTGCAAGTATAAGAGTACAAAAGGATTGAAGAAACTCTCAGGTCACAGATCAATGAGAAAGAGATTGTTTGTGGCAAACAAGAAGAGGATGTTTTTTTATTGAGGAAACAACTAGAAGAGGCCAATACAAATCTCAAATTTGAGAAGAGCACAGAGTTGATAGATAAAATGATAAGGCAACAAAGAAGCCCCATGTGTAAGCTTGGTCTTGGATGTGAAGTTGAACAACCTTCATCTTCTAAATCTGCAGAGAAGAAGAAGTCCACTGTTGAAGGATCAAAGCAAGAAAAGCTTGAAGTTGAATCTTCAAAAGGAAGAAAATCTCAAAGGAGATCTACATCAAAGCAACCACAACAAAAGAGGTTCTATCACTCTCACTTTATTCATAATAATGCTTTTAATGGCTATTATTTTAGATGCAACCATTATGGTCACAAGGCAATTTATTGTGGATTGAATAATAGATCAAAGAGTTATCTTGGTAGAAATACATCTGTTGAACACCATGTGCAATGTTTTAAATGTAATGGTCATGGGCACATAGCAAGGTTTTGTCCAAGAAATTTTGTATCTAATCTAAGGCAAGACAGTAGATTTCATCAAACACAAAGAATGCAACACAGATAGGGAAGAAATCATGTGCATCAAAGAAAGGAAAATAATCATCCATCAAGGATGCACAAGAGACAACCATCCAGTAGAAATGTTTTTTCACCTTTGATGGATTATACAGTAGAATGTTATAACTATCATAATTTTGGGCATATTGCAAGAAATTGTCGAAGTACATTTGCATCAAATCAATTTTAGGGAAGAAAATTTCAACCTAATGGAATGAGACAAAATAGAAAATTTCCCAAAAAACATGCACAAGCTACTGAAAAAGAAAAGTCAAAACAAGAGCCCAAAACTGTAATAAAACCAGTTTGGAGAAAGAAAGAAGAGAGGAAATCGTGTCTCCTTGGACTGAAGGAGACTACTCCTCTATTGCACTAAGCGAGATCCGGGTAGCACATCCTCAGGGGGAGCAATCTTAAAGTTTGATTTTAATGCTCCTATGTTGTTTGGTTATCTGAGGATGAAAGGCAAGTAGTCAGGGGGAGTTGTCGTATAGTTGTCAAAGTGTGTTTTAGTTCATGTAGTTGTTTGTGGAGGTAATAAGTAGGAGCATGAGACGTTGGCTTGATAGAGCCATTTTTTAATTATTGTGAAATCTCTCTGGTGATGGCGGTTACAATAGCAAATAGTGTCAAACTGATGTGCTTCAGCAGAACAACATGGTGAACAGCTAGGTTTTCGATGTAGTAGTTGATAGGCGTTATCTGAGATAGAACATGCAGCACAGGCCGACGTGTCATGGAAGCATAAGCTGGCAGGTGCTGGTTTTGAATCCTGTAACATTTCCAATCTACAGATAAAATAGAATTTGTGTTGTGAGTACGTCTCAATTCATCTACCAATATCATGGGAGTAACTTTTGTGCAGCTGAGAGTTGCGTGTTGATCAAACTATACTAAATAAGTAAAATCAAGGTACAATAAGAATTATAATATGATGAGCAGTGATTAGAGTTCTTATCCAAGAAGACTTTATGACAGAAAGAGTACCAGTGGAGGTGCATTCTATCTTGGAGACAGGTTGTTCACGTGGCACAGTAAGAAACAAGATTCAGTCTCCTTATCCACAACAGAGGCAGAATATATTACAGCGACAACGTGTTGTGCGTAGGAGAAAGTTGTAGAAGGTGAGGTTAAGTTGGCTTTTGTTCCAACAACAGAGCAAGTAGCGGATATCTTCACAAAATCATTGTCCAAGGAAGTCTTTGAGTACCTTCGCAATAAATTGGGAGTGGTCATGCTTCCCAAGAATTAACTAGCTATCGGGACCACATTCTCAAGGGGAGCATTTGTGTATTTGTTTATCTTTTTGCTCATGTTTGTGATTTTTGCTAAGTGTAATAATTTTTACCTAAGAATGTTGTGCATGGACTCAGGGGGAGTTTACAACAGCCCTTTTGGTATTGTTGTCAAAGGGGGAGAAGAGTTACAGGAAATTGCACAAGAGTTACAAGAAATTGCACGTGTGTTGCCAACAATTCCAAAGGGGGAGACTGTTGAGCTAGGTGCAATGACAGTATTGTCATTATTGTCAACACAGTCAGTTAGATCAGTTGATACAGTGGACAAGAGTTCAGAGGTTATTCAGAGTATGTATAGTGAAGTTAAATGCTTATGAGGATGTTTTTGATGTTTGGGTGAAGTTGTTACAGGTTGTCCAAGAAGACCAAAGTGGCCCATATGCAAAAGATAAAAGAGAAGCAAAAAAGCAAAAGAAAAAAAAGTGTCGCGATATCGTGACATGTTGCATTTTTGCGGCCAAAAGAGAAGAGAAAATGCGAGGAGAAAAAGTGTCGTGATATCGCGACATGTTGCATTTTCGCGGCCAAAAGAAAAGATAAAATGCAAGGAGAAAAAGTGTAGCGATATTGCGACATGTTGCATTTTCGCGGCCAAAAGAGAAGTGAAAGAGCAAGAAGGAAAAAGTGTCATGATATCACGACATGTATTTTTGTGGGCCAAAGAAAAGAGAAAGAGCAAGGAGAAAAAGTGTCGCGATATCGCGACATGTATTTTCGGGGGCCAAAGCAAAGAGAAAGAGCAAGGGGAAAAAGTTTTGCGATATCGCGACATGTATTTTCACTGGCTGAAGCAAAGAGAAAGAGCAAGGAGAAAAAGTGTTGCGATATCGCGACATGTTGTATTTTCATGGTCCGATGTAAAGAGAAAGAGCAAGAAGGAAAAAGTTTCGCGATATCGCGACATGTAGCATTTTCGTGATCCGGTGCAAATAGAAAGGAAGAGAAATAAAAAGTGTCACAATATTGCGACATGTCGCATTTTCGTGACTCAAAAAGGATAGGAAGGCAGAGAAAGAAAAGTATCGTGATATCATGACATGTCGCATTTTTGCGACTTAAAAAGGGTAGGCAAGCAGAGAAAGAAAAAGTGTCGCGATATCGCGACATGTCGCATTTTCGTGGTCCAATGCAAAGAGAAAGGTAGAGAAAGAAAAAGCGTCACGATATCACTACATGTCGCATTTTCATGACTCAAAAAGAGCAGGCAGGCAGAGAAACAAAAGTGTCACAATATCGCGACATGTCACATTTTCGCGACTCAAAAAGGGTAGGCAGGCAGAGAAGCAAAAGTGTCGCGATATCACAACATGTTGCAGTTTTGCCAAAAGAACAGAGTAGTAGACAGTGTGTCTGATATTAGTGATGAACACCAGGATGGTGAAACTGAAGACTGCATAGTGACATGGACCCATAAGGAATCTTTAATGATTTGAAATCATTTAAGATGGTCGTTACACATGGAAAGAAGCGGATGCATGCCCATGTGGAGAAAACGAACAGTCATGGAAAGAAACGGACGCATGCCCATGTGGAGAAAATGAACAGTCGTGGAAGGAGAAAATGAACAGTCATTAAAATAGAAACGAAAAGCCTTTTTGGAAACCAAAACGCATGCATGCACAAAGGAGAAAATGAATAGTCATGCAAGGAGAAAACGAACAGTCATGACCGAGAAAATGAACAGTCATGGTAGAAGAATATGGTGTCAATTATTTGCATGTGACATGTTTGACGAAATGCCTTCTAAATATATACAAAAGGAGTTACATAAAGGAGTTACAATTGACAAGTGGCACATGAGAATATGAAAGAAGGAGTTACAACTGAGAGAAAGGATGGTTATAAAAGGAGTGTTGCTTGGAGAATTTTGGTGTGTATTCTATCTTGCGAAGAGAGCGAGAGGCGAGCGAGAAGGATGTGTGTTTTGTGAATTGTGGGCGATGTTGGTTAAGCAATAGACCAGTCAAGGTCTTGTAAAAGTGAAGGCATTTATATGTCAATCTTCTAGTTTCAGAATTGAAGTCCAAGTTGGTGCTTGGCATCAGGGGTTGGTGCTCCTTCTAGTTGGTGCTAGTAAATTAGGGGTTGGTGCTCCTTTTTGTTGGTGCAGATAAATTAGGGGTTGGTGCTCCTTTTTGTTGGTGTAGATAAATCAGGGGTTGGTGCTCCTTTCTATTGGTGCAGATAAATCAGGGGTTGGTTCTCCTTTCTGTTGGTGTAGATAAATCAGGGGTTGGTGCTCCTTCTAGTGGGTGCTAGTAAATTGATTGTAAAGTTGGTGCTTTGCAAAGGCTCGATTTGTATGGGAGTCCAAACAGACAATTTTTGAGGAGTAGCCAAATCGATGAACCTCGGTACATCTTGTGTTGTGTGATGCTCTCTTGTTGTATTTGCTTTATTTGGTTTTAATTTTTCATTGTTTCGGCTTTAAGAGTTGAAGATTTAACTTTTAAAGAGCTACACTGATTCACCCTCCCCCCTCTCAGTGTCATTGTGAGACTAACATGTGCTACTTCACATCTAGGTTTGGGAGCACTTTATTGTAGCTCATCCTGTGGGCATGCCATGTGAGTGGCATGGGGACCAACCCTATGCATTGAGATGGTAGATAAGGAAATATAGCTGAGTCATCTTGGTCATAGTGGCTAGGAGTGCAAATATTTGTGGGTAGGGTTGACACAATATAAGCTATACTAGAGACTATGATGAGATGCTTGGTGGCCCACTGATAGAGAGCAGTTGTGGTGGGTCAAGCAGGATAGATGGGTGGTTGGTCGGCATGGCAGTGAGATGGAGTTGATCCAATTCTCATGGTGTTATGGTAGTTTGGGATACAACAAGGGGTTCCTGATGCTCTAGTGCTCTATAGGTGTTAGGCTGATGAGTTGAGCCTACCTTATGTGGAGGAGTGGTAGGTGGAGAATGAGGATGATGAGGAGATAGATCTCCTATATGTGGACAATGTTGGGACCACTACTAACTATCATGCATGGTTCACTTCATAACCTCTGTGAATACTGAGTCAGATGGTTGATGAGGGAAGTGAAGATGATAGGGATGTGGTACCTGAGGCATAGGAGACTCTTAGATAGTAGATATATAATTAGTCTGGCAGTGGAGGGAGGCAGGCAAGGGTTACAACAAAGCAACCTCCAGATATTGGAGATGATGGTGATGGTGGGAATGATATGGAGGAGTTTTTGAAGAGATCTCTTGGTCATATTGACGAGTGGACTAATCTCCAAGTTGAGTAGGACCAACTTCGATAGATGATTATGGAGTGAGATGCGATGATAGCAGCTCGAGATGTCGATATTTCTCAACTATGGGTGGATCTAGAAGTATGTATGGTGGTAGGTGGAGGTGAGGATGCGATAGCAAGGCTCCAAGCAAAGCTATCTCAAAGGGATGCTCATTAAAGATAAGATGTGCTATATCTTAGATTCTAGGAGGGCTACATTCAAGAGCTAGAGAATCTACATATGCAGCATAACATTGATCTGCCAATGCAACCTTCCTCCTCCCTAGCAGGTTCTATTAGGCATAGTGACTCTAGGCATAGTGATTCTCGATCTAGAGCTCCATCAAGATCACAAGGGTCTACCTATGGGTTCTAGCTAGTCACTTGATGCACTTTTGTATCAAAGCCTTAGTGCTTCATTGTATATAGCCTTCAGGCATTCTTTGTATATGTGATTTATATACATGACCTTTATTTTTCTTTATGACTTTATGTGAATGTTTATGTGAAAGCGTGTGTATATGATGTGGTGAATGACAATGTAATTATGATGTATATAAATTAAAATAATGCAAATGAAATGATTCTCTAATGATAATTTGTAGTAGTTTAGATTTTTCTTGACCATATTTATTGTTGTTGCTTAAGTAGGGTCACCAATATTTAATGGTGGAATGTGGAGTGAAAGACTCATGTAATGATGTGTTAATGATATGGATGTTGTTTCAGTTTATGGATGATTGATCTAGAGTTTTTTTACAGAGACTCAAACATCCTAGTGATGTCAAACAAACTCACTAATTTCTATCTAAATTCTCCAAGACCAAATGTGTGTGTAGTGAAATGTTCATTTACCAATCATGAGCATGGTGATGACTCAATTCAATCAAGAACTAATGTGTGTGCAAGTGAGTTCATTAACTCATCTTGGAAAATTGAGATAAAAATCATCATGGAGAAGACTGAGAAGCTAGCTTGTCCTTATGTGTGGTCAGATATCTCTTCGAGAGAGATGTGTTGCCATGCATGAGTGTACTCCACTGCTAGTCAAGCGTTTATAGCCTCGATGGAGATTAGCTCCATAGTCCAATGGTATGATCTCTAAGCTTTGGGGAATCAGACTACTTAACCATATGGATGGAAATGTAGTTTTATCCTTGCTACTTAAGGATATGTGGTGTGTGGTTGATAAAAGAGTCAGAGCTTTGGGGAATCAGATTCTCAACCTCGGTGTGATGTGAATTTTATCCTATCCTTACTACTCATTCTTTTATTTGGAAGTGTTGATAGTGGTGAGGACCACTCTTTTGATTTTGGACTATGTGCATAATGGAACAAGCAAGGATGACTTTTTTGATTCAAGGTTCAACCCAATCATGGTGTTATGTCTCTTTGACACAAGATATTTTTAATAGGTGTGAGATGTATTTGGTTCAAGAAGGTTATAGTCAAATCCTAGAACTCAAAATTTTCTCAATAGAAATGTGCCTTGGTCCTAAAAAAAAATCGATATGTATTGGAGGTTGAACTAGGATTGGTTGTGTTAGAGTTAAAGTGCACTATGCCTTCAGTTTGACACTTGTCAGTTTCATTTGACAAGTGTCATGTGTTGAATATAGGCTTATGCCTATATATTGTAACTCATTTCATGAATAAATCAATCCCCTTCAATTTTCCCTCCTAACATTTGGTATCAGAGCTCCAGGTGGTCTCCTGAGCTTGTGAGCTTGAGGGGGGATTTCCCTCATGGAAATCCTCCCTCCCCCCTCATTTTTTTCCTTTTGGCCATTTTTGAAAACTGAGGGAGTATGCTCTCCATCTTCGATGGATCAAAAACCAGAAGTTTTTCATGGCTGCAAAATCTATTTTTTTCCAATCCCTTGTTCTTCGTCCTACTCTCTGTTCCGGATATTTGCAGGGCTGAATTGATTTGGAAAAAAATTTCTGCTGCAGCAATTCCATGCACGTTATCGGTTTCTTAGAAAACCCGATGAGAGTCCTCTCCAACAAAGATCTGGGAGCGACTCCGTGCCCCGTCGACGATCTTTTCATTAGTGCAGCAATACATATCTGTTCTGAAGGCCTGACACGCACTCTTGCAGGCTATCACCTCCTTCTCGGCGTTCGTCACCTGCATCTCACGCGGACAAGACCGAAGCAAATTGGCTGTACACATGGATTCACCGCATCCCCCACGACCTCCGAATGCAGCAAACCGCTAACGGCACGTTGAAGCCGTTGGACAGACTGACGGTATAAGAAGAAACATCGTCGGCACGTATTTTGGTGCCGCTAGGGTCTATGAACAGTTTGGTGAATTTGCAGGCATCTAAGCGACACATGGCAGCTTTAAATCTACCTCTTCGTCATGTTTATCTTCATAATTATCCTTTTCTGCTTCACCGTCTTCGCCTTCGTTGTGACAAACAAGGGAGCGGGAGAAACTGTTTCCGAGAGGGGATCTACCTTTTCTAACTGGTTGCAGAAGCGCGTGGAGAAGGCCAGCAACTGGCACAAGATCAAGAGCTGCATTCAAGACGCCAAAGTCTGCAAGAGCCTTGCCGACGATGACATCAATGAATTGGCAATCTATAACTTACAGGCTTAAATATGTTTCATATGCGAATAATATAGTTTCCTTCCCTGTTGCCTGTGAGCTGGCTGCTTGTATTCTACACCTATTCAGAATATGATCACAAATTCATTATTTTCCCTAGTACATTTATTGGGTTACATTTGATTGTTGTTTGCTGTGTTACCCTTCTGAGTTCTCAGTCATTATTTTCTAAATGGTATCAAGGCTGCAGAGGTATTGTCAAATACTGACATCAAATCAGTGTTGGAAAGGACAGCAGCGACGACGAAGTGGAACGGTGGAGGAGGCGGTGCCGCCGGGCTGTTTGGTAGCAGTGCTCACGGTGATGCGATATGGAGATGCTACGTTTAGGTGGCAGTGAAGGCGGAGCTCGTGGGCCGCTTGCCTCTGGGGCTCTCCCCCTCGATCCGCTCGGCCAGTTGCACTCATTAATGGTAATGGATCCATGAGTAAAGTCTATGTGGGACTGCATTCAACACTAAGGAGTTTAAAAGTTACGTTGTGCTAATTCTGCGCACGGAGGAGTGGAGTTGGCACTTTGTTGTCACTCCATTTTCACTCTAGTACTTTGGTTTAGATAATGCATGCAACAGATCGATGACCACGACGGAAAAGCAATGAGCGGCGACAATTTCTGGCGTGATTGACAGCCGAGAACAATGATTGACAGCCGAAAACAATGAGGAGGAAAGATTGTCATTTTTAAAAATTACATATGTTTTGATATTTATTTAAAAATGAAGGGTATATTTTTTTAAAGGCAAGTTTTTTATTAAGTGGTAGAATCCACTTGTTTTTTTTTGGTATGGGGAACAGTAAGACTGTGATAAATGACCGAAATATGGCCAATGTAATGTTTAATACTGTTTCTTTTTTCCGCCTGTGAGCGATGCCGCTATTGAGCGATGTTGTCTTTTTTTTGCCTTAGATAGGCATTATGGTTTTTTCAAATGATGAAGGCCCCTTTGATGGTGGAATATAGGGGTATTTATAGTCGTTGGAAATGGTTTTCCACGACGGACACATTGGTGGTGTCAAATTGTAATTTTGAGGCTATTTCAGTTAAGTTTTTTAGCCTCAAAATTTTTCTACCTTGGAGTGCACTCTCGGTTGTACCCGACACTCCCAAGGTAATTTTATTTGTGATCCTTGTACCTAGTGACATTTTCTATACACTTGGCGAATGTAGCGGCTGGTTACCCATGCATTTCGGTGGGATGACATGGTCACCATAAGGACACTTATACTAGGGACTACAGACAAAGACACCCTAGACTCTATCCGAGGTCATTTCCGGATCTACTTCTGAAGACTACAGACGAAGACACTTCAGAAGATTCTCTTCTTTTCTTCTTCTCTCCTCCTATTTTGATCTTTGGCTCATTTTTATTGTATTGAGTACATTTTCAGTAGAGACCGACACTCTTATATGGCAAGTTTTTCCTTTCATTAGGTGCATTTTTGTTAGAGACCGACACCTTCTAGATTGAGTTCACCATGTGGTGAATCTAGTCAGTGACCTATGAGAGGCAACATCCTCTGTGGATGACCTGCAGAGGCAATAGACCCAGATGTGAGTGTGGCAGAGCAAAGCACAGAGATATCAATTGGCATTCATGAATCTTCGTGCTTTGGAATGTGTAGAGAAATCTCATCCATCACATCTGGCTAGTAATATATGTTTCGGGTGAGCCACAGATCACATCCAGCGACCATAAAAAAAAATTGTATCAATCAATAATAAAGGCCGCGAGCATGGAAAAAATATCTGTCTTTGATTCTGCAGTTCCTCACAACATCTACAATCGCAACCCAATAGTTCATTTCAAAAATAGCTTCATAAAACTTCATCAAACACCGCACGATCATCGAATACCACATAAAACTTCATATTTGTAGCAGACATCACCATAACAGCACTCAGTGGGCAGTGTAATAATTGGACGACGAGCGGGAGAAGGCGGCCATCATGGAAAAAAAATCGTTGACAGGGCACGGATAGTACACCGTGGAACTGGAGCGGCTGAAATCGAAGTCGAAGCGGTGGTGCGCGCGATGCCGCAGGTGGCAGCAATGGATACGACGACGGTTCTCGCTTTGGTGGCGGCTCCGGTTGCATAAGTGTCGTAAACTGGACGTGGCATAGCATGGTATAGGAGATAAGGCCCCACGATGAATTGGGCAGTTTGGATCGAAGCATTCTGCCATCGAAGAAGGAGAATTTAATGGTCGCGAAGACGGAACTGGCGGTCGTTAAGTGGAGACTGAGTGCACCGGGCGATGTGTGTAGAGTCTTCTGCAACACAATATTCTGAGCACGCCGAGCAGACCTTGACAAGTGGAAAAATCGAGTGGTTTGCTACTCTATGGCGTCGCGTGAAGTTGTCATCGAATGGAGATATTTTCTGCCGTGGTCTTCATTTGAATGTTTTTTTTAATTCCTCTTTTAAATATTGCTTCATAAATCATGGGTGGGGCCCTTTATTTAAAACCTGAAACATTTCAATTTTTAATAAGTAAGGGGGCATCTTATAAAAAGTATAGAAAGCCACAATGTAATGGGGGAAGCAATTTATAAAGTATGGGGGCATGTTATTATTAAAGTGGAAGGAGACCACTTTGATTTTTGAGTCTATTTTTTATTCCGCCATAGTGCGATGCCAGGAATATGATATTCCTGAGGGAAATTTTGTTGCCTTAGATAGGCATGTTGGTTTTTTTTTCACATGATGAAGGCCCCTTTGATGGTGGAATATAGGGGTATATATAGTCGTTGGAAACAGTTTTCTACGACGGACACATTGGTGGTGTCAAATTGTAATTTTGAGGCTGTTTCAGTTAAGTTTTTTTAGCCTCAAAATTTTTCTACCTTGGAGTGCACTCTCGGTTGTACCCGACACTCCCAAGGTAATTTTATTTGTGATCCTTGTACCTAGTGACATTTTCTATACACTTGGCGAATGCAGCGGCTGGTTACCCATGCATTTCGATGGGATGACATGGTCACCATAAGGACACTTATACTAGGGACTATAGACAAAGACACCCTAGACTCTATCCGAGGTCGTTTCTGGATCTACTTCTGAAGACTACAGACGAAGACACTTCAGAAGATTCTCTTATTTTCTTCTTCTCTCCTCCTATTTTGATATTTGGCTCATTTTTATTGTATTGAGTGCATTTTCGACAGAGACCGACACTCTTATATGGCTCGTTTTTCCTTTCATTAGGTGCATTTTTGATAGAGACCGACACCTTCTAGATTGAGTTCACCATGTGGTGAATCTAGTCAGTGACCTACGAGAGGCAACATCCTCTGAGGATGACCTGCAGAGGCAACAGACCCAGATGTGGCTGACCCTGAGGCACCCATGATGACCCTGAGGCACTTAGACGGCTGACCCAGTGGCAACAGACCCGTTGAAGTGGCTGACCCTGAGGCAACAGACCGAGATGTATACACAGTGGATCTAGCATTATTCACAGTTGGAGAGCCAAGAGCACAAAGCATGAGCCTAGACCAAAAAAAAAAAAGAGGATGATAGGTTACTTTTTAGAGAAGTCAACATTAAGGGGGAATGTTACCTAATGTTGACTTGCTTTGTTTTTTCTTTAGTTAGGATAGTGCACTTTAAGGGGGAATGTTAGAGTTAAAGTGCACTATGCCTTCAGTTTGACACTTGTCAGTTTCATTTGACAAGTGTCATGTGTTGAATATAGGCTTATGCCTATATATTGTAACTCATTTCATGAATAAATCAATCCCCTTCAATTTTCCCTCCTAACAGGTTGAGTGACCGAAAACATCTAGGAATTATGGAATGATAGTGTGAATTATGTCATGGCTTACAAATTGTGTATATTAACTCAAGGGTGCCCCTGATTAAGGCAACAAAACTTACTAGATCAATTTTTATTAGAACTAAGCAAATGATCCCTAATATGATGGGTGGAATGTGCTGAAATAATAATGAATGTGAGTATGCAGTGTGGATGTATGATTTGTAATCTGTATGGATGATTTGATTTTTTTAGCCATATATATACACATATATGAATCATATTAAGCATAGCACGCTCTCAAGTGGATGATGTTATCAAACTCTTCTGGCACAGTCTCTTCTATTTATGCCTGGAAAATAACATGATCCAAGGGTGAAGGCAAAGGTGAAGGTGAAGGTGACAGAGGAATGTAAACAGTGCAATATCTTAACAATTCCTCAAAAATGATGAATTCAAAAAAGGATGTTGGTGATGAAATTTGTTCCATATCAATGAGGCTTATGTCGATAGGAATTATTTTTTCCAAATCGTATGGATTACGAAGTGGTGCAAATAAGTCAACATGATTCATGATGACTTAGTGGGGGAATGGTGGTAGTAGTGTGAAGGGTAATTCATATTGCCTCCTAGAATCAACAAGGGAACTCTGAGAACCTAGATAGTTGCGAGCAATACGTAAAAATGCAAATGACAAGGACATGCAAGTGCAATGCAAATATTTGCGTGTGTGTGTATTTTTTTAATGTACATATGTTACATCAAGTTGTTGTGAGATGATCAATGAAGTGGAGGTGGTGGTTCACTGGTAGGCTCATCTCACTCCCTTAGGAGAATAAAATAGAAAATGGGTTGATGAATAGGGAACATTCTGAAATAATACTCATTTTTTTCAATGAATGATGTGATTGGGACCGATTCCTCTTTGGATTCATCTAAAGCTATCAACATGACATCGTATTATTCATATGGTTTTTCAAATTCATTGTTGTAATTGGTTTCCTCTTCTAAATCTAAATGGAGACTTTGAAAAGCTTGTTAAAAAAAGGAAGTGGAAGAATATGAATGGTAATCCATGCCTGAACGATCATGTGCTTCTTGATATTAAGGTTCAATGATGTCACGCATACCCTGTTCATGTCATCCTAATACATATCCTTGCCAATTAACCTGATAAAATATCAATATGGGAAATCAGGATTGGTCATGTGCAAGGTTGGCAGAGGATGGTTGCTTGGGTTCTTCTAGGGGAAGTGGATCAGACGATGAATCAACCCCCCATATATAATATTGATTTTGTTAGGGGATGAACCCATATTATACACCACTCCTATGGATAAGGGTGGGTTACACAGGCAACTGTAATCGCTAATAATTTAGATGTTGAGTGGTGTAATTATGACATTTTGAACCCCATACTTGCCAATACTAGGACTAGAAATGTGGACTGCAACTTGTGTGGGTGATGATGTGGGTAGAGTGGATATGGATATGTGGTAGTCTAGGGTGACTTGTGGTTCAAATGATGGGAGAGATGTATGTTGGAATGGCATCTCACAATCTGTTAAATCAACTTGTGATACGTCGGTTGGTGGAGATGAAGATGGATTTGGCTGAAGAATTTGATGGATGACTGATGATTCTATTATGGATGAAATGACAATGGGTGTTTGCAAATATGATTGTGTGGATGATGATGTATTTGGTAGTGTGGATGGTGTGAATTATGTAGAGGTATGTCCCCTTTGTATGGATGTTGACGATGATGATTGGGTTCGATCACATGTACATGTTATCGATTGTGATGATGGTTGGGATCTGGAAGTGGAAGCTTGATGTGGACTGGTGATGGAGAGTTCCTCTCAAACAGATGCTTAGGATGAGAAATTTTGAAGTGAAGTGGATGGTGTGGTTGATGGGACTAAGGACAAGTGAGTGGATAGAAGTGTAGACTCATATGGATTGGAGATGAATTTGCAGTATTTGAATGGTTCAATATCTATTGATATGCAATGAATCTATCCCTCATGCATGTATTTCAAACATTTATGTAGTATGAAGGGAACACATTTCATCTCCCTTATCCAAGGGTTTCTAAGGAGTACATTTTAGGCCATGGACCCCTCCAATATATGGAATATAGTGTACAACATCTTAACCCCCACTTTTATGGGTAAGATTATAGTGCCAATTGTAGAATATAGAGCATAATTGAATGATCGCAAGGTGAAGGTGGATTTGGTGATGT
Organism: Wollemia nobilis; assembly: GCA_028583015.1. Lineage (NCBI taxonomy): Eukaryota > Viridiplantae > Streptophyta > Pinopsida > Araucariales > Araucariaceae > Wollemia > Wollemia nobilis. Next base: position 2,393,543 of record JAQPPZ010002336.1, on the reverse strand, counting down.
GTAAAGGTGGAAGATTGAGATGTTGGAGGGCTGAGGTGGTAATGATGTTGATGGATGAGCTAGCGTCAATAAATTCTCATTTGAAAGTCTTCCTATCAACTTGACTCATGATGTGTAATGGAGGATCCAGTGATTTTGATGATATTGATTTGATCTCAAAATCATAGAATATGGTAGAGGGGCTCCATACATGTTTGAATGCTCCCCATGAAAATTTTAAAGGCATTAGAGTCTTGATATTGGATTTCAATGGATTTTAATATCTCCATTAATGTCTCACGATGTGGGGGAGATTGTTGTATAAGCTCATAGATGAATAATCTAGATGAAGCTATTTGATACTAGTTGTTAACCGACTGCTCAGTGTGATGATAGGTCTTTGTGGAAAGCTTGGGGGATGAATAGGTTGGGATGGATGACTTGGAACGTGAATTGGTTGAGATGAATTGGCAAAAAAATTAATGGGTGAAGATGAATTAGCAAGTTGTGAAGACACATTTGCTAGTGGTGCTATGGGAGGTTGAACTACTTGAGGTAGCTCACTTTGGTGATTGGTTCTTCGTTGACCTTGGGTTACCACGTGGATAGCACCCACAAAACCTTGGTGCTATTACACATTATTGAATTGGTTAGGGGGAGTCATGGTATTTTATCCCTCTATTGTTTGTTGTGTTTCCTCTTGATGAGGAAGTGGTGTTTGGTAGATACCAAGATTTTGATTTTGTTGTGCTAAGGGGTTATCCAACTTAATGGCCCCTAGGTCTATCAAGTCTTGCACCATGTCTTTAAATGTAAAGTAGTTATTAATATCATACCCCTTCTATTGATGGAAAGTACAAAATAAATGCTCCTTATAGTCCTTGCCATGTTTGGTTGGATCATTTGGTTTAACTTCAGGTAAGGTATTAGCATTGGTGTCATACAACCTATGGAATATGGAGGCATATGATTTGGATAAGGGTGTGTAAGTGCGAATCTATAAAATAGGTTGTCGATGTTGATGATTTTCCATAGTTGGCATTGTATTATGGAATTGTTGTGGGGGTGGAAACGCTTGATAAGATACTTTTTATGATTGTTTTAATGATGGTTGTGGTTGGTGGTGACCATGGGGTTGTTAAGTCATTTGGGGTTGAATCAAGACCGCTTGATTAACTTGTCTGGGTTTCAATTGGCCAGTGTAGTTTCCTTTAGATTGGTCCTTGTTTTGCCATTCTTTCTTTTTGGGTTTGATCTCACCGTCTTGTATCTTGATTTCTTTGATGATGCAGCCTGGGTGTAATGTCCCTCAAATCAAGAAACAAGAAATCACAGAGAAAGACAAAAAAAAAAATTACTAAGGAGAGGGATTCATAAACCCCTAAGTTTCCCAAAGAGCTACACCTCACAATATTTCCCTTACTTAAGTCCATCTACATAGGTATATCTCATGTTATGCACTTAAGTCCATCCATATCATCATTCTTGATGAGCTAAACTTATCACCTTCAATCATTAGAAGGTGTACACGCATCTCCATAATCTATGCAAGCCATTATGTGTAGGTATGCTATGTGTACTACGAGTTAAGCTATCAATATCATCTTTTGATAAGCTATCTTAACTTGAGTATAGTCTTCCATAAACCTAGTTACCATTCTCCCTAAGGGGTCTTAATCCCTTAGGTCCACTATGTTCACCCTAAGGGGGTCTCAAGCCCTTAGGTTATCCTCTAAGTTCACCCTAGAACTTGCCACTAAATTTCGTAAAAGGTTATTCAAGCATGAAAATAAAAGATAGATCTAGATACTAAATCTAACAAAACATAACTCATCAAACATGCAAAATATAACTAGAAACATAGAGCAATATTTAAAGGATAGACATGAACTAGAAAATATTTAGATACATTCATAATGAATCAAATAGAATATAAAGGTGCATCTACCACATTAATCATTTATTACATAAGCATGTATGGTAAAACCTCCATACCCTTAAATAATACATTACATCAATTTCATCAGGGAAATCTCCCCATAAATCTAGTCTATTTGTGCATAAGTAAACAAGATGTAAGTAGAGAGCAAACTCGTGCATTGATCCATCTGTAACTTTGGTCCTCTCGCTCTTCCATCGATCATTTGAGGATAGTAGGGGATCAGGACACTCATGGTTCAGGATGGGCATGCCTCTAAATGCATTTAACATAAACTTTGCCAAATTGCAACTATACAAATTTAATTCAATTACCAACCATCTAATGCATAGTTGATATCATAAAAGAATCATTACTTTTACTATCACCTCTCAAGTACCTTTAGAGAGTCATTCAACATACACAACTTAGATCATAGTTTTACTTCAATCAAAATTGTCTTGTTTTAAATAATTAAAGTCCCATACCTTCAATCTATAAAACAATATTTTCATTCATTTGCCAAATTAAAGCTTTTACTACTTTAATTAAAACAATAAACCCCTTTCCGTTCATTTCATAAACCAAAGTCCCATACCCTTAGTTTACAAACAAACTAATGTCACTTATTTAATGAATCAAAGTCTCCTACCTTAATCCATAAATAAGCTATTTCTCTCTTTTATTTAACTAAAGCTCGCAACTCAAATTAAATAAACCATTAAATTTCTTTTCTTTTCATTAATATAAAATCTACAATTTTAATTAATGAAACCATTATAAAACCCTTTCTTTTCATTAATCTAAAATCCATAGTTTTAATTAATGAAATAAATATAAAACCCTTTCTTTTCATTAATCTAAAATCCACAATTTTAATTAATGAAACCAATATAAAACCCTTTCTTTTCATTAATCTAAAATCCATAATTTTAATTAATGAAACCAACATAAAACCCTTTCTTTTCATTAATCTAAAATCCACAATTTTAATTAATGAAACCAATATAAAACACTTTCTTTTTATTAATCTAAAATCCATAATTTTAATTAATGAAACCAATATAAAACACCAACTAGCAGATAACCAGACATTCGGCTTCCCAAGCATGATGAAAGCTTAAAAGACACAAGTGAAGGTGCAAAGGATCCTCAACAGGTTTGATGGACGTAGCAGTCTGCCAAAACAACAAATTTCAAGATGCCACTCAATACGTGACACTCTCAACTATCAACAGTGGCCCCCACATAGATTCACAGAGCACAACCACTTAAATACTGAGGGATGCTAACATAGAAGTAGTTACCAAGAACACATTGCATCACCTTCAAACAAGCCTCAGTGTAAACGCATCTATGACAAAGAAGATAGGGGTCTATCAACTACCCAAGCACCCATCCCTATGGGATGTTTGAAAATGACTAGGCAAAAGGTAACGAAATACGCACATATACAAGAAGTGTAGCTCCTAGTCCACTAACTAGATAAAACATAGTCAGACCTTACCCAACAAACTCGTTGGATGAAAACAAGGCAATGTGACTTACAAAGTTTGAATTGAATAGAACCTAGCACTACCTCCGCTAGGATTGTAAAGCTAGTATACGAAGCATCCAGAGATCTAGTTCTAAGCCAACAACATCCTAGCAACAAGGCGTAGAGGGAAATTTTACAAGCCAATGCACATTGAACCACTATTAGAGGCAAGTTACAACAAAAGGGATACAACCCTCTCACAACATGACTGATCCAACCGATGAGTTCTAATAGCTTGTAGTGGTCCAAGATATTTCCTAGATAGGTTTCAAGTAAACGAGATGACAACATAGAGAACTCAAGCTCTACGTACTCAACAACATATCAAGACTAGCAAAATAAAAGAGCAAAACATCCCAAGAGATAGGAGATAACAAATATGAATCTAACCTGATAACCCCAACGGTTTTCGTAGCTCTCTGGAGTGTTGTCTCGCAGGTGTCTCGTTCTCCTCCTTTCTTTTTTATTTTCTCCTCCTGATCCTCCTCTTATTTCTTACGAAAACCTCCTCTTGTTTCTTGTGAAAAATCTCCTCTTCTTTCTTCCGTTCTTTTTTCTTCTTTACTGCGATGCTCCTCTCTCAACACTGTGATGTCTACCTTATCCACCTCGACTATCATGCTCACCATCTACCATCACTTCTCGTCTCCTCTGGTCGGCAACAGGTCATCCGCCCCATCCTCTACTCAAGATGTCATAAATAGAGCTCTCCTTTGTCAAATTTTGCAAGCACTCCCATATCCAAATGCATATTTTCACAACATTTGAACTTATGGCAGATTCTCTAAATCTTAATATTTTAAAGATTTAATTACTTTAGGGGGGTTTTGAGATGGGAGTTCATAGTTATCACTTTTAAAATGATAAAGCCATTTATAATTGAATTTCATTAATATAATTCAAATATTATCTTGGAATGAAATCTCCTTTATTATTTAAAATAAAACATTTACTAACTTTCAAATGAAACCTATTATCATTTAAAATAAAGCATTTATGAATTTTAAATGAATAAAACATTTATGAATTTTAAATGAAACCTACTATCATTTAAAATAAAACATTTATGAATTTTAAATGAAACCTACTATCATTTAAAATAAAACATTTATGAATTTTAAATGAAACCTACTATCATTTAAAATAAAATATTTATGAATTTTAAATGAAACCTACTATCATTTAAAATAAAATATTTACTTAATCATTCTATTTGTCCGAGCAACACAAGGAGTTATGAAGACAACCAATCCATCCATACTTCCCAAATCATTGAGGCAAATAGTGTTGAAGTAAAATATAATCAAACATGTGCAACAAACAAAGAGGGGAATCTTTCCATCAACCTAGTCACTTGTCTCAACCTCTAGAATTTACGATAGCTACTAGGCTATCAATATGAGGCTCAAGATGGCTAGATATTGATGATTATCCCTAATAGAATGCATGCCTATATGAAGGTATCCATCAATGTTACCCCCGAGTTACCTTATCATCACTTCCCCAACCTCAAGTACCCTTGCCTTTGGTGGATGACTCAACTTCTTCCACCTACAAGCATACCTGATCCTACACATTGGCAATTTGTTAGCAGTATCATGCTCTTCAATATCAACTAACATCACATAGTTGTTTAATTGCACAAAACCAAGTATTAAAGCACCATCAAATTAATACATTATTTTCCATGTCACAAAGTCCATCAAGGAGGGTCATGACATTGGGCAAGAGCTTCATCAAATGTTCTATATTGCTATAATTGCAATAATAAGGAGATAGATTTTAAACAACTCCTTGCAAACATTTGAGTTAATTGTTCCATTGGGAGGGAGAATGGAAAGTTGGTGATGACAGATCTCCAATAGTGTCCGCTCATTGTTCGAATGTATAAACACTATGATATGGTAGATGACTGTTCTAATCTAAGGCATCTCCCCCTAATATATAAAGAAAATTTTAGAGCGTTAATGCATCATTCTCTTGGATTCAAAAACATGAATTGATGAATGCACTAATGTGCTCCCTAGGGTCTTCAGTCCCTTTGAATTTGTCAAACTTTGTGTAATGTCCCTTTTTTAGGAACAGCAAACCCTTACTACAAAAATGCAGAAATTAAGTACAGCAAGGAAATAACTCAAAAATTGCTCATAAAATAACACAAGTATGAGGAGAAATCAGCCGATATCATATATTAAATATTGCCAAACCAATATAACAATTTGGAATGGACAAATGGGTCCTCAAGGAACTCAAAATGCAGATACAAACTCCCACAAGTGGGACGAACTAACCCCAAGGCTGAACAAATGTAAAAACTCCTCAAAAATGACCCCAAATACAAGCCTAGGGTTTGGGGCTGCCAATAGATCTGAAACACATGACACAAATGCTCCCAAAAATACCATGAACTCCTCATAGATGCCTCTTTTTGTATTTTTGATATTTTAGGGCAATAACACTTGCAATGATATTGCCAAGACCCCAACGATGCATCTCCAATGGACTATGGGAATGAGCAAGACCTGCAATCTCAACTCATGGAACCTTTAGGGTTTCAATATTCAATTCCGATATCAACATAACATGCCCAAAATGGGACGTCTCACTCCCTTATATAGGGTGAGGTTCTAATTTGGAGTTGACATCTCCCAACCCTAAAATCACTTAAAGTGCCTTATTACAACATAAAAACATAAAACATAAATAAACACAACTTAAGTTATGTCTCCTAGTCACATGAACCCCTTTTTCACTTTTATAATTAAGTGTAGGAGACATTTACAAAAAATATTTATTTTTGGGACATTACAAGTCCACCCTCCTCAAATTGCTTGTCCTCAAGCAAATTCAAAGCTGGAGCATCTAAAATTTTTGCACCTTCCCAAGTAGCATCCTCCATAGGCAAGTCCTTCCACTTCACAAGATATTCTTTGACAATCCTACTCCTAAGCTTTCTCTCCCTTGTCTCAAGGATCAATTCAGGTTCAAGAATGAGCTTTCCTTCATCATCAAGGGGTGGCAAATCTGAATATCGAATATGTTGGCCCAAGGCCTTCTTCAAACAAGAAACATGGAAGACATTATGTATTTTACTTCCACTTGGAAGTTCCAAAGCATATGCAATTTGTCCAACCTTACTCAACACCTTGTAAGGTCCATAAAATTTGGGTTTGAGATTTTCTGCTCCACTTCTTTTCAATGTAGATTGTTTGTAGGGCTACAACCTAACATAAACCAAGTTTTCCACCTCAAATGAGCGCTCACTACGCTGTTGATTTGCATACTTCTTCTGCTGATTTTGTGTCATAAGAAAATTGTCCTTTAAAGCATTAAGAATATCTTGATTTTCTGCTGCAAAGTCTCTAGCTTTTTGGACCCTTGAATCACCAAAAATTAGATCTGAAAAGCGTGGGGCATCATAACCATAAAGTGCCTTGAATGGAGACATTTTTATGGACATATGATAAGTAGAATTGTAGCAATATTCACCAAGGTGCAGCCATTTAACCCATACTTTTTTTTGACCTGAAACATAATTTCTCAAATATCCTTCAAGACATTTGTTAACAATTTTAGTTTGCCCATCAGTTTGGGGATGGTAGCTAGTACTAGGAGTCAATTTAGTACCACATAGCTTAAAAAATTCTTGCCAAAACATGCTCAAAAATCTGCTGTCCCTATCACTCACAATGGATTTAGGCAAACCATGCAATCCGAAAACTTCTTTAAAAAACAAATCAGCAACTTGTATGGTTGTACAAGTTGTTGAAATGGCATAGAATGAGCAAATTTTGTCAATCTATCAACAACAACAAATATGCAACCCTTCATGTATACCTTGGGCAAACCAGTAATAAAGTCCATGGAGATACTTTCCCATTTTTGATTGGGAATACGAAGTGGTTGAAGTAAACCAGCTGCAAATTCATGTTCCCCCTTGTTTTCTTGGCAAATAACACATTCTTGAACATGCAAGAAGACATCCCTTTTCAAACCCTTCCAATAGAATCTTTCTCTAACCTGTTTGTAAGTCTTGTAGAAACCTAGATGGCCTACAAGTGGAGCATCATGCATGGCTATAATTAAAGCTTGTTTCAGCTTCGATTCAGGTACTAAAAACACTCTTCCCTTGCAAAAAAATAGTCCTTCTTTATGGCTGAACCTGTCATCTTCAACTTGCCCATTTATTAGTTTAGAACAAAAATCATTCTTTGCATATTCAGCCATAATTTTCACCTTCCAATCAACGAAATAATGGAAAGAGAATGAAAATTAGGGTGCCTAGAAAGTGCATCAGCAGCTGAATTCTTCTTACCCTTTACAAACTCAATTTCAAAATCATATGATTGCAACTTTGTTACCCATTTTTGTTGTCTTTCATTCAGTTCAACTTGCCTCAAGAAGTATTTCAAACTGTTATGATCAATTTTGACCACAAACTTGCCACACACTAAGTATTACTTGAATTTGGTCGAGGCATGCATGATAGCTAGCATCTCTTTATCATAGATGCTGAAAGTTTTCTCCACATTTGAGAGCTTTCTACTCTCATAAGCAATGGGGCATCCTTATTGCATAAGGATAGCTCCAACTCCAACACCTGAAGCATCACAAGCAATAGTAAAAGCAATAGAAAAATTAGGAATAGCAAGTAAAGGAGTGGAAGTCATTACATCTTTCAGCTTTAGAAAAGCTAAAAGAGCCTCATTGGACCATGAAAAGGCCCCTTTCTTAGTTAATTTAGTAATGGGGGCAGCCAAAGAAGAAAACCCCTTAATGAACCTCCTGTAGTAACTGCATAAACCCACAAAACCCCTCAATTCCGTTAGGTTGGATGGTATAGGCCATCTTTGTACAATTGAAACTTTAGTTTGATCAACCTTCACCCCATATTTACAAATAATGTGCCCACTCTCAAGTAAATCAGCAATGGTCTTTTCAATATCATCTTTGAAAACCTTAGGATGCCTATAAGGTTTAATTATGACAAGTTTACTATTTGCTTCCAATTCAATAACATGCTGAAAACCTCTACTAGGTGGCAAACCTTTAGGTAGGTCAAAAAATACCTTAAGATGTTTTTGTAGTAAACCTTGAATTTGAGGATGATAGGTGGCTGATTTTTTCCCTTCTGAACTAAAAATTACAGTTGCCCACTCAACGTCCTTATGCCTTATCATCTTCTCCATTCTTTTGTATGAAACCTCCAAAATTTTGCAAGAATCTTTTGACCCATTTTCCTTGATTCCTTGCAACACCACATATTTCCCTTCAAGCACAAATTTTAGTTCTAATTTTTGATAATTAGTAACATAATCACCAAGTGAATACAACCATTGCACACCCAAAACCATATGTGGAATACCTCCTAAGGGAAAAACAAAGAATTGCTCATCTAATTCCATGTTGCCAAAATTAATTTTTATGTTTCTTACCACTTTGTTGCATGTGATAAGATCACCATTGCCAATAGCAACACTAAAACTAGGAATGATAGTTGTACAAAGATTCTTTCTAGTGGCAAACTTCTCATCAACAAAATTGTAAGTAGCACCACCATCTATTAAAATAATAACCTTTTCATCAAAAGATCTACCCGGTACCTTAATAGTGCGAAACTGATTCAGCCCACTTAAAGTGGCTAGGGAACCTTCAGGAACTTCCTCATACTACCTTTGTGCTTCCTCTTCCAAGGGTGTCTCATTTGCCTCATAAAAATTAGGATTATCATAATCAGAATCAAAATGTAATTAAATGATTTTCATACCTCCTTCTCTGCATTTATGACCTCTTTGCCAAGGAGACTTGCAAATGAAACACTTGTTTTGTTTCCTTAGGTCATATTTCTCTTCTTGTGTCAAGCGTGGGCCATTTGGGGGCTTATTAGGTGGTTGAAAACTAGATCTGAAACCTTCTCCATGTGTGGGATTCCTGCCATAAAAATTTCTCTCATTTCCACCTTGTTGCATGAGGTTTCCTTGCTGCCCATACTACTATCCAAAAACTATTTTTTGGCTGCAAAAGGTGGTCTAGCAGGTGGATTATGCACAAAATATTTTTTTCTAGGAGGTAAAACATATTCTAAGCTTAAAGCTCTCTTAATGGCATCTTCAAGAGTGGCTGGTTCAAAAGCTTTAACTAATCCCTTCACGGGTTCCAACAAACCATCCATAAAAAGAAAAATTACCCTCTTGGATGAAATATTTTGTACCTGAACCGAAAGTTGTTCAAACTCCTCCACATAGGCATGAATGGATGAAGTTTGCTTCAAAGTGGCAAGCTCCTTGAAATACTCTTCCACATTCCTCCTTTCAAACCTCGTTCAAAACCCCCGGTACAAAATTCATCAAATGTATCAATATCACCATGCCCTTGGGTTACTAACCCATGATGCCACCATGAGTAAGCACTACCCTCAAGGTGGAGTGTAGCAATATGAACTGCATCAGCTTTAGAAATAGGCTCCAAGGTAAAATAATTCTGCAATTTTTGAAGCCATGCCCTAGCAGTAAGACCATCTTGACCATTAAATGAGGGAATGGTCACCTTTTGATGCAAAAAGGGCTTCTTTTTCTCTTTTTTAGCCTCAACAACGATTTACCCATAATCTTCAAATATTTATCAAAAGAAACCGCTGCCCTAAAACCCTCGGATTTATTACTATAAGCGACAAACCATTCATCTAATTCATCGAGTTACCTCATTTTCCTCCGGTGGAGGTGCTGGAACAAGGAACATAGGCTTGGACAGACCTAGGCAAGGGAGTGTGTGAGTTAGATGATGACTCATGCCCATTGTTGTTGCCTCCCCTTTCTCCTTCCCTCCTTGTGCCATTTGGGTTGCCCAAAGCTACCCTCAATTCTTGTTGATTTGTCTCTTGTAAGGACACCATTCTTTGTAGCATGTCAAGTAGGGCATCGAATTTTTGCTCAGTCCTATCAACTTGCCTTTGGGGCTCCTCAACCTCTTCCCTATTTGAAATTTCCAAAGCGAGTCTGTTTCTCCTAGTAAAATATTGATGAACAAGAGGACGATGCATAAAACCCTATCAAACCCTAAAAATATGGAAATCTAAAATTCTAAAAATTTTGACCACCAGAAAAAAAATTTGAAACCACAAAACTGCAAATTTGTCAAAAGGGTATCCAAATCTGCAATTTTTATTTTCTGAAAAAATCCCTAAAAATTCGTGAATCCCCTAAAAATTCATGATTTTCACTAGGGCACAACTTTTCACCACATAAACACACTTATCACCACGAATCTAAAATACCCACACACAAAAAAAAATTGAAAGCCCTAATTTTTTTGAAAACCCTAATTCTGAAAACTCAAAAATTGAAATACCCACAACTGAAAAAACACTGAAAATGCTGAAACTAACCATAGGCTGGCAATATTCTAGCTCTGATACCACTTGTAATGTCCCTTTTCTAGGAACAACAAACCCTTACTACGAAAATGCAAAAATTAAGTACAGCAAGGAAATAACTCAGAAATTGCTCATAAAATAACACAAGTATGAGGAGAAATCATCCAGTATCATATATTAAAAATTATCAAACCAATATAACAGCTGGAATGGACAAATGGGTCCTCAAGGAACTCAAAATGCAGATACAAACTCCCACAAGTGGGACGAACTAACCCCAAGGCTAAACAGATGCAAAAACTCCTCAAAAATGACCCCAAATACAAGCGTAGGGTTTGGGGCTGCCAACAGATCTGAAACACATGACACAAATGATCCCAAAAATGCCACGAACTCCTCATAGATGCCTCTCTTTGTATTTTTGATATTTTAGGGCAATAACACCTGCAATGATGTTGCCAATACCCCAACCATGCACCTCCAATGCACAATGGGAATGAGCAAGACCTGCAATCTCAACTCATGGAACCTCTAGGGTTTCAATATTCAATTCTGATATCAACATAACATGCCCAAAATGGGACGTCTCACTCCCCTATATAGGGTGAGGTTCTAATTTGGAGTTGACATCTCCCAACCCTAAAATTACTTAGAGTGCCTTATTACAACATAAAAACATAAAACATAAATAAACACAACTTAAGTTATGTCTCCTAGTCACATGAACCCCTTTTTCACTTTTATAATTAAGTTTAGGAGACATTTACAAAAAATATTTATTTTTGGGACATTACACTTTGATAGTGTAAAGTTTATCGGATAAGGCGGTGAAGTTATCGAAGAATGAATGGGTTGATTAATTAGTTGTCTTAATGTAGGTTTGTGGTACATCATACTAGGAGTATGCATAATTAAGTTATCAATATGTTGTTGCAAGGCTTGGATCTTAGGGTATTCCATGTGTGCGTGGAAATCCGGATTTGTTTGATGAGTGTATGTAGGTGGTGTGTGTGGAATGATGAATTATTGGGACAAAATATGGTGCTAATTGGTCGATGGATTGATGGGTGTCTGGTGATATTGGATGTTTTGTTAGGTTTGGTAATGGACGGTCTGATGTTGATGATGTGGGTATGAAGTTTGGGGAATTTGAATGTGTTGGATTGTGTAAGGGGTGTTGATGTGGGTGAATGGAGGCATGGGTATGGTAACCGTAGAAGATTGTGATACCCAAGATGGATCAAAGGTGAAGAAGGTGTGTTGGTTGGGATTGGAATGGGGTTTAAAATCTGCTACATGTGATTGTTGTTAAGGGCAAGAACGAGCATCTTGATGGCCCATAAGCAATTGATTAAGATATTGCCATGCTTGTTGTATGGAAATTTTAGATGCAGATTATGTGGTTGTGGTGGAAGCAAATGTAGGTATGAGTGTTGGCAATATTGGTTGAATTTAATAGAGGGTAAATTGTGAAAGGAATCACAACTAAATTAGAGGTGGTAGATGGAGTGGTGGATGGAATCTACAAAGCAACATTAACTTGTGCTCCGTAGAGTGGGTTGGAATAGGTAGTGATGCAGGTAAATGGAATGAAGGTTCTTTGGCTAAATTATTGTGGAGGAATTTAGTGTGAGGGTGTGAATGTTGCTTCAAAAAGAGAGTTGGTGAAGACATGATTAAAGTTGTTGGGATGTGAGTGAGAAAGTTATTGCTGAGAAGAAACATGTATGGGCGGATTGTTAATTAATTCTAGAACTAGACTAGTGGGTCTTATAGCTTCTGATTTTATCAGAATCTATGTAAGTGATACGGTGGTCAGTGGATGTGGATGGCTCAGTTTTTGGAATAGCAGTTTGGATAGCCCTTTGTATCACATCTACATTTAGAGTGAATACTGTGTGAGAAGGACCAACAGATAAGCCAAAATAGCTTGTCTGCACCACGCTGGCTGAGTTAGCCACATAAGTGGTTGGGAAAGCAGTGGAGCACTCTATGGATGAGGTAGGTACCTGACTCATGGCTCTAGCTTGATTTTTGGTCAATACCATAAGGTATAAGCGAAAAGGGGTAGCGAATGTGTGGGATGTGTATTGAAAGTGAGATGAAAATTAAGAATGCACAAATCAAACAAACAAATGTGTCCTATATTTTTGAAACATTTTTTTATTTTTTATTTTTTATTTTTTGTGTGTTTTATGTTAAGACTCTCTAAGCTTAAAACAACTATGTAGGATGGATATGTGTGTTCACACTCACCTTTCTAACAAAAAAAGAAAGTGTGAATGGATACAATGGCTTCCTAAAGTGTAACCCACTCCAAGGGTCTCTCAAGATTGGGGGATTTTCTGGTGATGAAGTCCAAAAAACTACTCATAGGATACTAAGGTATCTATGGGGCGAGCAACCGGATGGAGATGAAGCCCACCATCATTGGTCTCGATCAGCGGTTGGTGATGAAATCCAACTCATTGATGTTGAATATGAAATGTGTAATGTGTGTTGGTTCCTTTTAAGTTTTTATATTTTGTGGTATTTTTTTGAACATAAAAATGCAAAGAAACCATCCTTCACATCGCAAGGAATTCAGCCCAAGGGGTGATTAGGACCACTAGTGCCAAGTGTGAGGTCCTCAATAGAGTCTAGGGTACACCACTTAAGATCCACAATGTGTGGAGGGTTCGCCTAGATCTTCCACTCTTTATCAACACGTGTTTCCAATAGTGGGAGGGAGCTTGAACACAAGTGACCTATTCCAACCTAGAAGGGTGAGAAGCAGAGTGATAAAGAAGAGTGTGTTTTTATTTTCATTTTAATATTTTAGAATTACTATCTTAAGATGTAGCCTAGTATGCTCTTCAAGTTTATTCCCTAAAACATAAGCGAAAACACTTAAAGAAAACCAAACAACAAACAAAATGCCATAGACAATAGAAAAATAGGAGCCAAAATGCAGGGAATTATTTTTAGATAAACTTTAGACTGTTTCTGATATACAAATTCAAAAACAACATAAAATAAATTTGAAAGCCTTAATGCAACTAAAATTTGATTTATGATTGCAGATCTACCCCTACATGCAGTCTATATGACAAATGGATTGCTACTCTAAAATGCACTTCCTCTTTTTTTATTGTAAATAAAAATACCTACGAATACCTAGAATGCCTAACAATGCATGATGTATTGATTTTTAAATAGAAGGATAAAATTTTCTTTTTCTTTTTCTCTTTTAAAAAGCAAAAATGTAAGTAGGGTTTGAAAGCAACTTACCAGGAAGCCTACATATTCTTTTCCCAACTTCACAGATGCAACGTCGAATATCCTAGATACTCTACTGAATCTCACATATACTCTATAGAATATCGTAGATACTTTATGGCATCCACCTGGATGTTGTGCAGAATCTCCTAAACACTATCTGGAATTCGTGTGACCACAAATAGAATCCCACAACTCCTAGAAACCCTAGTTCTACAATTTTTGCATGATTGGATTTTTGAAAACCTTGCAATATAAAGCATAGAGAAACGTAGATCAGAAACTCAATATTGACAAGGTAAATTAAAATATAAAACCCTTTTGGGGTCCCATCGTGATCGCCATTTTGTAAAGTAGAAAATATCGACACCAATATAAAGATAATGAAATAAAACAAATAACAGTTATGTGCACATCAAATGAATAACATTATATATTAATCAAATGAGGGAGCCTTGATCTCCACTTAATACATAGATGTGCCCCAAATCAGGGGTTACAGAGCAATATTTTCTTTGATACAATGATTTACAATGGAGGGATGAAACCCTCGATCAAATGATAGTGGTGTCTTCGGATCTTCTTCACTCCAAACAAGGGTGAGTGGGCTTGTGTATCCCTGCGGGGCCACTCGAAGCTGCAACAGCTACTAATAGAAATGTATTATATACCTGCACACAAACATATCACAACATAGAATTAGTAACACCTACGGGGCCTCCATAATATGAGGCCCACCAAAGTATGAAAGTGAAAATACTAATCCTAGCTGAAATACTTACCCAATGAAGTGCATAAATATAGAAAGCATAAGTAAAACAATGAAACCAAATACCTTGTCGAAATATACCTGAGTTGATGGATCTACGCTCCTAATAGCTTGATTTGATGTTGCATAGATGCCCTGAAGCATCCAAGGACTAGTAGGATGCCCTACAACATTTTGGGAATGCCCTGTAGCATTCGGGGAATGCCCTAGAGCATTTGTGGGCTATGGGGAATGCTCTACGAAATCTGGATCTGATTCACAAAATTTTTGGGGGTCAAACGATGGATATGGCGACGATGAGGGTTTGTGTGAGTGCGAAGTGAAAGTGAGATGACAGAATTCTAGGACTCATGAAATAATGGATGATTTGACCTATTGATTTTTCAACCTTCATTCATAAAAATGAATGATCTTTTATGATTTGCCCTTGATCATGCTAGGGTTTTGACGACACCAACGAACGATCGAGATTAAAACATGATAAGGGTTATAATTGTGGTCTGATAAGTGACATGGATTATGTTAAATGAGTAGTTGGGATTAAGTTGTGATGGGTGATTAAGGTTTATTCATATATATTTATTTATTTATATAAAATATTTATATTTATAAAAATATATAAAATATTTATATTTATATAAATATATAAATAAATATACATATATATAAATAAATGATGAATGGTTGTGATTTGATGATGAGTAGATGACAAGTGGCTAGAATTTGGTGTCTACAACAACATAGGAACAACCACCTAAAATTTTAGTACATGCATTAGTTGGGATTTCTACTCCCCAAACCATGAAAGTGGTAGAGCATTTTAAAGGCTAGTGACTCATAATTATCATTGATTTTGGTAGTAACTACAACTTTATTGATCCTCATTATAGCTAAAAAAGCAACCTATTACTTCTACTCTTTTAATTAATTTGAAGTCATGGTTGCCAATGGAGGTACTCTACTATACCAAGAAAAATGTAGAAATATAAAGGTGATGATGGGCGACTACAACCTTAGGGTGGACATGTTTGCCTTCCTTTGGGGGCTTGTAACATTGTGTTGGAAACTCAATGGCTTCATACCCAGGTGTGATAGTATAGGAATTTTTTGAGATTTGGATGCAATTCACCAAACATGGGAAGCAATACACTCTCCATGGCATGACTGTAGGTCTTACCCAACTCATTAGCTCACATCAAATGGAATTTTATTTTAGGAAATTTTCTTGGGGGTGGTGGCATAATTGTTTGTATTACAGGCCCCAAATACCAATGATACAATTCAACTAGTTACATTATAAGAAATTATGGATAAACATGCACCCATATTCGTACCACAAGGGTTACCACCATGACGCACCCGTAATCATGTCATAAATTATGTCTAAGGAATTTTATCATCAAATATTTATCCCTATTGGTACCCATTTATGCAAAAGATTAAAATTGAAAATATGGTGTAGGATTTATTAGTAGTAAGGTTTATTTGACCAAGTGTCAGCCCATATTCTTCCCTAGTACTTTTGGTTCATAAGAAATATGGGTCTTGGTGGTTATGTGTAGATTTTTGAGAACTCAAAAAAATTACCATCAAGGACAAATTTTCCATTCCTATCATTGATGAGTTATTGGATGAACTCCATGGTGCTTGCTTCTTCTCAAAGTTGGATCTTCATTCAAGTTATCATTAGATCATATTACGGGAAGAAGATATTCCAAATATAAAATTACACACTCATGAAGACCATTATGAATTTGTCATCATGCCATTTGGTCTCGCTAATGAATCATCCACCTTTCAAAGTCTCATGAATGCAATATTTTAACCATTTTTGCATAAATTTATTTTGGTCTTTTTCAACAATATTCTCATTTACAGTCATACATGGATGGAACATTTGCACCATTTAGACTAGACACTACAACTCTTGGCTGATAATCAATTATGTGCCAAATGATCCAAATGTTATTTTGGGATGTAGGAAGTAGAATACTTAGACAATATAGCTTCAAGGGAAGGAGTCAAGGTGGATCCTAATTTTTTTATATATATAGGGGAGTTGGTTGCAAAAATTTTATGTTAGAAATAAACCTCGAGAGTTGCTCTTAGGTGGTCGAAAATATCATCCCATCTAGGTATACCACTATCTAGAGGGAAGCCACAATAGATTTTTTGTGTCCCCCTTTGCATTGCAGAGGTTCGAACTGTGGACCACCCATTCAACGGGGTAGGTTGCCTTCTCCACTTGAGCTACAAAGGTGGACAGATCCTAAAAATATTATTGCCATACAATAATGGTCCAAACCACACACTCTCAAAAGTATTTGAGAATTCCTAGGCCTCATTGGCTATTACAAAAAATGTTCATGATTATAGAAATATTGCATCCCCTTTGATGGCTATTTTGTAAGAACTTGTTTCTATGGTCAAAACTCTTTGAACGTGACATTCTATGACTCAAAAAATTTATGCTCTTTACTTCCATGTTGGTTATGCCTAATTTCTCCAAGCCATTTGTTGTTGAAAGTGATGCCTCTAGAAGTGGAATGGGTGTAATGCTTATGCAAGAAGGATGGACATTGGCCTTCTCTAGTAAGGCACTATGAAAAAAAAACCTATGAAAATCAACTTATGAGAAGGAGATGATAGTTGAAGTTACATGTTATCAACTAATGGAGGTCTTATCTTATTTGGTGATATTTTACCATGAAAACAAACCATCACAACCTTAAGTACTTTCTTTATCAACATGTATCTATATCCAAACAACAAAAATGGGTTATCAAATTATTGGGGTTTGACTATAAAATCATTTATAAAAAGGACAATAAAAATATAGTTTTTGTTGCACTATCCTACTAATATGAGGATCAAGGTATGTTATGTGCCATCTCTACTCCACTTCCTCAATGGACCTACCAACTTCAAGGAGAAGTGACCCAAAATTCACCTTGTAATAATTCATCTAGCAAATTCAAATTTATCCTGACTCTCTCCCAAGATATATATAGGATGGACAACATCTATGATACCAAGATCACCTTATTATCCCTAAAAAATTTCCACTCTATAAGTTTGTACTACAAGAAACACATGCTTCTTTGACTATATGACATTAAGGTTTATTAAAGACCCGAATGGGCTAAATGCACATTTTTTTGGGTAGGGGTGAAAAATATCAAGACCTTTGTTGTAGAATGTGACACTTGTCAACATGTTGAGGGTCAAACTATTCATAGACCAAGCACACTCCAACCTCTTCCTATTTTGGAGACCATTTGGACAAGTATTTCTATGAATTTTATTGAAGAGATCCCAAAGTCTAAAGTTAAAATTTTCATTCTTGTGGTGGTGGATCATCTCTCTAAGTATGCTCAGTCCTATCCTCTATCCCACCCTTATAAGGTCTCAACTGTCACCCAAATATTTCTTGATTTTATTTTTTGTCTTCATGACATGCCCCTGTCCAATATATCTAATTGTGACCCCATATTCGTAAGTCATTTCTGGAAAGAAATATTAAAGTTGCATGATACACTACTCAATTTGAGCTTGGAATACCATCCTTATATTGATAAGTAAACTGAAATTATTAGTAAGTTATTGAAAACTTATCTTTGTTGCTTTGCATTCAAGCAACCGACTCATGGGGTCAAATGGCTTCCTTGGATGAGTGGTGGTATAATACTTCCTATCACTCTACTAAGATGATACCATATGAAGTAGCTTATGGACACCCTCCACCATCACGTATACCATACATTTTGGGTAGTTCCAAGGTTCAAGTAGTGGATTCCACTCTCATGAAGCATGCACAACTACTCCACCATTGCAAAGATAATCTAGTCGTAGCACAAAATCTATGGGACAATAAGCAAATGAACATTGTTTTGAGTATAGCTTTAATATCAGGGATATGATTTTCCTATGCTTGTAACCCTACAAGTAAATTATCACTGAAACTTCAAGGTAGTCAAAAGATAGCACCAAAATTCTATGGATTGTATAAAGTGCTCTAGCAGGTTGGCCTTATGGTATACAAGCTAGAATTATTGCCTTCTTCCAAAATACATCCATTTTTTCATATTTTATCTTATAAGAAGGTCCTTGGAAACTGTATATAGGTCTAATCCACACTATCTCAGTTGGGTGAGAAAGGCTCATCATCTTAGAACTTGTGAGTATTCTAGACCTCCATACACACACACACACTTTACAACAACATTATCACTAATTTTTTAGTACAATGGCATGGACTATAGCTAGAAGATGCCACTTGGGAGCCACTCCATCAACTACAATAATAGTTTCCTCACCTCAAACTTTAAGGACAAATCTTATTGAAGGGGAAGTGTATGTTAGGACCCTATCCTAGCACAAACATTATTATGTACTTGTCTAGTGTTGGTGTATGTTCACATCTTGGATGCCTAATGTGTATGGGCTCATAATGATGTAACCTTTAATTTTATTATAGGTAGGAATTAGTAGATTGGGTCCCCTCTTTCATGTGGTCCAACCATTGAGCATTAAGGTTATGGTAATAAGAGTCTACTTAGGGACATGGGTTTGGAGTAGAATGTATCTTATATTTTTATCAAATTTTAGTGGAACTCTCCTTCCAAGGAGGTTGCCCCCTCAAAGAGACTTGTGATATCTATTCCACTTGATTAATTTAAGTTTGTTGTATTTTAAATCAATTATTTTCTTAATCATTTATGTTATTTCATTTTCATGGTCATTTAGTTATTAAGCATTTTTATTAATTCCTACATCGCTATTGTGGTTATGCTTATTTTTATTTGAAGGTTCCTAACATGTGCCTTTGATCATGAGCTAGAGAATGAGTATTTTTGGATAAATTGAGATGGAAACTAAGGAGTTTATAATCAAGAAACAAGGAAATTTATATATCCTAAGTGGATAAAGATGGTATATGACCAAGAAGTGATCAAAGAACAAAATTTAGAGGAACTTGAGGAGTCTTTAGACATAAAAGAAACTAAATGGAACTTCAAAGAATCTTCATTTGATGAATCCACTCAATAAATACATATTTCCTCTAAAAGTAAACTACTTGCTTGCATAGAATCTTTTTTTAATAAATAATCTTCCCCTGAAAATAGGGTAGAGTCTAATTCTAGGATCTAAATAATAATATATGGTGTCGATGTAGGAGATATTTTTCCTGCCATTCATATGAATGAATAAGTAGTTAAAGATATTTGGAGATACTGTGGAGTCTTCTAAAATACAACCTTGCAATAGTCTTCTTGAAATAAAGATTAATAAGGGACACATATAACCATTTCATAAAATAGAAGCAAACTGGAGGTATAAGCATAGCTTTTAGAGGGAGAAGTGGAGGTGTGAGAGAAAATACTGATAATGATCCAAATAGAAAGAAAAGAGAACCAATATCACCAAATAAATCCTGAAAAAATAAGCAAAAAATAGTGAAGATAAGGAGAAGGATCCAAGTGATGTTACCAATTCCATTGATGTTGAAGGAATGGAGGTAAACAAGGGATGCCAATAAGACAAGGTATTGACATTATTGAGACAACCCCAAGGCAATCATGATGATATTCTTACACAAATATTAAAGTAAGGCTAGCATCTTTAAAGAATATGAAAGTAAACTAATATCTCTAGCATGTTTGATGGTGTGCTGATAGATTTAAAAACAGAGAGGAATTGAATAAAATGTAACATATAACATTAGTAAATATAATTTAACTACAAAGTAAGTTTCTTGAAATTAGACACACAAACTAGAAAAAAGCTAACAAGGGAAGACTTTGACATTGTTAGACATGATTTACCTATGATGGAATATTCAAAGGAATATTAGACTATTAAAACTGGCATATGAGTTAATAAATAACGACATCTAACCTGTGAGGGATACCATAGTGGTAAGTCCATGGGTTTTCATACAAGAGACCTAAGTTCAAACCTTAGTAAGAGGGGATCGGTACCCCTCATAAAAACCTATGTAAACTTGAATTTTATCAAGTGGCATTCACTCAACTGCTTATATTCCTCAACATTTTAAGGAGGAGATCCAAGTTTGAATCTTGCCAAACAATACATGGATAATATCCAAGCTTTGTTGTAATACCACTATGTGGTGATGATGTAATACAGGTGGGTCCATTTCAATCCCATATAATCCATTAAAAAAGTAGAGAATGACATCTAGGATTTGGTGACCAAAGTATGAACCTTGAAGTTAAAAAATGGTATATTAAGAAGCTCTTTACAAAATTCAAAGTGAAAAGGATAAGAAAGGATGAAACTAGTACATCCAAATCTGAGACATCATGGCCTGGAGAAAGTGAAAAATTTCGTAACCTGAAAAAAAATATATTTAAAGAATCTATAAGGAAAATGGCTAAAGAAAACGGATATGTAGAGGACACTACCATGGACTTGAAGAAAAGAAATAACATTATTGTGTTCCATGAGGGATATCATATCGATATGTCCTTGTGTTTTCATCCAAGATATCCAAGTTCAAACCCTAATACAAGGGAACTAGGACCCCTTTCAAAAACCCATGCTTTATCCTAATTTTTTGAGTTTTGGGATGCAATATTTCATTTATTCCTGCAATCTATCTTGGTATGCCAATGTTTATTGGTATATGTAAGGATAATATTTGGAACCCATTGCTAGAAAAATTTTAACAAAATTTGGTAATATGGAAAGTAATTTTCTAAGTCAGGAAGAGAAACTTTAGTTGTTGAAAAGCACTCTTCAAGCCATCTGTGTGTATCTTTTGTCAGTGTTTAAAATTCTTGGGAAGATTTCAAACATAGTGGAGAGTATTCAGAAAAGGTTCCTATGGTTGGGATTAGAATAAAGTAACAAACTACCTCTTGCGGCATCTAATAGAGTGTGTATTGGATACAAAAATAATATGGAGGATCATTAAGGAAGGGGATTTATTATCGGTAAGAATTCTAAAGAACAAGTATTTGGACAAACACGATGCAAACAGATTTTTTACTACCTTCGACCCTTACAAAGGCTCATATTTATGGAATCACTATGTAAGAAGTAGAGTTGTGCTTTGGAAGGGCGTCATATGGAAAGTAGGTAAAGAAACAAAAAGTTCACATTTTGGGAGGATGCTTGGCTAGAAAACCATCCACTTTGTGAGGATAGTGAAATGTCCAAATCAAGAATGAATTGGAGAACAAATATGGTAGTTTAGTTTGTGATTACATGGAAGGAAGGAAGGAGGGGTAGGATGGAAGAAGTTAATTGGAATTTTATAGAATGCATATGATCTTGATAAAATCAATGATAAATTGAGAGTGTATCATTTGTGCTCATTCTTAGAGGAAATTATTTAAGGTTATTTACCTGAGGGTGTTTTTAGTGTCAAATCAACCTATGATTTGCTCTTGGTAGAATCGATTGGATGATTTCTATGGAAGAAAGTATGGGGTAAGAAAGCTATTCCAAAGAAAATGTTTATTTTCCTTTGGTTAGCATATTAAAATAATTTTTTTATTATGAACAATCTAAAAACAATGTTAGCTTTTGATGGAAGGTAGTACAACCAGAAGATGTAAAATAACTAAACTGAGATAATTATAAACTAATGGTGCAATAATATGCAAGAAAATAATAAGATGAACATCTACAAATCACTCATAAATATGCCATTAAGGAAAGTGATGAAAATAGTACAATGATATATAATGGAGGATATGAACACTCAATGAACAGATATAAGACTACATTATACCAAACTATTAAACTATAACACTCACTCTCTATATTCACTGCTCTCTATAAAACACTCACTATGAGGCCTTTATATAGGAAGATAGATTCCTTGGCCCTTACTCTTATTAGAACTTATGTACATGTGGACTACATGCATATTTACAACTTGTACATTGACACTTGTGCATTTATTACAATACTTGAAGTAACTAACTAACTAACTTTAATCTAAAGTAAACTCCTACTCTAGTTATGTACCAAAGGTGGTACATTTACATAACCCAAATGATGTAATATACTCTAACACCCCCTATATTACATTATTTGGGTATTGAATACTTTAGTCTTCAATATGGATCTTCATCTTCTTCATCTTGATCAGGTCTTTCTTCTATAGATTGTAGATGGCCAAGTAATGCATAGTGTAGTTGTCCTCTCATCCTTTTAATTTTGAACCTTTTATTTCTTCTTTTGTTGTTATGATATATAGGTTCTTCATTCTCTCCAATCTACTCCTCAAAAACTATATTAGTATTGTTTTGAAACACAACAATATCTTGTGAGGTTTTGATAGAATCTAGAGCATATATATTTATATGGATTGATCTAGTAGCTTCCTTTTCATTTTGATGTATAATAAGACACATGTTAGCTCCATTTATGTATCTGAAGTCAATCTTCCTTTTACTTTATACTAACTTGGATACTGAAATGAGATTAGATGTTAGTCTAGGAATATACATCACATCATGTAGCAAAAATTTTGGAAACAATTTACTAGGTGACACACACCCATATCCATGTATATGATAGTTATTGGATAGATTATGATCTTGAGTCCTTTTGTAGTATGTATTATGATGAAATGTCTCTCTTTCTACTTTATCCATTGTAGTGTATGAAAGGATCCTTTTAATACCTTCAGATAGATTCTTTGAAGTAGTCTACCTTATGACTCCCTAGTAGATTAAGTTTATGATCAAACTACTAGCTATGAAATTTTGATATGTAGTATTCTTTTTGCTTCCTTAATATTTTAATTAAGGGTGTTGTAGAATACTATATCTTTCTCAAGTAAATTGAGTATATGAACCAATTTGATAAAACCTATCCAAGACTTAGGTTTTGTAGAATCCTTATGTCTCCCTAGTGACTAGAATAAGCTATAAGCTTAATAAAGTGCTTAGTAAGTAATAGTTCACCTTTTGAGTTGATTTTGTAATGTTTTGTAAATCAAATTCTATTCCACCTTATCTCTCCTAATGAATTATGCACTCAATTTGAAGTTCTCTATGGTTGGATTCCTTTTGTCTCTTTGGTTTGAGTATGAGACAAGTGTAAAATAATTCCAACTCCTTTAAGTAAATAATGAACTTCTTTTTATACCCCTTAATAACCAATAGTCTAATATTTCTAAATTCTAATAATCTATTTTGATGTAGTATTCCTTATAACTCCCTAATTTGGAATATTAGAAAATAATAATATTTGCAATAATAGAGATTTAATTTTCCAAGTAGAAACCCTTATATCTCCTATGGTATTTAATTACAAATATTAAACTATTTAAGTATATAAATATCCTTTAAATTTGCTTTCAAATGTATGATTGATTTTGCTATTATTTCCAAAGTGAATAATAGAAGAGTTTCAACCTTATACTATACTCCTTATAACTCCTTAATGAAAGCAATTTGATTAAGGTAAAAACCTTACCTTTATAATGCTCCAACTCCTAAATAATGAGCATTGGATGATGTCTTATTGTGCACTGCTCTCCTTCAATGGTGGACATATGATAATGGTAGCGAGTCTTTAATGTTGTTTTGACCCTCTCGAAGACCATGACTTCAGACGTTTAATGTTGTTTGCTCCTATTTTGTTGCATATGGATACTCTTCCCTACTCGTTATGGATACACCCCTTCTCCACCTTGAGTTTAGGTGCTTTAAATAGCACATATGCCTTTTGACGTTGGACAAGTGACCCTTGGGAGTTATGTTAAAGATGGGTATTGAGACAAAGCTCATTCCTCCTTGCAATGATGATTGTGGCAAGTAACCTCCCAATGATGCTCTCGAAACTTGGTGCATATGTTGATCAAAAATGAGGTTGGTAGATAGATGTTATAGTCTTATTTGAACGTTGGTCAATGAGTCTTCAATGCTCTCGTTTGGCTAAAATTATTATTACACCTTTCAATATTTTGAAAGATGCCTTTAACGCTTTCAATATGAATGTTATGTCTATTCTAGATGCTCTCTCCCTATGTAGGCATTATGTAACACTCTCTTTTGTTTCACCAAGTGGCACTTGCATGTGAGGACATCTTCAAAATCTCCTAATCCTTCAGTATTTCTTCTTCAGTGGGTGCAAGTTATTCAATATTGGTTTCAATGTTTTCCTCCTTTCCAATGAGTGCAAGCTTGTGCATTTTCCAACAAACAATGATGCTAATCTCCTCAAGATTGGCTCCAACTATGGAGTTTCTAGGATGCTCCAACACTACCCTTTTGGTAGATGATATGGCTTCAATCGATGGTCGCTCTTGGTTGCTACGATCACCTTTTTCCTAGCTGGAGATTCATCTCCAATTGATGATGGCTTTCGATAGCTTTGGCTAGTAGTTTGTCCAAGTAATCAGTTGGGTAATGTACCCTTTATTTACCTCTTGATCTTACATATTTTGTGCTTAGTTATCCTTAGATATATTTTCCTTACAATGAGTGTTATGCCTCTCTTTATGTGCTACATGCTCTTATTACGTAGGCATTGATCTGGTGTTTCTATACACCTTCAAAAATTGACTTATGAGCCTTTTTGATGGCTTGCTCTCTCTACCTTCATATCTACCCCCTTGACATTGATGATGTAGTTGATTGTAGATAGAATGGTAGGATACTTAGAGTGTCCTTAAGACACTTATATTTTGTCTCCTTTTGATGTAATAATAGAGATAAACTTGGTGCTTGTATAACCCTATAAATACCTTTTGATTTGCACCTGAAACTTGAGACTCTCCTAGTCTCGTTTTGTAGCTCCTTCTATTGGTTTAATGATAACTTTATTCTCCACTACTTAGAGGAATATTACCTATTTTGGTGGCTTCTTTAGACCACAAAAAATGTTGCAGATTTGTGCACCGAATAGTGTCTCTAGACACTTTGATAGTATTTTAATTTATGCTCTTTGGTTCTCACTCTTACTTTAACAACCAAAGCACATAATAAACTTTTAAGAGAAGTTTAATGCACTAATTTCCACTGTAATCTAAAAGTACTTAGTGCATCTAAAGAACAACTAGTATAGTGCAATATTAACCTCACCTTAATACTCCTTCAAATGAACTTGAAATCTGCACTTAGTAATTGCTCTTTGTAGAGAACTATAATCTCTCTAGTCTTCTTTGTTGTAACTATATAATAGGAAGATGATAATTTTATTTTTATCAAAATATATCTAACTCCTATTTTAATGTGCAGGTATTGACCTGACTTCTGCACTCTCTTTGAAGACTTTAAAATGAATTCACTCCCTGCAACTTTAATTTTAATATGGTGCTTAATGAATCTCTAATAAACCATAGTTTTAAAGTTCAACTAATGAACCTTTTACACCCAAGTTGCTTACCTTAATAAATTTTGAATATGGTGGATGTCTTGGTGATTTGATTCACCAAATTGTTGCCCTTGACTTGATGATCTTGCAACTCTTCTTGGTTGTCCATAATAGCTTCTTAACTCACCAATTCATAGCTTAGTAACTCCCCTATCTTGTTGCTTGACACTGTAGTATGGTGGGGTTTCGATTCTCCTTCAGAATGCTCTCTATAGATCTAAATTTTTGTAGCTAGTAATGTTGTCCTGATTCCTGCTCTCTTGCAATCAATTTTTGCACTAAAATGTTGTCCTTGAAACTCAAAAATTTGATAGGGAATTTCCTAAATCACAACTAAGTTTTCCTTTAAGAACCCTTTAGTATTCTGTTGAAGATTCAACAAACCCCTATCTCCAAATGAGCCTTCTAGCCTTCAATGACAATATTCAAACCTTTTAGGTTTGCTAGTAAATTTAGGCTCCTTTCTCCCTCAACCTCCTTGAAGAATTTTGACTTCAATATAGGCCTTCTTCTCAAGAATCTGAATGTCTTGAGGTCTTCAACAATATCCTTCTAGATTTGGCACTCCTTGCCAAATTCTTCTCTTTTTGGGCTTGTTATCGGATGACGAAAATTGTCCCAAATTTTGCTCTGTTAGTAACTCCTCCTTGCTGGTAAATTTCTCCAATGAGTTCTCCTAGGAACTCCTTTAATGGCCTTATTTGAATTTTGAAATAAGGCTCTCCAAGCCTTCTCCTTATTTTTTCCAGAGACCTCACCAAGGTCTTCAATCTCACAGCTTCTCTGGTCTTCCAAATGAGACCTTTCCTTCAACTTTCTACTATGGAAGTGTTGGTAATGAGATCTTCCTCCTCAAATCTCTGAAATTTGTTGTTATTGAAATTATGGAACATGACCTTGTTGGTCCTTCTTCTCTTCTGCAATCTACAAGCTTTAATGGAGATCACCAACCTCCAATCTTCTAGAACTAGGAGTTTTGTAATTGAACCTTCTAAGGGTCTCTTTAACTTCTTCAAGCTGATTTCTTTAATATGTTATCTACAATATTTAATGGAGATCACCAACCTCCAATATTCTTTTGGACTCTTCTCTAGAGTCTCTTGAATCAACTATAAGGCTACTATGGCCTTTTCTCCTTCTACATGTTGCAAGTCTACAATCTTTAGTAATGGGACCTTTTCTCAGGTCTTTGAAATCTTCAATCTTCTACTTGTTGTTGCAAGTGTTGGAATGATTCTAATGAAGATGTTATTCCTAGCTCTATGTAGGAAGCTTCCCAACTTTCTTGAATCTCTTTTTTCCTGCAATAAGATGTTAGAAGCTGAAATGTAAGAAACTCTTAAATCTAGAGATGATGAATCTTCACTAGTTGATTTATCAATCTAGTGGAATCCACGTTGAGTCCTAGTCTTCACGAGTTTTCCTATAACCCTGTGGAAAGACTTTAGCCAAATATAATCTCAAAAATTTTGTAAATGAGATTTCTAGATTTCTCTCAGTCTCACTTATGGCTCTCCTTATTTTCTATCTGATCTACCATGTGCTTTGATACCATTGTTAGCTTTTGATGGGAGGTAATACAACCACAAGATGTAAAATAACTATATTGAGATAACTACAAACTAATGACACAATAATATGCAAGAAAATAATAAGATGAACATCTGCAAATAACTCAAAAATTGAAAGTGATGAAAATAATACAATGCTATATAATGGAGGACATGAACACTCCATGAACAAATATGAAAATGACTACATTGTACCAAACTACTAAACTATGTCACACACACTCTATATTCACTACACTCTATAAAACACTCATTATGAGGTCTTTATATAGGAAGATAGATTCCTTGGCCCTTACTCTACCTAGGACTTATGTACATGTGGACTACATGCACATTTACAACTTGCACATTGACACTTGCGCATTTATTACAATACTTGAAGTAACTAACTTACTTTACTCTAAAGTAATCTCCTACTTAGTTATGTACCAAAGGTGGTATATTTACATAACCCAAATGATGTAATATACTCTAACAAAAAAGGTTACTATTTTTATAATATATGTTACTTATGTGAAGCTAATGAAGAATC
Source organism: Wollemia nobilis (assembly GCA_028583015.1). Taxonomy (NCBI): domain Eukaryota; kingdom Viridiplantae; phylum Streptophyta; class Pinopsida; order Araucariales; family Araucariaceae; genus Wollemia; species Wollemia nobilis. Next base: position 2,365,246 of record JAQPPZ010002336.1, on the reverse strand, counting down.
TATGAAGCACATTATGTTAAAATGCAAATACTAATTGAAGGTTCTTAACAATTTAATTTTGGAAATGGGAATAAGTTGGGTCCTACTAGTTAACATGTTAGATTGGCTACAACAATGGGAAAGGTCATTAAGGAGTAGCAGATTAAACAATATTTGGGATCTCATTCCATTTCACTATGTTTGGGGCATTTGGTTAGAGAGAAATAGAAGGATTTTTAGAGGGGAGAAAATATATATAGCTAGAATTTATCAAACCATTAAAGGATCCATTCTAGATAATTTATCAATTTTGAAGCTAAAGGAAAAAATTGAATTTGGTGAGGAGGCGAGTATAGTCTTGAAGTTGAATCTTAAACCTCTAGAAAGAGAGGATGTTTTCCAAAGAAATCTGAGAGGTCAAGTCAATTGGTATCCTCCCAAAGAGGAATAGATGAAACTAAATTTTGATGGTGCTTCCAAAGGTAACCCAAGTAAAGTTGGTGGACGGGAATTTATCAACAACAACAATAGTATTATGGTGGAGGCAAATATTGAATATCTAGGTATTATGACCAACCACTCTATTGAGGCTAGAGTAGCCCTTACTAGTGTAAAGCTAGTCATGGACATAGGAATGAAGAAGTTGGTGGTAGAGGAAGACTCTCTAAATATTATTAATTGCTTGCAAGGGAAAGCTAGGGTAAGCTAGTAAATATCAAGTATCACTGAGGAAAAATTATAGAAGTTAAAATCTCTAGAGAATTTTTAATTTTCACACTTATAGAGAGGGTAATAGTATGATGGATTGGTTGGTGAATTAGGGTGTGCTCATAGAAAATAACCAAATATGGATCACCCCTAAAAACTTTCATCCTAACCTAATTCAACTAGGAAAAAGGACAAAAATAATTTAAATTATAATTTGTAGCTATTTGTAGAGCATCTACAATAGTTTGTAGCAGCAACCTGACCCAAGAGAAGTAATTTATTTTAAGATTATTGCTAAGGTTATTTTCTAGGATTGTTGTTGAGGCTAATTTTAGACTTATTGTTAAGACTATTTTCTAGGACTATTGTCGAGTCTATTTTTTAGAATTGTTGCTAAGGTTATTTTCTAGGACTATTGTTGAGGCTATTTTTAAGAATTATTGCTAAGGCTATTGTTTGAGATTGTTGCTACAACTATTCTTTAGGATTGTTTCTAAGGTTATTTTTTTGGATTGTTGCTAAGGCTATTGTCTAAGATTGTTGCTAACACTATATTTAAATTGTTACTATGATTGTTTTTCAATACTATTGTTTAGGCTATTTTCAAGACTGTTATTAAGGTTATTTTCTAGGTGATAGGGATTAATCATATTATTCACATTTATCATATGTTGTAATTTTTCATTCAATGTTTCTTCACAAGTAATTGTGGATAATATTATTGACCATAATTATTTAATGTTATCTTATCCGATGTTATATTATCCAAAACATTGTAATCCCTATTTATAGATTTTCTTAGCAATAAAATAATCAAATTTTCATCGTTCAATCTTTTCATGTTTGTTGTGAGTGTTTACCATATCAGTTTGGTATCAGAGTAGTTCATAGGGTTTGGAGAGTATCCTCTTCCTTAGACCAGGTTTGGTTCATAAAGGAATGAGAAATCCTCTTTGTGGATCTTGGTTTGGTGGTTTCATCCCCCTATAGGTGAACACTCTTACATCTTTTACAAATATTTTTGAGCTTGGTTTTATGGATCTCTCATTCTTCATAAATTTGTATGCGGTCGCAAATCTGATCTACTGTCTGCCCGTGATTTTCTCATAGATCGATCGCTTTGGCTTGCTTGCACTCTGGTTGATTTAAAAACTTAGCCAAAACCTTACCATTAAAAATCACTGCTAGTTCATGATTGTTGTTGACATTCAATATCCTAGCTACGTTTGGCTATTGTTGTTGTGATCATTGATGTACCCTACTATCACTCATTCATTTCGATGTAGCCACGTCATATGGTTCTCTCTTTCCTAGTATTGATCTGCATAATGAATATTTTGACACACCTTTCCACCATCGATCTACTGTTTTGAAGATAGAACATCACCGTGCAGCCCATATTACATTGGCTAAATCCATCGATCTATTGTTTTCTTCACTGGAGTTCATCGTTGATATAAAACAAAAATGATCCACCCAGTTTCCATTGATTTTTGGTCTTGCTCAGCCAAATCTGCAGCTTTTTGGACTTACACTACGTTTTTTGATGATCTTTATCACTTCTCGATGATTTTCTAGTCATTTCCTATGCATTTGGTGTACTTATGCTCTTTTGGACATCGATATGTTGTTTTCGGCAACCAATATCCTCTTTTCGACGAAGATCCTCAGTATTTATATGATCATTGTCAAACATCTGAGCGTTTCTCTCATTGATCCAATTCGACCAGCCATTGTTGTTGATTTCCTACACCCTCCTAGGAGAGATCTGCATGCAACTATATTTTTTGACGTGTTCCTATAATTAAACGGATCATGTCAATTTTTTGGTGTCTAAAATCAAATATTTCCTAAGGTTTTAAAAAAAATTCAACGTAATATGTTGCATTCATGGTGTCTGTTCTCCATTTTTTTTTGTGTGCTTTGGGTTTCGGCCACTGTGCAATTTTATTTTAAAATTTATGGGTATAAATCCCACATAGGTCGTGTTGCGACCTTTTTGGTCTATATCTTGCAAGCACCTCCAATAAGGAAATAGCTAGCTTACATTGGCTATTATCGCTCGCTTGCTACTTCTTTCACCCTACCTTGCCAAGATTACCCACTGATCCTTGTCCCATCACTCGTCCACTATTCGCCACCTTATCCACCCTGTTGTCTCCTCGTTCGTGTTAGCAATGACTGTTAGCCTTGTCCAGTCTATCATCTATTGTCCTACCATCAATATTGACTATTAGCCCTATCTAGTATGTCATCTATTGTCTCATTTCTAGCATTAACTGTCAGCCCTATCTAGTCTATCATATGTTGTCCTATCACCAACTCGCCCTGTACAGTCTATCATCTATATCAGTCAATGCTCATTCTCGTTGTCACCGTTGATCGAGTTGTTGTATCTAGCCTTACCATTCTCGTCTCACATTTCATGTTGACCTTCCCTATCATGCGTCAACCGACCATTGCTACCGTTGACTGCATTGTGATCATTGTCGTTCAAACCTAACCATTGCCTATTGAAAATTCACCGTTGGCTTGCCCATTGGAAACAAAAACAAAATTATTTCTTCTTTGGAATTTAATATTTTTGGGAGATTCTCTGAAATTTTTTGATTTTACAGGGCATTTATTTTTTCAAGTATACCCTTCTATATACTCATTGGAAAGCTCATTTCGAGCCCTATCCATTCACAGTGGTGATTTTTCCATTTGCCCTTGTTTAGTCTCTCTAATTGTGTCCCAAAGATCATCTTATCAAATGGACCTACATTTTAACCTTGTGATCGCCACTTATTGAACCAAACATATGGCCGCCAACATGGCCTTAGTTGAAAAATTAGACAAAGTCATCGTCCATATGCATTCTTTAGCTGACACCATTAAGGACATCATAAAAACCATTCCTCATCCTCTCATACTTCTCATGCCAAGTGTGAAGTTAAAATTTACGAAGGCTCTCGAAATCTTGCCATCCTCAATAATATGAAGACTTGGTTTAATTTTAGTTAAACCTCAGATAATTATAAGGTTTTATTTTCCAAACTCAAACTTTCTAGCATGGCTAAGGTTCTTGTTATCGAATGCCACGGAACCCAAAATCCCATTCTCACATGTGATGATTTAGTCAAAGCTTTGAAGGCTAATTTTTATCCATCCAATTATGATGATGACTTTCTCATTCATTGGCTCCACCTTTGATAGGGAAAGAGTCAATCTGTATAAGATTATGTTCATAAATTCAACCATCTTCATGTCTTGCTTCACGTTACTAATCCTACAGCTTCCCTCATTGCTAAGTTTAAAAGTGGACTTCTTGCACACTTTTATTGTGAGTTGAAATATACTCCTTACACTACACTTGATGATGTGTTTAATCAAGCACAACTTGTTGAGGAGAAGTTTGTTGTATAATGACGAGGACCTCACTACTCTTCTAGTGGTTCGACATAAGCACCTCATCCACAATAACAGGCACAAAGGTAATCTTCTCATTTTTCCTCTTCTTTTACTTTCGTTTCTAATAAATCCCTTGCTTATAAGCATATCTTTCATGCTTCTTCTTCTTATCATGCTAAGTCTCAAAAAAAAAATTATTACTATAAAAAAAGGTTATGATAAATTTGCATGTCCACAATTACAAAAGTCTAAGAAGAAGACTTTACTTGTACAGTTTGATGAGGGAACATGTGATAACCCCATCAAGATTACTGATGAGGGCTAGGTTTATGAGGAGTTAAGGGGACAACTTAATCAAGTAACATTGATGAATCACCATTTCATCGCAGGTGACCATGACAATCTGTTCATCACACGTGCACATTTGCTTCATAATTTTATGGTTGATTGTATCATTGATAATGGCTCACAAAAGAATTTGATTGTGAAGTCCATTGTTGATAGGCTCAAGATTCCCACAACACCACATCCTCATCCTTACTCTTTGGGATGGAAGGATAGTAACACCACTTCAAAGATCACACACACATGCACCATTGCATTTGCTTTTGGCCTGAATTTTAAGGATAAGGTCACTTGTGATGTGACATCCATGGATTGTTGTCGATTATTGCTTGGAAAGCCATATCAATATGATAGGCATGCTACATATGATGCTTATAACAACACTTACACGCTACAATAAGGTAATAAGCACTATCTCATTGAATCTACCAAGCACACAACTAATCTCTTGATTCAAGCCAAAAAAGACACAAATCAAGCGCTTGCTCTCATTCATTCATCCACTATAACAACCCCAATTGTTACTCTTTCTTATCCACCTGAAAGCACGAGATTTCGGGCAAAGGAAACACTAATTGCGATGCATCCAAAATCAAATACGCTTAAGTCCTAGAAATGTAAATTGCATGAAATGAAAGAAACGCATTGGAAGAGACACAAGCAAATGGAGAAAACACAGCCCTTTCATTAAACTTTCTTGATCTCTGTTACAAATACGCCTCCTCCCTTTTTACGGGCTAGGAGCGTTAAAAGAATTTGACTACAATCGAGACTTAAGGTTCCTCTTTCCGCGTGCCCACACTTGAAATGGACGGGCCAAGATGATGTCGTCGCTGATGTCTATGGGTCTTTGACCTCTGCTGCTCCTCCTGTGAACAAAGAAACAACGAAGATGTCAGTAGCACCTGCTGCACATAAGAAGTGTTTGTTCTCTAAAATTGCCAAAAGATGCATGCAAACATTTGTCTGAAACAAGTGAGTAAAATGACTCTAAATGACCCGAAAACCTGACGAGAGGACGAGAAAACATCACCAGAAGGCCACTGCCACTGAGACAGTCGGCTAATCTACCTTCAACTAGAATTCATCCCTGGGCAGGACAAATTCTGACTGCCATTCGTCCCTGGGTGGGATGAATTCTTCTGTGTTGGAAAAGTCGACCTGGTACTACTCCAATGTCGAATCCCGAGACCTGCAAAATGCCTGCAAACAGAGGGGTTATGTAATTGGGGCCATTTTGGGACGACCCAGATGGTCGGATTCTCCCAATTTGGCCTCTATCCTTGGGAATTCGATATCACCACCTGTAAGTTAGTGAAACAACAAAGCGACACAAAGCATGATAAAATTTGTAGACACCAAAACAACACCAATCCGATTATGTGACTGCAAACACTGATTGCTTTGACAAACACAGCCCCCAGGGCAGCCCTCAGAGGTCAAACAATGGTCCTAACCACTTTCATAGCAATTTTGTAAGGTCAAGAGGCAATTTGGTACATTTATACACTTTGCTCAGTATTCGTCTCACCCAGGGACGAATACTAACTGGGATTCGTCTCACCTAGGGACGAATTCTGAAATCGTCTCACCCAGGGACGAATTCCAAGTTTAACGGGCAAAAAGAAGAATGGCGCAAAGTGGCAGCCCAAGATAGTCAGTTGATGACTCCTGCCTTACACGCGTGTGTGGGTGGACAGATAGGCCATTAGAGGACTATCACAAGGGCAGTTATGAAAGCCCAAGTCATGGAGGACTCCCCTCCCTCATGGGAAGACTTGACTGCCACATGGCACCTATGACCAACACATGGCGCTTATGCTTCCCTCTCAAAAGAGACCCCATGGGTCTATAAAAGGTAGGACTTTTCTCACCCAAAAGGACAGATTGAAGGAGATTTCAAGCAACGAAGTGCTGTCGAGTTGAACACCCATTTGCATCCCCTTTGATTCACCTTCTCACATCCACCAATATCTTTTGCAAGGGAGGTTGTTGGGTGGCTTTTGGAAGCTTGAATCTGACCCAAAGCCAACATATGGACACCGAACCAACCAATTTGCGAGACATCCCAATCCTAAGAGGTTTTGGGCCCATCCCTAGTGGATTGGCGCCAAGATCAAGTGCCAACGGTGGGAGGCCCACTTGGGCACCCCCGCACTTTCTAAGTTTTATTCCCAAAGCATTCTAGATTATTGTTTTAGGTTGCATCTCATGTTATTCTGTTTGGTTAGCTCATAGCTTCAATTTCATAACATTTTGATCAGATTTTGTCATGCCTTTGGTCGCTTTGTTGTCCTACTAACTTGCAGGTGGCGACATCGAATTCCCGAGGATAGAGGCCAAATTGGGAGAATCCGACCATCTGGGTCATCCCAAAATGGCCCCAATTACATAACCCCTCTGTTTGCAGGTGTTTTGGAGGTCTCAGGATTTGACATTGGAGCAGTACCAGGTCAGCTTTTCCAACACAGAAGAATTCGTCCCACCCAGGGACGAATTCTAGTTGAAGGCAGATTGGTCGACTGTCTCGATTGCAGTGGCCTTCTGGTGATGTTTTTTGTCCTCTGTCAGGTTTTGAGGTCATTTAGAGTTATTTTACTCATTGTTTCGGACAAAGGTTTGCATGCATCTTTTGGCGATTTTAGAGAACAAACACTTCTTATGTGCAGCAAGTGCTACTGACATCTTCGTTGTTTCTTTGTTCGCATGAGGAGCAGCAGAGGTCAAAGACTCATCGACATCAGTGGCGGCATCATCTTGGCCCGTCCATTTCAAGTGTGGGCACGCGGAAAGAGGAACCTTTAGTCTCGATTGTAGTCAAATTCTTTTAACGCTCCTAGCCCCTGAAAAGGGAGGGAGGCGTATTTGTAACAGAGATCAAGAAAGTTTAATGAAAGGGCTGTGTTTTCTCCATTTGCTTGTGTCTCTTCCAATGCGTTTCTTTCATTTAATGCAATTTACATTTCTAGGACTTAAGCGTATTTGATTTTGGATGCATCGCAATTAGTGTTTCCTTTGCTCGAAATCTCGTGCTTTCAGATAGTAACACCACTTCAAAGATCACACACACATGCACCATTGCATTTGCTTTTGGCCTAAATTTTAAGGATAAGGTCACTTGTGATGTGACACCCATGGATTGTTGTGGATTATTGCTTGGTAAGCCATATCAATATGATAGGCATGCTACATATGATGCTTATAAAAACACTTACACACTACAATAATATAATAAGCACTATCTCATTGAATCTACCAAGCACACAACTAATCTCTTGATTCAAGCCAAAAAAGACACAAATCAAGCGCTTGCTCTCATTCATTCATCCACTATAACAACCCCAATTGTTACTCTTTCTTATCCACAATTTTTTTTTTTTTTACATATATAAATGTTCATCTTCATATAGAAAAATACCTAATAATATCCTAATATAGACAAATTTCATTTGGATTGTAACTTTCAAGACAAATAGCTTCAAGAGCTATAGAGACTTGATCCGAGTCTCTTTAAGTAAAAGTGATCAGCTTCTATGAAACCCTCATACCCCACTTGGTATGAGTACACTGGCCAAGCGCTAGGTTTCATCCCCATAAAAGGAGAAATCACCAAATGGTCCACCTAGACCAGGTGAATGCCTTGAATATGGAGAACCACACCAATGGTAAACCATCATAGATGAAATAACCACACTAATGGTTATTCATAAATCTTAGATCCGATCCACTCCATCTAGAAGGGATATCTAAGACAACTATATCACTATCATGATAAGAATCCATGGAATGTCCTTCTAAACATGGTTACCTATCTTTAAACCTCTTAGAGCATATTGGTACACTCTTTGTTTAGGTAACCCTCTTGTTGTTCACATTGAGTTTATTACAAATGGACATTATTGGTCCCATATGGGTGTTTTCCTCCACATGTAAACTTAATTCTTTGGAGTAGAGTGTAGGGTCTATCTTGGTTTGTAGATCAAGATCATTTTGCCATCTTGAGAGTTCCATTCCACAATATAACCTCGACTGAACCATCGTGTGAGTTTATGAGGTGAATTCAACTTCATGAGGCCCTTATATGGCAATATTCTATACAATACTTACTTAGGTCTGAAGCACTACATGAGAATTCTTCTTAAGCAAGGTTTATGTTCCATTCAAGAATAAGTGCTTAATGTTTAGATTAGCATAAATCTAGTTATCCCCTTAAGAATTGGCTTCTATTACATAATAGTTCTTGGAATTCGACATAGAATAACCAACATGAATATAATCAGTGTTGTATGTGGAAAGGTGCATCATTCATAAATAGTTATCCCACAACATTATAGAAAGTTAAACAAATACCATTAATTTATTAACACATTTAAGTAAGCATACATCCTTCGCATGAGATTAATATTTGAGCAACTCTACCTAACTATATCATTCATCATTATCCATCATATTCCAAAATTAAATGACACAATTGCATCCCGTTAAATTATCAACATACTATTAACTGAGCATACATTTCTAGCATCCATACATCATTAACCTACTAAAAATTTAGCATACCTTCTATCATGAAAATAAACATTACAATCAAGCATCTAACATCTCATTAACATATATTCTTTTCATTTTGCAACATCCATAAGGATTAATAAAACATACCACAATGTTCTATTCTATATATAAAACCACTTCTTCATTATACTTGATCTTCATTTGGCAATAACTCCTAATAATCACCTTCCTCTTTATTACTATATTTACTTAAATTATTCACTATCCATAACTAATAATCCAGAAGTGAAACCATTTTCTGAGGTTCATAACTGGGGTTCAATGTCTATTCCAACTCTACCAAATGAACCATCCCATATAACATAAACTAGAATACTTACTTATATATCATTTGTTCATATTTTAACTATGGAATCACTTTCTTTTAAATTACTTTTACAAACTTACATAACTCACATATAATAAGGAACTGGGCCCAAACTTCAAAACCTTTGGGCCAATACCTTCTACACATCTAATTCTTATCTCACATCCTATTTTTATGCCTGCCCACGAAGTTTTAATAAGAGCGGAGTTAGGAAGAGGGGTCCTGAGACCCCCTCCTATCAAGGATTTTCTAGTGTCTTCGATACTCCCAATCCACAGTTAGGTACTCTCACCCTACTATTGTGATTACCCCAAAGGGAAATACCAACAAATATTTTGGAGAAAGGGGTAATGCTATGGTCCAACAGACATTTCATATGAAAGTACTCCAGCGATCACATTCTTCGAAAATAAGGCGGTCGATTGTAGATTGTATTATTTTTCTCTACGCAGTCGACAAATTTCAATCGGCGGTTATAACATCAAAGATGATTAGTTTTCAATATAGACTATGATGGAGATAAAAAGACCAGTCTCAAACTTTTCCTGAAATACAAGACGTCTATGGAGGTGATCTATGTGTTTTCATTCAGCAGAATCATCATCTGTTATTGCGAGAAATAGTATACCCTGTCAATATCATTGAGCAAAGAACCCTCTTTATACTAAGGTTTATCTCAAAATTTTGATCGTGAGGATGATTTATTCCTAAGGAATATTTAATCAATGATTCTTCGATGGAATTACCCCAGTACATCGATTGTCGATAGTACCAATTGTCTATAATCAGAAACACGCATCTCCCCAGTATATTTTTGAGAACCAAAAAATCATCGATCAGGGACGATTCCAATAGACCACTACGGAGATTTCTAGGTCATAGGGCATCATCTATAGGAACACTCTCTGCATGCTTGTCATGACTGAATTCATAAACTTTGCGTTAATCAAAACCAGACTTCATTATAGCGTTTGAGGGGTCACTTAGATGTCGTCATCTGTAAACATCCCCAGGTTTATTCCAAAATTTCTATTGTACACACCCAATTACGGATAGGAACATCAAAAAGAAAGTCAAAACAAGGTTTTTAGATGGAACCAAGGTCGATTTGTGACCTCCCATTGCATGGGATTTCAACTCCATTGAGATCGGTCCTGGGTTTATCCTAAGAAGGAGCTTTTATGTCATCCACGATCCAGCGGGGTCAAAATCCTTAGTTAATTGTGATAAAAGAGTATTGAACATGGAGGGGAAAATGAGATTATAAAGGTCTCTTCATACCCTTAATGAACTAACCACCAAGGGGTGGTTGTGAGGACTATATGACAGATGACCACTTGTGGTTATTCTATGGGGTAAGGGTATTCAGGTTTCCTTTGACCCAAAGATAATTTAATAGATGCCACATCATATATTAAAGGCTTGTAGTTTTTACTCAGGCTCATTTGCACCTTAAACTAACATGAACTCAATTTCCAATTACTCTCCTGATCGAGCCTTTGATATCAAAAGGAAATCTTATTTTACACTATTTTGAAGTGAATAAAATCTCTAACTAAAACCACATGAGGACAACATTTGGTGATTCAAACGGAGTGTTAGAAAATAATACATTCTCCTCCTTTCTACTTAAAATTGTACTCAAAGGTAGAGGAAAGATATAACCTGGATCTCATTCATAAGTCTTCTATCTTCTATTGGTCTCTTTCCCTTTTCCAAAGATCTCCTTCCTTCAATAATCCTCCAAAGTTGGCCTTCTACCATAACTAGGAAATCCATCATGCCTTCTAGTTTCTGATCCACCTTATGATGGAGAGCATACTCCCTAGACCATTAAGATTTCCTAGCTCCCCCATTTCTTCACAAATTGATCTCTAATTTATAGGGAAATTTCTCCACAAATGGCCAAATAGTGGTCTTATTATTTTATTATTTTTTTTAAAGATGCCTTGGACCCATTAGACTTATCAAGTCATGTGAAGTGTAATGGAAAGGGGTCCTACTAAGGATAAGGTAAGTGTCCTTATTTTTGTCTTGTATATTTTCCCATGGGGACAAGTATAAGACTAATACTATTAAAGCATAGACTGGGAACAAAGTTAGAACTATTATTGATAAGGTAAAGGACTTCCCTTTTAATTTCCACCAATATAAGGAAGCCATATGGGTATTTCCCAATAGGTAGGATAACCCATATGCTATTTTAAAAATCCTCCAGTCCTTCTTAAGTCCCATCTAGGTTGGGTCCACTAAATTTACACCTAATTTATCATATTGTTCTAATTTTGCAAGAGATAATTTCTCAATTTTATTTTTCACAAAATCTCATAATTAATTATCTTTTCTAAAATATAATTAATTTTTTTATATTCTTCCTAAAATTCCTTTATTGGAATTTTTTTGTAGGATTCTTTAGGGTTTATGCCCTTTTAATTAGGCATTAATTGATCCTCAAGATCACTTAATATCCTTTAAATAAGGTAGGAGGGTAACGGGTCATGACATCCACAATATAAGTAATCTTTAGCACAAGCTTCTAAGTCCACTCACCCCATAACACTTGATAACATATTGCAAAAATATGATTTATTTTTTAGGAGCCCACTTCTTTACCTCTTGAGAGGGTCATTAATCACAACATTGATATAATTCCAATAGCACCTTTGCCTAATGCACCCATGTATAGGCAATCAATTTTGCAATATGATGAAATTAAGAAACAACTTTAGGACCTATTAACTAAGGGGTTCATAAAACCCAATATTTCTCCTTGTGCCTCTCCTATTCTTCTTGTCCTAAAAAAGGATGGCACTTGGTGATTTTGTATTGATTTTCAAGCACTTAACAAAATTACTATCAAAAACATATATTCACTTCCACGCATTGATGATCTCTTAGACCAACTTCAGGGTGCTAAGTTTTTCAGTAAGATTGATCTTAAGAGTGGATACCATCAGGTCCGTATTTAGGTTGGACACATGGAAAACTGGTTTCAAAACTAAGATGGGTTTGTTCGAGTGGCTTTTTATGACCTTTGGCCTCAATAATGCTCCTGCTAATTTTATGAGGTTGATGAATGAAGTTTTTTGTGAGTGCTTAGATAGATATGTCATTATCTATCTTGATGATATTCTTATATTTTCTTCTACATGGCAGGCACATTTGGAGCATATTGAGCATGTTCTTTCCATTCTTCAAAAGAATCAATTGTAAGCTAATTTGCCTAAGTGTTATTTTGGGTAAACATCAATTTCTTACCTTGGCTTCATCATCAATACCAAAGGTATCCAGGTAGATCCTGTAAAAGTAAAAGCTCTACTCTATTGGCCTCCTCCCACCAACATCACTGAATTACAGAGTTTTCTTGGCCTAGCAAACTTCTACCACAAATTCATACCAAGATATTCCACCATTGTTGCCCCATTGCATCTCTTGACCAAGGCCAAATTTGTTTTTCATTGGACTTCTGATCATACCCAAGATTTTACCACTCTGAAATATAAGCTTTGTTCTACTCTTGTTTTAGCCATTCTTGACCTTAGAAAGCCTTTTGAAATTGGAATTGATGCCTCTCAGTTTGCCCTTGGTGTTATTCTCAAGAAAAATGGTTATCCTATCACTTATCATTCTGAGTCCTTTTCCACAACCAAGCAAAAAAATCCACGTATGATAAGGAACTTTATGCCTTAGTCCAAGGCATCAAATATTGGCATCATTACCTCCTAGGAAAATAAACTATTATCCAAACCGATCATTTGCCTTTGTAGTTCCTTCAATCACAAACTAAGATCCAAGAAGCACGACACATGAAATGGGCTTCCTATATTCAACAATTCCACCTAGTCATCAAGTACAAAAAGGGTAGTCAAAATTTTATTGTTGATTGTCTCAATCGACCTCCTTCTACTCATGTTTTAACCATTGTCACTACCTCTCACTTGGGTTTTTAGTCTTGGCCTTCTGCATATCCTCATGACCCTGACTTTGCATAATTTTATCAACATCTTCAGCATCCTTCCTCCTCAAACTTGTTCCCTTTTCAGGACTATCATCTTAAGAAGGGTTTGCTTTATCGTCTCGACAAACTTTTTATCCCTCGTGAGCATAGACAATCCCTTTTCAAGGAGGCCCACTCTACCCTCTATGGTGGTAATTTTGATAAACATAAGACTCTCCATCATTTGCAGAGATTCTTATATTATCCCCACATGCAGCATGATATTTTGTGATACTTGAAACAGTGTGTCCTTTGTAGTCGATCTAAGCCAGCCAATCATAAGTTTGGTCTCAGTATGCCCTTGCCCATCACCTCACGTCCTTGGAAAATTATTTCTATGGATCTTTTCAGTGGTTTTCCTATATTGTTTGTCAGCGTGACTTTGTTTTTATCATAGTTGATTATTTTAGTAAGATGGCTAAGTTTATTCCTTGTCGTAAAACTAGTTTCGCTACCGACTTAGCCCAACTATTTTTTGATATTGTTTGGCATTCTTTTGATCTTCCCACCAGTATTACGTTTGATTGTGATTCCCATTTTGTTGGTCACTTTTGGCGTTCCTTATGGAAATTATTAGGTGTGTCCCTTAATTTTCCACTACCTTTCATCTATAGTCTGATGGTTAAACAAAAGTCATCAATCGTACTCTTGTCCAAAGTCTTCGCATCTTCCATAATTTATCTCCATATAAGTGGGATTTGAGTCTAACTCATATCAAGCACGCATACAATAGGGTTGTCCATTCATCCATAGGATATTCACCTTTTGAAGTGTGTCTAGGTTTTCAACCTCTCGCTCCATATGAGTTACCCTTGTCATTTCTGTCTCTTGTCACAGTCCACATGCACAAAGAATAAGATAGAGCTCACTCTTTTATTTAGCATTTCTAGCAGTTCCAATCGAAGGTTTTTCATATTTTGTAGAAGACTCAGCAGCAGTAGAAGTAGACCATGGATCATCATCGTGTTCCACATTCCTTCTAGGTTGGTGATAAAGTTTAGTTGTATCTTGACTGTCGTAGGTTTTTAGATAAGGCACATAGCAAGATCAAACCTCTTCGATATGGGCCTTACACTATCATCCAGTAGGTTTTTGAGAATGCTTTTCATCTTGATCTGCCAACACACTTGGGCATCCATGATGTTGTCAATATTGACTTACTTTGACCATACCATGAGTCCACCTTGGAGAGCACATCCATCATCAGCCATCTTGTAGATGTTGTATCCAATTTTTAGATTCCATTAAAGGATGATCATCTGTTCGACACCAGGACACGCCACACATGTTAGGGATATTCCACTTCTTACCTTGTTGGCCATCACAGACAACTTCCACATCAGGCTCGATGGATCTCTCATAACCAGATGGTTCATGATTTTCCTTCCCTTTTAAACACATTGGAGTCCAATGCTTCTATGATGGAGAGGAATGATAGGGATTAATCATATTATTAACATTTGTCATATGTTGTAATCCATCATTCAATATTTGTTCACAAGTAGTTGTGTGGATAAGGTTGTTGATCGTAATAATTTAATGTTATCTTATCCAAAACATTGGAATCCCTATTTATATATGTTCTTGGCAATAAAATAATCAATTTTTCACTGTTTAATATTTTCGTGTTTGTTGTGAGTGTTTACCATATCACAAGATCTACAATCAAGGTTATTTTCTAGAACTATTTCTAAGGATTTTTTCTAGGACTAGTTCTATGATTGCTTTCTAAGACTATTGCTACGGTTATTTTCTGGGATTGTTGCTAACATTGTTTTTCAAGACTTTTTTTTGTAAGTAAAAATATAATATTAAACGGGTTTTGACTGGGTCCCAATCCCAAAAGTACAAAACACCATAAAGGTCTACAAAATATCAGGGCCAAAAATTCTCGTACAGGGGATTTGAACTAGCTGAGTATCAAAAATTCTTGCACAAGGGAATAACCAAAGATCTACAGAGAGGACCAAGCCCAGGCAGGGGCAAGCAGCATAGTAACTTAGCTTATGAAAATATATAAAAAAGCCCACACAGGGGTAAACCAATTCGTCAATATTTGAAGACACCCATGCAGGGGTTGGCTGCAAACCAAAGCAAAAATCAAGAATGCCCAAAATCTCGTGTAGGGGAAGGGCTGCAAACTAGATCAAAACTAGTAAGAATCTAGAAAGCAAAAAGGGACCAAGCAAGGGACCAACGAAGCTAGGCTTCCAGGGTATCATATTCAGTTGAATCAATGTCATTCTAGATAAGTTGCTTTAGGGCATTACCAAAATAGCAGATGCTTGACCTTTGAGCCCAATCTTCAGGCACGAGAATGAAAAGATACGGCGAGAGGGCGATCATGGGAAAATGAGAGGGCACATGAACCGGAGTATGGAGGTGAAAAGGGGGAGGAGGGGAATGGACATGATGGGTATTAGAGCAAATGAACCAATGATCGATGGAGGTGGTGGGCCTACCAAGGGCGCAGAAAACCTCAAGCCAGGGATTAGGGCAAATGAGATCAAGACACACCTGTAGAATGATGATATTGAAAACCATGGAAAAAGGGAAAAAAGAACTAGAGACTCTTGGAGCCTTTCAGACAATCTGCTCACGCAGTATTGAGAACAATTTGAGGGGCATTGTGGTGCCAAATGGAGAGAGCGGATTGGGCTACTCCCAAATTTGCGAGGCAGTCAACAACCTTGTTGGCTTCACGATACACATGGTGAGCCACCACATTGTTTTGCTTACCAATTAGAATCTTGGCCTCCTGTATGATCGAGCGAATGTTCCATGAAGGCTTCTTGTCGTTGTTGATATACTTAATGATGTTGAGGGAATCACCCTCAATGTGCAAATTTATTTTCAAATCCCTGATGATGTGCAAACCTCTCCAGACAGCCCAAGCTTTAGCTACATGATTTGTTTGATGGTTGAGGTGCTCAGAGAAAGCTATTAAAATGCCTCCCCTGTGGTCCCTTACAACACCACCAGCTCCAGCTATTCCTTGATTCCCTTTAGAAGCACCATCAAAATTCATCTTGAACCATCCCTCAGGGGGGGCTTCCAACAAGCATTAATCCTTGGATGGGGAGGAATTGGGGCCATATTGGAGAGGATGGGAATATTCAAGGACTGGAACAGCTCAATCTCAGTGCCATGGCTAGGGGATTTGAGATAGGGAAAAATCTGGGAATTCTCAGTAGCAAAGGTAATAGCTTTGTTGGTTGTGGAAATGGGGTCATTTGAAGAAAGCAAGAAAATCCTACCATTTCTTTCAAGCCAAACTTGCCAAATGAAATGATGCAAGCAAATTTTCCACAAAAAATAAAGCTTTGGATTGATGAAGGGATTAGGCCATTGGACAAAGAGGTCTAAGAGGGAATTAGGTTGAGCCCATTGAACATGAAAAGTAGACAAAAGGTGGCTCATTCCTTCTCTAGCATAGGCACAATCTATGAAGAGGTGATTAACAAATTCCCAGGTAGAAAGGCACATATGGCATCTATTAGGCATAGTCATACCTCTTTTCATCAAATTATCGGTGGTAAGGATCTTGTTTTGGATAGCAAGCCAAGAAAAGAACCCAATTTTAGGAATGAGATACTTGACCCAAACAAGGTTGAAGGGAATGGCAGAAACTTGAGGGTTGAGGAGGAGGAGATAAGCTGATTTAACAGAGAATTCCCCATTGTCATTTCCTTTCCAGATGGGATAATCAAGAGAAGCTACAGTCGGGATTATAATAGTATTGAGCATGCGAGATAAAGCAGTCCCTGCCCTAGATATGTGGTTGCTTTCATTGGTAGTGGGAATGATTTTCCATCTCCGTTGATTGTCAAGGAAATCCGCCACTTTGCTGCCAAACCTCCTATCCAAAATAGGTTTTAAGATGGAAACCTTTGGGACCTCAGAGAGAGGTCTATCTTTTATCCACCTGTCGGTCCAAAAATTGATAGTAGTGCCAGTGCCCAGCTGCCAACGAGTACCTTTATTGATGAGGGATTTAGTTTGAATGATAGCCTACTAGAAAGCAGAACCATTAGTGGGAGTGTTATCATCCATGAAAGAGAGGTTTTGGAGATATTTCCTTTTAATTATGGAAACCCACTCAGAGTCAAAGTTGGTAAAGACCTTCCATGCCTGCTTGGCAAGGAGGGCAAGGTTCATGTTGAAGATCCTTCTGAGCCCTAAGCCTCCTTGGGATTTGGGGTAACAGACCTTATCCCAACCGATGAGATGGAACTTTTTCTTATCCTTTGAACCCGACCATAGAAAGTTCTTTTGAATTTGCTCAATTTTTGCATACACAGAGGCAGGAGCTTTGAAAACTGACATGAAATAAATTGGGATGCTCTGAAGACAAGCCATGGTGAGAGTAGCTTTGGCTGCTTGGGAGAGGAGGGATCCTTTCCACCCTGCAAGTTTTTTGTTGATTCTTTCAATAACATTGTCCCACATGGACTCCTTGGGATTCTTGATGAATAGTGGAAGGCCCAGGTAAGGAGTAGGGAGATCAGCAATGCAACATTGGAGGATATGGGCGATTTTATGTTGTCTACTCATAGGAGTGTTGAGAAAGTAGCTTTTACTTTTCGTGTAATTGATTTTCTGCCCTGTTGCTTGTTCATAGATATCAAGGATGGACTTGATGCTTTTAGCTTGCTGGACAGAAGCAAAGGTGGCAATGATAGTGTCATCTACAAACTATTGATGGGAAAGAGGAGGTGAGTTTGAAGTGGCTTTAATACCTGAAATGAGCCCTGCTGCACAAGCAGATTTGAAAGCCCTACCCAGGGATTCTGCAAGAATGATGAAGAGGAAGGGGGAGAGAGGGTCTCCTTGCCTGATGCCTCTGGAGCTAGGGAAGTAACCTACTGCTGATCCGTTAACCAACACTGAGAACCAAGGGGAAGATATGCAACCTTTAATGAGATCAACCCAGTCCTTGTGAAAACCAAACTTGAGAAGGACCTTTAGGAGAAATTCTTGGTTGACCCTATCAAAAGCTTTGTTCATATCCAACTTAAGGAAAAGGGCAGCCTTTTTGTTGCAAGAGACTGAGTGAAGGGTTTCATGCAGAGAAATGATGTTGTCTGTGATAGATCTGCCTTCCACTGAACTCCCTTGACAAGGGTCTATAATGTGGGGGAGGATTTTCTTGAGCCTCAAGGCTATGGCTTTGGTTAAAATCTTGTAAATGATATTGCAAAGGCTGATGGGTCTGAAGTCCATCATGGATTTACAGTTGGGACTTTTGGGGACTAGGGCAATGAAAGTTGAGTTGGTTCCTCTGGGGATGATCTTGGTTTGTTGTAGATCTTTAATAGCACTGCAGATATCCTTCTCTAGAATATCCCAGAAAGTTTGAAAGAAACGGGGAGGGAACCCATCTGGACCTGGAGCCTTATCGGGATGCATGGAGAACAAGGCTTGCTTAATTTCCTCTTGGCAAAGGGGTTGGATGAGAGAGGAATTCATTCCAGGAGTGACCAAAGGGGGAATGTTCCGGAGGAGAAGCTCTTGAGATTCACCATGCTCTGGGGAGGAGGTTCCCATCAAGTTGTTGAAGAAAGAAGAGGCTTCATCCCTGATTTTGAAAATGTCCCTAGAGGTAGTGCCATCAGCCAATATAAGCTCCTTAATTTTGTTTGCACTCCTATTGCAAAGAGTGGAAGCATGGAAGAACTTTGTGTTAGCATCACCATATTTGAGCCAAAGGGCTTGGGACTTCTATCTCCAATAGATCTCTTCCCTGGAAAGAATGTTGTGGTACTCGGAGAGGAGTTGCCTTTCTTCTTCCCTGATTTGGGGTGTCAATTGGTTATTTTGGATCTGTTGATCAATAGTTTTGAGTCTGCTCAGAATCTGCTCTTTATTTTCGAAGATATTCCCAAAAACCTCTTTGTTCCAGATTTTGAGATTTTCTTTGATGACTCTCAGTTTTTGAGAAACTTGGGAAATGGCAGTTCCAAGGAAAGGTTGCTGCCACCACTCAGAAATCCTGCTTCTCAAATCAGGGTGTTGTATCCACATATTTTCAAATCTGAATGGAATTTTAAATGAGGGAGCCCTGTTAGCTTCAAAGAGAAGGGGGCAGTGGTCAGAGCCAATTCTTGGGAGAGAGATGAGAGAAGCATCCCCGAAGGTGGGAATAGCTTGTTGAGAGAGGAAGACTCTATCCAAATTTACTTGAATGTGTTCGGGACCCACTCTTCTGTTACTCCAGGTGAATTGACAGCCCTTGATTTGAACATCCATTAGTTCATTCTCAGTTACAAAGTCATGAAACTCTTGAATGCTCCTGGAATGGATGGAACTGCCACCCCTCTTATCAGAGGGAAAGAGGGGGGAATTAAAGTCACCTGCTAGAATCCAGGGATAGTTGGTGAAGGCGTCTCTCATGTGGGAAAGGGACCTCCAGAGAGAGCTTCTTTCAAGAGGGTTATTTGAAGCATAAATGTTGGATAACACCCAAGTGAAATGCTTGTCTTTGCAAAAAAACACTAAATTCAGAGTTCTTTCAGAAGATGAAATGACCCATCCTTCAACTCTCTCAGAATCCCATAGACACAAAAGACCACCTGAAGAGCCTTGAGCAGGAGAAAAGGCCCAATGGCTGTTTTTCCACACAACGTTGACAACTCTGTTTATTTTGGATGCATCAATTTTTGTTTCCTGCATGATGAAAATAGTGGGTTTATGATCTTTCCTTATAGTTCTTGCCAACCTCTATTTAGCAGAACTATTTAGACCTCTGACATTCCAAGAAAGAATCTTCATTTGGAAATTTTGGAGGATTTTTTGCTTCCCTTATTCTACTGTGGGGGAAGTTTAGGGTTTTTTGATTCATCCTTAGCCTGATTGAACAGGTCTAGGAACAAAGTTTTTTGCAATCCATTGGCAACTTGATCTTCAGTGTCTTTTTTCTTTTGCTCAGCCAAGGTCGGTCTTCCTCTTTTTTTCTCACTCCCTGTATCAACAGGGGCTTTTTTATAGCTTCATGTAATGATAGGACTGAGTTCCGATTTGTGGAAGGAGGGACTCACAGCCTCTCGCAAGGATTCAGAGACAGATTTGGTTGGGGAAAGAGGCCCTTCAGGGGGGAAAGGAAGGACCAAACCTGGTAGGGGAATGAGGTGGAGGAGGGGGAAGGAGGGAGGAGAGGGGTAGATTCTGGAAAGAGAATGTCATCATGGGAGGAATTAGATAAGAGGTCAAACCGATTTGGAAAAGCAAACATGGAACATACCTTGCCTACGTTTGAAGACGACTCCTGGACGGTAGGTTGCTTGCCTTTGTTTTCCCGCTTGTTGCCAAAGGGTGCTTTGAATCTTTCATTCTTTTTTTGGCCTGGGTATCGACCTTGCGTAAAAATGGATGTCTGAAGTTGGTCACCTCCTTATGGGGTTTGAGAGATGGACATTGGGATTTCAAATGCCCTTGGGATTGGCATTCTATGCAGAAAGTCTGGTTTGTTCTCATACTCTATTGCTTGACACCTTCGATAGGAGCCATAGATGAGATTGATGCGGGTTGGGAGCTGGGAATCCAAGTTGGCATTTACACAGATTCTAGCGTGTGCCATGCGGGATCGAGCCTTCGTGGTAGGGTCAATGGCCACGAGATCTCCAATGTACTTCGCAATCCCATGCAAAATGTCTTCATGACAGAAGTGAATGGGGAGATCTGGGAGACGAACCCAAATGGGGGCGAAGTTAATGTTTTGGGTTTCTAGGTTGAAATCTTCCCCCCATTTTCGAAGGAATAAACTTTTCCTACCATAAAACCAAGGCCCTCCCGTGAGTATTCACGCAACATCACTCTGGTTGCTCAGTCGAATCAGGAAAAAACCCCGGGATAGGGCAATGAGCTCCATACTCCCCGCCGTTCTCCATTTGGAAGCAACCCATCTTCGCACGGACTCCATATCCGGTCTGCCGCCTATAAACTTCTCGACAAGGGAAAAAGATTCTAGAGAAAGATAATTCACCATGACAGACTTGGGGATTACCAGGTCTTCACCGGAGGGAAGCAAAGGTGGGTGGTTCCCAGAGGAGCTGGGAATACCTTTGACCTTCTCAACATAGCTTTGAGGTGAGGGAGCTTTATCTTCCGAACGGGACCCATTATTGATTGGGGGACCGAGAAACCCCCCATTGTTTTCCCAGGGTCGATCAATGGTCCGGACCCATACTCCACTTGGGTCAGGATCAGGACCCTCCAATCCATCTTCCTTGGTTACTTCACCCATGGGAGGAATCTCACCTTGCTCCAGTCCAAAACGATCTGCAGAAGTTTGAAAATTCCTACCTGTTGTTTTCAAAGCTATCGATGTCACCATTTTTAGTTTTAGATTGTTTTTCAAGACTGTTGCTAAGGTTGTTCTCTAAGACTATTACTACAATTGTGTTTTAGGGTTGTTGCAAAGACTATCTTCTAGGACTATTATTAAGGCTATTTTTGAGACTATTGTTGTAGAAAACTTTTGATATGTGTAAGAAGTATGATGTGGCTTACATGTTTTTTTCCTAATACTTGAATAGATTCAATTTATCTTGTAAAAGGGTATGAGTCCTTTCAAAACCCTATATTTACCTGTTGGTCACGAATCTGCCACAGGAAAGGATTTTTATATAAACTGCACCCTAGACCCGACCAACATTGAAAGGCTGGAAGCAAGAAATGGCTCCCAGACCAATCTCCAGAGTGGGCTGGTTCCCTTACTATTCTAAATTTGTTTTAATATTAGAGTTGCTGGAAAGAGATTAAAACTTTGCAGAAAGAAACGGGAAATATGGTCGTAGCCGAAGTTATAAGATCGGGAAGAACAACAGCAGATCACTTAAAGTACAGCAACAGCAAGTAACATAAGATATCAACTTAATTCCCTCACAACCGTACACATAAAATCCCTCCAAGATTACATTCCAGGACTCATTCCCTTACAAGCAATATTCAAATCCAACATGCAGAATTCAAATGTAACAACAACTAAGGAATATGAGTGTTATTAGAAATGTAAATAACAGAAAGGAAAATCTCACAAACAACCACTTGAAAAATCAGAGGCCAATTCTTTCATTCCTGCAAATGAACTTCAAGCTTTTAGCAGAAAACTCCCGATACTTGCAAATGAGATTTACATTGGTTTTTATAGAGGGCCGACCTCTTTGCAGCATTTAAAATTTGCAACGGACCTCCTTGAGATCTACAATTTGTGCAACGAAAACAATGAACATGATCCCCTTAATTGCAGCCTTGAAGACCAAAAAATTAAATGCCATAAAGAGTCGGCAGTCTTCATTAAATTGTGTTCTTGAAAATGTGCATGAAACCGTTAGAACAATCCACGAACAACAGCTTCGAATAAATAAAATCTTCAATTTTGGTAGCTTGGGCATTCTTCTATCTTGACCGCATTGGAAATCCGCAAAATATTTAATTTTGGACTGCTTTTAATCATCGAAACTCACAAAACTGCATTGGGCCACAGCTTAAGCATGCATAATCAATAATGAAAATAAATGTGGCAAAAATGCCAACATTCTTGGCGGCTCGCAGGGTATACAGTTCTGTTGTATGCAAGAATCCAGGCCTGAATCCATTGGGCAACAGAGTCATGAAAACTTAGAACAAAAAGCTGGCTGCTGTGGTACATCTCAGTGGAATGCTGCAATAGAAACTTTTGCTGAATAATCAAAAGTTAAAGAAATCTGCATTTGGCTCAACTGAACATGGAATGGAAATGAATGGAATGAGATCCCACGGATGCGTAGGCGGTGAAATGCAAATGGAATAGTAATATGATGAAATGATGTAGTGATAAAGTGATGTGGTAGACACAGTAACAAAATGTTGCTATACTACCAGCTGCAATGGAAATGGAATGAGAGTAAATGAACTAATGGAATGGAAATGGAAATATGAATGTTGTGGAATGAGAATGAACTGAAGCGTAAATAAATGCGTAAAATGACATAACTTAGAAGAAAGGGATAAGAAGAAGCGGGAATAATAGGAAAGGGGAAAAGAAACAACGACCATGGCTTTTTTTTTTTTGACTGTAGAAGAAAAAAGAAGTAGAGGAAGAAGGAAAATGAAGAAAGGAACAGAAGAAAAGGGAAGGGGAAGGAAGAATTTTCTAGAAAGCCACCAACTGCTGGGAGGAGAAAAACAAAACAAAAAAAAGGGCACCTACGGCTCGCATGCAAAAAGAGCCGAGATGAACAAATAAAAACAATACCTCTTTTTTTTTTTCTTCTCTTTTCTATTTTTTTTTGTTTTTTTTTATACTATATACAATAGTTCACGACATGATTGGCATGTCGCCACCAGACACCCAGTCTCATAAAGTTATCCGGTAAATCTGCAATGTCCTGACCAGATCCGATCATACTTAAGTCGGTCCTTGAAATTGGGCTGGCTTCTTCCTGAAGTTCTCCATGTTTCAGACATGGGCAAGTTATCATGCATGCCAGTACCCACACAATTGACAAATAATGTAGCAAAGAAATTTACCATATGACGGGCTCCCGTAGGTACCCATTGTAGTAATTACTGAAGCCAATCCCACCATCTTGAAGGGTTCTCTGAGTGTGGACTGAGAACAGGTTCCTCCAACTCTTGGATCTGATCACAAAAATTGTCCAGCAACAGTCCTTTCTCCAGGGTCTCTTCAGACTCTACCTATTGATGAGGCATACTTAACAAGTTCTGACTAAATACTTGCATGTCGTGCACAGCTATGCCTTCTTGTTGCTCAGGTTCTTGAACTTGAATCTCTTCTTCTTCTTCGCTTATATCCTTTGGATCCATCTCCTTATAGAAATGCAAGCAACCATATTGTTCATTGCCAGGAAAGTTCTTGCATATTCCAATCCTTGGCTTTGGATGAGATCTGTCCCTTGAGCTCCACACAACTGCATCTCAGGTTTCTGCTCAGTATAAGGGATCTAGCATGAAAAATACTGCACGGGATATACAGGAGCAGCAACTACTGGAGAAATTGATGGAGTTTCTCCCCATGGTAATTTACCTAATAAGAGCAAAAGTTGTTCCGCTCGCACTGCTTCCTCAAAGATTTGAGGGAACCTTTGTTCACCTGATTGCAGCAAGAGGAGGCCTATGTCAGAATGGAAAGCTCGAACATAGAAGAGGTGGGCTTGGGTGGGTGATGGTCGGATATTCTCTGGAATTCTCTTCCAGCTTCTCAAGAATCGGACATTGAAGTCCGTGATGCTCTCTTGAGGTGCTCGCTTGATGTACATTAAAAACTGATAGAGATCCAAAGAACTGTAAAAGGGATCTTCATCAAATCTTTTGATTAGTGCTCCCGCTAGATCATCCCATGAGCTGATGCTTTGACGCCTAAGCAGTCTGTACCACTGCAATGCCCTTCCTTCCAAAGACTGAACCAGAAGTTTGATCATGACATCTTCGTGATTTATGACATGGATCATTGACAAAGTAGCAATATCTTCAACATGCGCCAGAGCCATGCCTTCGGTACCATCATATTTTGCTAGGGCCTTCAGGGCACCTTTGGGAATTTCATGCCGGATTTGGAGATTCAGAGGGCCAGGATCATCCCATCTAGGACAAACCCTCACCTTGGTAGCAGTGGTCTACGGGATCACGGCTATCGCCATTAAGTCAGAGTCGCCAAATGAACATTCTTTTAACTTGAAAAAGGTAGGCGTCCACGATCAAGAAATTTGGATCTTCAACTCAGCAAAGTCGCCAGATAAACTTACAAATCTCCGCTATGAGGTCAAGACAGCTCATCAAATCTTGAGACCTCCGGGTGTTAAACAATAAAACTTATGGATCTTTTGAGACAGAAGAAATCTGTCCCACCGGGCGTGCCAAAAACTGTTGGTCACAAATCTTCCACAGGAAAGGATTTTTATATAAACTGCACCCTAGACCCGGCCAACATTGAAAGGCTGGAAGCAAGAAATGGCTCCCAGACCAATCTCCAGAGTGGGCTGGTTCCCTTACTATTCTAAATTTGTTTTAATATTAGAGTTGCTGAAAAGAGATTAAAAATTTGTAGAAAGAAACGAGAAATATGGTCGTAGCCGAAGTTATAATATCGGGAAGAACAACAATGAGATCACTTAAAGTACAACAACAGCAAGTAACAGAAGATATCAACTTAATTCCCTCACAATCGTACACATAAAATCCCTCCAAGATTACATTCCAAGACTCATTCCCTTACAAGCAATATTCAAATCCAACATGCAGAATTCAAATGTAACAGCAACTAAGGAATATGAGTGTTATTAGAAATGTAAATAACAGAAAGGAAAATCTCACAAACAGCCGCTTGAAAAATTAGAGGCCAATTCTTTCATTCCTGCAAATGAACTTCAAGCTTTTAGCAGAAAACTCCCGATACTTGCAAATGAGATTTACATTGGTTTTTATAGAGGGCTGGCCTCTTTGCAGCATTTAAAATTTGCAACAGACCTCCTTGAGATCTACAATTTGTGCAACGAAAACAATGAACATGATCCCCTTAATTGCAGCCTTGAAGACCAAAAAATTAAATGCCATAAAGAGTCGGCAGTCTTCATTAAATTGTGTTCTTGAAAATGTGCATGAAACCGTTAGAACAATCCGCGAACAGCAGCTTCGAATAAATAAAATCTTCAATTCTGGTAGCTTGGGCGTTCTTCTATCTTGACCGCATTGGAAATCCGCAAAATATTTAATTTTGGACTGCTTTTAATCATCGGAACTCACAAAACTGCATTGGGCCACAGCTTAAGCATGCATAATCAATAATGAAAATAAATGTGGCAAAAATGCCAACATTCTTGGCGGCTCACGGGGTATACAGTTCTGCTGTATGCAAGAATCCAGGCCTGAATCTAGGCCTGAATCCATTGGGCAACAGAGTCATGAAAACTTAGAACAAAAAGCTGGCTGCTGTGGTACATCTCAGTGGAATGCTGCAATAGAAACTTTTGCTGAATAATCAAAAGTTAAAGAAATCTGCATTTGGCTCAACTGAACATGGAATGGAAATGAATGGAATGATATCCCGCGGATGCGTAGGCGATGAAATGCAAATGGAATAGTAATATGATGAAATGATGTAGTGATAAAGTGATGTGGTAGACACAGTAACAAAATGCTGCTATACTACCAGCTGCAATGGAAATGGAATGAGAGTAAATGAACTAATGGAATGGAAATGGAAATATGAATGCTGTGGAATGAGAATGAACTGAACTATAAATAAATGCGTAAAATGACATAACTTAGAAGAAAGGGATAAGAAGAAGCGGGAATAATAGGAAAGGGGAAAAGAAACAATAGTCGTGGCTTTTTTTTTTTTACTGCAGAAGAAAAAGAAGTAGAGGAAGAAGGAAAATGAAGAAAGGAATAGAAGAAAAGGGAAGGGGAAGGAAGAATTTTCTAGAAAGCCACCAACTATTGGGAGGAGAAAAACAAAACAAAAAAAAGGGCACCTACGGCTCGCATGCAAAAAGAGCCGAGATGAACAAATAAAAACAATACCTCTTTTTTTTTTTTTCTTCTCTTTTCTATTTTTTTTTGTTTTTTTTTTATACTATATACAATAGTTCACGACATGATTGGCATGTCGCCACCAGACACCCAGTCTCAGAAAGTTATCCGATAAATCTGCAGTGTCCTGACCAGATCCGATCATACTTAAGTCGGTCCTTGAAATTGGGCTGGCTTCTTCCTGAAGTTCTCCATGTTTCAGACATGGGCAAGTTATCATGCATGCCAGTACCCACACAATTGACAAATAATGTAGCAAAGAAATTTACCATATGATGGGCTCCTGTAGATACCCATTGTAGTAATGACTGAAGCCAATCCCACCATCTTGAAGGGTTCTCTGATTGTGGACTGAGAACAGGTTCCTCCAACTCTTGGATCTGATCACAAAAATTGTCCAGCAACAGTCCTTTCTCCAGGGTCTCTTCAGACTCTACCTGTTGATGAGGCATACTTAACAGGTTCTGACTAAATACTTGCATGTCATGCACAGCTATGCCTTCTTGGTGCTCAGGTTCTTGAACTTGAATCTCTTCTTCTTCTTCGCTTATATCCTTTGGATCCATCTCCTTATGAAAACTGCAAGCAACCATATTGTTCATTGCCAGGAAAGTTCTTGCATATTCCAATCCTTGGCTTTGGATGAGATCTGTCCCTTGAGCTCCACACAACTGCATCTCAGGTTTCTGCTCAGTATAAGGGATCTGGCATGAAAAGACTGTACGGGATAGACAGGAGCAGCAACTACTGGAGAAAGTGATGGAGTTTCTCCCCACGGTAATTTACTTGATAAGAGAAAAAGTTGTTCCGCTCGCACTGCTTCCTCAAATATTTGAGGGAACCTTTGTTCACCTGATTGCAGCAAGAGGAGGCCTATGTCAAAATGGAAAGCTCGAACATAGAAGAGGTGGGCTTGGGTGGGTGATGGTCGGATCTTCTCTAGAATTCTCTTCCAGCTTCTCAAGAATCGGACATTGAAGTCCGTGATGCTCTCTTGAGGTGCTCACTTGATGTACATTAAAAAGCGATAGAGATCCAAAGAAGCGTAAAAGGGATCTTCATCAAATCTTTTGATTAGTGCTCCCGCTAGATCATCCCATGAGTCGATGCTTTAACGCCTGAGCAGTCTGTACCACTGCAATGCCCTTCCTTCCAAAGACTGAACCAGAAGTCTGATCATGACATCTTCATGATTTATGACATGGATCATTGATAAAGTAGCAATATCTTCAACATGCGCTAGAGCCATGCCTTCGATACCATCATATTTTGCTAGGGCCTTCAGGGCACCTTTGGGAATTTCATGCCAGATTTGGAGATTCAGAGGGCCAGGATCATCCCATCTAGGACAAACCCTCACCTTGGTAGTAGTGGTCTGCGGGATCACGGCTATCGCCATTAAGTCAGAGTCGCCAGATGAACAATCTTTTAACTTGAAAAAGGCAGGTGTCCACGATCAAGAAATTCGGATCTTCAACTCAGCAAAGTCGCCAGATAAACTTACAAATCTCCGCTATGAGGTCAAGACAGCTCATCAAATATTGAGACCTCCGGGTGTTAAACAATAAAACTTATGGATCTTTTGAGACAGAAGAAATCTGTCCCATTGAGCGTGCCAAAAACTGTTGGTCACGAATCTGCCACAGGAAAGGATTTTTATATAAACTGCACCCTAGACCCGGCCAACATTGAAAGGCTAGCAAGAAATGGCTCCCAGACCAATCTCCAGAGTGGGTTGGTTCCCTTACTATTCTAAATTTGTTTTAAGATTAGAGTTGCTGAAAAGAGATTAAAACTTTGCGGAAAGAAACGGGAAATATGGCCGTAGCCGAAGTTATAAGATCGGGAAGAACAACAGTAGATCACTTAAAGTACAGCAACAGCAAGTAAGAGAAGATATCAACTTAATTCCCTCACAACCGTACACATAAAATCCCTCCAAGATTACATTCCAGGACTCATTCCCTTACAAGCAATATTCAAATCCAACATGCAGAATTCAAATGTAACAACAACTAAGGAATATGAGTGTTATTAGAAATGTAAATAACAGAAAGGAAAATCTCACAAACAGTCGCTTGAAAAATCAGAGGCCAATTCTTTCATTCCTGCAAATGAACTTCAAGCTTTTAGCAAAAAACTCCCGATACTTGCAAATGAGATTTACATTGGCCTCTTTGCAGCATTTAAAATTTGCAACAGACCTCCTTGAGATCTACAATTTGTGCAACGAAAACAATGAACATGATCCCCTTAATTGCAGCCTTGAAGACCGAAAAATTAAATGCCATAAAGAGTCGGCAGTCTTCATTAAATTGTGTTCTTGAAAATGTGCATGAAACCGATAGAACAATCCGTGAACAGCAGCTTCGAATAAATAAAATCTTCAATTCTGGTAGCTTGGGCGTTCTTCTATCTTGACCGCATTGGAAATCCGCAAAATATTTAATTTTGGACTGCTTTTAATCTTCGAAACTCACAAAACTGCATTGGGCCACAGCTTAAGCATGCATAATCAATAATGAAAATAAATGTGGCAAAAATGCCAACATTACCCTAATAAAAAATAACTTTCTTGTAATTGGAAGATTCCATAAAAAAATTAAAATATTAGTAAAAAAGGCTTTATTGAATTGCATAAAATACAATCAATTGTTGACCAACTTGTAAAACTAGGATGAAATTATATTGTTGACATTGTGTAAAGCTAAAATAATAGAGTGGAATAATAAAAGAGTTGAATATATGGGAAAATATAGTAATCCTTTATTGTGGATATCTCAAACATAAATAAGGACTGAGAAATTGGAGCAAGTTGTTTGTACCAAATTGATAAATAAAGTCTTTTACCAAATCAATAAAATGGATAACTACTTCAAGGTTATTAGCATAAAAATTGATCTAAAGGTAAAACAAATGGTGAGGAAAACTAGGAATATTACATTTGCATAAGTCAATAAATAATAGAACAATATCTTCTTGGAATTCAAAAAGTATGATGAAGTTCTTAACAAGGGTGAGAGATTTTTCTCAATCAAAAACTAATTGTCAAAGTTGTTAAACATTGCAAATGTTAGTAATGATAAATTAAAGATGAAAAGGTATGGTCAATATGAGGATACTTAGTGTGGGCAAACCTAGTTTTGAGTTTCTTTATGAACAATAAAAGATCTAGGCAAAGTATCAACAGAAGGATTCCAAAGGAAAAAAATTGATAGAGTCACTTCTTGGCCTACCTATGTCCCTCTCATGGAAAATAAACTTAATCACTTGTCATTATGTTGTCTCACAAAATCTGGTGTATCCTAGTATTAAATTTGGTTAAGTAGGAATTGCAATAAGTTAGTTCTAATTCTAATATAAGTTACAAATACTTGAATTGGTTATCCTACTTAACCAATAGATTTTGTATAAAAATGATGAAAGAAAGGAACAACGAGTTCTGGTTTTATTTTTACTAAGCATATATGGTTGTGATAACATCTTAATGTACACTTGTTGAAGAAGTTTAATATTATTATTCTCAAATTTTTTGAGACATTTGTGTGATATTGATATTTCTTTTATTTCAAATATGTTGTTGTTTTTGAGGCCTTCATTTTTGTGTTGAGATCTGCATGTGATCTTTTATTTCAAATGTTGCTTAAATATTAATAGCTTCCTGAGAATCCTCAATAGTAAGTGATAAATCATTGAAGACCACCTATATATTTTTGCATTGAGTGTATTTGTTTTCCAAAATACATGAAAGGAAGAAAATTATTTTTCATATGAAGAAGCCACCTTTCCATAAAATTGTAGAGACCTCTAACCATTGTTGATATTTTCTTTGAAGTTCAATCTGTTGTCTAAAAAAAACAAATTAGACCAACAAGTTCATATCCAATTGCTCCTCTTCTAGTTTTAAACTTAAATCTATATCTCAAATATAAAATTGTTCACCTTCTAGTTTTGGATTTATAACTCTTCTCTAAAATACTCAAGTTCCTCTTATCTAAAATAAAATTCTTCATGTTATCTAAAATACACAAGTCTTCACCATTTAAACATTATACATTATTCTAATAACATCCAGATCTTGCAAAGCATTCAACAAACACTTCCTTATTCCTTTTTATTTGTTCTATGAGATTGAAACAAACTCTTTCTTAATGTTTTTTTAATTTATTATGTAAGATTGAAGCAAGCTCCACCCACATTATATCATAAACATGTTAACATAATACTTCAACCCAGACGTTTTTCGTAGGACTGCCCAAACTATTGAATTTTTTTTAGCCATATCTCACTCATCCGGACTCGAATTGAGATAAAATTTTGAGGGTAGATGTCTGAAAAACCCTAGAACATCTCCACCAATTTTCAGATAATTTGGAGCAACACAGATCCTAGCGCATCCCTATGTGTGAACAAGATTTTTGGTAAGGGGTTGTGCGAGGGTTTCATCTAGGTTGAGTGCAAGCAGCTTTGGAGGTTGGTTTTAAGGGCCTTCGGGCCCTAGCGGCCAATATTTTTGTGGTTTATGCTCAATATTTTAGCAAGATATATTGTAGGGGATCCAAGATCAGTTAGAAATCTATCTTTCAACAAATCATGATGTAAACTTGAGTGACAACGACTTCCAATTTGATGCACCAAAAAAAAGTGAAAACCATACCTTTCCACAGCATAAAGGGCAAGGTTTAAAGAGATCACAAAACAAGTTTCAAACAGTTGGTCAAAAAATGGCTCAGATCTCAAGTGAATCTGGTGCTAAGGTGCACCCACAAAATAATTCTATTGTGAAAACCTCTGTCAAGGGTAAGAATTTTGAAGACTCACCCCCAAAAATAAATTTTAGGGATGCCCTTCATGGTGGATAGCCTCAGCCCAATGCTAATATTAATCTTAGGGCTTCCCATAAACCTCTAAGAATGCCTAAGATTGATCCCAAGAAAACGGAGTCAGGATGCCTTAAAGCAGCTGATGGAACTCCTATTGTTAAGCTTGATATGGGTAACATTCAAACTAGCATTGAAGATTTGGAAAAAAGAGGACTAATTTGTCGGTTCGTGGGTTTTCGTCCGAGCCTATCTGCTTTCAAAGTCTAGGCTAAAAAAAGCTGGAAAACTAAAGGTGAGTTACAAATCTCTATTTATCCAAATGGTTATTTTCTTGTCTTATTTGCTAATAATGAAGATAGAGAGAAAAATTTTCAAGGGGGTCCCTGGTTTTTTGGAAGGGCGGGGCTTTTCATGAAGCCCCGACATACTAAATTTAAAGTCGAAGAAGAGATGCCTTCTATAGCTCCCGTGTGGGTTAGACTCTTTGGCCTCCCTATTGAATTTTGGAATCCTACTATTTTTTCTTCAATTGGAAACTCTTTAGGAACTTTTATGATATCTGTTGATTGTACTCAAAATTTTGAACATATTATTTATGCTCGAATTTGTGTTTTAATGGATTTTGACAAACCCCTACCTAAAAAGATCACATTACAATTTGGGGAAGACACTTGGGAGCAAGTAGTGGACTATGAGAACATTCCTTTTCGTTGTAGAATTTACCATGAATATGGTCATTTGGCTAGTATTTGCCTAAATAAAATTCTTGATCAAAAGAAAGAAGATATAAACTAAGCATGTTTCCAAATGCCTAAGAAGAAGAACACTAAAAAAAACTAGTTATGAAGGATCAATCAAAGTCATTTGCTAATATGTTTGAAATCCTTTCCACAAATGATGTCCCAAGTGAGGAAGAGGAAATAATGGAAACAAAAATTTTAGAAACACAATTTAAATATGAAGGGAAGAACTCAGAGACAAACCAACAAATCAAAGGTTTTCAACAAAAAAAAGGAGAAAATTTACACAAGAAAAATAATCTTTTAAATGTCAAAACTTCAAATAATACAAGTCCCAATATAGACTCTGTTGAACCCTCTAGTAAAATTTTGGTTGTGTACGAGCATTCTTCAAGGTTAGAAGCCATCTCAGATTCAATTGGAGTAAGTCAAGAAACAGGGAAAAAAATTGAAGATGGATTCTAATCAAAAAGCAAGTCGTAAGACCAATCAATATCATATGGTAAAAGAAGGTGAAAAGCTTGTAGAGGAAGGTAAGATTAATGCCCTTCCCAAATTTTTTAGCCCTGGTATTAATGAAGATCATCACTTGGAATATTAGAGGACTCAAAGGGAGTCTTTCAAAACAAAATGAAATTAGAAGAATGATCCAGATAAATCATCCACATCTTGTTTTTCTTCAAGAAACGAAGATGTCAATGGAGGATATGGACTCAATTGCCAGTAAAATTTGGCCAACTAGAAAAGTGGTTTCCCTTAGTTCCTAGGGGACTTATGGTGGCATTGCTTGTCTTTGGGACCCAAAAGAGGTAGTTATTCACCATATGGTTGGTAGTTGGGGTATGTTGGCTATAGTTATTCAAAGTAGACATTCCAACCAAATTATGCTCTGCATTACTGTTTATGCTCTGACTGCTTTGGAGAAAAAAAGAAGACAGTGGAAGGATATAACTCATATTATCTCTCATTTTCCTGAAGCTTGGATCTTGATCGGAGGAGATTTCAATACCATCCTCTCTCTAGATGAGAAAATTGGGGGAAATAGAAATTTGGACAAAAGCACCGACCTCATGAGCGAATATATTGCAAACCTCCATCTTGTGGACATCCAACCGAGATAATGGCCTTATGACTTGGTCTAACAGAAGGCAAGGCTCAGCTTGTATAATGGAGAGATTAGATAGGTTTTTGCTCTCTGAAAATTTCTTAATCCATGGTCACATTCCTAAAGTGAAGACTCTTAACAATGTTGGTTCGGATCATTGGCCAATCATGGTGGAAATGTGGAAAACCAATGTGAGTTTCTCTCCTTTTCGTTTTCAATTAATGTGGCTTAGAGACAGTTCCTTTAGACCTCATGTGCAACAATGGTGGAAGGAAGGTAAGCCTAGGCATGGGACTAAGATGTTCTATTTTGCCAAAATACTGCAATTCATTAAATCCAAAATCAAGACTTGGAATTGGAAGGAGTTTGGGAGTGTTCATAAAAAAATCATGAAGTTATTGCTCAACTTGAAAATTTGAATAAGAAAATCCGTTTAGATGGCCTCATAGAGAATATAAGTGCAGATGAAATTAAACTCACAACTCAGTTAGAGGAATGGAAAAAAAGAGAACTCTTATGGAAGCAAAAATCTAGAATTCAATGGCTCAAAGAAGGAGATCGAAACACAAATTTCTTCCACAAATCTCTTCTAGCTCGAAGATCTCACAACTTTATTTCTTCCTTGAAATCAGATTCTAGAGATGTTGTCTATACTTGGGATGGCATGAACTCTATTGTTGTCGATTACTTTTCCAATCTTTTTGTTGCTACTCCTCTTGACTCGACTTCTCAATAAAATGTTCTTCAAGCAATCCCTTCTCTTATCACTTCTAAGGAGAACTCTATTTTGAATGCTCCTATTATTATCAATGAGCTTCAACAGGTAGTTTTTAAAATGCAAAAAGGAAAAACCCCAGGTCCTAATGGTTTTCCCATTGAGTTCTACCAAGAGTTATGGGATATCCTTCATGTTGATTTATTAGAGGTGGTGGAAGAAGCCAAGAAAGCCAAAGAAATTTTGAAGGTTATCAATAAAACTTATATTACTCTTGTTCCAAAAGCTCAAGAGGTTGATCATATCTCAACTTTTAGACCTATTGCTTTATGTAATGTTCTTCTCAAAATCATTACTAAGATCATGGCAAAAAGGTTGAAGCCTCTTTTGCATAAGATTATTTCCTCTGAGCAAGGGGGTTATGTGGAAGGGCATCAAATAGTAGATGAGATAGTTCTTTCTTAGGAAGCCATCCATTCCATGGATATGCAAAAATATCCTTCCATGTTCATTCGGTTAGACTTATCCAAAGCTTATGCTAGAGTGGATTGGCACTTCCTTATCAAAGTTTTGAGGCAATTTGGTTTCTCTAAGGATTGGATGGATTGGATTATGGGATGTATCTCT
This sequence comes from Wollemia nobilis, assembly GCA_028583015.1. Classification (NCBI taxonomy): domain Eukaryota; kingdom Viridiplantae; phylum Streptophyta; class Pinopsida; order Araucariales; family Araucariaceae; genus Wollemia; species Wollemia nobilis. The sequence continues at coordinate 2,330,405 of JAQPPZ010002336.1, read as the reverse complement.
TTAGTTTCCTACTTAGTTCTTATCAATGGTCGGCCTTCTCAGTCGTTCCCATATTCTAGAGGTATTAGGCAAGGTGACCCGCTATCCCCTTATTTATTCATCATTCTTACTGAATGCTTGGGTAGGGCTATAACCAAAAAGAGGGAAAACAAAACCCTTGAGGGAGTTACCATTGCTCATGGAGCTAGACCTATCTCTCATCTTCAATTTGTGGATGACTCTACTCTTTTAGGTAAAGCTACAGTTAAGAAAGCTTCTAATATTAAGCAAATCATTAGTTGTTTTTCTAAGGCTATCGGGCGGTTGATCAATGAAGACAAATCTAAAGTTATTTTCTTTATCTGCTCTGCTAGATAGGAATCCATGATCTTGGATAAATTAAGATATAAGAAGACTCCCTTCTGATCACTTATTTATGTATTCCCATCAATATTCAAAGGCAAAAAAATAAATATTGAAATTGGTTGGATAAAAAGAAAAAAATTGGAAAGTGGACCAATGGTGGCCTTCTGGGGTAGAATCACCTTGGTAAAATCAGTCCTTCAAGCTATTCCTATTTATGTATCTTCCATGTTGAATATCCCAAAGGCTATTCTTCGATAACTAGATCAAATCATTCATCGATTCCTTTGGAGTGGTACTAAGGAGAAAAGAAAATGGGCCTTGGTGAAATGGGACACTTTATGTCTTCCTAAGAATGAAGGGGGTTAGGATTCCGATATTCTATTAATAACAACAAAGCTTTAGTTGCTAAATTATATTGGAGGATGTTGCATAACCCCAATGCTCTTTGGGCCAATAATCTTCATGCTAAATATGCTGAGAACAAAAGTCCTGAAGACCTTGTTTGCTATCAACTTCCTACCAAAGGTTCTCCCATTTTAGCAGTTCTTAAGATTGGTGAGGATTTGATAAAGAAAAATTTATTTTGGATCATTCATAATGGTCAACAAGCAAATTTTTGGACATATTCTTGGGATGGTCACAAGCCTTTGATAACTCAGTTTCCCGATTGGAGGCCTTGGATGGAGGAGCTTCAGCGAGCTAATTGGATAAAGGTGGCTAATTACTATCGGTACCATATTGGTAATTCAAAGGTTGGTAGATATTGGATCCCTATTGAGGACTAGCCTATTCAAATCCCAGAAAGGTAAAGACAAGATATCCAAGGCATCCTTCATATGAGATATCTCTCTTGGTCCCATGAAAAAAATTGTTTTGGATGGAACAACACTACTAAGGGTGAGTATTCAATTGCTCAAGGTTATTTGACCTTATGCCATAATAATCCCAACCAATATTCTGATATCTTTTCTCGATTGTGGGCTCAAAACCTCTGGCCTAAGGTGAGGTTCTTTACTTGGCTTTTATTGCATCGTAGGGTGCTTATTGGTGAGCAACTTATGAAGCATGGTTTTCATGGCCTTTTTAGATGTGAAATGTGTGAAGAGAATGTAGAAACTCTCAACCATATTTTTATTGAGTGTACTTTAGCCTCTGAGCTATGGAGGAGAATGGCCACTTTACTTGGCTTACAATGGTCCATTTTTTTTTACTTTTGAACATATTTGGAGGGATTGGCCTAAACAAGAGGGTGTTGATCATTTTATTAGGCAGGTAGTTTGGATGGGTTCTACCATTCTTCTTTGGAATATTTAGAATGAAAGGACCAACCAAATTTTTAATCAAGATAGGAAGGATATTCACTATATTTGGCAAAAGACCATAGCCAACTTAGTTGAATCAATCCATCAACTCCTTAATCACCCCCAAAACTCCCACCAAATATGGGATCAAGTGATGCAAAGATTGAAGATTAAATCTTCTAAGGGCAACCAACTTAAAGGGAATGTGAGTATTTGTAAGATGGATAGGATAAGAAATTGGCAACCTCCTCCTAAGGATTTTGGAAAAGTCAATACTGATGGAGCCTCTAGAGGGAACCCTGGAAAAGCCAGTGCGGGAGGAATTGGTAGACTTTAAGATGGCTCCCTGGTTTTTACTTTTGTTGAGAATTTGGGTATTCTTTCCAATAACCTTGATGAGGGGTATGGTATCCTCAGAGGCCTTCAAGAGGCTACTAAGGTTGGATGGGAAAAGGTGTTAGTTGAGTCTGACTCTCAACTCATGATTAATATTTTGAAGACTCCTAAGAATCATAAGGTTGATTGGAGAATAAAAAGAATTATTGAGAAGATTCAATTAATCCATATACGATTTTTGAAAGTTGATTACAATCATGTGGTCAGAGATCAAAACAAGAGTGTTGATGCTTTAGCTAATTGGGCTTTGGACAAAGGTGATCTTCCTTGTTATGGCCACCCTCCTAGATGGTGGGCTTCGCAAATAAGGGAAGCTCTCCTTTCTATCATTTCTTTGGATGGCTCTAGTTCTGAAGGTACCTAGTTTCTTCTTGCTTTATTTTTGCTTCTCTTTGGTTCGATCAGGTCATTTTAGTTCCCTAGCTCAATCTATTCTTTCTTTTGTTTCCTCTGTTGATTCTTGCCTTAAAAGTCTTATGGTCTAGAAAGGTCATTGTTATGTTCATTTTTTTTTCTTTTTTTCTTTTTTTGTTTAGTTTTTTAGGGTGTGTGTGTTCTTTTGTTTTGTTTTGTTTTTGTGTTCTTTGTGTTGTTTTTTGTTGTTCTCGTGTTTTTGTTGTTTTGTGTTTTTTTTATGTTTTTTGTTTTTGTTCTTGTGGTTTGTCATTCTTGTTCTTGTGTTTCTGTTTGTGTTAATTCATGTTTTTATGGGTGAGTGTTTTCTATGTTTTTTGTTTTTGTTTATTGTTTGTTGTTGGTTGTTTTTTATTTTATTTTATTTTATTTTTTTTTTTGGTTTTGGTTTTGTTTATTTTTCATGTTTTTTTTTGTTGTCTTTGTAGTGTTATGTTGTTTTTGTCATGTTTGTGTTTTTTCTATGTGGTTCATGTTGTGGTTTTTTTATCTTATTGTGTGTGTGTTTGGTTGTGCTTTTCTTTTTGACACACTCAAGGAGCATGTTTTTTATTTTATTTTATTATTTTTTTTGTTATTTATTTATTTATTTTTAAAATATTTTTGTGTGTTTGTTTGCTCCTTGAGTATGTCAAAGGTGGTAGGCTAGGTTTGAGTCCTAGGGGATTTTTTTGGAATGGATACCCCTGCCTCCTTGGGTCTTACCCAAAAGTGGCATCCCTTCTGGGATGTTTTCCACAAATAAAAAAAAATACTTCAACCAATAACATGGTAATATTAACACAATAACATTGTGAAGCTTATATATCACCTATCAATATTTAAACCTTGATTTTTGATTTAAAATTTTTCATTTTTAACCATGCCAATTAATAACATTTTATTGACTTTATTTTTACTATGCTTTTTATCTTGTTATTTTGCTTCGCATACATCTAAAGCCTACAAAAAAATGTGGGATCAAATGTGAGGATCCACATGCAAATTTAAAGAAAGGTATGTCATTGGATTCCAAACTCAAAGAGATCATTTTAGTAGGGCATTTCAATGCAAGGATAACAAAAGAACAAACCACCATGCCAAACAACAAGAGGGATCTAGGTAGCAATCCACTATGCCTAGCAAAAGAAGAAAACCAACAATGGACAAGATGTTTGAAGGACAAAAGGACCATTACTCTTTTTGATAAAGAATTATCTACCCTATGTGGCATACATGGATTGATTATTTGTAGGTGGAAGAAATTTGGAAAGTATAAATGCAAAACTTACCGGGTAAGCATTTTTACTGTCATTTGCTCACAAATCTTGATAGAGAAGACAATAGAAGTAGAGATTAAGACCATCAAAAAATCAAATCAATACAATTATCATGTTACAAAAAAAATCAACACAGAAAAAGTGTAACTCAATCATCAATTATCAATAGAGTGAAATATCCTCATAACCTAAGATAATCGTTTAATTTTCAAGGAAATAGTAAAACAAATTTTATATAGGGAGGAAAAAGAGACGAGCAAGGAATCAAGAGTCATGAATTGAAAATATAATTCTAGAGGTATTAAAAGCATGCAAAATAGTCTAACTTTTAGAAGAAAAAATAACTTTCCAACAAATGCATGGTACAATGAAAAACACAAAAGCATCAAGGAGAGCTCTAAAAGAACTATGTAAAGAAGAGGAAAACAAAATTTTATATGAACTAATAGTGAAATCAAACAAAGAGGGATATTTGAGTGTAATGAGAAGACCTAGTTTATTTAGGGAACAATAATCTAAAGTTATTATATAATAACTTCGATAGCAAATAACATTATTGAAATCCAATGACTAGAATATACAAAATAGCTACATGAAAAAGAGAAAGAAGCGGTTACTCTCATAATTATCACAATAAAAAAAATTATTTGCCTTAAGGGAGGTCAATGATGTTAGAAAACGTGTAATATGATCTTGTTAGGCCAAAGCCAAAAGTGTGAAGAAGTGCTTATGAGAACTATTAATGCAGCCTATACATATTTGATTATGTAAGTGTATGGGCATTTATCATTTATGTAAGCATAAGGACACCTTATATATTTTACCCTCGGTGATATTGGTTAATCCACCTTTATGGCTAACCTTGCTTAAAGGGCATAATTCATTGTTATTTTATTATAAGTTAATCTCAAGGTCAAGTCAATGTTGCCTTGAGCTTGCCTCTCACTGAGGTTTTGGTATCACTATAAATATCTCTCAACAAGCAATCATTTGTATGATAAGTATGAATAAAATGTGATTTATTAGGGTGCCTACGAGCACTCACCTTTCATTCCTTATCATCTCCCTCCTCTTTACTTTCTATACTATTGCTATCTTTTGATTTATTTCTACCTCTTTTCTATATATTTGATTGTGGTAAATGCATGTTTCGAAATATTTATGAAAAATATTAAGATTAAAACATGGTATTAGAGTAAGGATTGAAGCTACGTCACTCATTGAAAAAAAAATCTTTCCTTAGCGATCAAAGTGCGCATCACATTGAAAAATACATCAATATTGGGACAAGATACATGAAATTAGGGTTTCTTGGGAGGGTGGGGATGACGGTGGGCGGGAAGGCTGTTCTGGGAGAGCACGGGAGCGTCAGCAAGTCAAACCAGGGGCTCGGCAAGGTGGAGGGAGGGTAAACAGAGTCTGGGGATGCTGAGGAGTCCTTGCCAAGTCGCGGCAAGGATCCGCCAGAAAAACGGGGAGATGGACCTCGAAAGTCATATGCTTTGGCAGCGGCCTCTGAAACCCTAAGCGGGCTCTTCTCCAAGGAGTTATTTCCGTCCGGGGACGAGTTGGACATCCCGACAGAAATTCTCTCAAGCTTTGTGGATTTCGAAAAATTTACCCTCATCGGTAAGTTTATTGGTGGTCGTCCCGACATGGAGACCATTCGCAAGTGGGCGTCTGGCAAATGGCGAACCTCTGGTCACTTAGAGCTGGCTGCCCTAACCCGAGGTTTTTTCGCGATTAGGCTGAGCAACAAGGAGGACTACTGTAAAATCCTGGCTGGAGGGCCTTGGTTCTTGGGCCGTAGGAGTCTTTTCTAAGGAAGTGGGGTTTGGACTTTAACCCCGATACCCGGAATATCAACATTGCTCCAATATGGGTTAGGCTCCCGAGTCTTCCCCTTTTTTGCTGGCATGAAAATGTAATCAGAGGTATTGCTCGGTCCATTGGGGAGCTGATCACTTTAGACCCTCCCACCAGAGCTCGAACTAGATTTGTCCAAGCTCGGTTCTGTGTTTTTGCGGACTTGGAGACGGACCTCCCATCCTCCATTACTCTGCGGTCTGGGGGTACTTTTCTACACAAGCAAGCTATTGTTTATGAGAACAGGCCAGCTTTCTGCCCTCAATGTAGTTCTCAAGGGCATCTTCAGTCCAATTGTCCTCTCCAAAAGTCGAGGAAGAAGGAGCGGGATCCCTGCAACCCTCTAGAGCACGATGAAGGTCAGACGAAGCACCCTTTTATGAAAGGCCATGAATCTCTAGGTCCATCCAAGGACCATCTTGAATCCTCCTTACCAGAAGAGGAAATCACCACCCATCCGGACTTCGAGCAGTGTGGTGGGCGCCCCCAACTAGGACCACGGGAGGAAAATGAACGGGCCCCCCCCTTATCACCACACAGGCCGATTCATCCAAAATTTATGACCGAAACTCTCCCGAGGCACAAAAGATATTGGAAGACTACCTGTTGGGAAGAAGAGGTTACCCGCCTGGTAATATTAGCCCTCGAATTACGAGGAGTCAAAAGCGAGGGGTGGATTTTGGTAGTGAAAGGAAGCAGGGTCGTCCCCCCAACAAGGAAAAGAGAGACAAAGAAACTGCGGCTGATGTTGCAAATGGAACCCAACGGTTGCTATTTCAGGATGACTCTGATTCTCTGATGGGTGATGCGCTTATCCCAAAACCTCCCTTCCAGCAGGGAAAGGGAAGTAAGAAGAACCTCAAATCATACGGATGAAATCCTGGATGTGAGAAGACTAAACGGAGTGGGCATTTGGGCCAGGGTAAAATTTTCCAGCGAGGATTTTCAACGGTTTGTTTCAGTCCAGTCATTTTTCTTGGATCCTATCCAACATGTATGCTTCGATTCCGCCTCCGGAAAGCGAGAAATGTGGAAAGTTATTTCCCGGTATGGGAGAATTTTTTGTAGTTTTCTTGGTTGTCTTCTTCCGCTTTTCGATGGTCCGACTTCTCCAGCTAGTTTCTATTTTCCCAGTTATAATGGCCATGGTTTCTAGGATAATCAGGCAAAAATGCCTTACTTGTAGCCCTCGGGCAATTAGCAACTTTTTGTTTTTTTTTGCATACAGGTTTATTCTTCCAACCAAGAGGCATGAAGCACTATTTAGCAAGGCTGATTTTGTATATAAGGTTTTGGGATCCTCTATAAAAACCCACTGTTAATCTATTATAATAATTACCAAAAAAAAAAAGTGCGCATCACATCAAAATCCAAGTTTATGTTTTTCTTTAATTTTAAATTTTAAATTTCAATTTATTTTTGCCTTTCTTATTAAAATGGACATTTCTTTGTTTGTTTCACATATAGCCTATATACTTTTATCGTGGAACATCCACTTATATTGATGTTGTATAAGTGATTGCAGCTGCATAAATAGTATGATGGCAACATCACATGGTTTCTACTAGGAGGTGATGGATTTGAAACCCAGTGCATTTTTTATTGTTGAATTTTATCATTGTCAATTCTAGTCATTTACATTGTGGGAGATATTTTCTCTCTATTGCATCAAGGAAGTGGTACAATTGTAGGGTCAATGTCTTTTTGAGTGACTGCCATAAGTTTAAATCCTTGAGACTCAACTGGTGTAATCAAATCTTCTTGATTACTTATATGTACATATATGCCAAGTGGTTGGTCTTGTAGCTCTACTCCAAACAAGATAAAAAGGTGCATTGGTTTAACCCCTCCTTTGCTTGGATGAGGTCACTGGTTCAAATTCGGACATCTACTTCTATAAAAATTCCTCAAAAAATGGAGTATTAAAATGATTTTCCACTCCTTATATTTCACAATCCAGTCTCCATGGCATAGTGGTCGAATGACTTCTTTGTAGCATATAGATCAATAGGTTGATCCCTGTGAGCAACTTTTTTTGAAGAATATCCTCTCCCATTTGAAGAAATACATACACACCATATGGAAGGTGGTATTTTTTAGTCTCAATTGCAAGTATGGTGCAATGGTTGGTAATATGGTTTTTGGAGGGTAAGTTTTGAGTTTAAAACTTGAAAATAATGTTTTTGCTTGCTTCAAGGTATGCTTCTTTTTTTTTCAATTGGTTACATGGGATTGAAATGGATCCCATTCATATTACATCATCACCACACAATGGTATTATAACAAAGCTTGGTTGTTTTCCATGTATCATTTGATAATATTCAAACTTGGGTCTCCTCCTTAAATGTTGAGGAATTTAACTGATTGAGCTAATGCAATTTGATAAAATTTAAGTTTACATGAGTTTTTATGAGGGGTCTCGATCCCCTCTAACCATGGTTTGAACTTGGATCTCCTGGATGAAAACCCAAGGACTTGCCACTACTATATCCATCATAGGTATAAAAATTGAGTTGACATGGGTTTTTATGAGGGGTTTCAGTCCCCTCGTATCAAGGTTTGAACTTGGGTCTCTTGATTGACAACCCAAGGACTTACTACTATGGTATCCCTCATGGGTTCTTTCTTCAATATATGTTGTCTTCTACACAATATTCAATATAAAGTTCATCTCTGCTTTGGTCAAGAAAGCGGGCATGGTACATTGGTCCACTCTCATTTGTAAGTAGACAATTATGGGTTCGAGCCTCATCATCTACATTTATGTATGTATAGGTAGGTTATATATAACTTATCTATACATACACATATGTAGAAGACGAGGCTCGAACCCATAACTATACACATAAACAACCTATGTACATAGTTATGTGTGTGTACATAGGTTGTTTATGTGTGCATAGATGTATATGTATATATGAGAATCTCAGCCAATCAAAACAATTAACTTGTCAATCCCTAATTCGTCGGTTGAAGGAATAGTACATAAGCTAGTCACACCAGCTGACATAATTTAATTTGGCAATTTTTTCTAAGGTTTGGCAATTTGATTTATTTATTTATTTGAGTGCTAATATACCAAATCTTTTGAAGGCCATAAATTTTTTATACAAAAGCATTTGGATCCTCTTTTTTTTTTTAGATTACGCATTTTTTAACTTTACGCGGTAGTGACATCAGTTTATGGACATGTTACAGTTAAGTGTGGGATATTGTGTGAAAAATGGATTCCTTAGGGTATGCTACTTGTCTTAATGGGATAAATTATAGCACTTGGTCAATTCAAGTGGTATAATTACTTAGAAACAAGAATATTTGGTTTATTTTTAATAATGAGTCAGAAGAAGGTCTAATTGATCATGAACTTGGTAAGAGAAAGGAGGAAGCTCCTGGACTATTGTTCATGTTGGTGGAACTATATATACTTTTACACGTCAAAGAGAGAACTAATCTTATTAAGGTATGGTCTACTTCAAAATATTTATATGAAAAAGTAAGTGCTAGTGATGTTAACAAAATAGAGATTCCAATCTTGAAATTTTAGATTTTAGTAACATTGAAGACTACATATCTCACTTCAAATCTCTAAAAATTGATATAGCTATGACAAAAGACAAGGCAGAGAGGGATGAAGAGTATGTCAAGTCCATTACTTTCAACCTTTATCCTCTTTTTTATACAATTGACTTGGTTATTTATGTAAGTGCTATAACTATCAAGAAGATTCTATTCCATTATGAAGTCGTAATAAGAAATTGTGGAGCTCTTTCTCATACGCAAGCTGATACAAAAGACTTCAAATCAATGGAATGAATCTAAGGCTCAATTGCCCAAGGACAAGTATGAGGTTTGAAAGAAGTCAAATAGTTGCAAGTATTATAGAAGGGAAGGACACTCCGTCAAAATTTTCATTACAATATTAAAGAAGATTGAGACAAAACTCTTGAGGGTTAGACACAAGATTTTTAATGATAAAGATGATGATGAAGATGGTAAAGTAGAGGCCCACTAGAGAATCCAATATGAGGGGGAGTTGTTACCTTTAATGCCTTATTTCCTTAGACCTCTCAACTTAGATTATGAAGGAGTCTTGAAACATGTGTAATATGATCTTGTTAGGCCAAGGCCAAACATGTGAATAAGTGCTTATGAGCACTATTAATGTAGCCTATAGACATGTGATTATGCAAGTATATGAGCATTTATTATTTATGTAATCCTACTAGCATGTTCATGCAAGCCTTAGGGCACCTGTCATATATCACACTTAGTGATATTGGTTAATCCACCTTTATGGATAACCTTGCTTAAAGGGTGTAATTTATTACTTTTTAATTGTAATTTGACCTTGAGGTCAAGTCAATGTCAACTTAAGGTTAACCTCTTAGTGAGGTTTTGGTATCACTATAAACACACCCTCAATAGGTAATTATTTGTATGATAAGTGTGAATAAAATGTGATATATTAGGATGCATGCATGCACCCACCTTTGATTACTTGTTGTCTCCCTCCTTCTCTTTACTTCATGTACTATTGATATCTTTTGATTCGTTTATACTTCTTTTCTACATGTGATTGTGGTGAATGCATATTTCAAAATGTTTCTAAAAATATTAAGAATTTGAATAAATAATGGTTTAAAAATCTAGGAACATGTAAGACTTGTGATATGGATGGACTACATGTAGAATACTTAAAATGGGGAGTAGAGGACTTAACACCACACATCAAGAGGATATTCAATAACATTATCCAACATGGCTTTCCAAGGGATTGAACAACAAGTCTAACAATACCTCTCTTCAAGAGTGGAGACATAGACAATCCCTTAAATTACTGAACCATTATGGATAATCCCTTCTTTGCAAAGTTGTTTCAAAGTATGGTTGAGAACAAAATCAATAAGTGGGTAGAAGGAAAAGGAAAGGGAGCAAAAGGACAAGCATGTTTCATACCAAAACACTTGACAATAGACCACAACATCACTTTAATTCATATGATTAAAAAATATGGAACGAAAAGGGACAAGCCTATTATGTTTTGTGGACTTCAAGAAAGATTATGACACAATAGCTAGAAGAAAACTATGGACTAGAATGGAAGACTTAGACATATTAGAAAAGTATAGAGCAATAATGCATAGAACACGAGTAGGTCTTCCAAAATGCTTTACAAGTAACATAAGGGTTAAACAAGGATGCCCATATCCCTTACCTTGTTTGTTTTATATATCGACAAATTAGAAGAATGACTAAATTTGAATGAAAACAATGCTCATTTGAGAAGATATGTGGTGAGGCTTTTTTGTATGCAACAATACCATTTTGATTGTAAGGTCAGCATAGGGTTTGAGAGAACATTTAAAGCATTAAAGCACTTTTGCAAGGAGGCAGACATGTAAGTAAACATTTGACAGAATCAAGATCACAACCTTCTTCAATCAAATAAAAAAGAATCAATTAATTTTTTAATTTGAAGAGGTTTTTTAAAATAAGTAATGGTGTACAAATATCTTGGGATAAACTTTAATAATAATTTCAGTTGGAGAACATGTAAATGAAGAGAACATTAGGAGGATGAAGAACATTTTTTACATTATAAAATAGAAGAATAAAGGTTGAAATATAGGACTGGAAGACTATATGGTTTCATTTGGGCTATTAGTGGTACTGGTGATGTTGTACGAGTGTGAAGTGTGGGCTAACAACAAAGTAGACTCAAAACGAAGGAAAAAAAGAGGATTAAAAAACAAGTGATTACAAAAAATTCAAAATAAAAGAGTGAGTTCCATATAGGATTCTTTTAGCAAAAACAAGTTCATTCCCTATAGAGGCAATTGCTATGGTTCATCTTATAGGATTTAAAAAAAAATTGAATAAATGGATGCAAATTGCAATAGAAGAAGATTTAAACAAGAGAAAGAAAACATGAATCAAACAAAACAACAAAAAAAAATGAAATAATAAATTGAATGAATGCCCAAATAATAACAAAAAGATGTTTATTAAGAAAATTTAGACCAACTATATAAGAAAAAAGTTAAGAAGAAAGAGAGAGATTATCTTTGCGAGATTTAACTCTACATATAATCCCCACCAAAAGGCCTATATAAAGACAAACATCGATAAGAGAGCAAACATCGTCATAGCCCAATTAAGGACCAAGTCACACAAATTTAAATGTGAAAAAGGCAAAAATAAAGATATTATCTTTGCATAATTTAACTCTATATATAATCTCTACCAAAAGGCTTATATAAGGACAAACATCAATAAGAGAGCAAAGATCAACCCAATTAAGGACCAATTCACACCAATTTAAATGTAAAAAAGGCAAATGGAAGAGGCAAAAAGAAGAATAAGAAAAGATGATATATAGTTTTTGTGCTTTAAAAGCAATTGAGAAAGAAAAACAGTTTATTTTGAAATGCATGACATATATTGACATTTGAGCTAATAATGTTGATACTTTAACAATAAAATTATTATAACAATTGTTTAAAGAAAAAAATAAAATGGCTTATATAGGGACAAACATTGATAAGAGAGCAAAGATCATCACAGCCCACTTAAGGACCAAGTCACACAAATTTAAATGTGAAAAACGCAAAAAAAGAAAAAAAGAAAAAAAAAATATTATCTTTACATAATTTAACTCTATATATAATCTCTACCAAAAGGCCTATATAAGGACAAACATTAATAAGAGAGCAAAGATCGTCACAACCCAATTAAGGACTAACTACCACCGATTTAAATGTAAAAAAAGGCAAATGGAGGAGGTAAAAAGAAGAATAAGAAAAGATGATATATAGTTTTTGTGCTTTAAAAGCAATTGAGAAAGAAAAACATTTTATTTTGAAATGCGTGACATATATTGACATTTGAGCTAACTATGTTGATACTTTAACAATAAAATTATTATAACAATTGTTTGAAAAGGTCTTGACCCCTCGTAGTAAGTGGCTTTTGAACTTGTGACCTCTTACAGAGAGGCCAAAACCCTTACCATTGCAATAAGCTTAGAGTTATCCAAAATAATAATAAAACATCAAACTTACATAAATAAATTCGATTAAATTATATTTTAAGATTATGCAAAACTTTGTAAAGTTTGTATCCTACTCGTTTTTAAGTTAGTGTTTTTGTCCCATAGATTACTTTTAACTTCACTCACATTAAAAATCTTCTAATTTATTTATGTTCTTTTTGTTTTTTTTAAATGAGTTGTATAGGATTGAAACAGGTCCCACCACTATTACATCATCACTAATATTTCAATAAATTTGTGTATCCTCTTTGAAATATCTAGAAATCCATCTAATTGAACTAATGCCACCTGATTCTTAAATTTTAAATTTACATTAAGAGGGTCCAGTCATTTAAGTAGGTTTGAATTTGAATTTCCTGAACAAAAACTTACAACTACAATATTCATATAAATCTAAATTATTTTATTTTATTACTTTAATTTAATTTATATATATTTTTTAAACCAATTTTATTTCAAATTTTATTCTATTTTAATACTAATTTTTTCAACAAACTTATTAAATTCAATATATTTTTTTAGAGAAAGGAATATCGTGTAATGCTTATCGAAATTATTTAAAAAAAATATTTTCCAAACAAATATCAGATAAACCCTTTGTGAAGATATTTTTTCCCTAAACCCAGTGGCGGGAGTAGGCTTTAGACAAGGGTAAACTTCAGACAAGGTAAATCCCAAAATTAACACGCAGTTTAAAATTTTACATATAATAATGCACCCAAACCCTTGGTAACTTCACATTTTAATCCACGACATTTTTATTATTTATCAAGGCTTCTGGATGTTCTACATTCTTCCTTTTAAAAGTTTTGCGAAACTTCAGACAAGGTAAATCCCAAAATTAACACGCAGTTTAAAATTTTAAATATAATAATGCACCCAAACCCTTGGTAACTTCACATTTTAATCCACGACATTTTTATTATTTATCAAGGCTGCTGGAAGTTCTACATTCTTCCTTTTAAAAGTTTTGCGAGGGTTTACTCTTTCGGGTGGAACCTGCGACCAGCAAAAGGCTGTTCAGCGCTGTTTGTGTTCTTAGCTTGTTCTTCGAAGCTAGCTAGGCGCAAGGCTTGTTTCATTCCGATCATATCAATAGGAGTTTTTTGAAATTTGGCGGCGATTTGGTGATTTCGAGTCATTTTAGCTGATATTGTTTGGCGAAGTGCTTAGTAGACAAAATCTGCAACCATGCATTCGCCGGTGCTCGTTCTCAGTAAGTACATTCGCCTCTTTGGTTTGATCACCATTTTGGGCGTAAAATTTTGGTACATTTTTATTCAGCACTGTTTTATTCGAGAGATTTAGGAAATATTAGACCTATACGGTTTGAAAAGAGTTGTAGAGCTTGTTTTGGTAAGAGAAGAGTCGTTTTAAAGGCATTTTATGGATTTTGTTGCGTTAGTGTGGAACTTGAATGACCGCAGGCTTTTTAGTTAATGTAAGGCTCAATGGCAATTGATAAGGTCAAAGTTTTATAAATAAGCAGGTTTGACAGGTTAGAAAATCTGGTTTGTATTAAAATATTAAGATTCGGCATGGTTAAACCCTTGAAAACGTGGAACCCTAATTTATTTGGCGGTTGACATTTATAGTTTTTAAAAATTATGCTTCGTTATGGTAAAACGCTTGCGAAACCAAGAAGCTTTTGAGTTAATGTACGGCTCAGTGACAATTGATAAGGTCAAAGCTTTGTAAATAAATAGGTTTCACAGGTTACAAATTTTTGTTCGTGTTAAAAGGTTGAGATACGGTATAATTAAACCCTTGAAAGCATGGAACCCTAATTTATTTGGCGGTTGACATTTATAGTTTTTAAAAATTATGCTTCGCTATGGTAAAAGGCTTGCGAAACCAAGAAGCTTTTTTATTTTTCCCTATGTGTACATACAGAGACCACATAGACACACGGAAATTATTTTATCATGATGTGCAGGGGGTATTTCCAGGTTCAGGTCAGGTTCTTTTTTATGTCATTCGCTTAGTGCGAGTGTAAACACACACTCTTACAGCTTTAGAATGATGTGTAAAGAGTATGCCCATGTTCTGACCAGGTTCTTATGTCATTTACCTTGTAATATCAGTCGAGATTTGGATGCATATGATGAGCAGTTCTCAGGCGAGATTTGGCTGCATATGACGGGCAGTTCTCAGGCAAATGGAGCCGTTAAATTTTTATATGTGTTATGGGAAAATGTGGTCGGAGGTCTCATATCTTGAAAGGAGGTTTTGGATCAAACTGGCTGTGCAAACCGTACGTCATGAGCTAGTGGTCATTGAGAGTGATTTTTAGTATTTTTCTAGATGATTGACTGACAATTAGGTCTAGATAGGATGAAAAGCCCTCAATGAGTATAGTGTCGGGGAGAGGGGCCAGGAACTAGGCACTCTGTGGTATCAAGTTCGTTGAGAATACATGGTGCATCTCAAATTTAATTAGTAGAATGATTATGTTATATATTTTGTTTCATCGTTACCAATACACTCTAGTTGCTCTTTTAAATTGAATTTTCCAAGGGTGTCATCATGTAAAATATATCAGAACCATTTTGTGACTAGTGTATCTTCTAGTAATTGGACACTTTACATTGGAAGTTGTAAATATCCATGTTGGCTCTTCAAAGCTCAACCTACAATCAGGGTGCAATTTAGGCTATGTTACTGCAAGTATTTGAAGACCTGTCTTACAAGAATAATAGACATCACTTTTCTTTTACAATGACAATCTCTATTCTTTATATACCCCTCTTTCTAAACCCTTGTCCCACTCACTAATATAATAAAATATTAAAATATATCCAACCTTGGGTTATGGGTGGCCCATGCCAACTATCCATAAGACCCATACACAATATAATATTATATTCCATATCCCTATCCCCTAGGTACCTTACATTCCATCCCCCTTACAAAATGTTTCATCCTTGAAACATTAGAAGAAACTAAATAATAGGATTTGCTAAGCAATGCTAGCAACTGGTACCAATCCTGATCATCCATCCATCCTAGTGAAATCTTGCTTGGTGATGGTCTATTCTGATGCCAAGCTTTCGTCATGCCATGTGAACATCCATAATTGTTTTGTGGGCTCCACGCTTCTGCTGCTCTACTTTGGTAATTCGAGTGATGGGTCCTTTTGTTCGTTGATGCTGTTGCATCACTTTGACAATCAAATTTACTATGCTTTATCTGTCAAACACTGACATACTTGGTGCCCTTTTGATTCCATGTAGAACCATAATATTGTTGCCCAAGGCCATGCCTCCAATTGTTGCCGCTTTTGGTCTTGAGGATGGCGATATGCTGTAACCTTAACCTGTGGTTCTGTTACCTTTGACTTTTCAACGTTTTGCTCCACTGTTTTAAATTCCTCTGCACGCTGTTCTCTCATGTGCCCTTTGTTTGATGTGTCCTTATGCTCTTCTATGTCTACCTTCGACATTGTTGCTATTTTTTCCATGGGCTTTGTTATTGCTGTTTCTTCCATAGACTCTTTTGCTACTACTTTTTTCCTGGATTCTGTTTCAGGTTTTAATGTGTCTTCCTCAATTTGTTTTCTAGCAACAGATTCCTGTTTTTCCTTTGATCCTTGCCTCTTACACTGGGAAATATCTTGTACTGTTATTTTCTTTTTCCTATACCAGAACTTCATAAACTTCTTTTGTACATTAATATTAATAGTATCCAAAGAATACAACCAAGGATAACCCAGAACAACATACACATTATATCCCTCAATGGCATAGATATTTGAATGTAAAACATATTTATCCATGGTAATATTCAAATCTTGGAAAATCTGAACATTCTTACCTTCAAGCTTTATTTCTTTGATTTTCTTTGCTTGGACCTGCAACCTCTTAGCCAAAGCAATATTAATGAAATTGCATTTACTGCTAGGGTTTATAGATATAACAACCTTTTTTATCTGGATGCAGCCATAAACCTGCAAAATATAGTTTATAGAATTAAATAATTCTTCTTGATCATTGCTTTGTTTATTTGAAACCAAAGTTATGGTTCCTTCAACCAGCACACTATCATATTTATCTCTTCCTTCTGCGAATTCTATGCAATATACTTGTTTGTTTATTTGTTCTGTACAACTTCTTATCTCCTTGCTTATTTCTTCTGCAAAACTATTCATCAGTTCACTTAATATTCTTATCTGTTCACATAATTTTTCTTCTTCTTCTGTAGAAAACTCTTCTAACTCCATGATCTCAACCCAATTTTTTTTTCAAAGCAGCTAGGGTTGGAAAAATAACAAAGGTTTTTTAAAATAAAGAAGATTCATCAAATTTCCTTTATTCCCTGCTATCAATAAATAATTTTGTAGATTTTCTTCAAGGCAAATTAAACAACTGAATTGCTTACCCTGGCTGAGAGATTTCTGCAATTTTGTTTTTTGGTTACTTGAAAAATCTTCACTGCCCTTGTTCCAAATGACTAAATTCATAGGGTTGTATCTCCCTCAATACTGCTTGGATTCTTTCATACGACCACTCATTTTAAAGCTCTTCAATTCCCACACAAATTGGTCCCAGAATCATCTAAATCAGACAATTCTTTGCAGAGATATGGCCTTCGGAAGATGAGATTTTGTTTTGGAAAAAAGCTACCCTAACTTTGCAATCCACCACCAACAATAAAATCCCTTCACTTTGCCAGAATCACCGCTCTAATACCACTTGTTATGAAGCTCACTCCTTATTAACAGAAATATATCACTTTTTATGCAGAAATAGTAAAACACCCATCCACAATGAATTATGCACAAAACAATTCATAAAAATAGACACATATATTGAAAAACCCTTGAGATAGGGCAACACCAAATAATATTTCTAAAGGAACGAATTACACCAATCTCTGCTTCATGAGCCGAGACTCTTACAAGAACAATAGACATCCTTATGTTTTACAATGACAATCGCTATTCTTTATATACCCCTCTTTCTAGACCCTTGTCGCACTCACTAATATAATAAAAGATAAAAATATATCCAACCTTGGGTTATGGGTGGCCCATGCCAACTATCCATAAGACCCATACACAATATAATATTATATTCCATATCCCTATCCCCTAGGTACCTTACATTCCATCCCCCTTACAAAATGTTTCGTTCTTGAAACATATGAAGAAACCACACTTTGCTAGAATCACCATTCTGATACCACTTGTTATGAACCTCACTTCTTATTAACATAAATAATTCACTTTTTATGCAGAAATAATAAAAACATCCATCCACAATGAATTATGCACAAAACAATTCACAAAAATAGACACAGATATTGAAACACCCTTGAGGTAGGGTAACACCAATAATATTCCTGAAGGAAGGAATTACTCCAATCTCCGCTCCACAAGTCAAGACTCTTACAAGAATAATAGACATCACTTATGTTTTACAATGACAATCTCTATTCTTTATATACCCCTCTTTCTAAACCCTTGTCCCACTCACTAATATAATAAAATATTAAAATATATCCAACCTTGGGTTATGGGTGGCCCATGCCAACTATTCATAAGACCCATACACAATATAATATTATATTACATATCCCTATCCCCTAGGTATATTACACCATATCCTAACATTTGTGAGACAACATATCCTAACATGCGTGAGTAATATTCCTTTCCATTGCATCCTATGGAAAGTGGTTGTATATTGTTTTGGAAGGCATGCACTTAGCAATGTGTTGTTTCCCTTATTTTAATCCTAAAATGTAGTCTCTCTAAAATAGGAGAACTTAACATTTCATTGATACTTTATTGTCATAAGAAAATGTCTGATTTTGACAAAAATGGTGCCTTGGCATCCCTATGCTCTCCTGGGGATGTCTGGGTGTCTTAGGGATGACATTCCAGAAGTCTTATGTCTTGAGGACAGTTCCCATGCCTTTGGGATGTCTTGGATATGGTCAGTCATGGGGCCTGGACCAGGGGGACATCTGTCCTTTTAATGTCCTAGAATGCAGGAAATGCTGGGTGCTGCTGTACAGTCTGTTGGGTGCTGGGGACGTGTCCTCACATAGCATTGGATATGATACAATTTGATCTAAGCATGGCTTTTTCACATGAAGTAATTTTTCCAATGATCAAACTCTAATATGTTTTACTTTATATCAACACACAACAAGACAATCTCAGAGCAACATATTGTTTTTCACTGTACCAGTTTCATGCATGCATACGTATATCATGAAACACAAGGCTTGGATTGTCTTGCTTTGACACCCTGTCAAGTTAACAATAATGTGCTTACAAATGTTATCATAAAATAAGAAAGATATTGCTTGATATATTGGATATAATACTGTGCCTTTTAGATTTGATCACTGGACCTGACTTTAAGGCCAACCAGGCTAACCTAGAAAAAATTCGAACATGCATATTTTTCCAACAATCATAGATATGATCTTTTTGATAGATGCAGGGTTGAACTTTTATAGAGAAAAAATGTTTTTAGTGTAAAAAGTACTAGGTTTATGTTTGTTCTTTGTTTAAGATGTCAGTTGTATTGTGATGGCTATGTATATGACTAATTCAATCTACTAATATGGATTTTACTGCTATTATTCTTTGTGACAGATGAATCCGTAAAGCGGGAGAGTGGAAGTAAGGTTCATCATGCAAATATTCAAGCATCAAAGGTGAATTGCATTTCATTTTAATGAATTTGGAATGCAATGTTTTTTATATTTCTAAGATGCTTATGCAGGGTGTTTTATTAATTTACATATGTTGTTAGCCCTAGTTTTATGATGCTGGGAGAGTTAGATGAAATATGGCATAGTAAATTTGGTGGTGGTATATTTTACTGTGGCAACTTTGAAGCAAAGCATTCATAGGAAAATGTGCCCTTTTTGGATATGGCTTTTCAATTCTACAAGGAATGCTTTTTAAACACACTTTCAATTCAAATGTGTTGGTGGCTGTTGTGCATTGAAAACTAGTTTGTACAACTTAGTTCAACTTTGCAATATTAGGTTATAAAATTAGGAAGTTTATTGCAGCCCGTGCTTGTTATATTTGGCAAAGCTTAGTAGGGTGATTGTTTGTTACCAAAAGGCCTTTCAGGTGCAACCATGAAGGTTAGGGTGAATGGTTAATGTGTTCCATTTTTTTTTTCTGGAAGGCAAGCAAAAAAGGGATTGTAGGTTAGTAGGTTGATTGTTTGTTACCAAAAGGCCATTCAGGTTCAACCATGAAGGTTAGGTAAGAACACCCCCCTTTTTTTTCCTGGCAGGTAAGCAAGAAAGGAATTGTAGACCAAAGATGACATCATTTTCCATTCAGTAGTCTAAAATCACTTTATTGCAGCAATTTTGTATTGGCAAGAGAAAGTATTTTGTAATAATTTAGCATAGAAATTTTAAGGTTTTCTTACAAAGGAAAAATGTGCAAATTGATGTAATGATTGACTGTGTAAAGAAGGCACATTTCTGTATTTGAGTGGTCAAATCCATTTAATATGCAAACTCTGCTCTTTAGTGGCAGGAAACCATTGAGAGTTTGAGTTCTGTTTGGCCATTTTCTTAATCAAAGCAGTGGAAGAGGTTGGGGCATTGCTGTAATGGCAACCCTTAGTTGATTGGGTTAAACTCTCTTGCTTTAACCTCTTGATCCTATCGTTTAGAAATCTAACATTTGACATAAAACATGTATTAGATAATTTTTCTTATTATATTAGTAATTGAGTTGATGGGGTTTCAAATTGTTATAATTTTACAGGCTGTTGCAGATATTATTCGGACCACTTTAGGTCCTCGATCCATGTTGAAGATGCTCCTTGATGCAGCAGGAGGTATTTTTATGTGTTTCCTTCAAGCATTTAGTATATTGATTTTTCTTTAGGTTGACATCAGATGCATTTATGATGTGGCAATTATATATGGAAAGGTGAACTCTTCTGGTTATATTGTATTTAGATGTTTTATTTTTGGACATTTGATCTGAAATTATCCTTCATTAACAACTAAGGATATTCAGCGAAATATAAAGGCTACCTTATTTAGCTTAAGGTCAGCTTTTCAAACACGTATGTAACAGTACAACATTAAGATGTATTATGGTTTTCTATGAATAGGCATTATGAGGATGCAGGGAAACTTGAAAAAATATACAAAAAGCTAACGTGGATTGCTACATCCTTGATCTGTGGTTTTGAAAGCTTTTGTGGATTAGGTCTTATTCCAGATGTCTTGTTACACCTCATGAGGTGGATTGATTTGTTCTATCTGTTATGGAGGTTGCCCATTTGCTTCATGAATATATTGGTTGGATAGAGGCCATTTATCTACCTTAATAGTTAAGTAGTGTAGCATAAAGGAGGGGATAAATAATTCGAGTAGTAAAAAAACAATTATTATATCTGAATGCTGGTGTAAACCATTCAAGCGTAGCGATTCTTATTGACCGTTGGAATACTTGAAAGACTGTCACAAAACTTATTTGCATAAACATAAACCTTCCACAATTGTACTGAAATATCAATTCATTCCCTCAAATAACAATCCACAATTTCTATG
This sequence comes from Wollemia nobilis, assembly GCA_028583015.1. Classification (NCBI taxonomy): domain Eukaryota; kingdom Viridiplantae; phylum Streptophyta; class Pinopsida; order Araucariales; family Araucariaceae; genus Wollemia; species Wollemia nobilis. Next base: position 2,309,226 of record JAQPPZ010002336.1, on the reverse strand, counting down.
AATAGGCATTATGAGGATGCAGGGAAACTTGAAAAAATATACAAAAAGCTAATGCGGATTGCTACATCCTTGATCTGTGGTTTTGAAAGATTTTGTGGATTAGGTCTTATTCCAGATGTCTTGTCACACCTCATGAGGTGGATTGATTTGTTCTATCTGTTATGGAGGTTGCCCATTTGCTTCATGAATATATTGGTTGGATAGAGGACATTTATCTACCTTAATAGTTAAGTAGTGTAGCATAAAGAAGGGGTTAAATAATTCGAGTAGTAAAAAAAACAATTATTATATCTGAATGCTGGTGTAAACCATTCAAGCGTAGCGATTCTTATTGACCGTTGGAATACTCGAAAGACTGTCACAAAACTTATTTGCATAAACATAAACCTTCCACAATTGTACTGAAATATCAATTCATTCCCTCAAATAACAATCCACAATGCTATAGTCCACACACTGAGACAGATATAGATAATGCCCTTAAGGTAGGGTGACACCCTTAATACTTCTTACGGAAGGAATAACTCCACAAGATCTTCCAATATGAGAGTGCCACTTGGAGAGGGCAAAGTCTCATAAGCTACTTCGTGGGCAAAGACGATTACAAGCAATCCTTGATATGATTGATGATTACAATGACAAGATCTCTTCTATATATCCATCATCTAATGCTACTCTGGGGATGGTATAACCTTAACCCCAACAAACTCCTAAACCCCTAACCAACTTATTATTATAATATAATGTTCCAATATAACAAAACTTGGGTTATCTCTGGCCCATGTCAATTATTCATAATACCCATATACAATACAATATCATATCCGTATACAATAATACCAAACCAAAGACTACTGGATGGTTGTTGAAAGAAATTACAAGGTTGTAATATGTATTCTTACTTGGAGAGAGGACAAGGATCAATGCTTTTAGATGTTATAAATAGGCAGAAATAGTCACAGGCTCAACATGGTATACTATATTGATAAGTTGGATGTAACATGTAGTGGATCCATCATGTTAGTCATGCCCTGGAATTAGTTGATTATACAGATTGTAATATTGACATAATTTTTGATATTGAAGAGTATAACTATGTAATGATGAATATGATGTTAAATAGTTGATAATTGGGTCTGAGATGGTTGGGACTTGTGGCTTTCAGTTTTTGACATCGAAGAGTGTCTTTGTAATTAGTGAACAAGCAAGCAACTAGGTAGGTAGTTGTTAGATTGTCTTGGCCTTGATATATGTTCTGGATTTGACATCAATATTAATGTTCAGATAACTGTCAACTAATTTATTGCCATTGATATGGAAGCCCAATATGATAAAAAAAACTACACCTTGCCTTTGTCAGGTTGTAGAAAGTTCGTTTTGTATAAACATTTTTCTGTGATGCCTTGCTTGGATATTTTCTCTAATGAACTAGTTGTTTAATGGAAAAGTTTATAACTCACTACTTGAAAGTCTGAGCTATAACATATTTAATAAAATATCCAACAATATATATCATTGAATGGCGTCAATGCATTTTATCCTTGCTTCTCTTAATTTATGCTTTTTTATTTTTAATCCATTTGTTTGACTTGAAAGGAATAATTTCGAGTGCCAAAAAATTCATTCATAGGTATCCAATGTTTTAAATTTGCTTGAACATGATTAATTTGTGCTGCATAACCCCCCAAATGTCTATGCTAAATCTCAGTCAACATGGTTTTGAGTGAATCTAATTGTTCTTCCTTGTTACTGTGAGAATTTTAATTTTACTAATTGCCCTAGATTATTATTGTATCGCTCAGGCATTGTTGTTACAAATGATGGGAATTCTATCTTGCGAGAATTGGATGTGGCACATCCGGCTGCAAAGGTCTCTGCTGCTGCCTTTTAGTTTTTGATTTTCCTTAATGTTGCAGTGTTGTGTTCCAAAGTGCATTGTAGTTACATGTTTGATCAGTACATTCTGTCTATCACATTTGAAGTTAGCAGGATTTAATGCTTTGTTTTATTTTCAAATTATAATATTTATTGAAGAAAATGTGCTAACATGTTATTTGTTTGTCAGTCTATGATTGAATTAAGTCGTACACAAGATGAGGAAGTAGGTGATGGAACTACCTCGGTTATTGTGTTAGGTAAGTAATATTTTGGGTCGGCCACATAGACTGTAACACTTATTTTTGTTGCTCGTGCATCCACGAGGTCTTTATATCTGTCTCAAAATTTTTGTAGCATGATCATTTCTAAATGTTTCATTTAGTAGATAATAACAATGGTATAAGTTAAAAGCAATCTAATGGATAGGTTATGTTGGTTTTTGAATGGTAATTGGTGAAGTTTATTTGACATGCCTAATTTATTATATTATTTACCATCTATTTTTGGTTTGTAGCTGGTGAGATGTTGCATGTAGCTGAAGCATTTATTGACAAGGGATACCATCCTACAGTAATTTGCAGAGGTAGCCCCTGATTTTCTAGTTTTATTTAGTTATTTCCTGTTAAATTGGAGCTAAGCAGTTTTTTAACATCCCTTATTCCCCCCCTTCCCCTTTTCTTGATTACCATTTAATTGATTGAGACATTTTCCTTGCAGCCTATAGTAAAGCTCTTGAGGATGCTATTGCTGTGCTTGACAAGATTGCTATTCCTATTGATGTGAATGATCGTAAGTTTACTGGCCTGATTGATTTATGAAAAGTATCAATTTTAGTTATTTAAACGTGGTTACTTCTTCCCTGAGTACTGTAGTTTTTGATGAAAGCACAGAACATATCTCCATAGTTCTGCCTTATTGGAGGAAAGGCCAGCACTTACATTAAAATATATCTTTGCTTGTTTAATAGTACAGTTTTAGGATTTTGTCTGGTCTTATTCTTTGAACAGTAAATGTTTTGTCCGACTTGCTTTTCTATAGCATTTGTTTTGAATATTATTTTCAAATTCATCGTTGTCAATTTTATGTGTTTTCTTCTGTCCTTGAGAAATATGCCCTTTTTCATATATGAAGTTTATGATGTATGCAATATTTTTTTTCTGACCTAGATGCTTTTGTTATTGGTAGGCTCAACAATGTTGAAAATGGTTAAAAGCTGTATTGGCACAAAATTTACTGGCCAGTTTGGGAATCTCATTGCGGTAAAGAAAGAGTTCTTTTTATTCCTTTTCCGTCAAATAAATATTGGCTTCACTTGGAGCCTAAGTTGATCTAATGCAATTCCATCATGAAACAGTGACTTATTATTTTAATTTAAATTAATTGTTAATTCATTGTGAAAGGGTATGGATTTAGAAGGCAATTAAATAAACTGCAAGTGGAATATATGTAGGAGAAATTGATTTTAGCCATGCATTTATTTAGTAGTTTTGTATGATGTCCTTTGGGTACAAGTTGAATTTGGGAATGGATGTATGTGTTGAGAATTTAATGCATTCTCTTACTAGTAGGTGTAAGGTTTTAAGTGAACAGTGGCATAAAATGGTTCAACAATTCAAAATGAACTTTTCTTGCAAACAAATTAAATTTAGGGACCTATAATGTTGGAAAAAGTTGGTTTTTGAATAAGACAAACATGAAAGACCAAAACAAGCAGTTATCTCACTGTTGCACATGATGCCCAAGGAGAACCACTATATGAGTATTGCGGGCCCTCAAACTTCTTTATACAAGCATTTTACAGATAGTTAAATCAGGGAGGTGCATATCCTATGGAAGCCATGGCAAGAAGATGCATCTTGGAAAATGGTAGAACACATGCTAGAGATAAAACACAAGCAAAAAAAAGCAAATAACATGAGGAATGTCTTTCAGGAAGAAAGCAATGTCGTAAGGCAATGCCAGAGCCATAGGAGAAAGGCCTAGTGTGCAATAACAGGCTTGAGTAACTGCAATGAAGTTGCTAGAGGATACACTGGTGGCTTTTGAGTGAGCTGTTGTTTAATGAAATATATTTCTCATGATGATATTCAATTTGACATATTGTGCACTTGAGATATTGCTTTCAATGTGCTTTTGTTTTGTAAACATTTTTTTCCTTGGAAGCATTCTTATAACATGATCCATATGCATGAATACTTATTGCTATACTCTAGGTACTATTTTCCTTTATCCTTCTTATCCATTTATAGCCACGAAAGGGCTTGTAATAGTGCATTTTAGAGCATTTATTTTGTTTTCTTTTAAGTTTTTTGGGCAAAGCCAAATTGAAAATTATTTTTCATTTAAGTTTAAAAAAAACGTAAGATGTAGTTATGATATGAAAAATTGAAGTTGTAGCCCTGGCAATTTATAGTTCTTCTGATACTATTACTGCTAAACTAAGGTAAAATATGCAGTTTCAGTCCCCAAGAAATTTCATTGAACATTTTACGGGATTGTGTTTCATTGTTCTAAGGCTTGCTAATACAAGTGGCATTGTTTCAGGATTTGGCAATTGATGCAACAACAACTGTTAGTATTGATATTGGGAATGGTCTACATGAAGTTGATATAAAGAAATATGTTAAAGTTGAGAAGGTTCCTGGGGGTGAGTTGGAAGATTCGAAGGTACTCAAGGGTGTTATGTTTAACAAAGATGTAGTTGCCCCTGGTAAAATGAGGAGGAGAATCATCAATCCTCGAATTATTCTTTTGGATTGCCCGCTTGAGTACAAAAAGGGAGAGAACATGACAAATGCAGAGTTGTTAAGAGAAGAGGACTGGTATGTACATGTTTTTTTTTACTAGGTTATATGTGGCTTCTATTGGGGGCCACACCCATCAAAATACCAAAATATTACATTTGCTGCAGCATACCTTTTTATTATAGTTTTTTCATTTCTTTTTTTCTCTTATAGATATTCTACAACTTCCTCGTAGTGCTATGTTTCCACAATCAGCTCCTTGACATCATTTTGATTAAGACATAAAATCTCACTTGGCCAGTTGCCTTCTAAAATTTGAATTACACTAGGATGAAGATCAACACCATAATTAGCTAATTTATCTGCTACTTGATTTCCTTGTCTGTAAGTATGCTCACACTGCCAGGAGATTGCCTCCAGTAATAGATGATGAACATCAGCAATAATATTATTTTTTTTCCAGTCCCCACATCCATTTTTGTTAATAACATTGATGATAATTTGTGAGTCCCCCTCCTTTGAAATATATTTCCATTTTTTCTCTGCTGCAATTTTAATCTTTGTAAGAAGTGCCCTAGCCTCTGCATACTTGTTAGTTGAAATTCCATATGATTCTATGTAAGTGAGGAGAATTTTGCCTTCATTATTTCTAAAATCACCACCTCCACCGGCTTTTTTTTGGATTTCCTTTAGAAGCAACATCAAAATTAATTTTGATGAACCTATTTTTTGGAGATTTCCATTTTACCATAGATTGAAGTAGATCCTTTGTTTTAATTCCGTTGTCGTTGATGACTCTTCCAAGTATGTTTAAATCCTGTAGCCAAGTTATTAACACCTCTTTTTCTGCAATTGAGACTTCCCATGATGAGCACCATATTTGTAGACATTTTACAAGAGAGGCAATAGTACGGTTCCAAACTTAGGCATGATTTTGAGATTTATTTTTAAAAATTCTGTTATTCCTTTCAAGCCATAAATTCCAACAAATAATGGCAGGGGTTAATCCTCCAAAGAATACATAATGCTTTAGCTTTGAAATAATTTATCCAACATTTTATCAACTCTTTCAATGTTGATGGAGCTACCCAATATAATTTCATATTAAAAAAAAAACCCAAATGGTGTGAGTAAACGGACAATGAAGAAGTAAATGGTCTGTTTCTAAATCCATCTACCTTTCCATGCTGGTAGTTTCTTTTAAACTTTACTTATAATTGGATTCCACAATTCTATCCTCGTTATCCCCTCAAATAAGGGCATCGATAGATAAGTTGTCAAATTTGCCTCCTCCATTTGAAGTAACCTGCATATCCTTGCTTTGATTCTAGCTGGAGTGTTTAGCAAGTAAATTTTGGATTTTGTCCTATTAACTTTCTGCCCTAACGCTCTTTCATATTCCTTTAATAAGTTATTCAAAGATTTGGCCTCATTTATCCCTACCCTCCCAAAAAGGGTTGTATCATCTACAAACTATTGATGGGTGATGTCGATGTTATTACTAGCCTTAAGTCCGCTTATTAACCCATCTTTGTGTGCCTTCTTCAAGTTCCTTTCCAATACCTTTACCCTAATAATGAAAAAATTTGGTGATAGAGGATCTACTTGTCTAAGAGCCCTTTTGGCTTTAAATGATTTTATTATTAGCCCATTAACCAACACTGAATTTGATACTGTAGAGACACAAGCTTTAATCCATTTGACTCATTTCTTTCCAAATCCAAACTTTCCTAAAACTGCAAAAAGAAAATCCCAATTAACCCTATTATAGGATTTATTCATATCAAGTTTTCAGATCATTGCTCTCTCTTTTTTTGAAGCCGTTGAATGCATTACTTCATGAGCTACTATGATCCTGTGTAGAATCTGTCTCCCTTTCACAAATCCTTTTTGCTCTGCTGAAATAATTTTGTCTAAGAGTGGTCTTAATTGATTTGCCATCACTTTGGAGATTATGGGCCTAAATAAATCAAAACAATTCTGCATTCTTCTTTTGTGGAATCAGGATAGGATATGTTTCATTTATTTTATAAGGTATGTACTGTTTTACCTTAGACTATTCCACCGCCACCAATAAAAATCCTTCACTATTTCCCAATTATGATAGGTTGTTGCAAAGAGCCCATCTGAACCTGGGGATTTATCCTTGTCAAAAGAGAACAGAGCTAAATGAACTTCTTGTAGAGTAATAGGCTCCATTAGTTTTCCTATTATCTTCATTTGTTATAACTAATGTACTTTTTGAAGACGTTTATCATTAAGAACTTCAAACTCCTCCGATCTTAGAATATTCTGGTAAAAGAACCTTGCCTCCATTCTGATTTCACTTTGGTCTTCAATTCAAACCCTTCTATTGATTTAATTCTATTAATTCTGGATGTTGATCTTTGTACTATTGCCATCCTATGAAAAAACTGTGCTTTTGTCTCCTTTTACCAAGTTTGTCTCAATTTTTAATCTCCAATATTTCTCTTACTTACTCAAAATATTATGATATTCACTAAGCACAACTCTCTTTCCTCCAAGCTTGGATTATTATGCTCACCTTTTCAGAATTTTGAAAGTTTCTCTTTCAGTTCTTCGTTCTTCGCAAAAATGTTTCCAAAAGTGTTCTTGTTCCATTCTTTTAATCTAGATGTCATGGATTTAATTTGTTTTGGAAGTGTATAAAGCTCATCGTTTTGTGAAAATTTCCATGTTTGCACTCTCATATCAACAAATTGATGATGGTCTTCCCACATCTGCTCATATTTAAAATGGTATCTTTTTTTAATTCACCTTCATCATTTTAACTCTTATTGGTTAGTGATCTGAACCAATCCTTGTCAAGGGGTTAATTTTAGTACAAGTTTCTTCATCTAGCCAATGATGTGAGAGTATGCATCTGTCTATTTTTTCTGCTATCAGGTTCTGGCCTATCTTGTTGTTGGTCTATGTATAGTTTTCCTCTTCAAACTCAACCTTGCATAGATTATTGTTTTGAATAAAGGTGAGAGAACTCTCATACTTTGGGTTGTTTTCCTAATTTCCCCAAAATTTTCATCTAGCTTGGTTATGGCATTAAAATCTCCTATGATCATGAATTGGTTTTCTTGGTCTTTACTTTTCATAAAGGCTTCAATCCTACTCCAAACTTCTAATCTGCCTGACTGAGTTGGTAGGACCATAAACATTGATAAGGATGAAGCAGATATCTGCAAAGTAGCATGCGATTATAAGGCTATCCAATGCCTAGTTTTATGAATAGTTGCACAGGAGGTTCTAATAGGATTCCAACATGTTAGAATTCCCCTTGCTGCTCCTTTAGAATCCATAGTATCTCATTCACATCTTGCCCATAATGCTTTCATAGTTTTGGAAACTTCTTCCTTTGTCATTTTAGTTTCCTGGATACAAAGAATATCAAGCTTATTACATAATAGAGGTCATTGACACACCTTTTCTTTGAGGGGGCATTAGCACCCCTTATATTTCATGACGTGGTAATCATGTCTCATTAGGGGCTATTGGACTGCCTGTGAATTATCAATATCATTTTGCTGTTTGGTAAAAAGAAGTTCAACCAACTTAGATTGTGTTCCTTTTTCTATGTTTGCTCTTGCTTCCTTGGCTCTTGCTTGATAATTTGAAGGTTTTCCTCTTTTTGCCTTACCTGTATCAGGAGTAGGTCTTATTATTCTATTCCTCAATATTCTTTTTGCAATTTTCCTTTTCATTAGATTTTTCGTCTACTGGCTTTGCTACGGAAGCTTTTGATTTGTCTTGCTCATTTTTTGGTATTTCCTTATTAATGGTAGAGGTATTAACATCTAACACTGCATTTTCTCTACCACTTTTCTTCTCTTGAATGGTGCATGGTACTTAAAGAGAGTCTTCAAAATCTGATGAGGCACATTCCTTAGGTTTAGTGGAAATGTTCATTCGTAAATAAGGATCAGATTGAATAGACAGTTCCTTGTTAATATTCTGAACCTGTTGTACCGTGTCCTCTAAGCTTTGATCTGATTTTTCTTCATAAGCTAAAGCCTCAAAAGAACTGGTATTTCTACTAATATCCTTTCTTACTGGTTTCCATTGTTTATTTACTTTCATTTGTCTGGATCTGTTTTTTGGAAGTTGAAAGCCTTTCTCAACCATATCCATTTGTAAGTTTTGCTTGTGGTTTTCTACATATGTTTCTGCTGGACTCTTCTTAGGGCATGATCTCTAAATATGCCCCACCTTATGACATCTTCTACATCTAAAATATATGTTTTTGAAATCTATGGTTTGAGTCCACAACTTACCCCCATACTTAAGAACGATTGATTTTGATAAAGGTTTACTTATATCAATCATGACCAAAATAAGAGCATAAATAACCAAGAATCTGTCTTTTGTAATTTTTGAAATCTCAAGGAATTGTCCTAGAGTGTTGCCTATCGCCTTTAAGGTATTTATTTCCTAGAATTCAATGGGTAACCCATGCATCCTAACCCAGACTAGTACTAGGGATAGATTTGCGTTTTCAGGTGCAAAGCCTTCATTCCATAGGGTAAGGAAGAGTCTTGCTCTTCCCATAAATGAAGGCCAAAGCCCCTGAGCAAGACCCATAAAATTTACCAATAAATGCCCTTTCTTTGAAGCGATCTCTGTGAGGTCCTCTCCAACCTCTACTACTAGGTATGATTCTAAGGATCTGGCTGTAAATCAGTTCATGGAAGGAAATTATAACTCAAACTCTACTAAAATTTACTAGTATATCCTATAGCGATTATAATATTTGAAAATAAACCTATAATAAATTGCATGCAAAACTTCTAAGATAATGAAGGGGAAAAGGAAACTTAGCCGAAAAATTCTACGCCTAGACGGAATGTCCTGCCTCACTGATGCCCTAGCCCTCCATTGCTCCTCCCATCATTTGAACCCTGGCTAACAAATATCTGCAATTTCCTTTTTTGCTACTAGAAAAATCATCACTGCCCTTGTTTCGGATGGATGACTTCATAAGGTTGTAGCTCCCTCAATATTTGCTTGTATTCCTTCATATGACCACTTATTTTAATGCTTTTCAAATTCTGCACAAATTGGTCCAAGAAACATCTGAATTGGATAACCCGTGGCAAAGATATGGCTCCTAAAAGATGAGATGTTTTTCAGGAAAAATTTGCCCTGACGCTGCCTTAGTTTCAAATGGCTGTCTTCACATGGTCATATCTCCCTCAATACTGCTTGGATTCTTTCAAATTCAAAGCTTTTCAAATTCCACACAAAATGACACAAGAATCGTCTGAAGCGGACAACTCTATGCAAAGATATGGCTTCTGAAAGATTGTTCATTTTTCGGAAAAAAGTGCCCTAGCTTTATCTATTCATAATTTCCTCAGATCGAACCAACCCACTTGCATATAAACAAAATGTAGTTTTCTTTCCATTAAACCTTATCATAGTTGAGGTATTGTATGGTATAACAGTTCTCTACCAAACATCAAAGACTTCACAGGATCCACCATCCGCAGGCCAAAATTCTGCAAGAAATGCATACCTGCTATTTTCCAAACTTGTTTACATGCAACTGGTGTGAGCTAGATCGATCAACTGCTTACATTGAGCTGTTAATCAGGAACAACTGTGTGGTCCTAGCCCTTGGGGTTTTTGTTGTTTATGGGGGGAGTCCCAAGGTGTTCATTGATTCCCTGAGTTTTATCATAGAGGTCTTTTTTGAACTTTTTTTATGTTTGTTTTTCAAATTAAATCTATATTATTAATTATTTTTCCTCTATGGATATTGTAGCATTTGTTAAAAATTATGATTGTTGTTTCAATCAAGCAGATATAGTTGTCAAATACTTGTAACATAAATTGCTTTTTAGTCGCCTTATTGAGGTTAGTCTATTGGATTTGAAACTTTTACAGGAGCGTCCTTTTGAAGATGGAAGAAGAGTTTATTGAAAAGATATGTTCTCAAATATTGAGCTTCAAGCCAGATCTAGTCATCACTGAAAAGGGTCTTAATGATCTTGAAGCTCACTACTTGAGCAAAGGAGGAGTGAGTGCAATTCGTAGACTGAGGAAAACAGATAACAATAGAATTGCTAAAGCTTGTGGAGCGACAATTGTAAATAGACCAGAGGAATTGCAAGAAAGTGATGTTGGAACTGGAGCAGGGCTGTTTGAGGTTCAAAAGATTGGGGATGAATATTTCACATTTATTGTTGAATGCAAGGATCCAAAAGCTTGCACGGTTCTTTTAAGGGGTGCAAGCAAAGATTTGTTGAATGAAGTGGAACGAAATCTCCAGGTTATCTTTTCTATTACTAAATATCGCTTTTTTTATGAGTCTTGATTGTGTTCTTGGAATTTGAGACATTGTATATCTAGATCTTACCTGTGATACATTCCTGTTAAACAGGATGCCATGTGTGTTGCCAGAAACATGATCAAGAATCCTAAGCTAGTTCCAGGAGGTGGTGCAGCTGAACTTACAGTATCAGCGACTCTGAAACAAAAGAGCTCATCAGTAGAGGGTATAGAGAAGGTGTGTTAATGATCATCTGATTTATTTAGGGAATTTTGATCCTCTATTATATATGTTATGAACAAAAATGTTTCCTGCAATCTCAATGGCTTCATTTGCATGTGTAAACAGTGGCCTTATGAAGCTGTGGCAGTGGCTTTTGAGGCAATTCCTAGAACTTTGACTCAGAATTGTGGTGTGAATGTTGTGAGAACCATGACAGCATTGCAGGCAAAGGTGAATATATGATCTTAACTTTGATTTCCTAATAGTGCCTTAGCTGAAATGGTAATTGGTTTCGCTTGCCTGTAGCTTATATGTGAGTTTGTTTCCAATTCCTTTTAATGCTTTTGTTTGCAGCTTTGAGAATACTCTTTTTCATCTTTTATTTGCTTTTTATGCTTGTAGCATGCAAACGGTGAAAATGTATGGATTGGGATTGATGGTAACACTGGAGAAATCACTGACATGAAAGAACGAGGGGTATGTGTATTTAACAGCTAGTTCATGAAATCATTAAGAAAATTTGGTAAGAGTAGCTATATGATATGATACCTATTTTGTTATACAGATATGGGATGCTTATAATGTGAAGGCACAAACTTTTAAAACTGCTATTGAGGCATCTAGCATGCTTCTTAGGATTGATGATATTGTGAGTGGAATAAAGAAGAAACAAGCCCAAGGTGGTCCAACAAAGGCAAAGCCTCTAGTAGAGGATGGAGAGAACGTTGACAGTGAACAGATGCTTCCGGATTAATTTGCCATCTGCTTGCAATGAATACAAGTTTGTTAAAACCAGTTTTTGAGATCAGTATGGTGACAAATTTGTCATGAGTAGTTTCACTGGCAATTCGTTTGTGTTGAAAGTCTTATTTTGTAATATCAATATTGAGAACGAGAGGCTTTTCTTTGATTTTTGCGGGCTAATTTCAAAGCTGTGTTATATGGAGTCTTGCACTTTTTAATTTTGACTTGGAGACATACTGTAGCATGCTTTTGTCCTAGATTATTCTGCGCATCTGGATTATTAATACTTACAGTCATCTCGGTGACTGGTATTGTATTATGATTGTTAACCAATTTGGACTTGGAAAAGCTAAAAAGATCTTGACACACTTTTACTACAGTTGATTGAAATAGACTTGTTGAATTTATTTCTGAGAATACCATTAATGGTTTGTCATATTTCTTTTATAGTATATTTTGTTTAGGGTTTTAGGTTTATGCTTGATGTTCTCCTAGCTTTTGCTGGGTTTTTGAATGCTCACTGTGGACTCGAAGACCATGACATTTGATGAAGAAATTCCAGAATCGGCCAAGGTAAAATGCATTTTGTTTTTCTTGAATGAAATGAGGGCAGATGTGAATGCACTTGTTACGTTTATTTTTTTGGGAATTGTGGTGAAACATGGTATCTTTTGAATGTGATACCTTTACCTGGAATGTGTTTTTCACCTTAACTTCTTTGTAGATTTGTTTAGTTAACTAGATATGTTAAATAGGTCATGAAAAAGAGGCTTTGATCTTTTGCCAAATATTGGGTGCTAGTGAGTTGTCTGTTGGGAATACACTTGCCAAAGTAAGCAACATTGTGGTGAAGAGGAATGTGTTATCCTGTATGTTTATTGGTGTGAACCAGGCCTAGGAACTTTTTTTCTGAATGATATCAAAAAAATTTGCAGTAAGAAAATCTGTGTGAAGTCCACACAGCAACTATCAAAATCAGTGCTTTTGCAAGTAATAATGTAGTTTTAGTTGGAGAGGAGAGTTCTTGCAATTGTTAATTCTATTTTCTATATAATACTTATCAAAAGATGCGTTTAATAGTTCTTTGAATTTTACCCATGTCCTTATATTTTCTATATAATACTTGTCAAAAGATGCGTTTAATAGTTCTTTGAATTTTACCCATGTCCTTATATATTTGCATGTATGATGTTTTTGTTACGACGGATGTTAGCTAGATTTTAGCGTCTTTGTAAACATGTTCTGGACAGGTATTTTCTTTTTTAAAGGCATCATTTTAAGTGTTTGCTTTATATGCTGTTTTTAGTAGACTTATTGCTGATGTGGGGTATTTTTTTTTCTTGAAATATCAGATATGAACGTGGAAATATCTGCCTAATAATTATATTATTTTTTATGTACGAGTTATGTGATGGTGGTCGGCTGGTAGTTGAGAGTTTTGCAAATTAGTTTTGCAGATTGTAATGTACGGAAGATTCATTGGTATCAGATTTCTTTTGTGGCAAGAAACTTGAAGGTGTCTAATTAACATGATATACAACAATAATGAACAATGTGTGGTTTTTGTTGGGGTTCATTCCCATCAAAACAACAAAACATTACAATTATTGTTAGGTCAATTAAACTAAATCTAACTTGATTTTTTTACCAAAAATATTCATAAACTTTTTCAAACTTTTTTGTTTTTGTAACTAGTTTGTTGAGATCAATTTTATTAAGAGATATAATATTTTATTCAGTCAATTGCTTTCTAAAATTGGAATTTTGTTAAAACGATGATCAAAATGCAAATGACTAAAGTATCTCCTTCAAATATGCTCATATTTCTAAGAGAACTTCCAACAGTAGTTGATAAACATCAACAACAATGTTATTTGCTATACAATCTACACATCAGTTTTTGTTGATAGTATCAATGATTATTTGTCAATTCCTTTCAATTAAGATATTGGAATTTTGATTTCTATAGCAAGGGCTCTAACCTTGTATGGTTTAAGTTCTATACTACCCCGGAAACCACAACCTCCACTAACTTTTCTTGGAATTTCTTTGAAAGCACAATCAAGATTAATTAATTTTAATTTTGATGGTTACCATGAATTAAATTAGATCTTTTATGTTATCTACATTGTTGCAAATGACCCCTCCATGTACATTTAGATATTGTAATCAAGAGGTTAACATCTATTATTTTGCATTGAGATGGCCCATGATGAGCATCATGTTTGAAAATATTTTTCACGAGTAGTTTTGTCTTTAAAGATTTTATTATTTCTTTTAAGCTATAATTTCCAACAAGTAATGGAAATACCAATAGAATGCAAAATGTTATAGCTTTGAGACAAGATCTTGTTGGAACTACCTAATATACTCTCATCTTTTGCAAAACAGAGTGGTCCCAAATGGTGCAAATGAAGGGACAATAAAGAAAAAGATGTGATGTTTTTGGTTTTTTTCCACGTAAGGAACATTTGGTCCATGATATCCTCTTATTTGAAGAACACAAGTTTATATTGAGAGGTGGGGTTGAACAGTATAAGACCACTTTTTAATTTTCTTTCTCAAACAATATTATCTAATATAGCAATGGCAATATTAACAGTAGCAATCAAAACAATGCACAAATCATCACATACAATACAGACACCAATTTAACGTGGTTCACCCAATATGGGCTACTCCACGAAGAAAATCTTTTACTAAAATTTTCTCAACAAATCTCTTGAGAATCGTTTCCAATTACAATGTTTATGGACCTCTCACCAAAGTAGACACCAATCCCTTAATCAAGTTCGTGGATCTCTATCCACAGGAGAACTCCTATGCTCTGGCTGGTGATCTTTTAGAAGACTACTGCCTCCACTGCACTGGCTTGTGGATCTCTCTCCACAGAAGACCTCTTCACTGCCCTGGCCAATGGATCTCTATCCACTAGAGACTACCGTCCTCTGCTTTGTCACCTCCAAAGCTTGCTCTCAGCTCTGCTCAATCTTTGTGTCAAATCTGCACTAAACACTGTCCTTCGGTCTAGCACAAATCTGCCCACAAGTCTGTCTCTGGTATGGCACAAATCTACCTTCAAATCTGCACCAAACTTTGTCTCTGCTATGACACAAATCTGTCCTCAAATCTGCATCATACTCTGTCTTCAAATCTGTCCTCAAGCCTTAACACAGCTTGATCCAATCACAAATCAACTCTGCTCAGATCTGCCTCAAGCCTTATCACAAAGCTTGAACAAATCAATCAATCAATTATGCTCTCAAGTCTTCTCAAAGACTTGCCTCAAATCTGTCCACAAGTCCTCTCAAGAACTTGCTCAATCTGTTCTCAAAAGACTTGCCTCAAATTTGCTCAACAAGTCCTCACTAGAACTTGTCCAATTTGCTCAACAAGTCTTCCGTAGACTTGTCCCAAATCTGCTCAACAGGTCCTCACTAGACTTGTCTCAAATCTGCTCAACAAGTCCTTACTAGACTTGTCTCAAATTTGTTTGCAAGCTTTCACAAAAACTTACACAAATCTATCCTTAAGCTTTCACAAAAGCTTACTCAATTTTTTCTTTAAGTCCCCTCTAGGCCTTACTCAAATTTGCTCACAAGCAATTACAAAAGCTTACTCAAACAACTGCAATATCTGCATACAAAATTCAACTTAAACTCTTTCAGATAACCTCTTTAATCACATAAACAAGTTTCACTCATAATCTTGTTTAATCATAGAAATATATGGAGAATGTTTCACACTCACAAATCACTTCCAAATCAATTTAGAATAAAGAATAATTTGTTTCACAGATCTTGAACTATCACTCCAATACTCTCAATCAATAATGCTCAACCAACTTCATACAACCATTCACTCAATGAAACACAACTTGCTTACAAACCCTAACCAAGTGTTTCACTATACTCTCAACAACCCACACTTTGAAAGTCAAACCCTTGACTCAAAATAATTCCAATGTCACATGACAATGATACTCATGTTCTTTCACAAACCCTAGCTCAAGATTGTTCTCAATTTCACATAACAATGATACTCATGATCTTTCACAAACCCTAGTTCAAGATAGTTCACAATCTCACATAACAATGATACTCATGACCTTTCACAAATCCTAGTTCAAAATTGTTCTCAACTTCACATAACAATGATACTCATGGTCATTCAACATCCACAAATCATGCACATGAAAACTCACTCAAATATTTCCAACAATGCTTATCAAACAATCATTTTCACTCCAACTTTGTATTTCACAATATTTCACTCATAAGGAAGATGTGCCCATACCTTTTGTTTTGATTGAGACATGTCTTCAAAACCTGTCTCAATCACAATCAAACCTTCTTTGCTAATTTCAAGGTTAGGTAGCAACAATCTATCTCAAAATCTCCACTCAAAATTCTCCTCAATATTTATTTCACCATACAAAAATAACAAGTCTCAAGTACACCTTACAATATCCAAACTTTTCAAAATATAACTAGCAAAAGTTCAATTAACTCACTTTCACAATAATTCACTTCAGAATTTTAATGCATAAAATAATCAAAATAACTCCCTTATATCTCCCTACTAAAAAATGCATTATCAAATAATCAACACCACTTTCCAGAAATAATTCAATTCACTTTTTAAGCCAAAATTAAATCCTTCACAATATTTAACTAAGGTAAAAATAAAATTTACCTTAATCACCTTATATCTCCCAAGGCACTCACAAAACAACCTTAGACCACATGCACACTATAACAAAAATTAAAGTACCTTTATGCACTCCTCGATGGGATTCGATCCCCTGTCGAGTTGCCCCAGCGCCCTAACCGCGACCTAGCTGCCGCGTGAGCTAGGTGCTCACGTGGGAGGTAAAAGTGCCTCGTGTGCTTTGTTTCTTTGATCGATGCCAAAGCCAAAACAAAAAGGCTTTGCCCTTTTGTAGCCATCGAGACTTGAATGCGAAACCTCCGCTCACCCTGCACCTTACACATCGACGACTTGCCGCTAACCGAACCAGTTGGTTGGTGACCAGGCTTTAAGCCTTGGTCAATTCCACACACTTTAAGACTTGCTTTAATGAGGCAAGTCTTATAGTATTTATACCATATGCCACTTTCCTTTGAACGTCGATGGGGAAGAAATGTTAAAACAAATTTTCACCCAACCCTAACTTAGGGTTAAATAATTTTATTTTATAAATTAATTTATAATATAAATATTATAAATAATTTATTAATGACCTTAGGCTTTAATTTTAAACCTTTAATATTATAATATTACTTCCTTTGGGCCTAGGTATTTTTCTTTTTCAGTCTGGCCACCTTTAATATTATAATAATAAATATTATAATATTACTTCCTTTAGGTCTGCTTTATTTTTAACCTTTAATATTATAATAATAAATATTATAATATTATTTCTTTTGGGCCTAGGTATTTTTCTTCCTTCAGGGTATTTAGCCATCCTTTTGACCAATCATGTGAAGCTTTTAAACCAAATCTCTTGGGCTTAAAATATAAATATTTTTTACCCTCCTTTTGCCAAATCTTTGCACTGATCATTGACACTAGCTCTTGACATCAATGACAACACAACTACTCAAAAATTTCAACATTATTTGTAGACTCTTTTATGCAAGATTCTTGTTTTGGACTTAACCAACGGAAAGTTGAGGCCTTAGAAAGTCTTTAACGATCAAACATTCTTCCAAGGGAAATCATTACGAGTAGGAAATTTTAATTGCTTCAAATCCTCATATCCCAACCTGATTGAGTATCAACCACCTTTTGATAGATTTCAAACCAACTCATCCTTCTGCACAAGAGTAGGCCAATAGAACTCTTGAAGCATCTTTTGAAGCTTATCCACTATTTGTTTGATTTCCTCTCCATCTAGTTTACGATTAAAAATCTATGATCCAAAGTTGTTATTCACATTAAAATAATCTTTGACCTTTAGACCTTACAAGCTAGATATAACTGAGCCAATAATTGTCATTTTGGATCATAAATAAAAAGATACGATTTTAAGCAAGCATCCGACCAAAAATTTGTATAGCCCTATTTATTGATTGACTATCTAATATGTTCCTTGACTAATTGCAAAACATTCAATATAAAGTTCCATGGTGGCGACCCTTTAGGTAGGGTTTGTTTCATTAAATAAAGAGAACCTATATATTTTTGAAGTAACATTTTTGTTAAACTCTTTTCCTTGATATTTGAATAATCTCTAGCCAAGTTTTGCCCATAATGCAATCTCATATGTCTACACTTTCTCATGTATGCCCCTTAAATATTCTTTCCCTTTCAAACTCTAGCCCACATACAAATAGGAAACCTAAACTTTTTCTCACATATTTTCCAAAGAAAAAACCCTTGAATTTTATTAAATTTAGATGCTATATCTATTGGTAATCTTGAAAATGACATCATATATATAGAGATGGATTATAATGTAGTCTATGAGTTGTAGCCTCTAACCATGGTTATGAACTTACCTTTCCAACTTTTCAAACAAGATTTCATTCTATCCAAAGTTTAGTTTCAAAGCTCTTTGTTCTTTCCTTTATCAAACTAAGAACCCAAATATGTTGATGGATTTTTTTTTTCACTTTAAAGCCTATGTTATCTATAAAAAATTATTGTAAATTTAGGATTGTGTTGATAAAAAAGATCTTGGATTTTGTAGTATTAACCAATTGTCCAACCTTCTCATAGCATGATAATATTGATTTCAACTCCATGGCCTCACTGACTAACGAATGACTTAAAATAAAAGTATCATCAACAAATTGAAGATGAGACTTAGAGGGGCCATTTATTGCAACATTAATACTTTTGATTTTTGCCTTTGAGAAAACTCTCCTCAATGCCTCTCCAAAAATAATAAGTAGATGAGGAGATAGTGGGTCACTTTGGTGGAGTCAAAGAGATGATTCAAACTATCTAATAGGGGATCCATTGATCGAAACAAAAAATTTTGGAGTTCTATAACAACATCTAATCCATTCACATCAACCTTGATTAAAAATAATTTTTTTGAGAATATCATGTAGAAAACTCTAGTGAACCCTATCACATGCTTTGTTCATACCTAATTTTATAGCACAACAAAATTTTTCATGGAATAAAGAGAATATAAGGCATCTTGTGCAATGACTACACCATAAAGAACTTGTTTACCATGAACAAAATCACTT
Organism: Wollemia nobilis; assembly: GCA_028583015.1. Taxonomy (NCBI): domain Eukaryota; kingdom Viridiplantae; phylum Streptophyta; class Pinopsida; order Araucariales; family Araucariaceae; genus Wollemia; species Wollemia nobilis. The sequence continues at coordinate 2,290,150 of JAQPPZ010002336.1, read as the reverse complement.
TGTTCCTCTAAGAAAACATAATCTAGAATGCCTTTTTCTATTTGTCATAGTTTCTGAAATGATCTTCTAAATCATATTGAATAGGCTCATTATATATATATATATATATATATATATATATATATATATATATATATATATATATATATATATATATATATATATATGTTTTGCCTTTCTTAGGAACCAATGCAATAAATGTGACATTGAACTCACTTATTGTAACCTTATTTATCATGGCCTCTTCAACCGTAACCAACATATCACTCTTCAACAAATCCCAAAAGTTTTGAAAGAAAATTGTAGGAAATCCATCAAGGCCAAGTGCCTTGTTAGGGTGGAAAGAGAAAATTACCTCATGTAGCTCCTCCATAGAGATCTTCCTTGTTAAGCTTTCATTTTGTCCTTGTGTGATAGTTGACGGAATATTTTGCAAATGCCTTCCTTGATCCTTCTTATCTTATCCAACATTTGACAAAATATATTTGAAATAATAATTGTTGTTTTTTTGGATATCTTCTTCTGCCTCTTACATTTGGAGTTGATATGCTTTTGATGTGATGAAAAGACAAATATGTTTTGGCTATAGCATGAAATAATTTGGTGGTTCTAACACCTTCCTTAAGCTATCACTCAGATTTTTGGGTGCAATATGGCTTCTCCTTTTTCAACATATTATGATTATAAAAAAGTAATTTTTTTTCTTGCACATAAGTATCCTCATCCATTTTGTTGATTTCTATTATCACTTGGCTTCAATATTATTCTTTCCTTTAAATATGTTACCATATTTGACATTTCAAATATTCATTTGACCCTTTAGATACTTCAACTTTTAAACAAACTTATACATATATGATCATTCAATCCTTGCTTCATTCCACCATAACATAGATTGTTATTAAACATTTACTTTGTACTATATAGTAGTTAGTGGCTTAACTATGCCAAAAATGGTCATTCATTCTTCCTATTAGCTTAAATTCCTGGGATGTAGAGATGGATGGAAGTGGAAATGTTTTTATATTATAATTTATATTTGATTATAATTCACTTAATAATAGGGAAGTTTTCTTTAATTGTACATGTTTAAGGAGGTCTATAGATAGTTTGAAAGAAAACTTGGCTAAGGAAGACTTTCCATATGGATTTTGTGAAGGACCCTCCATTTGTTAGGTTTGTTTTTTTAAACCCATTCTTGCATTATTCTTTTCACATAGTAAATGTATTTAAATTATATAGGTTCTTATGATAGACAATGTTTAACATATTTTCCTTCTATTTATTTTTTCCTTCTAAATTTTGATTTGAAACTCTTGCATTTCATTCCTATATTAATTCCTATACTACGTGATGAAATAGTAATGCGCTACAAGCTTACAATATGCATTGTACATTACATTAATGCCTCCTAATTTTGTCACTTTAATTTAATACTTTTAATGAACTCACATTGTTTGCAAGAAGAAAATAACAAACTACATATTTTTTCTTTTAAATATCTTATGTTAAAGTTGCTTTTATGAAATTAAGAGTTAAAACATCCTCCAACTAAATCTAATATCATATCGTTAACCAATCAATTTTTGAGCTTTCAATTAAAGCAACTTCTTTTTGTATTTTAGATTGTATCTTGAAATCCAAATTTATTATGTTTTTCCCAAATGTTTCAATATTAAAACACTTTTTTATTATTATAAAATTTTATCTTGCATAGGTTTTGACCTTAATAGATCACCGTTGCTTCAAGAAACCCACCACCATGGTTATTCAATTAAAGGAGAGATTACACATGTATGAGAATAGGCATTATTGAGCACGAATATTCTATTCACACATCATTAAATTTGACATATAATTGCCAATCAATTATTTAATATATAACCATCAAATAATTTTATACTTAATTGAACCAATTAACCTTTGTAACATCTTACTCAAAATATCATGAGTATTAAGAGAGGAAGGGGTAGTGGATGTGTGAAGAACAATACAATGAACTATTAGTTCATTCTTAATGAATAATTGTTAGAGTGAAGACAAGTAAACAACAAACACTATTTGATTGGGTATGTCTTTTGACTAGCAACCTCTTGATTGACTATGGAATGGACTTTGATCCCGATATTAATATTTGACTTTAGCAAAGGACCACTTTCTATTATGCTTCATAAATTGTAAAGACAAACTTCACTCCCCAAGAAAATAAAAAAGAGCATTGCCTAGATTTGAAATTTATCTCTACAAGTAGCCTTTCAAGGCATTCTTGGAAAAAAAAGAAGGAAATACAATAATTGGGTCATGTATCATAACTTCAACCTTTGAAAAAAATCTTTGCTCAACATGGAAGGATTGGTGGAAAAACTTGTCATCTCCATGGAATATGACCAATGCAATGATAAGTGCATGCCTTTTAACTATCATCATCCCCATAGCAATTTTAAGAATAAAAAATGGTCATACTAGATTGTTAGGCACTCATGAAATAATTTTATTAAAGGTAATATGAGATCCACGTTTAATGTTGATGGTTTACCAAGTGCATAAAAATTCCATCGATCTCTATGATCAATAATGCCTCTTAAATCTCAAATGTGGATTCTCAAAATGCTTGTCAAATTTTGCCATGAGGATAAGATTGGCAAATCACATGTTTACAATAAAAGAATGAATCAAGATAGGCCAACCCAATGTTTAAGTGTAATCATTTCAAAAATCTCTTAGCAAATTGCTTATAGAGCATGATGGGAATGAGAATCTGATTTAATATTTATTTGTTGTTTGGTTACTGGATCTATTTATAGTCAACTCTGACCACTATTAATGCTCCATGGTGGAACCAAGTCACTAAAAGAATGTAATTTTCATTTGAAAGTAGGTAGAGGATGAATATTAGATGTCACTATAGTTATTAAGAGCCAACTATGCTCACAATACCATGTCTTTGGTAGTACACATACACTGATGGTGGATTACAGTGAAGGATTGAATGTCAAATAAAAGAGGGATGACTTGAGGATATGTTTTCAATCTTATATTGGGTTATCATCCTTCAACACATGTAATTTATAAATGAAAGAATTATATATTCATTTCTATAATATATAAACTTGAAGAAAGCCCAAATCTAGTTTCAACCAATTTTGGTATAATAGAAATTTAAGGGACCAAGGATGAAATAATGAAGGAAATTGTTGCATCAATCAACTTTGTGCAAAGGATGGTGTCAATAAAAGGGTTATCAACATTTTTGAGAAACACTCTCTAAGCCATGAATATAACAAGTGGTATTGCTTACGAGAGAAGTAGTTGGTAAAGGACATTGTTTATGAGTGGCAATATGAGCATTGTGCATAAAGGGGACTACTTGTTCCTTCCTAGCTAATCCAACAAAGTGACAAGACGGTGTGAGGTTGTTTTGAGAAATTGCAAATCAATGGAGTGGGACACATACACATTGAGAAATTCTTCCCATCCCATTAAACCTTTTGTGGAGCTTGGGAGCATCAAGGGATATTAAAATATGAAGGTAAGTTAAGATGAAGAGTTTGACATGAGATATTCATAGGGAGTGTAGAGAAAAACCAATTGTATATAAAAAAAGTTTGATAGGTGAAAGATGAGGAAGCTAAAGAGAGGATATGAGTGCATTGAGGAGTATAACATTTCCTTATGTTATGAGTTGAAATAATCACAAGGAAAATTTTACTTTTATGTTTTTGCCCAAATGATTGAAGAGGTGCACCACTACATGCATTGTATGCTTGAGGACACACACACCAAATGTTTTTGCATAACCCCTAGCCCTAACTGATGGAATGATTTGACAATTTCTAAGTGTTATTAGGTAATATGATTTTTGTTTTTTGTGTTGTATTTGACTTGGTATATATGATTTTTGTTTTGGTTCCATGGTTTTGTTTTAATGGCTTGAATGATGTCAATATTGTAGTGTACTTGCCTTACAAAAAGACAATAAAACTATGGTTTATGTGGTTATTATTTAAAGCTACCAAAATGGAAGATGATAATTTTATAATCTTATTTCAAATTATTAATAAAACATATTTTTATTATTTAATAAAGTAACTACTTAATTATATCTAATAATGCTATAAGTTCACACCATTAATGAACATTAGACATTATTCTCTAATATTGTTATAAGATTTTATATCCTCAAGATGAGTCAATTTGACCATATTGATGGTTTTAGAGACCTAGGTTCAATCCTTAAAACACGCAAATGGTTTGTGAGCTCGAAGTTTTGGTTATATGTTACTTGTTGGTTTTGAGTGATGAACACATGTGAAAACAATGCTTAAGGTGTTCTTGATACTCATGGGAATTTTTTCAATGGAAGTAGTTTATAATTTGATTTTAATGCTTAGGGGGTTTATATTTATCCTAATGGAGGTGATGCTACTATTCTCCATAGATTGATGTACATAATTTTTTTTTGAGATGAAATTGTATAATCAAATGTCAAGTTTGACTTTTGAAATTTTTAGTCTTAATTATTTGATAATTAATATCTCTTACAATGAGAAAACCTCTCTCAAACAATTGTTGCGATCTATATTCTTTGATTATTATTATTATTTTAATTTAAAAACCCATAAAAATTAATCTTATAACTTAATTTAAATGTTTATATACACTTTTTATTTTATTTTTTATGTATATATAACTTAACAATATTAAAAAAAAACCTTCTTATAATTAAAAAATAAAAATAATATCATTTTGATATATATCCTAAAAGTTTAGCTATAACAAATCTACATTTTGAAAAGGTTAATACCTCCTCCTCTCTCTATCAAATTAGACGGCTCTTAACTTTGTGTACTTCAAAATAAATAAAAGTTTAAGGTTGTACGAGTACAAAGTGTGTGGGTACGTAGAGTTTGAAGGTGTGAGCATTCAATGTATGTATGCAAGGTGTTTGCTAGGAATAGCTATATTGTTAAAAAATAATATATTAAATATTGTTAAAATAATGTATATAATGAAATATGTTTTATTATTTTATATATTTAAATTAAATATTAATTATTAAAATTTATTTAAATGAAGGAGATGATATAATTTGATAATATCAAATAAATTATATATCTTAATGTAATTAAATTATTGTAAAAGAGAAATATTAACCTTTTTAAACATACTATTTTTTAAATATACATACCAAACCTTTGACATAAATGTTTCATACTATATTTTTTTAATTTTTTTTACACAAGCTCATTCACACACGCAGACACCATGCTCCATTGTGGTTTGAACTTCGATCTCCAAAAGAGAACGCAAATCCCTAACCACTAAGATATCCCACATAGATTAAAACAAAAAAAATTAAATTTACACGGGTTTTTGTGAGGGGTCTTAATCCGCTCTTAGCAAGATTTTGTGAGGAGTCTATGTTTTTTTTTTATCCATAGGAAAGTTGGTTACAACCACACCATTTTTTAGTGACTGTCAAGCGTAGAATTCAAACCACATGGGTTGCTTCTACCAAACCTATTTCACTTCGTTGTTGTTAACACGACGTGAGGAAAACCACCAATTTCTTAAGATTCGATAGTCTAATTGTAGGTGTGACGTACACTCAAAGATTCAAACCACCTTTACAAACAAACAACCCCAATGTTTAAACTTAAATGTCTTTTAATAAATATTTATTTAAACAAACAACTACCAATCCACCTAACTTTTAAAAATATCTTGCTAAAACTTAGTATATATAACATAATTATTTCCCTATATCCCATAACACTTTACTAATTACATGTCCTTGTAAAGGATAATGCATTTACTCATAGGTTGGTGTACTCTATCAAGCCATTTCAATGACACTTTGTGTGATAGAAAAGCATACATATTCTAAGCCATAATCACAAAAATAAAAACTTCAATATGAGAAATAATGATTTTAACAAACTGATCTCGACTTTTAGGGTGGTCCCATAAAATATATATTCAATGCACACGTAGCTATTTGACTTTATTATTTCATATGATTTTTTTTAAAATGTTTGTATTTAAAATTCAGTTGATAATGTTGGCATAATTGGAACCGAAAGCGCCGTTTCTGATGATTTTAACAGTGTAAAACCCTTAATCGTAATTTCTCAAACCACCACAACCCTCAAAATATTTTTCCGTAATTTTTTTAAAATTTATTTACTGGTATTTCTAATTAGTATTATTAGTTTATTAATCATTGCTTAACAATTATAATACTTTACGATATGGTTATGCAACCGTTCTTTTACTTAATGTTAGTGCCATGTCACGTGGCATTTTTAAAATATTAAATTACTAAAATGATTATAAATATTAACATGGACTTCTCTCTTTACGTGTTGGGCATGATCTATGGGAACAAAGGTGGAATGCAATAGGGTGAAAATACAAAGTATAAGAGATGCTTATACATTTATTTATTTATTTTTTTTTAAATTATATATTTTTTTATTGGTAATATGAATTTGAATTTGCATTTGTATTAATGTTATCGGTGACCAAAAGAGGTCAATAGGACTGTAAAATAAGACATATACAAAGCAACGATAATGCCTAATGCATCTCTATAGAAAATAAAGTAAGAAAAACAATGAACATAATGACATATGATATACAAGATTTGTGGATCAAGGATTACTTCCAACATTCAAGGCTGAAGAGAAGTGAGTGATATAAGAGTTGGATGTCGTCGTAGATGTTCTCTGTTGGAATCAACGACGAGTTGATCTTGTTGTATCTTTGTGATCACCCTGGCGCTTTTTGGTCGTGGCTTCTGGAGGCTGGAAGAATGAAGTGATAAGTCGGATCTTGTTATCTTCTGCAAACTTTTATTATTGCTTATTCAGAGACATCCATACACTAAAATCTTGGATTAATTATGAAGATCAGACCAATGAATTATATGAAGTTGTTTATTCTTTTATGTATAAAAAAATAGTTATATGAAATTGAAATCATTTTTATTTTTATTACATTATTATTATTATATGTGATATTATATTTTACATATTATTTATATATTATTTGGTAAGATTTGAATTTGGATCTCCCCTTGAATGTTGAAGAATCTAATGGTAAGACACAATATATAAAATAGTTAAAATTAAATGGTATCTATTAAATATTAATTATTAGATATTATTTATTATTTATGTTTAAAGGTATTTTAAAATTATATCATCTAAAATATATATTTAGAAATATAACTAATAAATAAGTTTTTTTTTTAAAATTGGTTTTATGGCATTGAAATGGGTCTCACCTATATTATATTATGATTACATAATGGTATTAAATTAATTTGATAATTATGTATGTGTTGTTTGACAAGATTTGAACATGTAGTATCACAACTATTATCTTCTAATTTTAAGGAATTAGTTAGAGAAAATAGATTTTGCAAATTGCAAAACACGTTGCAAAAATTGATAAAATTTGGTTAAGTCTCCAAAATGGACCAATAGGCTCAAAGGAGTGGTTTGCTTGCAAAATGGACTAATTGGCTTAAAAGAGTGATTCACTCACAAAATAGATTGATTGGCTCAAGAGAGTGAGTGATTTGTTAAATGGAGTAATTTACATGCAAAGGGTGTAGATGTCTATTCACTCAAGAAAAGGTGTTGATTTGCTTAGCAAAGGGTGCAAATTTGCTCATTAAAAAATGCCATTTTGCTTGTAAAATATGCGTGAATCACTTGCAAATGCGAGTGAATCTCTCAAGCAGGTGTAAAATTTAATCTTCAAAAAAGTGTTTTTTTTGGCAATTAAGTATTTTTGGATCCTTTTAAGCATGTTAGAAGCATAAAATAGAGGCATGTAACATTTGAAGGTGCAACATTTTGCTAAAGTTACCCCTAAATTTTTACTTTTACTAGGAGTAATTGTTTTTCACCCCAAGTAACTTAGGGGTAAACTTTTGCTATAAATAAGGGTCTAGGGCCCCCATTGTAACCATCATCTGGCCATGCGAATTTAGATCTACATTCTATTAAATCCACATTGCGCTTTGTACTAATTATATAAGAAATTGACAAGTCCTTATGCATTCCATCAATGACACTACCCTTCTGATTTGCTAAGTGCATGGTGGTTGGGTATGACACTTCCAGTCCACCTTGTCATTCAATTTTCAATTTCATTCTCAAACGAATGGGTGGACATTGATGTTATTCAAGTTCTCATGTGTTGATTGATCACACACTATTCTTGCTATGGTGTAACAATCATATTTTCTATAATCTCTTGCACTATAGACTTCACAATTTCACATTTTGCACTTGCTTTATGTATTTCATTTTCACATTTTACTTTCATGTTTTTTATTTTATGCATTTATTTTTATACAAAGAGGTTAGAATAGATTAGAGAGAGATACAAGGATAGCACGGAATCGACCTTAATCTAGAGATTGGGGGAAGCCTTTGGCAAACCTGTACAACCTTGTTGAAACTTGGATTTGGGGGCACAACACTTAAATTAGAAGTTTGGTCCCTGATCAACAAAACCTTAGTTTTCTCCTTAAAAGTTAAGGAATTTAACCGATCAAGCTCATGCCATTTGATTAACTAATAAATAAGCATTATTAAATATATAAATGAAAAATAAAAAGGATAAATATGTTTAAGAAATATTTCTAAAGTTTTATGCCCCTAGATGATAGATAATAGTGAAAAACTTTAAAATATCAAAAGAATATACAAGTTTAATATAAAGTCAAATGGACTTATTTAAAAAAAAAAGTCAAATGCAACAAAAAGCATGATATCACACAAACTTTATAAAAAGCATCCTCTTTATCATGTATATGTATATTTCATGCCTATTATTTAAGCAAATATTTTAATCTCACATCTCATTAGACTAAACAATTTTCCTTATACTTTGCAAGATTGGATTGTTAATTCTAGAGCTACTCAACATATAACTAAGCATAATAATTTCCTTTGACTATATCCATCTACACAATAGAGAATGTGTTGTTGTTGTTGACAATTTGACCTTGTAGGTTTCAAGTAGTGATGACACCAAATTTTGGGAGGTCCTTCATATTCTAAGAATTTAGATCTAAGATGGAACTTTTGCTTATGATAAGACAAATTACATATACAAACTTGGTCATGTTTTATCTTCTTCTAAAAGGAAGGATTTTGTTGTTATTGCTAGTTAACTTTGACATCATTTTTTACGATGTCTTAGTTTTGGGTCCTTTATGCACATGAGTCATCTTAGCATGGTTTAGGATCTTCCACCGATTGGACCTCCTTTAGGTGGTCATGAAGGGTGTATGTTGGATAATTACCATCAATATTTCCTTTTTTAAGGACAAAGTCAATGAACCTATCAACACTTGAAGTTGATTAATAATAACATCGACTATCAAAACTTGAAGTTGATTCATAATAACATCGAATATCAACACTTGAAGTTGATTCATAATAACATTTGTGTTCCTAGACTATTCAAACCTTTCTAGGTAATTTTTATTTTCTTACTTTTGTTGATGAATTTACTAGAATATAATTATTTATACCATTAAATCTATGGACAAAACTTCTAAGTTCACATTTCAATTTTTTTTTGGATAATTGATAGGAAATGAAGATCAAATGCACGAGGATTGAACAAAGCAAAGAATATGACAACAATTAGGTTGAGGAGTTTTTGAATTCCTTTAACATTTGTTTGAACTGTATCATTTATGATACTTCAAATAAGAATGGGGTTGCTAAGAAAAAAATTATATCCATCATGGATATGGTTCACTACATGGTCCATGCCAAATAGGTGTATATTTGACTTTGGGTAGAGGTAGTTTATTATGTAATTTACATCATCAACAAGACTCTTAATCATGTTGCCAAAGGCATGACTCTATCTAAGAGGTTTACTAGGGATAATCCTTATTTTTTGTATTTTTGATTATTTGGATCATGGTTTAGGACCATATTCTTATTGAGCTTTTGAACAAACTTTAATATAAGAGTCATACATGCATTTTTATTAGGTATTATATGAGGTTGAAGGGTTATTGACTTTATGATCCCAATAAACGTGAGATTGTTGTTAGGCAATATGTTCACTTGATGAGTCACATCCAAACACACATTTAGAATTGCTTTGTAATCTTCTTGAGGTTACTCAATCTAATTTTATCTATTGTTATTTTATGAAGAATGATACTCCTACTTGAGGTGCTTATGTTCTTGACACATCCTATAATTATGATGTTCTTTTGAATTCTTCTACTCATAATTTAGTTTCTCATGATGATGTTTATCATATTAATATACTTCATTATACAACTTTTTCTATGTCTATGTGGGATAACAACACTAGGCAATATTTATCCCTTGTTTTATAGATATATAATTACTAGCTCCCCACTTACGACTTGCTTGGTAAGATGGTTGTTGATGGATATTTTATCACATAAAAATGGGTTAAGATATTCTTATAATGAAAGTAGATACGTTTAAAGTATGATTCTCTTATGAATAATCATATATGGAATTTATATCCTTGTATAAAGGCAAGAACACTGGTGGTTGCAAATGGGTCTATACGGCCAAGTATGGTGCTTATAATTAGATTGCGAAGCATAAGGTTCATCTTATTACCTATTTTTATTATGAGGAAGGATTTGATTACTATGATAGTTTTACCCCTATAGGTTATAGGGACTATTTACATGATTATCTCTCTATCTTATTCATAGTTTTTAAAGGTTCATCAAGTGTACACCAAGAATTCATGGGGAATTTCAAGAGGATGCGTATATGTATTGACTACCAGATTTTATTTAGGATGGTATCACATTCTTGAAGAAGTCCTTGTATGGGCTTAAGTGGGTAAATTGTCCTTGGTATGAGAAGAACCATACTTTCTTTCTTGAGTGTAGCTTCTCCCCTAACAAGGTGGAACATATTATTTACATTAAGCATTAGGATGATGAGATTTTGATTGTTATGCTTTATATAGATAACATAATAATTATAAGGAATTCTTCCACCATCATTCAACATTTTTAGCTATGACTTCATTGGTCATTTGAAAAGATAAATTGGGTCTACTTCAATATTTTTGGGTATTCTTTTGTTTGATAATAAGGGGTTGTACTCGGATCCCCCACCCTTGATAAATTATATATCTCTTCTTTAGAGCTTGAGAGTTTAAAAATAGATACACTTGTCATCTCAATTGAGATGCTATAGCTAGAAACCTACATCATTTTACATAAAATATATGAATTTTTGATTTTTGATTTTTTGGATCTTTTCAAATTTTTGTATGAATACAATTCAATCCAGAATTTAGAATATTTCTTAACATTTTTCTATAACAACCTTCATAATGCCAAAAATTCACTTCTACTATCTATGCCTTGCATCTTAGTATAGTAAGATTTCTAGAACATCGTACTATCATAGTCTGCTTTACCAAATCTGGATTGCTAGTTTCCTTCCTAAAACACAAGTGCAACCACAAAAATTATAATAAATAAGTATAAATGAAGACACATTGTTGTTACAAAATAAAGCATATATTACCAATGGAAAACATTAAAATAAATCTTAATCATTAATTGATTCAGACAGTCAACATTTTTTTGTGAGATTCAACTAAACTTTCTACTTACTCTAACAATGGGAAGGAGAATTTAACTTCACAATGCTCAATCAAAATCCCTCTATTGGATAGCTTATCTACACATTTGTTTCCTTCCCTTAATATATGTGTAAACCTGATTTCTTCAAACTCTTTAGCAAGATCTTGAATTTCCACAATTATCTCTTGTATGTTTCATGGAACCTTTGTTTTTCTCAAAATTGTATTTATTACTATAAGAGAATCACCTTCCATCCATACTCTATTCCATTTCATTTGTTTACATATTTTTAACCCTTTTAAAGCTGCCTAAGCTTCAACTACATTATTTATCTTAAATCCACTATTGAAAGCATAATGAAATAAATATCTCCTTTATTATTTCTAACTATTTCTCCTTCTCCTGCTGGTCCTAGATTTCTTTTAGATGCTCCATCAAAATTCAATTTAACTCACTCCACATTTGGTGGTTTCCACTATATATTCTTTGCCTTCTTTTTGCTTCTCTTGTACCCAACATCATAATTCCATTTAATGACTTGAATCCATATATCAAGGCTCTTTGCTTCCAAATTAGGGACTGGGTGAGTTGATAGGGTTATTATAGACTCCTCTATGGCTAAAAATATCTTCTTGTCATTACCTCTAAACTGCTTTCCTTTCTTTTAAATATTCTTTTATTCCTTTCTATCCATATAGTCCAAAGTATTGTTGTAGCACCCTAAAAATGACTGATTATAATTTGCACTAAGGACAAACAACTTGTAAAAATGAGCCTCTAGCTGGTTACCTCTATTTTTGTGTCCTCTTGGCAAAATCAAACAATTTGGACAAGATCGTATGATACAATCCTGGATTGTACAATACGATCTTGAATCGTATGATACGATCCCTAATAATATGCGTAAGATTTTGCTCAAAACTGAAATTCTCAACTTAGCAAGGCAAAAAATTTAGTTTTAACGATTTTTGTCTCTATCTGTGCAACTGTGCGATAGTTGTGGGATCGGATTTGTCCGATCAAACCCAGATTGGAAGGAGTTGTAACCAAGTTATTTTCAGCCCATTTTGGTTGATTTGATCAACCTATTTAACCAGACACTCCTCCCCTCTAATTTTCCCTAGTGCAATTTGCATATGGACTTTATTTTCGCATTCGAATCATAGATTTTTTGCATTAGGCCTAGGCGCTTTCTGTTCTGTGTAGGATCAGAAGGATACAATCAACAATTGGATAATACGATTTTGTATCAAAAGCGTACGATATTGCCCAGACCGTATGATCTTGCCCAGACCGTATGATCTTGCTCTGAAATCACTTGGGGGTAATCCTGAGTGCTGGTTTGCATGTTTCAACTCTGTTTTATGTAGATCTGTCATTTTAGCAATCATTTTTAGCATTTAGAATATAGAATTTAAGCATTTACATTCTAGAATTCATTGATTTAACATCTAATTGCATATTGTATATAGTTGTAGGTATTTATATGTTATTTATATTTAAATACAACATTCAATAGCCTACATTAAATCTCATTCATGCTTAAAATAACAATAGAATCTCTTGTATTTCTGTTGTTTGCACTCTACCCATGAAATTATAGATTTCAGCCAAGATCAGACTGATCGATATTTGATAGGACGGTATGATCTTGAATCGTATTTGTACGATATTGCTTTGTTCGTACAATTCTGCTCTATTGCATACGATATGGATTGTATTAAAAAATTAGAACCTTCATCAAAATTTCAGAATACAGGTTAGAGTTTTTATTACTTTCTAAGCATTGCATTATCCATATTAATTCTGTTTTCTACTTGTTTGTTGTCTACATGTGAATCAAAATTACATTTAGGTTAGCATAGTTGCATATTGGCCAAACTAGGTGATTGTGAGAATTTAAAAGGAATACATCAAAACAAACTTCAAAACCTAGGCATGGAAACTACCATAAAATATTTCCTGGTGAACCCTAAACAATTCGTCGAAACATCACCATAAGAAGGTATGATCAAATGCCTATCTTTCGAGGTGTAGACCTACTATTCCCAAATTCCCCTTCTATGCGTGGACCCATTAGCCTGAAGTAAAGGAGTGTGCAAATTTTAGACCTACATTCTTTGGTGAACCCGACGTGAAAATATTAGGCATCTTTTTGATTTACAAAAATATAAACAAAAACAAAAAAATGAAGAGTTCTACCCAAACTTATTCCAGAATAATTAATACAAAAATAAATAACTCAGAAGAAAACAACAACTCACAATAAATCATGCACATAGAACACACGAGATTTACCCTGGTTCACCCAATATGGGCTACTCCAGCAAACAAGAGCCACACCTCCTTTGATATTATTATTCACTCCTTGCCCGTAATGGGACATTACAATCAATATAAAGGAAACTCTTACAACCCTAAACCACAATGTGGTATTAGAATACCGTGGGTACAATACCATGGGCTAAAACCACCCATACCCACAAATCATGGGAATCCCACCAACACCTCCGAAAATAGCTTCGATAATATCTTCGAAAAAATAGGGCCTAGAAATTTTTCCACCAAAGCAGGGGCCTGTAGTACAGTACTTCCTCTGCAAAGGATGAGACACATCCAACATTCTCCCACTTGTTGAATACTTTGCAGAAAGGTTGTAATCAATGTTAGTTCCAACACTCAGTCTTGCCAGACCCATTTCAACTTGTACAAAACATGAACTTTTCTGTGCTAACTGCCTTGGTTAAAGCATCTGCAACATTTACCTTGGTATCCACTTTTTCCAGCAACACTTTCTTCTGTTCAATCATGTCCCTACTGAAGTGGTACTTTGTATCAATGTGCTTTGTTCTTGAATGGTAAGTTGGGTTCTTTGCCAAAAATATAGCACTTTGGCTATCACAATTTATCTTCACAGCTCCTTGAAAGAACCCAATCTCAGCACATAGTCTTTGTAGCCATACTGCTTCCTTACTTGCATCAGTGGCTGCCATGTATTCAACTTCAGTGGTTGAGAGAGCAACAATAGTTTACCTTTTTCTCATCCAACTAATAGCCCCTCCAAACAAGTTGAATACATAAGCACTAGTAGATCTTCTATTGTCAAGATCTCCAGCCCAATCTGCATCAACAAAACCTTCTATATCCAAGGATCTATTTTTGTTACCTGCACCTTCATAACAGATTGAAAAATTAGATGTACCACGCAAATATCTGAAAACCCTTTTTACAGTAGTCCAATGCTCTTTACCAGGTTTAGACATGTATCTGCTCAAAACTCCCACTGCATGGGCAATATCTGGTCTAGTACATACCATGGCATACATTAAACTCCCTACAACATTTGCATAAGGAACATGGGACATTTCTTCTACCTCTTCTTCTATTTTTGGACATTGTTCAACAGACAATTTTTCCCCCAAAGGAATAGGTACCTTCACTGGTTTGCAATCCTGCATACTGAATCTCTTCAATACTGTCTCAACATACTTCTTCTGATTCAGCCACAACTTTTTGTTTGAACGATCTCTATTTATTTGCATGCCCAAAATAAAATTTGCAGGGCCAAGATCTTTCATGTCAAACTGTGATGCTAACTGAGACTTCACTTCCCTGATCATTTCCTTACTGTTTCCAATTAGTAACATATCATCAACATACAAAACTATAATGACAAGTTCATTACCAATTTGCTTTGAGTATACACAATGATCAACATTGCTACGAACAAAATCAAGTCCTAAAACATAAGTATCAAATTTTTGATACCACATTCTAGGTGACTATTTCAGTCCGTACAAAGATTTCTTTAACTTACATACAAAATCCTCCTTTCCTTCAACAATGAATCCTTCATGCTGTCTCATATAGATTTCTTCCTCCAAATCTCCATGAAGGAATGCAGTTTTTACATCCATTTGCTCTATTTCAAGATCAAATGCAGCAGCCACAGATAAAAGAAATCTTATTGAGGTTAGCTTTGCAACAGGAGAAAATACTTCACCATAATCAATTCCCTCTACCTGAGAATAGCCTTTAGCAACCAGGTGAGCTTTATATTTCTCCACTTTACCTTCAACATTCTGCTTCTTCTTGAAGATCCATTTGCTACCTATTGCTTTTCTCCCACCAGGTAATTTTACTAGATCCCATGTCTTGTTCTTTTTCAAGGCCATCATTTCCTCATTCATGGCTTCTTCCCAAAGGTTTACCTCTTCAGAATTAACAACTTCTCTAACTGTTCTAGGATCTTCATCGATAACAGATAAAACAAAGGAAGAAGGAAAAGCAGATGGACTATACCTATCAGGTTGCCTTCTTTCTCGTGTTGATCTCCTTACCACAGGTGTATGAACCTCTGGTTCATCCTCTTCTTCTTCTTCTGAGTAGGATCCTTCTTCCATGAGATCAAATTGCACCTTTTCAGGTTCTTCTTCTATTACTTCATTCCTGTGATCACTTTTCATTTCTCTAAACACCACATCTCTACTGTAAACTGTCCTTTTAGTTTTTGGATTCCAAAGTTTATATCCTTTAACACCATATTTATAACCAATAAAGATACATTTAACAACCTTATTATCAAGCTTACTTCTTTTCTCCTTTGGAATATGCATGTATGCATCACAGCCAAAAACTCTAAGATGTGAAAGAGAGGGTTTCTTACCAAACCATGCTTCAAATGGAGTTTGATCCGGCAATGCTGATGTAGGAGATCGATTCCGCAAGTAACATGCCGCACTCACTGCCTCTGCCCAGAATTCCTATGCCAGACCAACACCATTGAGCATACTTCTTGCCTTTTCCATCAGTGATCTGTTCAATCTCTCAACAACTCCATTTTGTTGTGGTGTATATGGAGTAGTCTTCTGTCTTGCAATACCACATTGCTTACAAAAATCCTCAAATTTATTTGAACAATACTCTCCTCCATTATCAGACCTCAACACCTTAATATTTTTCTCAGTTTGATTTTCAACAAGTGCTTTAAATTCTCTAAACTTATCAAACACTTCATCTTTACTTTTAAGAAAATAAATCCATGCATATCTTGAAAAATCATCAACAAAAGAAGCATAGTACCATGATTTTCCAAGAGATGGAATAGGAACAGGACCAAAAATATCATTGTGAATCAGATCTAATACCCCTTTTGATCTTGCAGCACCAGATGGGAAACTCACACGATTTTGCTTGCCATAAATACAATGTTCACAGAAATAAAAAACCATTGAGCAATTAGGGATACCTTGGACCATACCTTTCGTGTACAGGGTATGCAATCCCTTTTCTCCAATATGTCCCATTCTTTGATGCCAGAGCATTGAACTTTTGTCTGATTCAGCCTCAGGAATAGTTGAGCTATTGCACTCATTTGTCATAGTGCTTCCCAATAGCTTATACAAGGTTCCAATACGAACTCCTCTTGCTAACACCATAGATCCACGAACCATTTTGCATGAATCCTTACTGAAACTGATGTTTACTATTGCATCAACCATTTTGCTTACATAAATTAAATTTCTAGCAAGGCCAGGAATATGCATCACACCTAGGAGGGTTTTAACCCTACCATCCTACAACAATATTTTCACCCTTCCATGACCAATGATTCTAAGTTGTGAATCATCTCCCAATAGTACCTCCCCTCCATCATATCTTTCATATTCACTGAACCACCCCCTATGAGGAGTCATATGAAAAGAGGCACCAGTATCGATCAACCAATCATTTCTATCTGAACGCGTGGAGCAAGATGCCAGATATACATCCCCTCCTTCATCAGTGGATTTATTTATCTCTATGGAAGTGGATTCATCAGATCTCTTTCTAGAATCAACATTCTTTGATCTGCAATCCTTCTTCATGTGTCCAGGCTTACCACATTTCCAACATTTTCTCTCAAACTTTCCTCGAGACTTGGATCTACCTCTAGACTTAGATCTATCACCAAATCTCATTTTATCTTTTTCCTTGGCATGCCCTCTTACTATTAGGGCATCCTTTGATGTGCCTTCCATGGCTTTTCTCCTCATATCCTCTGATAATAGAGATGCCACAACATCTTCAAACTTCAATGTGGATGAAGTTGTACTACCAATTGCTACAACTAGGTTATCCCACGAATATGGTAAAGAGCATAGCAAAGTAATACATTTATCTTCCTCACTCAACTTAATTTCAATAGATGTAAGTTGACTTACCACCGTATTGAATGCATTAAGATGATCTGCTACTGAATCCCCTTCATTCATCCTCAGATTATACAGTTTCTTTCGAAGGAATAATTTGTTCACCAGGGACTTAGATTGATATAGAGCCCCTAACTTATTCCAGAGATCCTTTGCAGTAGCTTCTCCAAAAATATTGATTAGGATAGAATCTACAAGACACAGTCGAATTAGACTCCTCGCTTTTCGATTCAAATTTTCCCAATCTTCATCAGTTGTACTAGCAGGTTTCATTTCAGAGATAACAGACCACTGATCTCTGTCCATGAGCAGATCCTCCATCTTTAACTTCCATAGCTCAAAAATTTTTCCATCAAATTTCTCAATCTCTATCCTTGAATGATTTGACGTCATTTTTCTTCAAGCTCCTTCTACGTAAAACTCCCACTCCGGAATAGGTTTTCTATAACTCCTAGAAACCCTAGATCCTCTTCAAATGAATTGAAACCCTAGCAATAAAGGCGTCCCTCTATGGCTAACAATCTAGCTCTGATACCATATGAAGAGTTCTACCCAAACTTATTCTAGAATAATTAATACAAAAATAAATAACTCAAAAAAAAACAACTCACAATAAATCATGCACATAGAACACACGAGATTTACCCTGGTTCACCCAATATGGGCTACTCCAGCAAACAAGAGCCACACCTCCTTTGATATTATTATTCACTCCTTGCCCATAATGGGACATTACAATCAATATAAAGGAAACTCTTACAACCCTAAACCACAATGTGGTATTAGAATACCATGGGTACAATACCATGGGCTAAAACCACCCATACCCATAAATCATGGGAATCCCACCAACGCCTCCAAAAATAGCTCCGATAATATCTCCAAAAAAATAGGGGTCGCCGAAGCAGGGGCCTGCCATACAGTACTTCCTCTGCAAAGGATGAGACACATCCAACAAAAAAATTAACAAAATCATTAAGTTATATTTGCACATTTTAGTGAATTTCATAGATGGTAGATTACAACATAAGGAGAGCTATCCGAATTGATGTAAGAACAATATTATCAACCCAAGAATTTTCTTCATTAGGTAGTGTGCCATACCCTGAGATTTGGAGAAGATTAGAAATTATAAGGATTAAATAACCTGAACTTAAGAAAATCATAAGATTTGACTTGTCTAGAATCCTGGATCCCGATAGTGCACCTTTCTACTTTGACCTTCAAAGAGCATGTGATAGGTGGCTAGCGGATAAGAGAGCTGTCATTTCCCCAAGTCTTTACTCCTTTGAAGATTATCTTGAGAATGCAATAATGGTACATAAGTTTTTATCACATGTGGAAAATCAAGAAGTTGTCTTAGATGATAAGAGAAGATATAATAGAGTTCCTAGGGCTATGATTTATCGAGAATATTGCCATGAATTATACTTTTATATGTCAAATTGTGAAGTTGATTGCATCACTATAGCTCATTTCATAAAATTCTTAAAAGCCAACTTTCAGTTTGAAGAAGAACACTATATGACCCCTGAGGAATTGGAACCTGTTAATGATATCTATAGGCTTTTCCAAGAAAATTAAAGTATAATATATATAATATTATAATTTTTATTTGGTTTATTGCAATTCAAAAACTACCAAAAACCCAAAAACATAATATAATATATTAGTTAGGTATATATATAACATATATACCCCAAGCATTAAGCACATATATATATATATATATATATATATATCTGCAAGATAAAATATTTTAAGTAAAATGCCTAAATTAAGAAGTGGAAAACAAGTAGAACATGAACATATAGGAGAACAAGATCAAGATAATCCTGAAGATGAAGTTCGAATTGAAGATTATGTATCATCATAATCAGATGAGGAAAACCATGATAAAGAAGAAGAAGTCTTCTATCATAGGCCTCAAGTAGATGAAGAAGGTGGTCTTAAATTTATTTCCACACAACATTTCACTGAGTTTCTAAAAGACAATATAGATGTCATTAACCATGTCATACAAACAGAATCTCAACTCCCTATGGGAGATTATTCAATGGAGGCTTCCATAGAGGCTGCTCTCCGATTGAATGGAAATCCATTAACATACATGAACAAAAATAAAAATCAAGTTGGCACATCTCAAAATGTAAACCAAAATTTGAATCAAAATATAGCACAACCACCACCAGTAATAACTTCAAATTCCAAACAAAAACAACCAGTTTCTGCCTCACAAAAGGTAGCACAAAGAATTAAGAAGATGCACAAAATTAGTCAGAATCAGCAAAAGGTTCAACAAAACAAAATTCCCTATCAACTTCATAATACTCCTCCTAGTAACACTTTACATAATAGTGTTTCATTTGGGAATCATTATACAACAACACCAACTTATTATCAAGGACACAACACTATGATGCAACAAAACCAATTTGGTGGACAACAACAAGGACTTGAAGTCATGGTTAAATAGTTAGCTTCAAGACTAGATCAAATGGATCCCTACCATCCCTCTTACAGTTATAGAGAGATGTGTAGCCAACCCTTGGATCCTATTGTGGTTGCCCAACCATACCCTAAGCATTTTCCTATGCCTGTCCTACCGATATATAAGGGAACCAAAGATCCTATTGAGCATCTTCGCATGTTTAGGATAACATGTCATGATATTTCTCATGATGACTTGTTGTTGTTAAATATGTTCCCTAAAAGTCTCGGAGGCATGGCTTTAGAGTGGTATTATCAGTTACCTACAAACTCTTTAAGGAATTTTGAGGAAACAACAGAGATGTTCATCCACCAATTCAGTGCTTACATAGAAAGACATGTGACTATTAAAGATTTGTATAATTTGAAGCAAGGAAAAGATGAGAGTTTTTCTGAATTCTTGACTAAGTGGAGACAACTCTTAGGCAGATTACATTTTGCTTTACCTCATCATGAAATGTTGGATATATTTATTGGTAATCTACAAGAACAACTATCTTATGAACTCTCTACTACTACAGTAACCACCTTTGATCAAGCCATTGATTTAGCAAGAAGGGTAGAAGAAGCCCTTATTAGAAGAGGTCAATTTAAGAAGAAATATGAAGATAAAGCTTCTAAAAATCAATACAAAAATAAACAAGTAGTGGGTGATGGAGTTACTGATAGTAGGAATACTCCAATTGTTAACGTTGCAAAAACCTTTAAGAAATTTTTATTGAAAGTTCTTGATAAGCCACCAAGAGAATTCACAAGATTAAATCAACCCTTAACAATGATTTTACCTCAATTATTGGAACAAGGCTTGGTACGGTTGCCTAAAATAAGACAACCAGACACTACTGCAGCTGGATATAGGGCTGACTTACATTGTAATTTCCATCAAGTAGATGGACATTCTACAAATTCTTGTAAAAGGTTAAAGCATGTGATACAAGACTTGATTGACAAAGGAAAAATGGAAGTTCAACAATTTCCTACAAACAATAATACTCAAAAACCAACAAATCAAAATGCAAATCAAAACCTAGATATCTTTCAACATCCCTTACCTAAGCATGGTAAAGAAGCAGTAAACCAAGTAGATCATCATAATGTTCCTCATCCAACTCGATATGTGGGAACCATCAGTAGCTTCTTACCACAACAAGATTTGCAAACATCTTTATCTATGGTCACAACTAGACCAATACAATATTTTCAATCATCTTTAGAGGATACTAAAAGTGATGTAGAAAGTGACACAGAAAGTGAAACTGGGAGTGAACTAGAGATTGCCTCAAATAGTTCTGAGTATGAATCAGATCAAGTCACTCCTATTACAGATTTATCAGTTCCAGAAAGACCATTTCCAAGAAGAATAACTACTAGACCATCATCTCAACAATGGCTTTCAAATGAACAAGCAGAAAATGCTAGACCCTCTTTTGGTAATCCTCGACATGGCAACATTGTGGGTACCATTGGGGTTGTCACAAGACAACAAGCACAAGTTCAAAATTCTCAACCACAAAGCCAAAATGAAAAATCAGCTCCTTTTGTATTAAGAACTCCCACTAAGGGAAGTAATGTGTTAGGTTCACAACAGAGAGCTCCATATGATATTAATGAACAATTAGCTACCATCACAGTGAGAATTTCTCTTTTGGATCTTTTAAGAACTTCCTCTATACATAGGGAAGAATTAATGAGAACTTTAAGCAAGATGATGGTACCTGAAGATATTGAACCTAATGTTGTGGTGAATGTTGTGACTTTGGATGAAGCAAATTTCATAGATTTTCATGACAAAGATATCCCTCCTCAAAGCATGTATAGAGATAATCCTTTATACATTACAACATTGATCGGAGATGTAGGAGTCAAAAGAGTTCTAATTGATAATGGATCATCTTTAAATATATGCACATATGATTTCTTTCAAATATTTGGATTTAAAAAGAAGATATGAAAAGTACTAAAATGATTATTAAAGCATTTAATGATGAAACTCAAGAAACATGTGGAGTAATGACAGTTCCATTGCAAGTTGGCCCAAGAATTTTGGATATGACTATGTTTGTTGTACCTTGTTTTGCATCGTACAACATTCTTCTAGGTCGACCTTGGATCAATGCAATGAGAGAAGTACCTTCCACATTACATCAATGTGTCAAATTTGAGTTCAAAAATCAATTAGTCACTATCCATGGTGATCCTAGACCATTTGATATGTGTGTTGTAGCGGAGCCTATAGGGGTTCCATTCTATCCTGCTATGACTTCTGCTCATCCTAGTCCACCTTCATCATCAAGACCTTCTAAATCTAAATCATCATCACCTTCTAAACCTATATCATCAAAAGCATGACCTAAATCACCAATAAATTCTAAGTCATTATCATCTTCTGAACCCATATCCAATCCATTTCCTAAATCCACATTATCAGATCCACCTCTTGAGTCTACAATGTTTAAATTCATAACATCTAAAGAACCAGTTAAGGAAGATATTCCATCTACTTCATATGCTCTTTCGGATGAAGTATTATCGGACTTATCTTCAGTGCTTGCAAATACAGAAGAAGTTAATTTTGCTACCCAAGATTCCTTGGTGTTATCTAAGTTACCTCCATCTCCCCAAACCTTGGGCTTGCCAAAGAAGGGAAGCATTTGCCATATTGGGAGTTGTGCCTTTGTGTATGCGGGGTATGATTGGGGTAAAATTTTAGTTGTAAAAGTTACAATTGATCAAGATGGATTTGCTAAGTGTTATTTTTCTGATGGATATATAAAATCAAAACCAATGATGTGTAATATGGGTTATAGAGGTAAAGGTTTAGGACCTCATGAAAATGGTATGAAAGAACCTTTAGAAGTTGTAGATTGGCCTGCCCGATGTGGTCTTGGCTATATTTCCACAAAAATAGAACCATTCCCATATGAATATGATGATCACCTTATAACATATCAAGAATATATGGAACAAAAAGAGCTCTTTAAAAAGATTCATACTTGCAATATGTTAACTGTAGCTTATCCAAAAATGATTGCTTCTTCGGATGAATGTTTAGAAGGTGATATCTTTCATGATATATCTCTTGATGAAGTTTTGAGGAATAAATTCTTCTTTGATGGATCTATGCCATGTATAGCTCATATTGAAGCAACTTCTCCTCAAGAAGAACTAGCCAAATGCACATTAGAAGAATTACAAGAAATGGGTGTATCACCCGCACCACCCAACTTTGAAAGAGACTTAAATATTGTTGTTGGAGATACTTTAAAAGTTAATATTGGAATAGAAGAGAACCCTCACCTAGTCAAAATTGGATCAGAATTAAGTAAAGAAAAACAAAAGCTATATATTGAATTTCTCATAGAATATGTTGATGTTTTTGCTTGGACATACGTAGATATGCCAGGCCTAGATTCTTCTGTAGTTATGCACCATCTAGTAGTGCGCCCTGATGCTAAACCCGTAAAGCAAAAACTTAGAAAAATGCATCCTAAAGTAGCACTACTAGTCAAAAGTGAATTGGAAAAGCTTTTGAATGTAACTTTTATACAAGCTATTGACTATGTTGAGTGGATATCAAATGTTGTTCCAGTGACTAAGAAAGAAGCTACTAAGATTAGGGTTTGCACTGATTTTAGAGATATAAATGTTGCATGCCCTAAGGATGATTTTCCCCTCCCTAATATGGATCAGATCATAGATTTCACAGTTGGGAGTGGGATGTTATCCCTCATGGATGGTTTTTTAGGATACAACCAAATCAAAATAGCTCCTGAAGACCAATCTAAAACAACCTTTATTACCCCTTGGGGGACATTTTGTTGGAAAGTAATGCCTTTTGGGCTAAAAAATGTAGGAGCAACATATCAAAGAGCTATGACATACATCTTTCATGATATGATGTATGATATTTTGCATGATTATGTAGATGATATTATAGCTCGTTCAACAAAAGAAGATGATCACATTAATGATTTAAGAAAAGTGTTTGATAGATTAAGAGAATATCTGATACGTTTAAATCTAGACAAATGTGTGTTTGGAGTTAAATCAGGAAAATTATTGGGGGTTATTGTTTCTATGCATGGTGTAGAAGTAGATCCTCTCAAAATTAAAGCTATCCTTGATATGCCACCTCCTAAGAACATATCAGAGTTAAGAAGTTTACAAGGAAAACTTCAATCTATCCATCACTTCATCGATAAATTGGCGGATAAAATATGACCTTTTCTTAAATTACTTAAGAAGAATACTCCCTTCAATTGGGATAAAGAATGTCAAGAAGCTTTTGAGAATATTAAACAGTATCTTCTTACTCCTCCAGTGCTTGTTCCTCCTAGACCAGATCATCCATTTATTTTATATATTTCTGCTTTGAAACTTGCACTAGGAGCTATGTTGGCTCAAATTGATGATGAAAAGAAAGAACGAGCCACATACTACATAAGTAGAACTTTAATAAGTTATGAAACTTGATATACTCCATTAGAAAAACTTTGTTTAGCAGTTGTGTTTTCTACGCAAAAGTTGCATCATTACATGCTTAGTCAGAAAACATATGTTATTGCTAAGTCTGATCCATTAAGGTACTTGATGAGTAGACCTTACTTATCAGGATGCACAACTAAGTGGGTTCTTGCTCTTAGTGAATTTGAACTCACATTCATCGGCCAAAAATCTATTAAAGGCCAAGTTATAGCTGATCAATTAGTTGTTGCACCTTTAGAATCTACTCATCCTATGAATATTGAATTTCCTGATGAGTGCCTTAATCTGGGAGAAGATCATTCTGAGACATGGTCTTTGTATTTTTATGGAGCTAGATGTATGAGTGGTGCAGGTGCCGGTATCATATTGAAATCTCCCCAAAAGCACCTTATTCCTTTATCTTTTAAATTACAATTTGCTTGTACTAATAATACTGTAGAGTATGAGGCTCTAATCCTTGGGTTACGAGCTGCTTTAGCTTTAAAAATTAAAATTTTGTTAGTTTTTGGAGATTCTCAGCTTGTGATAAATCAAATCAATGAATTTTATCAAACACGAGATGAGAAACTTCATCCTTATAAAGAATATGTTCTTAAGCTTATATCATTGTTTGAAAAAGTAACTTTAGAAGCTATTCCTAGAACTAGCAACCGTGTTGTCGATGCTATGGTTGCGACTGCTTCTTTGTTGCCTTTGGAGTTGGATGATGAGTATGCTACTATCATTATTCACCAACTCCAAGAACCTACCTCTTCTAAGTCATGTTTAGAACCATTAGATGTGTTTTTGATTGATGAAATTACCCCAAAACCTTGGTATACAGATGTCTTTAATTTTCTCCAAAGTGGAACCTTCCCAGAAGGATTAGATAGAAACCAACGTAGGTTATTGCGTAGGTGAGTCGTTCACTTCGTAATTGTTGGTAATACCTTATATAGAAGATCTTTTGAAGGTATTCTATTAAGATGTCTCAACCTAGAAGAGTCTAAGAAAGCCTTAAGTGAAGCCCATGATGGATCCTGTGGAGGACACTTTAGTGGAAGTGCCATTGCCAAAAAGCTCCTTAGAATGGGATATTTTTGGCCTTCCATGGAAAAATATGCTAATGATTATGTGCATCATTGTGATAAGTGTCAAAAGCATGTTGACCTTATCCATGCTCCTACTCAGGAACTTCAAGCTATATCCTCTCCTTGGCCCTTCTCTAAATGGGGTTTAGATATTATTGGTAAAATCAATCCTATTTCATCTGATGGTCATAAATTCATAATAACAACAACATAATATTTTACAAAATGGGTTGAAGCTATGCCTTTAGCTTCTTGCACAGGAATTCAAGTTTCTAAATTCATTTTCAATCAAATCATCTGTAGATTTGGAATTCCATCTAATCTCATCTCTGATAATGGAACATGTTTCAAGAACAAAGATGTTAAGAAATTATGTCAAAAATATAAAATCCAACATAGATGGTCCACTCCTTATTATCCACAAGGTAATGGCCAAGCTGAAGCATCAAATAAAACCTTAATAAAAATCCTAAAAATATTAGTTAATAAATCTGGTCGTGATTGGCATATACAATTATATCCTACCTTGTGGGCTTATCGAACTAGTGTTCGTACTCCTACAGGTGCTTCACCTTTTGTCTTGGTTTATGGTGTTGAAGTAGTTTTTCCATTTGAATTAGAAGTTCCTTCTTTAGCTCTTTTACTTCAAGATACTGAAGTAGGAGATGAATATCACGCTGGCATATTTAGTCAGTTGGAACTTCTAGATGAAAAGTGCATCCATGCTTTAGAGCATCTTCATGCCTACCAAGACAAACTTAAAAGATCATATGCAAAGAAAGTTCATAGTCGATCCTTTGAAGTTGGAGATTTAGTCTTAAAAGAAAATAAAAAAATACTAATGCAAGAAAATATCTAAAAGGAAAATTTCAACCTAATTGGCTTGGGCCATATGTCATCACTGCTAAGTTTGGATCAGGTGCATATAGATTGGCTTCCTTGGATGGGAAAGATCTCAAGGAACCCATGAATATCATGCATTTGAAAAGATATTATGCATAAAATCAAAAATTTCATATCTGTACATAATTGTAAATAAATTTCTTCATCATTTGCAACTCTCATATTATCAAAATAACAAAAAAATATAAAAAATATGAAAATTTCCAAAAATATTTCAAATTTGTTAAGTCATTCATTTTGCATCAGTGTGAGTTATCTTCCAAAAATCAAGTTATATTTTATTTTATTTCAGATAAATTCAAAAGTTGTCTTGAACCATGCACTTAATTTACATCTTTAATAATTTTGATTTCGTCACTTTGATTATAAATCTCTCTTGTATCGAAAAGCACTATTACTTCATTAAATAAATTTTGAGTTTTGGGAAATGATCTTGCTACTTCTTGAACCAAGAACACATTCTCACATCTTAAATATGATTTGTTGCAAAATTTGAAAAATGATACTACATAGTAGTCTTAGTTCCATAAGCAAAAAGTCTCCCTTGCTATCCTATTATGCGCATGGTCTAGAATACTAGGAATTGGCAAAAGGACAAGCTCCCCCTACCCGAATAAAATCCCTTGCCCCACATCTAATCTGGGCAAGTATCCCAAGAAAAAAAAAAAGAAAAAAAAAAGAAAAGAAAAAGAAAAAGAAAAATAAAAAGAAAAGAAAAAAAAGAAAAGAAAAAGTAATAAAATCCCCTTGTTCAAAAATGAGCAAGAAATCCCTATTCCAAAATTTGAAGAAAAGAAGGGGGTAGTGAGCTTGAATCCCTGGAATTCCTTAGTTATTTGAAAACCATGAGGTAAGCCCCATAACAGGTGGTTTGTGCCCAACCCGCTTGACCTTGGGTAATCCCTTTCACGTGGTGACATGTCTATCACATTAGCGACCTTATTTTGTATAGACCAATGTCCGCTTGTGGATTAGCTAGCTTTTGGTAACTTGACTTACATAGTAGTTCAGTACACTGGCATGCACAAAATCATGGTTAATGAACCTTTCACTTGCACACACATTGGTTCATTCAAGTTTGCTCGTATCACTACCTTACTCAAAATTGGTAAATTAATTTCACAAGCACACACATTTTATCCTTGAGAGATTTTGTATCATTATGTCAAATCAAGATGGATAATGAATTCACTTATCACACACTGGTTCTTGACACATTTGAATTTGTCTTCGAAATAAGTTAAAATATTTCTTTGAAATTTGTTAGACAACATTTTATCATCATCCATTTCTTCATAGATCATTCCAAAAGAACTTGTAACACCAAATTATTTATTGCATTTTGACTTCGCGATGATGGTATAATTCCTAGTAACTATTTTCTCAAATTTCACACTAGGAATTCTATGCCTAGCGCAAGTCATATTTTTCAATTTTTAAGTTTTAATCATTTTATATAGCACAAATAATTCATTATATATTGCACTCTGACTTCGCGATGATGGTATAATTCCTAGAAATTATTCTTCTCAAATTTCACACTAGGAATTCTATGCCTAGCGCAAGTCATTTTCTCAAATTTTAAAGTCTAAACCATCCCATATTAATCTTCTTAAATATATGATACAAATGATTTGTTTATATCAACTTATGTCTTCAAAATAAATAGCTTTTCATTATCATGCATTGCATTTTGACTTCACGATGATGGTATAATTCCTAGAAATTATCCTTTTCAAAATTCACACTAGGAAGTTCATGCCTAGCGCAAGTCATCCTCCTCAAATTTTCATGCTTAAATTGCAACCAATAAACTTATCAAAATATTTCTTAAAAATCAAATTGTCTCAAAACCAAACATCACCATAAGCCTCAAGATTATACTTGAGCACCACAAAATTTTCTCTTATTAGCAATACAAACCTTCCTCACAATAGGATTTGCTTCATGACCTAGCGAGCACCGATCTCCACCAATGGTCATATAACAACACAACATCCTCCGAGGAATATTGCTAATCTATTTTATTTCATTATTTTACAAAAACATATGTTCACAACATATTTTTCAAAAACATCTTTCAAACAACACATTTACCAAAACTCAAGTCAATTTTCATTTTAAGCATGATCAAAACACTTAAATTAAAAACATGATTATGAGAAATTTAAACAATTCCAATCACATATAATCAAGTCATATAAAATCACATAAGACAAGAAGGTTAATATATATATATATCTCAAAAATCCATGTACAAAATAGAGATAGACTGGTATGCCACAATCCTCAAAAATCGGCATACTCAGTCAATAAAGATATAATACAAAAATATGTCTACATGAGTCCACCCTAGACTCCTCTCGAGCCTCTAGAGCTCATCACATCATCCTCTCTGCTAGAGGGTGGTGGTGGTGGTTGGAACTATCCTCCTACTATTGTCGTCCTAGAAGAAGTCACCCTAGTAGTAGAGCGAGATGAAGATCCTATGCGAATAGGACCCATAATATCAGAAGGTATAGCCTGTCTCTACTTTGGAGGAACTACTAAGAAGTATAAAGTCTAGTAAAATATGGTCTGTTGTATAGACCTCACTAGCTCATCCCCCCTATCGCTCCTCCTAGACTATGTAGTCTGAGAAGGCATAGGTGCTACAGCCGCATCTCTCTGTCCTACTTGAGCCCTAGCCTCTACTAACTCTACCTCTAGAGCCTAAATCCTAGATCTCAAGTCCACCTCCTATGCCTCTAAGGTCTCAATCCTAGTCTTCTGGGTGGTAGTATCTACCCTCAACCTAGTGACCTCTACCTCGAGGTCTCCTATCCCACTACTCTCCCCTACCTCTAGAATCCTCTTGCCCTTCTCGGGTGAGTTAGGTCTCTCCTCTTAATGAGGAGATGCTCTCCTCTCCTAAGGGTGACTGCTCTCCTCTCCTCCTTATGTCTCCTCCCTGGTTGGTCCTGTCTCCTCTGAGGCATGTGGCCACCTCTAGTGTGAGGTCCCTCTCCTCTAGGGGGTACCTATGTCCTCTATCATCGTTGACTAACTAGATGGGTCACCTTCTCTATAGCACTCTATGGTCGAGTCAATTTAGCTGGATAGACCCCACCATACCATTGCTGGTACCTATCTATCATACCAACATCATCCCCATATACCTACAAGTGCATCATCTGGTGTAGGATCCAAAAATGTAGTCATACTCGGTGCACCATGAATGGTGATGTGGTCCTGAGTCACCTAAGGATATGTAATATCTCCCCACTTAGGGAGGTCCTATTGTAACCCAAACTATCATTGCACCCGATCAAAATGGTGCAACTCCACCTCTCCCTAGTCCATCCATAGCCATATGGTCCACCTGATGTGAGCCAACTCAAAAGCATCCTCATCCCACCTTGGTAGACCCCTCTAAGGTCTCCATGTGATATCCTATGGTCGTAGCTCATCTATGAGTCACCTCGCCACATCGAGGCTAACTCATCCCCTACGCCCTCTCAATAGTGGCCAATAGAAAACCTTGGGCCTATCATCCTCTACCCTAGGCTGACCATCTACAGCTCGAATCAGAGGAAGTCCTATAGGTCATCGGATAGCAATGTGCTCCCAACACCACACCTATAGGAATGAAGTCAAAATCAGTCCCTTTCTGCCCTTGTAGACTACCCGCTGTAGGAATCGATATAGTCTACAAAGAAATAAAGGTCCCCAAGCAAAGCGCACCTCCTGGTCACGCATATCACACACCACCTCTACCAAAGTCTAGGGCAGATGTTATCCACTAATATGGCTCACTAGTAAGCCACCCACAATACCACTCAATAGAATTGTCAGTCGGGAGATACCCTCTACCTCCCCCAGTCTATCAATAACAACCCCACCCTTCTTCAACAAGAAGCTAGGGTCTCTAGTCAGTCTCCTCAATGCCTGGCCTTGGTTTCTAGATGTAGTAATGTGGGCTCCCCTTAATGGTATCCTAAGGATCCTCTAGACATCCTCTAAAGTGGGAGCCATCTCCCCTATGGGCAGTCTAAAGCAGGATGACTCTGGATACCATCTCTCCACCAGAGCCATCAATACCCTCATATCTATAGGAATATGTGGCATCTCCACCACATGTCTCAAACCCACAACCTCTAAGTAGTTTCTCTCACCCTCCGTGAGAGCACCCAAATCTATCTCGAGTGTAGAATGTCTCCACTCTTGGTTCTTTAATTCTACCATCTGTCAATAAAAATAAAGTAATAAATTTTTGTTAGTAAATCGTATCAAAATAGTCAAAATCGTAATAAATTTGCAAAATCGTAATATTTTTCAAAATCATAAAAAAATCAAAATCATAACAAATTTAGTGATATCGTATCGATACGATATCGACTAATCATATCGATTTTGGTCGATATCGTACCATATGATATCGTAAAATCGATACAATTTTATGAAATCATTACGATTTCACATTTAGGGCTACGCATGGTAGCCGTGCCCTAAAAATCTAAATTTAAAATTAAAATTCAATGAAAACAAGAAAAATCTAAACTAAATAAGTGAGAAATTCATACCCGGAGTGATCCATCGCCAGCTCGGACCAAATCCGCATGATGTGGAGCATCCGCCATGTTTTTCTCTAGAGCTCTGAATAGGTAAATAGTAAAATGCAAATGAATTAGTTTTGTATTTTCTTTTTACTATTTATTCATTTACCCATAATTTTTGAGTTTTTACCCAGATGTCAAAACTGACATAAAAACTCGAAGGGGGTATCATTAGTAGCATATCTTAAAACAACTTACATAAAAACTTGAAATCATCAATAAAATTTGCAATAAATTTTTGCTTTCTCGTAAAGCGTGTCATACTTTTCTTTAACGCATTTTCTTTCGAAATTGTGCTAAAGAGGGGGTAAAATGTAGCACCCTAAAAATGACTCATTATAATTTGCACTAAAGACAAACAACTTGTAAAAATGAGCCTCTAGCTGGTTGCCTCATTTTTTGTGCCCTCTTAGCAAAATCGAGCAATCTGGACAAGATCGTACGATACGATCCCTGATCGTATGCATACGATTTTGCTCAAAATTGAAATTCTCAACTTAGCAAGGTGACAAATTTAGTTTTAATGATTTTTGTCTCTATCTGTGCAACTATGCGACGGTTGTGGGATCAGATTCGTCCGATCAAGCCTAGATTGGAAGGAGTTGTAACCAAGTTATTTTTAGCCCATTTTGGTTGATTTGATCAACCTATTTAATTAGACACTCCTCCCCTCTGATTTTCCCTAGCACAATTTGCATCTTGACTTTATTTTCACATTTGAATCATAGAATTTTCTGCATTAGGCCTAGGCGCTTTCTGTTCTATGCAGGATCAGAAGGATACGATCGGTAATCGAATGATACGATTTTGCATCGAAAGCGTACGATCTTGCTCAGACTATACGATCTTGCTTTGAGATCACTTGGGGGTAATCTCGAGTGCTGGTTTGCATGTTTCAACTCTTTTTTATTTAGATTTGTCATTCTAGCTATCATTTTCAGCATTTAGAATCTAGAATTCAAGCATTTACATTATGGAGTTCACCAATTTTACATCTAATTGCATATTGTATATAGTTTTAGGTATTTATCTATTATTTACATTTAAATACAACATTCAATAGCTGACATTAAATCTCATTCATGCTTAAAAGAATAATAGAATCTCTTGTTTTCTATTTTCTGCACTCTACCCATGAAATTGTAGATTTTTATCAAGATCAGACATACGATATTGAATCGTATTCATACGATCTTGCTCTGTTCATATGATTTTGCTCTACTGCATATGATCTGGATTGCATTCAAAAATCAGAACCTTCATCGAACTTTCGGAATATAGGTCAGAGTTTTTATTACTTTCTAAGCATTGCATTATCCATCTTAATTCTATTTTCTATTGTTTGTTGTCTACATATGAATCAAAATTGCATATAGGTTAGCGTAGTTGCATATTGGCCAAAACTAGGTGATTGCGAGAATTTAAAAGGAACACATCAAAACAAACTCCAAAACCTAGGCGTGGAAACTGCCATAAAATGTTTCCTGGTGAACCCTAAACAATTCATCAAAAAATCACCATAAGAAGGTATGATCAAGTACCTCTCTTTCGAGGTGTAGACCTATCATTCCCACATTCCCCTTTGAGGTGCAGATCCATTATCCTGAAGGAAAGGAGTGTGCAAATTTTAGACCTACAATTGTATCTTTTGATATATCCCATATTGTTTGTAAAGCCTCACTTTTATAAGTGCTCTGTCATTGCTTTAACCAATATTTAATTCTATTATTCATCACCATGTATTTACCAAACATATTAAGAATCCATTGCCATAGATTCTAGACTATTGAGAAATATTACAAGAGATGGTCTATACTATGCTCTTCCTTATTACAAAAACACATTATGAGGGGCCATGGAGAGCCTTTTTCATAAGATTATCCTAGGATAAAATTTTTCTATGACCTACTAGCCAAACAAACATTTTGAATTTAAGAATGTTTGGGCTATCCCAAATATGTCTTCATATTCTAGTGGTATTACTATTTTATTAGTGTTGAACATTATATCCACTTCTTGTTGTGTATTCTCCTAAGCTATTCAACTCCCAAATAAATTTGTCCTTGGCTCCCCTTGGAATAATCACAGTTGTTATCTTTCTACTCAATTTCCTCCTAGCATAAATATATTGGATACTTGTAAGAGATTCTTCTTTCCATTTGTATCTTCTTTCTCGATCCTTGTACAAATTTTTTGAAACCCTATCACCATATTTGTCTTGAAGCAATCTCATCCAAGGTTTCAAAATAGGATCTAAATTGAGTGGTTTTTTATCACACCAAGTATCCATCCAAATAGAAATTTTTTCTCCAGTTCCCACCATTCATCTTAAACCTTTAATCATAAGATCAATATATTTTTTAAACCATTCCAAAGAGCAAAACAATTTGGTAGAGAGAATGCAATAAATATTAAACTTGGGTCATTGGGATCAATATACTTAGAAGAATTCTCGCTCATTATCTTTGACTCTCTTTATACAATCTCCAGATAATTTTTTCCCTAAGAGCTAAGTTTGCATCTGTAAGAAATCTTAAACGAAGACCTCCCCTAGTTTTATAATCACATAACTTGCCTCATTTTATTAAAGGGAATTTCATTTTATCATTTAAAACTAACCATAAAAAGGAGCGCATAATATAAATTAAACTTTTTAAACTGATTTTGGCATAGAATACAATGGCATATAATATGTTGGAATGGCTTGTAAGATTGACTTAATTAACTTCAATCTTCCTGCTAATGATAACCATCTACCTTTCCAAGCTGGAAGTTTATTCTAAACTTTGCTAATAACTGAATTCCATAAATCTATCCTCATTCTCCCCTCAAATAAAGGTATACCTAGATAATTTGTTGATATATTTACCTCCTCCATTTGAAGCAACCAATAAGTTCTTGCTTTGATATTAGTAGGATGTTAAGAAAGTAAAATTTGGATTTAGTCCTATTAACTTTTTTCCTTTAAGCTCTTTTGTACTATTTTAAAAAGTTATTCAAAGCTTTGGACTCATTTATCCTTGCCAAAGCTCTGGCCTCATTTATCCTTGCCCTTCCAAAAAGGGTTGTATCATCTACAAACTGCTGATGAGTGATGTTATCAATGATATTACTAACCTTAAGTCCACTTAGAAGCCCATATTTGTAAACATTTTTTAAGTTCCTACTCAAATCTTCTGCCATAATAATGAACAAATAAAGAGATAGACGATCTCCTTGTCTAAGGCCTCTCTTGGCTTAAAAAATTCTGTCACTAACCCATTGACCAACATTGAATAAGAAACTATAGAGACACAAACTTTAATCCATCTAACCAGTTCTTTCCAAAACTAAACTTATCTAAAACTACAAAAATAAAATCCTATTTAACCCTATCATAGGCTTTACTATATAAAGTTTTAAGATCATTGCTTGCTCTTTTCTTGAAGCTACTGAATGTATAAATTCATGAGCCAGTATGATCCCATCCAAAATTTATCTCCCTTTCACAAATAATCCTTGCTCTTTTGAAATGATTTTGTCTAACAATGGCCTTAATATATTTGCCATAGCTTTGGAAATAATCTTATATGCCATATTACATAGGCTTATGGGTCTAAAAGAATCAAATAATTTAACATCATTCTTTTTTGAAATTAAGGTAAAATATGTTGCATTTATTTTATAAGGTATGTATTGTTTTATCCTAGATTGTTCCACTACCACCAATAAATAATCCTTCACTATATCCTAATTATGTTGGTAAAAATTTGTAGAGAGCCCATCTAGACCTAGGGATTTATCCTTATTAAAAGATAAAATAACTAAATAAACTTCTTCTAGAGTAATAGGCTCCATCAGTTTCCTATTGTCTTCATTCATTATAACTAAAGGAACAACTTGAAGAAGTTTATCATTAAGAACTTCAGTCTTCTCTGAACCTAGAATATTTTGATAAAATAACTTTACCTATTTTCTAATTTCACTCTGATATTCAATCCAAACCTCTTCTATTGATTTAATTCTACTAATTTTGGAAGTTGATCTTTGTACTATAGCCATCCTATAAAAAAATGTATTTTTATCTCATTTTAACCAAATATATCTTGATTTTAATCTCTAAAATTTCTCTTCCTTACTCAAAATATTATGATATTCACTAAGAAACTCCCTTTCCTCTAAGTTTGGATTATTATCATCACCTTTTTGGAATTTTGAAATTTTATCTTTTAGTTCTTATTTTTTCTCAAAAATATTTCCAAATGTTTTCTTGTTCCATTCTTTTAATATAGATGTCATAGCTTTAATTTGGTTTGGAAGAGCATAAAACCCACCATTACCTAAAGAATTCCATGTTTGAGTTATCATATCAACAAAATGAGGATGGTCTTCCCACATCTGCTCATATTTAAATATGATATTTTTTGAATTCACTTACCACCATTTTAAATCTTATTGGCCAATGATCTAAACCAATCCTTGTTAAGGTATTAATTTTAGCACAAGTTCCTTCATCTAGCCAATGATTTGAGAGAATGCATCTATCTATTTTTTTTGCTATTAGGTTCTAGCCTCTCCTATTGTTGGTCCAAGTATAATTGTCTTCTTCAAACTCAACTTCCCATATATTATTATTTTGAATAAAATCTGAGAAATCTTTCATACTTTGGGTCAGTTTCCTAATTCTCCTAAATTTTTTATTTAGCTTGGTTATGACATTAAAATCTCCAATGATCATGAATCGGGTTTCTTGGTATTTACTTCTCATAAAGGCTTCAATACCACTCCAAACTTCTAATCTACCTGACTGAGTTGTAGGTCCATAGATATTGATAAGGATGAAATAAAATATCTGCAAAGTAGGAAGTGACTAAAGAGACTATCCAATGCCTAGTTTTATGAATGGTTACACAAGAGTTTCTAGAAATATTCCAACAAGTTAGAATTCCCCCTATCGCTCCTTCAGAATCCATATCATCCCATTCACATCTTGCCCATACTACTTTCATAGTTTTTGAAACTTCTTCTTTTATCATTTTAGTTTCATGGATACATAGAATATAAGGTTTATTACTTAAACATAGGTCCCTAATATACCTATGTTTTGAGGGGGTATTAGCACCTTGTATATTCTATGAGATGATAATCATGTCTCATTAGGGGCTTTTGGCCCCTCCTGCATATTACAATTATCATTTTGTTGTTTGGTAAAGAGAAGTTCAACCAACTTAGTTTATGTTCCTTTCTCTATGTTTGCTATTTCTTCCCTGGATCTTGCTTGATAATTTGAGGGTTTTCCTCTTTTTGTCTTACCTATATCAGGAATAGGTCTTATTATTCTATTCCTCAATATTTTTTTACAATTTTATTTTTCATCATATTTATCCTCTTCTAGCTCTATTATAGAATATTTTGACTTTTCCTACTCATTTTATGGTATTTCCTTATTAATGGTAGAGGTATTAACTACCCATGTGTTGTAGGTGAGTTGGAGAGGAGAGGGCAATCCTCCAAGGGAGGTCCTAGCTTCAAATCTCCACCCTACCAAAAAGTTGAATTGGGTACCCAAAATACAATTGATAATGTTGGTGCGAGCAAGGTCGGGCACAACTCTCGGGTGACTTTGATGGTGTAGAACCCCCTAGTCATGGTCTCTCAGACCAAGGTGGTCCCGCAAGGGGTTTTTTGCTTTAAAAAAAATGTAGAGGTATTAAATTCTAAAATTACATTTTATTTTTGAATTATTTTCTCTTGAATGGTGCATGGTACTTCAAGAGAGTCTTCAAAATCTGATGAGACACATTCTTTAGGTTCATAGAGAATGTTATTTTTTAAATTAGGATCATACTGAATAGACGGTTCCTTGTTAAAATGTTGAAATCATTGTACTGTGTTCTCTAATTTTTGATCTACTTTTTCTTCCTAGTCTAAAGCCTCAAAAGAGTTGGTATTTCTTCCAATATCCTTCCTTATTGGTCTCCACTAGTTATTTTATTTTATTTTTCTAGATCTATTTTTTAGAATTTGAAAACCATCTTCATCCAAAACCATTTGTAAGTTTCTCTTGCAGTTTTCTACAAATGATTTTGCTGGGCTCTTCTTAGGGCATGATCTCTAAATATGCCCCATCTCATGACATATTATACATCTAAAAGATATATTTTCATAATCTATAGTTTGGATCCATATCTTATCCCATACTTAAGAATGATTGATTCTGGTAAAGCTTTACTTATATCAATCATGACCACTATTCGAGCATAAATAGCCAAAAATCCATCTTTTTTCGTATCTAAAATCTCAAGGAATTCTCCTAGAGTGTTGCCTATTGCCTTGAAGGTATCTATTTACTAAAATTCAATGGGCAACCCAAACATCCTAACCTAAACTAGTACTAGGGATAGATTTAAATTTTTAGGTGAAAAGCCTTCATACCAACGGGTAAGGAAAAGTCCTTCTCTTCCCATAAACCAAGGACCCTCTTTTAGGATTATTTCTCTTTCTTCCCTAGAAAAAAAATGGCTAGGAAGAAACCTTTAGGAAGAAATGATAGAATCACTCCTAGAGACTTCCAAATCCTATCAATCCATTTTCTCAAGACTGAAGTCCCCTGGCCAATACCCATTAAATTTACCAAAAACTACCCTATCTTGGAGCAACAAGGATATCTATGAGGTGCACTCACTAACCTCTACCACTAGAGATGATTCTAAATATTTAACTATAAATCGGTCCATGGAAAGGAAACTAAAACTCAAAATCTATTGAAATTTATCTGAAAGTCTAGCAAATATAATATTTGATAAAAACTTAATAATTTTTTCATGCACAATTTCTAAGAGAAAGGGAAAAAAAATTAGCCGAAAAATTCTTTGTCGAGATAGAATATCTTACCTCATTGAAGTCCTAGCTCTTCATTACTTTTTCCATCGTTCGAACCCTAATTGGCAAATATTTGCAATTTCATTTTTCGTGACTTAAAAAATTGTCACTGCCCTTGTCCCAAATAGTTGACTTCATAGGATTATATATCTATCAATACTTCTTAGAGTTTTATACATGACCATGCATTTTAAAGTTATTCAAATTCTGCACAAGTTGGTCCAAGAATCAGCTAAATCGGATAAATCTTCGCAAAGATATGGCTCCTAAAAGATGAGATATTTTTCAGGAAAAATTCCTAACCCTTCGCACTAGTATTTTTGGGTATTTGGTTAATAAATATTCTTCAAATATTTTTATTCCTTAGCTCCAATTCCTTAGATTTACTATAATTGTTTTGTCACATCCCTGCCACTTGTGACTATTTTATTTAGAAAAATATGATACTACGATGAGTTTTGTGGTGCAGGAGTAGGTTTGCATGCAAAAGATGAAGAAAAATGCCCACCCCTTGACAGAGACAAAAATTGGAAAGCGTCAGATAAGGTGGGATATGATGCCATGCCTCGTGCACCTTGGCCCGAGGGTACATGGAAGCCCTCCATAGGAATTTGCATATAAAGATCATCCTCTTTGCTATTACATTGATTGCACTCGTATAACTGCATATTGTGTGTGACTACTAATGCTTTACCTGCATGATGCTTGTTATAACTTTATGTGACGTTGTTCAAAAATAAATAAATCAAAATAAAACAATACATAGGAATTAAAAAAAAAATGAATGAATAATAATAAATAAATAAATAAATAAATATATAAAAATCATACAATAGTAATAATAATAATATAAAATTGGGATTAATAGCATAAGTAGGATTAATAGCATAATGTATGTATATATTATATTTAGGTGATACATACATATTCTTGTTTTCACATTAAAAAAATAATTCGAATTTAAAGTTATACAAGTGCATGTTTCATAAAATAAGCCTAAGCTGCTATACATAAAAGAATATAGTAAACTATGATAGGAATGTACCAAATAAAATTATTAAAGGTGGATGGAATGATAGAATTAAATCATAAAGGAATAAGATAATTTAATATTAAAATAAATAAAGAATAATTGCTTTTCTCTCCACACGGATGTTGGAAGTATTTTCCACATGGCAGTGATTGGAAGGCAGTATCTGGCAAGATAATTGAAATGTGTCACACTTTCGTGATGGGAATTCTTCTATAAAACATTGAAATGATAAGGACACGATCTTTGGTTCTGTGTAGTTGTTTCATTTCTATTGCATGATTTTGGAATTTGTCGAGCTTTGAATCATCGCAGTGTGAACAGGTCAGATTATTCATTTCTTTGCTGACAGTTTGTATGCTATAAAAATTCTGTCACAACGTTATAATTTTGTAGTTTATAAAAAATCTATCACTGCATTATAATGGGAAAGTTGAACATTAGAAAATAATGACGTGTTTAAAATAAATTGCTATTTTTCCTTTGTAGTAGCTTCATGTTTAAAAAAAAAAAATGTTTTGGATACACTCCTGCATAGTAGCATTAGATAGGTATTGCTGTTAATCAAGTTTTATTGGTGTGTAAGAACAATGGCATGCCATATCTGTATGACTGCGTGTTGAGAGCATTTAGTTGAAGTAAAGGGCCAAGATGATTCCTTAAATTCACACACTTTCCAATCCTCTCTACTCTGTATCTGGGTGGATGAGGACCAATAAAGAATGTTGTCGAGTGGTACTAGGAAATGGCTGCACTGCTGCTGTAGTAGAACTCTCGGGGGTGCTGAGGAGCCGCCCTGGGAATGACGAAGGTGTTTCATTTAAAAAAAAAAAATTGGTGTCTTCTTTAAGCACTAATCGCAGACCCTTCAATGGTTGTGTATGCCGAAATATAAAGATGTAGAGAAGAAAATATTTTTAAATTTAAAAAAAAAAAAATTAACTAGAAGTTTATGCTGCTAGAACAATGTATAGCAGGCTGTGATTTTATAGTCTCATGTGAAAACTAATATATACAAAGTATGAATTGAAATTCTGGCCTTGTTATATGCATATGTTAAAATAGAAACCTGGTCTTGTTAAAATAAATTGAGATTTAGATGAAATGGTAAATATCGCAACATGAAACGAAAGCAAGCTCTAGAAGATAGTTTAGGTAATTCCTTGCCAGCCATATCATGAAACGTAGATTTTTCTTAATGCATTAAGGTTAGCATATGCTACCATGAATTGAGATGAGGTGAATGAAATAATCTAAAAGAAAATAAAATTAGGGATCATACAATACATTCAAGAACCCTGAAGAACGTTTAATGTTTTTCTTAACCTTAGGCAAAGGAAAATTCGTTTTATTTTAAAATGCACATGATGATATTTGATGACTAAAAACAGATGTTCGAGTTCAAAAATTTTCCTTAATTCTCTAGAGAGATTTCATATTAACAAAGTGGCTTGCTGTAATATATAATTTAAGGGCCAAAGAACTTAGCCTGAAATTAATACATGGTCACATTTTAATGTTAGCAAGGTATAAACTTAAATTTAATTTGGTTCTTTAGTAGGCTCAATATATTCGTAGATGGAATTATTTTTATATGAGAAGGTTTCTATTGCTATAAAATATATTCTTTAATTATGTTTGTTTTTGTCATATATGATTCTAAAGTGAAACCTGAATTTTCAATGAGATTTAAAAAAAAAACATACAATACATTATACAACCATGAGCTCTCGAAATGCCATAATGATAAAGCTTTAATGTATAGATCTTATTAATTAATATTTCAGAAGCTTTGTCGTATGTAAATAAGGGTTCCTTTCTCTAGGTCAAAAGAAAGAGTTAATCATGCTTTATACATATAAAACGTGAAGAACTTTAAGACATATTACTTTAAAAGAAAGAGTTGAGGAATAACTTACATGATAGTATGCAATTACATGTTAGTATATAGTTGGTTAAAAGACAAATAGCTTAGCGCTACTTTGAAGTATTATTATAATTAATTTAGTTGTAAAGTAAATGGTTCTCTTACTTAGATGTTTATATTAGTATGGTTACTGAATGTCTTATTTTAAAATTTTGAGAACATATCCGAAAACTAAGTAGGGTATGGAATATATTATGCACTTAGAGCTTTGGGACTTGTCGAGGAAGGACAGTACCAACCCAACCACATTAAGCCATAGGGGTGACTTATGTATGACTGTGCTATCCGTATCTCCAACTATTAAGGACAGTGGTCCAAGCTATTGAGAGTAAAGAGCGGCGGTATGGGACGTCACTCTAGGAAGGTAGTCGGTTAGTAAGTGAGGGTGCTCATTAATCCACTTCGGTTGAGGAGTAGCCAACATGGGACATGGTTAGAGAGCTAATCATACGAT
This sequence comes from Wollemia nobilis, assembly GCA_028583015.1. Taxonomy (NCBI): domain Eukaryota; kingdom Viridiplantae; phylum Streptophyta; class Pinopsida; order Araucariales; family Araucariaceae; genus Wollemia; species Wollemia nobilis. The sequence continues at coordinate 2,248,512 of JAQPPZ010002336.1, read as the reverse complement.
TGGGTTGATCTAGTGGTAGATGGTATGGGCAGCATTACCATCAACCGGAGATGGATCTTGAACACCTAGTCCATAAGCCATGCGATGGCGGACTCTAGTCAAACCTTAGTAGAGGGTCAATGACTAGCACTGGCATAATAATGCTGGTTCCAAAGAAAATGGGTTAGGGGACCAATACAAATAAGGATTGAGAATCCTTGTGCTTTGGATAGGGGATTACAATGTCCACCCTTTCAGGTGATATGGGCCTTGAAAGGACAACCCCACGCCAGGATCCATAAATACTCGAGAAAGGAGTTAAGATCCTATAAGGCAAACTCTTGCAGGAAGTTGGCCAGTCCCGAGCACTTAAGACACCAGTTGTAGTGGTAATTAGTCTTGAAGTGTGAAAAAATTATGCCTAAACTAACATCGAGTTGGGTTAAATGGTAAAATTGTGTAATGATATGGATGCTCGAAGCAAAAATTTTTAATAAGTGATTTTGGGTTGTGATAGTTGGTATCAGAGCCTAGGTTTGCAAAACCCTAGCTAACATAGTTGTTCTGACAAAATTCTTTGATGCCAGATATGGCAGGTACCTCATGGAGGACTAGTGTAAATCTGCAAGAGGAGATTGCAGAGGTCCCAAGGAAGGGACCAAGATGACTCGTGAAGGAGTCTGAAAGGGTGCAAGCTACTGAAATACCATGACGGGTGGTAAGAAAAGAAAAGGAGCCTGTAGCTATGAGAGCTACCCAAAATGATGAGAACATGGCTCGTATGATTCAGCTCATGCAAGATCAACTGAACCAACAATGTGAGCAAATGGAGATCCAGAAAGCTCAAATGAGTGAGCATATGGATCAAAAATGGGCACAGATGGCCCAACAACAGGAACTGATCACCCAACAATAGAAGGTTATTGAAAACTTAACTCAAAAGAAGGCAACTAGAAATATAAGTGAATTTTTGGAAGGTTCCTCGAGGAGAAAGGTAGGTGAGGAATTGCAAAAGGAGATAAAGAAGTTGGATATCTCTAAATTTTATGGAAGTGGAGATGGTGAAACCACCATTAATTGGTTGAGTGAAGCTGAAGGGTATTTTGCAATTCAACCCCTTTGCTCCGAATCAAAAACTACTTGGGTAGTAGCACATTTAGAGGGTGTTGCAAGGGATTGGTGGACCACGTACAAGAAAATTACTCAGAAAGAAGCATCAGATATACCCTGGGAAGAATTCGTAAGAGAATTCAAAAACCGCTTTCTTACTAAACAATTCTATATTGAGAAACATGGAGAGTTCACCAATCTACGACAAGGCAATATGACGGTAATTGAGTATTACCAGAGGTTTGTGCAGCTTCTTAAGTATGCCCCAGAATTTGATGGGTAGGAGAAGTTCAAAGCACATAAGTTTGTTATGGGACTACACCCAAAGTATAGTCAACCAGTGGGTAGAAAAGTACCCCAAACACTGTCAGTTGCATATGATGCCACCCGATATGAGGAATCAAGTCAAAAAGAGGTAAAAGCCTACTATCAACAAGTTGAAAAAGATAACTCAAGGAAGAGAAGGTATCCAGAGTAGAGTAGAGGCAAAGAATAGTACAGGAGATTTAGATATGGAGGGCATAACAAAAATGACAATAGGAACAAGGGTAAATACCAGGGACACAGAGGGCAACCAGACCATAGGAATTTTCAAGAGAAGAAAAATAATAATAGAGAACAAGGTAAAAATGGCAACCAGAACAAGGAAAATGATAAACAAAAGAATGATGGACCAAATGCCTACTTTATGTGTGGGGCACTAGACCATTTTTCCAGGCAATGCCCAAATAGAGCAGATCATAGGAATCCCACTGAGGAAGCACCGCACATAATTTTTGTTGCCACAAGTAACCCTAACCTTTTGGGGTAAACTACTCCATTTTTAATTAAAGGAAAATTAGGCAAAAGAGATGTAAACATTTTAATTGATAGTGGTGCTACAGATAGTTTCATTTCAAATAGTATTTTGAAGGAGATACCTGTTAAACCTAGGGTTATGGCAAAAGGGTGGCATGTCGAGTATGGCTCGGGATAAACTTACTTAGTCGACCAATGTCTATTTGACCCACAAATAGAGATACCTCAGGGAAAAATCAACTGGCACCTATATGTGGCACCTTTGCATGCATTTGACATAGTCTTAGGAGTAGATTGGCTAAAAGCTCATAAGGCCTTGCTAAAATTTGAGGAAAGGTGGTTGGATTATACGGATGACGCTAATCGGTGAATCCATATCCACTGCAATCGAACATCTCTTGAGCCCCATTTAATGACCACCATGCAAGTCAAAAGAGCTATGAGGAAAGGATGTAAATTGTATGTGGTTAAAATGAACAAAAAGGAGGAAACAGACTCAAGCTCCACATTGTTTCAACAATATCCAGTGTTAAATGAGTTTAGGGATGTCTTTCCTGAAGACTTGCCTGGACTACCTCCAAAAAGGGAGTTTGATTTTTCAATTGAGCTTATACCAGGAGCAACTCCAGTAGTTCGAACCCCTTATCGTATGACACCACTTGAGTTGCAGGAACTTAAAACTCAACTTCAGGATTTATTGGAAAAAGGGCACATTAAACCCAGTGTGTCACCATGGGGAGCACCGGTCTTATTTGTCAAGAAAAAGGATGGCTCCCTGAGATTATGCATCGACTATAGGATGCTTAACAAGATGACTATCAAGAATAAGTATCCTTTGCCCAGAATTGATGACCTATTTGATCAGCTAAAGGGAGCTACAATATTTTCTAAGATTGACCTTAGGTCGGGATACCATCAATTGAGAATTCGGGAAGAAGATACTTATAATACTGCCTTTCAAACTCGATATGGTCATTATGAGTTCACAGTATTACCATTTGGGTTAACCAATGCACCAGCTGCATTTATGAATTTGATGAACAACGTGTTCCAAGAATAGTTAGACCGATTTGTGCTAATATTTTTGGATGATATTTTGATTTACTCTTAGAATAGAGAAGAACATGATGAACACATGAGGATAGTGTTAGAAGTTCTTCAAAAAAACCAATTATATGGAAAGTTATCCAAATGTGAGTTCTACACATCACAAGTTCAATACTTAGGGCACATTGTCTCAGCTGAAGGAATAGCAATAGATCCTAAAAATATTGAGGCTATAATAGATTGGCCAACTCCAACTAATGTATCAGAAGTAAGAAGTTTTATGGGAATGGTTGGTTACTATCGATGGTTTGTTAAGGGGTTTTCAAAAATTGCATTTCCCATTACCAACCTGCAAAGGAAAGGAAAAGCATTTAGATGGACAACTCAGTGTGAGGAAGCCTTCAGAACTCTTAAGGAGAAATTGACAACTGCACCAATATTGAAAATACCTGATCTAAACAAATCATTCACAGTTTGTACCGATGCCTCATTAGAGGGATTAGGTGGCGTATTAATGCAAGATGAAGTTGTAATAGCATATGAGTCCAGAAAACTCAAGAAACATGAGATAAATTATGCTACACATGATTTAGAACTAGCAGTAGTGGTTCATGCCCTTAAAATTTGGAGGCACTATCTACTAGGAAAGCCTTTTGAGCTTAAGACTGATCACCAGAGTTTGAGATATATTTTTACTCAACCATTGCTAAATGCTCGACAACGAAGATGGATGGAGTTTTTGGCTGAATATGACTTTGGTATCGAATATATCAAGGGAAAAGAAAACAAGCTAGCAGATGCTCTTAGTAGGAGGAGGCATATAACAGCTCTCACAAAATGTTAGTATGAGCTAAAAGAACAAATTATGGAGATGCAAAAGAGTGATGAGTTTTGCAAACAATACCGTAACAAGGTTGAGCGAGAACCAAATCAACATCTAGAATACGGTATCAAGTAGAATCTGGTGTATTTTTGAGATAGAATAGTTGTACCCAATGATGGACTTAAAAGAACTATCCTACAGGAAGCTCATTATGCTCCATACTCTGCTCATCCAGGGGTAGTTAAGATGAGGGAAAACTTGAAGAAAGACTATTACTGGCCCGGGATGAAGAAAGATATAGTGCAATTTATTGCAAGATGTCTTGAATGTCAGAAGGTCAAGGTAGAACATCAGCATCCTGGTGGAAAGTTGCATCTGTTTGAAGTACTAGAACAAAAGTGGCAAGTAATATCTATGGATTTTATTGTGGGTCTTCCTAAGACTCGATTCCAACATGATGCAATATTTGTAGTGGTGGATAAGTTAACCAAAGTAGCACATTTTATACCAAGCAGTGTACGAGATGATGCCCCTACTATAGCACAAAAATTTGCATGAGAAATTGTGAGGCTACATGGTTTTCCTGAAATTATTATCTCGGATAGAGATTCAAGATTTACTTCTGAGTTTTGGCAAGATTTACATCGAGCTTGGGGAACAAAGCTCAACATTAGCACTACTTATCATCCAGAGATGGATGGATAGACCGAGCGGGTCAATCAAGTGCTTGAAGACATGCTACGCATGTATTGTATGGACCACCAAAGCAAATGGGAAGATTATCTCTTCTTGGTGGAATTTGCTTATAATAACAACTATCATACCACGTTGGGCATGGCCCCTTTTGAGGCCCTATATGGGCGAAGGTGCAAGACACCATTAACGTGGGATAATTTGGATGATCGAGAAGTGATCGGTCCTAAAGCTGTAAAGCAAATGGAGAACCAACTTAAGGAAATTTTCCAATGACTACGTGAAGCCGCTGATCATCAGAAGAGTTATGCTGACCTTAAAAGAACACCCCAAGAATTTGCTATTGGTGATAAGGTCTTCCTTAGAGTCAAGCCAACCAAAAGTTCCATAAAATCCACCAAATTGAGTCCTAGGTTTGTTGGTCCTTTTGACATTATTGCCAAAATCAATCTTGTTGCCTACAAGCTCGCATTGCCACCGAACCTGTCAAAAATCCATAGTGTTTTTCATGTATCCCTTCTTCGTAAATATATAGTTGACCCATCCCACATTTTGGATGTAACTCATTTGTAGATGTCGGACCCGCAGCTCATTGAGGTTCGACCAGTAAAAATTTTGGGCTATAGAACCAAACAACTAAGGAAAAGGACTATGGAGCAATGTAGGGTCCAGTGGGACCATTACTCTAAGAAAAATGCCACCTAGGAGGATGTTTCTACCATGAGAAACCAATTTCCATACTTGTTTGAAAATTGATGGTCAAAAGACAATTATTATATTTGTATAAGAGATGATATTTTGTTTGCATTTGGCATGAAAAGTTGCGATAATAGAATTTGATGTGCTAGAAATGAATATTATTTTGTTAAATATATTCATGTGTTTATGATCAGATGTTGTTATATGCTTATGTGTATATGACCAGATATTGTGAAAATCTGCATTCATATTTCTAGCTAACACAGGGACTGTGTTAATTCCTAGAGGGGAAGTATGTCACATCCCCGCCACTTGTGACTATTTTATTTAGAAGAAATATGATACTACGATGAGTTTTGTGGTGTAGGAGCAGGTTTGCATGCGAAATATGAAGAAAAAATGCCCACCCATGACAGAGGCAGAGATTGGAAAGCATCAGGTAAGGTGGGATATGATGTCCTGCCTCGTGCACCTTGGCCCGAGGGTACATGGAAGCCCTCCATAGGAGTTTGCACATAAAGATAATCCTATTTTCTATTGCATTGATTGCACTCATATAACTGCATATCGTGTGTGACTGCCAATGCATTACCTACATGATGCTTGTTATAACTTTAAGTGTTGTTGTTCAAAAAATAAATAAACCAAAATATAACAATACATAGGAATTTAAAAAAAAGAAAGAATGAATAATAATAAATATATATATATATATAAATAATAAAATAGTAACAATAATAATATAAAAATGGGATTAATAGCATAATGTATGTATATATTATATTTAGGTGATGCATACATATTCTTGTTCTCACATTAAAAAAATAATTCGAATTTAAAGTTATACAAGTGCATGCTCCATAAAATAAGCCTAAGCTGTTATACATAAAAGAATATAGTAAGCTATGATAGGAACGTACCAAATAACATTATTAAAGGTGGATGGAATGATAGAACCAAATCATAAAGGAATAAGATCATTTAATATTAAAATAAATAAAGAATAATTGGTTTGCTCTCCACACGGATGTTGGAAGTATTTTCCACATGGCGATGATTGGAAGGCAGTATCTGGCAAGAGAATTGAAATGTGTCACACTTTCCTCACAAGAATTCTTCTATAAAATATTGAAACGAGAAGAATAAGGATATGATATTTGGTTATGTGTAGTTGTTTTGTTTCTATTGCATGATTTTAGAATTTTTTGAGCTTCGAATTATCGCAATGTGAACGGGTCAGATTATTCATTTCTTTGTTGACAGTTTGTATGCTATAAAAATTCTGTCACAACATTATAATTTTGTATGCTATAAAATTTTTGTCACTGCGTTATAATGGGAAAGTTGAACATTAGAAAACAATTCCGTGTTTAAAATGAATTGCTATTTTTCCTTTGTAGTAGCTTCATGTTTAAAAAAAAAAATGTTTTGGCTGCACTCCTGCATAGTAGCATTAGATAGACATTGCTGTTTATCAAGTTTTGTTGGTGTGTGAGAATAATGGCATGCCATCTCTGCATGACTGCGTGTTAAGTGCATTTAGTTAAAGTAAAGGTCAAGTTAATTCCTTAAATTCACACACTTTCCAATCCTCTCTACTCTGTCTTTGGGTGGACGGGGACCAAGAAAAGAACGTTGTTGAGTGGTACTAGGAAATGGCTATGTTGCTGCCACAGTAGAACTCTCGACGGTGCTGAGGAGCTGCCCTGGAAATGACAAAGGTGTTTCATTTTCAAAAAAAAAAAAATTGGTGTTTTCTTTATGCACTAATCATAGACCCTTCAATGGTTGTGTATGCCAAAATATAAATATGTAGAGAAGAAAATATTTTTAAATTAAAAAAAAATTAACTAGAAGTTTATGTTGCTGGAACAATGTATAGTAGGTTGTGTTTTTATAGTCTCATGTGAAAACTAATATATACAAAGTATGAATTGAAATTCTGGCCTTGTTATATGCATATGTTAAAATAGAAACCTGGTCTTGTTAAACTAAATTGAGATTTAGATGAAATGGTAAATATCGCAGCATGAAACGAAAGCAAGCTCTAGAAGATAGTTTAGGTAATTCCTTGCCAACATCATCATGAAACGTAGATTTTGCTTAATGCATCAGGGTTAACATATGCTACCATGAATTGAGATGAGGTGAATGAAATAAGCTAAAAGAAAATAAAATTAGGGATCATACAATATTTTCAAGAACCCTAAAGGACGTTTACTGTTTTTCTTAACCGTAGGGAAAGGAAAATTCATTTTATTTTAAAATGCACATGATGCTATTTGGTGACTAAAAATAGATGTTCGAGTTCAAAATTTTTCCTTAATTCTCTAGAGAGATTTCGTATTAACAAAGTGGCTTTCTGCAACATATAATTTAAGGTTCAAAGAACTTAGCCTGAAATTAATACATGGTCACATTTTAATGTTAGCAAGGTATAAACTTAAATTTAATTTGGTTCTTTAGTAGGCTCAATATATTCGTAGATGGAATTATTTTTATATGGGAAGGTTTCTATTGCTATAAAAGATATTCTTTAATTATGTTTGTTTTTGTCATATATGATTCTAAAGTGAAACCTGAATTTTCAATGAGATTTTTATAAAAAAACATACAATACATTATACAACCATGAGCTCTAGAAATGCCATAATGATAAAGCTTTAATGTATAGATCTTCTTAATTAATATTTAGAAGCTTTATCATATGTAAATAAGGGTTCCTTTATATAGGTCAAAAGAAAGAGTTAATCATACTTTATACATATAAAACATGAAGAACTTTAAGACATATTACTTTAAAAGAAAGAGTTGAGGAATAACTTACATGATAGTATGCAATTACATGTTAGTATATAGTTGGTTAAAAGATAAATAACCTAGCGCTACTTTGAGATATTATTATAATTAATTTAGTTGTAAAGTAAATGGTTCTCTTACTTAGATGTTTATATTAGTATGGTTACTGAATGTCTTATTTTAAAATTTTGAGAACATATCTAGAAACTAGGTAGGGTACAAAATATATTATACACTCAGAGCTTCGAGACTTGTCGAGGAAGGAAAATACCCACCCAACCACATTAAGCCACAGGGGTGACTTAAGTATGACTATGCTATCCATATCTCCAGCTATTAAGGATAGTGGTCCAGGCTGTTGAGAGTAAAGAGTGGCGGTATGGGACGTCACTCCAGGAAGGTAGTAAGTTAGTAAGTGAGGGTGCTCATTAATCCACTCTAGTTGAGGAGTAGCCAATATGGGGCATGATTAGAGAGCTAATCATGCGGTTGGGTTGATCTAGTGGTAGATGGTATGGGCAAAATTATCGTCCATGGATCTTGATCACCTAGTCCAGGATCCATGCGATGGCGGACTCTAGTCAAACCTTAATAGAGGGTCAATGAATAGCATTGGCATAATAATGCTAGTTCTAAAGCAAAAGGGTTAGGGGGCAAACACAAATAAGTATTGTGAATCCTCGAGCTTTGGACAGGGGATTACATCATCCACCCTTTCAAGTGTTATGAGCCCTGAAAGGATAACCCCTCACCAAGATACGAAAAGACTCGAGAAAGAAGTTAAGATCCAAAAAAGTGAATTCGTGCAGGAAGTTGGCCAATACCAAGCACTTAAGACACCAGCTACAGTGGTAATTAGTCTTGAAGTGTGGAAAAATTATGCCTAAAATAACATTGAGTTGGGTTAAATGGTAAAATTGTGTAATGATATGAATGCTCAAAGCAAAAAATTTTAATGAGTGATTTTGGGTTTTGACATTTTTTGAATAAAGTACTATAAGACATATCTCATCCCCTATGCTTCTCAGGTGAAGCTGGAGGCTAATTGTTTTTCTCCCTTGAAAAATATTTCTCTCCATTGATCACCATTGAGTAGTCTTCTCTATATCATTACACTAGATAATATATATCCTTTATTATAAGTATTTATTCTAGGTTTATGTAGGTGTCTCATAGGAGTCATTAAAAGGTTATTAAGTAGATTCTTCATTATATTAGGCATACTATTTGTGTAATATATAGTAGGGGCTCTTATTCACCTATAGGGATACTTAGATGATCATTGGACCAATGACCAATATGAGAGAAAATTTACTTCAAGCTATATTTTCTATATTGGTTTTGGACTAGTTTTTTGGTGTTCCAAGAAGCAGGATACTATCACTTCACCTTCTACAAAAGTAGAGTATGATAATGGTAATCATGGTTGGAAGCATCTAGTGTGGATGAGGATGTTTCTTGACTAGTTATCCCTTCCTTCAAAGGGTCCCATCACTATTTTTTGTGATAACCATAGCTTATTCACTTTATTGTCAATCCTATGAAGCATTAATAAACCAAACACATTAAGCTTTGGATAAATAATATTATAGCACTTCACTCTTCAAGATTGACTATACATTTGTATATGATTTTTTCCTACCAAATTTCACACACACATACACACATATTCACAAATATTATGTTTGAGATTACCCTCAGTTGATCACACAAATGTATTGGCATGGAAGAACTTCCACCAAGGGAGGACAATTGATAGTGTCTTCTCTCCATAGCCTCTTAGTTTAGATTAAAGGAGGATGTTAAAAAGTGTAATCTTCCACTTATCAATATATATTTTTTCAATGGGTTATATAGGATTGAAATGTGTCACACATGTATTACATCATGATGACATAGTGGTATTACAATAGCTTGGAAATTGTCTCCTTAAAAATCAATGAATCTAACCAATTGAACTAATTCCCTTTGATACTCATTAAGCCATGGTTGAAATTGTATTGTATATTATATTATACAAGCCTATGGGATGTAAGGTGATACATGTGATATGGTATTAATAAATAAGATTCATATTTTAGACATTTATGAGGATATGTACCTTGTACTAAATGTGTATTTACACACCAACCCAACCATCCTTTCATATTTGTGGGAGTCAACTCTTTCATTCATTAGTGAAGATATTTGGTATCTAAGGTCACCTTCCCATATTTTGTGTCTATTGTTTACTTTTTATAATATATATAATATTTTGATTCTATTTATTCCTCTCTAAACATTGTGAATTTATTTTAAATCCACTATCATCAACATTGAAGGAGTTGTATTCTTGTTAAAAAATAAGGAAGTTTTATTTAATAAATAAAAAGAACCAATCATATTTGAAATAATATGGGATGCAATGCTAAACATTGATTGAATTGGTTAGGATATAAGGATGCCATAATATATAAGAAATAAATAAGACATTAAAGTACACACAATAATCCATTTAAGGAGGTGTAATGCTTGTTTGTGAGTCTCTGGGATACATCATGCATAAGGAATTTAATATTGATATTTTGGGATAATATGTATGTCATATCATTGAGAAAGATAAGACAATGTACGATTGCATTTGATTAAGGATTTATTATAATCTTCTATAAATATAGATCTTCGATGTAGCAAGAGAAGTATCATAGGATTTTTAACTAGGGTAATGAGGGAACAAAAATCCTAAGGTTCTCAAATGGATCACTTTAATACAAGAAACAAAAATAGGTATTCAAAAATATAAGGACACATTCAAAATATTTGGAAGATGGAATATTGTTTAGTAATTTATGTTATGGGAGGATCAAGAGTTATTGCAACAATATAATACAATTGTAAATAGGATGGAAAATTGATATAGGTAAGAAGTAATTGAGTTGCTATATTTTTTTGTAGAAGAGAGTAAAATATCATATTTGGAGTCATGAATGTATATGATCAAATTATAGTTACTCTTCATGATAGATGTTGGAAGGACCTAAGTTTACTTATGTAAAATTTAATGATAAACCACAATTATGATCTATGGGTTCTTGTGGGGGCCTCAACATAGTTACATATCCTTTAAAAAAGAAATCTAGCATTCCTATATGGTTTGAATCAATGGAGTATTTGCTTCCTTTGTCACTTTAAATTCCCTTTGGGATACTATTACTTTAAGATTTTAATATATAGGATAATAAACATGTTGAGTTAGAAATATTGGATAGGTTTGGTTATCTAATAAATGGTTGCAAAATAAAGCACAACATATCTTTAAATGTTGTACTGCAACTAGGAGTAGATTACAAACCCATTCTATTAAAATTTTAACTACCCACTAATGGTCATCTACATCTATTTTAATTTAATGCATGTGACTCTAAGACCTTGGTTTTTTCCAAATGGTTATGTTATGGTGGGGTGAAACCATGTTTTAAGGATTGTACATGTACATGCTTGTTCAAAATATGCAATACCTAAAGGGTCACACAAATATTTTAAATGTCAAATGTTTTGGTAACATATTTAAAATAAAGAAACAAATTAAATCCAAGCAAAATAATTTATTAAGAGATAGTAGTAACCAAAAAGATGGATCAAGATGATTATGTGCATGGAAAATAATTACTTTATAATTATCATAATGTATTACAAAAGTAAGAGTCATATTGGGCCCAAATATACGAGGATATGTAACTTAAGAAATTGGATAGAAATACCCATTTTTTGATGGAATTGCCAAAATAGATTTGTCTTTTTATTAAATAAAATATATTTCAACTATAAATGGAATAAGTTCTAAGGAGGAAGAAGACATTAGAAAGGAAACAATAATTAATTCAAAGATATTCTATTAGAAGTTGAGCAAGACAATAAATATTAAGGTAAATTATTATAAGATAGTCCATCAATTATACCATAAAGGCTAGTAAACACTTGATGAGGAAGATCTTTATGGAGAAGCTACCTTAATATCTCTATTGATAAGTATAGCTTTCAGAATTATGAGGGATCATGGTTGGGAGGAGACTGCTCAACCCTGTGCATCAGTCATAGAGGTTTCTCACACTAACCAAATCAAAAAATAAAAAATCTCTATTAATAATTGGGAAACCATATCTCAAAATACATTTTTCTCTTTCCATCCTAATAAGGCACTTGGATCCAATGAATTTTATATAATTTTCTTTCAAACATATTTGGATTCGTTGAAAAGGAAAATATTGGGTATGCTTGAAGAGACTAGAAAAATGTAGGCTATAACAATATAGATGAATACCACTTTTGTTGCATTGGTTATCCATAAAGTTGATACAAAATACATCATAGATTTAATCCAGTATGCATTTGCAATATGATTTATAAGATAATTTTATTTATATATTTACATAGTGGAATCAGTAGCCTCCACGATGATATGAGCACATTGTCCACTTTTATGGTTGCCACGGTATTCCATGCCGTCTGCCCTAAAAGCCACCACACAGTACTTCACACAGTCATCCCTTATAACCACCATGTCACATTCATTTTAAATATTTTACGCTATTAAAAGCACTAGGAAACAGACAAGCATTCAATCTGATGAGGCTCGAGATTTGAACCCTAGGTATCTATCCCCCTTATGGGGTTTCACCGCACCAATTGGTCTACACCTTGGACCTATTTATAATATAATTTTAAAAATTATGTTAAATAGATTGAAAAACATTATAGATGTTGTGTTATCTCATAGAAACAAGATGGTTTTGTTTGTGATAAACAAATTCTTGATGATATAACCATTATACAAGAGGCCATATATTATTTTCATTTAATGAAAAAATAAAGCATACTTGTAAAATTAGATATGATGAAAGCATATGATAAGGTTTATTAGAGTTTTCTACATGACATCCTTAGAAAATTTTGGTTTTAATAAAGGTTGGTATGAATGTACTAGATGTTGTTATAGCACTCCAAAATATTCTATCAAGGAAAAACTACAACTTATCCGCTCATGTAGAGGAGTTGGAGAGCAAGTGGGTAGTTAAAAATCTCTAGTTATGGAGAGGCCTAGGTTCAAATCTCTCCCCTCACATGTTGCGGATATGTTGTATATAACAGGTTCCTCATCAAAAAAAAATTGCAACTTATTGAAGATAAAATTCAACTAGGTCAATAGGACAATAATACTAGAATGGAAGAACGTTGCCTATTAGCAGAGTACCACAACATTTTGAGCAAAGAGAAAATTTATTGGAGATAGAAGTCAAGGGCCCTGTGGCTGAGAGAAGGTGATTCAAATGCAAGATTCTCTCATGCTTCCATGCTCAAAAATAAAAGCACCAATAATATTAGGGAGATTCAACTATCTGATGGGTCCCTATCCAAAGATATTGATCAAATAAGGGGAGAAGCTATATATTACTTTGAGTCCCTTATTGGAATCCCTTCTCCTGATAGTATTGAGGCCAAGAATATTCTTTCATCTAATATTCCTCAGTTAGTGTCTCTAGAGGCCAATTCTATGCTTATTAGCCTATTTTTTCAAGAGGATATCAAACAAGCACTTTTTTCAATGCAACCAGACAAAATCCCTAGTCCATATGGGTTTTCTCCTTATTTTTTTTAGGCCTTTTGGGATATTATTCATCCAGAGTTATGTTCTATTGTTAGAGATTTTCAGGAATACAAAAATATTCATCACAGTATTAACTCTACTTTCATAGCATTGATCCCTAAAAGCACTTCCAGTAAATCTATGGTTGATTTCTATCTAATAAGCCTATGCAATGTACTTTACAAGATACTTACTAAAGCTATGGATAACAGGCTAAGAGGAATTCTGCCTTCAATCATTGATTCTTTCCAGGGTAGCTCTGTCTAAGGAAGAAGTAGAACTGATATAATTATCACTATTCATGAGTCTCTTCATCCAGTTTATTTGGCCCAAAAACCCTCCCTTATTCTTAAGCTTGACATGAAAAGGGTCTTTGACAAGGTTAACAGTGATTTTCTGATTGATATCCTACACAAATTTGGTTTTCATCTAGATTGGGTCAACCTTGTTAAATGTTGTATTTCTTCCCCATGGTTTTCCATTATGGTTAATGGCTCCCTTGCTGGTTACTTTCCTACTACTACAGGTTTAATACAAGGGTACCCCTTATATCCCATTTTTTTTATCATTTTAGCTAAATATTTAGGTAGAATTATCAAAGAATCCAATAGAAATGGTTTTATTTTAGGGTTAATAGAAACCTCAAATTTAAATCCCATCACTCACCAAAAGTTTGTGGATGATACTATTTTGGCTACTCTTGCATTAGTGATTGAAGCCAGAATCATTAAAATTATCCTTAAACTTTATGAGGAAGCTATTGGCCAACAAGTAAAATTTTCTAAAAGCAAAGTTTATTTCCTTAACACTCCTATCTCTCGCCAAAGGAAAATTGCCAAAATTTTGGGATGTACCATTGCCTCCCTTCCTACTATGTATTTAGGTCTCCTTTTATTTTCTAGAAGCCCTATTATGCATATGTGGAACAATGTAGTTGAGAGAATTCAAAGAAAGCTTATGGCATGGAAGGGTCAAATCATGTCCCATGCTGCTAAGGCTATCCTCACTAAAGATTGTTTGCAAAGCATCCCAATCTAATTTTTATCTGTATTTAAGGCTCCAGCTACAGTCTATAAAAAAATTAAAAAAATTCAAAAGAATTTTCTTTGGACGAGAATTGAGAATAAAAGAAGGATTCATCTAGTATCTTGGGATTTAGTGTGTTGCAACAAAAATCAGGGAGGTATTGGTCTCAAAAGACTATCTAAACTAAACACTACTCTATTGGTCAAACATGCATGGAAAATCCTAACCGATTTCAAAATTGAATGGGTTGCAATAGTCAAAAGGAAATATCTCCATACATCTAATCTTTTTAGTGAAAATGTTCCACAATCTGGCTCAGATTTCTAGAAGGCAATTCTTAAAACTAAATAGTTAGTTCAAAAAAGGCTAATATGGATCATAGGTAATGGAAGGAGTGTGAATTTTTGGAATGACAGATGGTTGTTGGAGGAGCCTTTATTGAATATGGAGATTTGGTAAGACTTAAACCCTTTACTAACATAATTTATGGGTCCAAAGTCACCGATTTTATTTCTTGGTCAAATAGGGGTCCTTCTTGGAAGCATATTTTAGAAGATATACAACACTATCAATCGACAACCATGTCCTTAGATCTGAAGTCGTACACTCTTTCCCATCATGGAGAGGTTGATAAACCGATTTGGAGAGGCTCTGATGAAGGGAAATTTATAGTCAAATCAGCATATGATTTTCAATCTTAGGTTCAAGTTCCTAATTTTCCTGCTAATATTGTTTGGAGGAAAAATCTAATCCCCAAAATTGCTTTCTTGTCATGGATCATAATTCAAAAAAATATTCTTACTATAGAATACCTCAGCAAAAGAGGAATCATGATACCAAACAAATGTTATTTATGCAAATCCCAATGGGAGTCCACTAATCATATTTTTACTTAGTGCAATTTTTCCATTACTATATTGATCCAACCGAGCAATAGGTTCAAAATTCAATCGACCATTACTAATTCCATATTGGATATTTTCTTCTAATGGCATAACCCTTTTTGCAATCCCAAACTAAGAACATTATGGAACTTTATGTTGCACCATTTTTATGGTAGGTGTGGTTGGAATGCAATAACAGAGTCTTTACTGATAGCTCAAAGAAAGTTGGTTTGATGGTGGCCAAAATTATTGCCTTTGCTATTGATAATGTTCAATCCCTTAATTGGAGTGAGTCCCCTTTATCCAAAATAGAGTCTAGTATTTTGTCTTCTCTTAAAATTCCTGCCTAGGTTCCTAGCCAAAAAGCTCTTAATCCCAGGATGAGTATCATATGGCAATGCCCACAAATAAATTAGATCAAAATAAAATTATATGGGGCCTCTAAGGGTAATCCGGGTGAATCAAGAATTGGTGGAATTATAAGATATCACAATGGTAATATTATTATTGCTTATGCTGAATATATTGGCTTCTAGTCCAATCATGTTGCTGAGGAAAGAGCACTCTGGAGAGGTCTATAATTGATTCAAGAAGATCAAAGAACTTTGATCATAGAAGGGGACTCCCTCAATGTCATCAATTACATGAATAATAGTAAAAATCCATCATGGAGAGTCCATAATATAGTTAATGAGACCAAGAGGTTAATTCAGATGCATGGGGATACAATCATTCAACAAATATATAGGGAGGCAAATACCGTGGCTGATTTATTTGTAAATTTTGCTGTTACTACTAAAAGTTTCTCCAAAGGCGTTAATTGGATTCTTCAAGAAGCTTAGAATGTTATCCAAAGTGATAAATCACGTTGTGCAAAAATGAGCTCCTCATTCAGATGATTACTAAGTCTATGATTGCCACTATAAAAGTCATGGAGGAGATCATCGGGATGCTAAACAAATTGCAGTTAATGATAATAGGAAATTAAGCACGTTGGAAGAAGAAGAACAACATCTTCGGAGCTCTGATATGATCTGCATTTTTACAAGGTTCTGTTGCTTTCTTTTACTTTATCTTAGTCAGTTGTATTTACTTTAGTGGTTAGGGTTTATATGACATATATGCCTCTTTTTATCATTCTCAAGGATATTCTTGTTAGGCTCTCCTACTATGCCTTTTGACCTCTAGTATTTTTTGATGTATGTTTGGCACTGCTCGGGGACCCCTGTGTTAGTATTTCTCAGTTCTCTTTCTTAGTTGTTTTCTAGCAAGCTTTTAACTAGGAGGCCAGTATGTCAAATTTTCTTGTTATTTCCTTGGATAGGATTTACTCTATTGCTTATGTCCAAATTTGTTGTATACATAGTACTCCTTTGTTGGGTACCCTGGTCTAAGTTTTCGTTGCTATAACTACATGGTCTATATTGGAATATTATGTAATAAGATTTTGGGATCCTATTAAAATACCTTTTAAATATTAATCAACCTACCAAAAAAATAATATTCTATTTTGATCAATGGATCCCCACTTGATAATTTGAATTAACCCATGGACTCTATTGGGGTGACTCATTATCTCTTTATCTCTTCATTATTCTTGTTGATGAATTAGAAATTGCTTTCTCAAAGGTAAAATCAAAGGTATTTAATTTACCATGAATGGACCCTTCAAACCTCATCTCTACTTATTTGATGATACTTTTATTTTGGATCATCCCTCAGTTAGTGAGATAGTGATATTTAAATCAATACTATCATGCTATGGGAAGGTAATTGGATAGTTGGTTAATACAATAAAATATTTTTATGTAATTTTTTATTTATACAATTAATACTACACTTATACTCTCCCTTTATTAGCCAAGGCTAACATTGTATAATGTGATCATGGGTAAACCTATGAACAATTAATGAATAATATATTTAAAATTAATTATGTAAATAGCTAATGGGCCCATGGTTTAACATTGTCATGGTTAACCTTTACTAATATTTATACCTAATGTGATGTCGACATGGGTTAAGTAACTCTTTATTAATTATTGAGGATTTCATCTTTGCATCCCTTATACACCCCATTTACTATATCAATATGATCTTATCTTTATTATTTGTGTGGGTGAATAAGGGTATACTTCATCATGTTGGAATTTACACCTATTTCCAAAAACAAATAGAAGCAATACATCCACTAAAATCTTATGTAAAGAGCAGAAAAAGGGAAAAAAGAGATAAATATATAGTGGGCACCCATAGGCACTATAAATTAATCATTATATGTTAAGAATCACAAATAATCATTCATGTATTAATATTATTTATTTTCTCTTTATTTTTTGCTTTATGATTTGAGTTGATGTGATGTTTCTATTTGCTTTGACAATGTATTATGAAATACAACATGGTATCGAAGGGGGTATTTATCACCATATTTATTGTGTAAATAATCCTCTCGAAGACTCCCTTACTTCTTCTAGTCATAACTGCGAATTACTTTTTTAATATTTCATAAGAGGCATAAGAGTTAGGAGAAGAAAATATTACTTCCATGGGTATTATTCCTCACGGTTAAGGTTAGTGGGGTAATTTTAAATTCCTTTATCTCCATTTGTTAAATATGGGTTACCTACCTTTTTGTGTAATTCTTATAAAAATAATTAAGTGAAAGGCAAGGACTTTATATTTAGCTAGAGTGAAGCCATCCATCACTTATCTATGTGGTATATTAGCAACAATGCTTGGTAAAAATCTCCTCTATCATTCAAGGTATGGTTTTGATCACATCATTTTTGTAGGAAGAGTTTATTGGACCACATGGGGGAATGGGGATGGATAAGAATATTCAAGGTGCACTTATTACTCTCTTCTCACCTCTTGATGGTGGCATCTTAGTTGGCAATGCTCTTCTAGGTCTTCTCAATGCTTGATGTTGCTAACTCATGTCCTTAAGATATTTTTTGCATGGGGTCTTCACTATTTTGGATTCCATATAATGCATGATTGTTTCTTTATCTTCAAGAATTTGGGGAACTTGAGGGTTAATAGGTAAATATTTCAATTTGGCTAGTGGACAATGATGTCAAGACAATGTGATAGGTATCATGAGTAGGAAATATATCACCAAAAGTTTCTTCTTCAAGCATACTTTAGTAATCTAGTGGTGGCTTGTGTCTTCTCAATAAAAGAATGTTCATTTAGATTCCACAATCATATATGGCATATTATTCAATGGAAAATTAGTTAAGGATTGGGGAGAGAAGATCCTAGATTTGATATTTGGTCCCCTCCCTTTTGCACTCAACATGTTTTCAATGTAAGACAATCCAAAATTAATCAAGTGGGGGTGCCATTGTTGTCTTAATGTAATGGCATAGGACCTTGGATAGCCTTAGTGCTTATTTTTTGAGAGGCATATGTTTGATTTCATTTCCTACCCACATAATTGGAGTTGGTCAATAATTTGTATGATGATGTGGCATTGGAATGTCACACCCCAAAATTTATTAGAATTATAGAATTACTATTTTAAATAAATTTATGATATGACATATTATTAATTTATTTTAATTAGTATTTTATTACAAATGTGGATTTTAATTATTATTTGATCTTTGGAGGATTAGGCTTTAGATGCCTAAAATTATTGAATGAGGCCTTAATTGGTAAGATGGGATGGAAGTTGATTAATAATGATCAGTTGGGCTGGGTAAAATTTTTAAAGGTAAAATACTTGAAAATAATAAATATTTCCTATGTTCAGAAAATATGCCCAAGGGGTTTGCATTTTGGAATAATCTAATGCATAGCAAAGACATTTTGAAGAAAGGCTCAAGGTGGAGGATTGGAAATGGGGAGAAAGTGGATTTTTTTAAGGATTGTTGGTTGACTAACCAACTTTTGGAGTTTGACACCGAGTTACAACCCATCAAATAATTTTTGTCAGAAAGATTGGGTGAAAAGGTGAAGGATTTTCTTGTTTTGAATTCTGATAGAACTAGGTGGAAAGATTTTAGGTTGGAAGGGTTGAATGAATAATAGAAGAAAGTAGCTTACAATATCTTTAACCTTATCAAGGTTTTTCTCTGAAGCCTAAGGGTAGTAATGACTCTTTGTTTTGGAGTAAAGAAAGTAAAGGGGACTATTCTATTAAATTAGGCTATTATCTATTGGATAAGGAGGGAGTTGGTTGGCTCCCAGTTAAGAAGATTTGGATTAAAAATTTAATTCCCAAGATTAACTTTTTATTTTGGTTGGCTATTCAGAATATGATTTCTACCATTGATAATCTCTGTAAAAGGGGCTTCCATTTTATAAACATGTATGCGCTATGTGAAAATGCTTTGGAATTAGTCTAGCATCTCTTTTTGGATAGTGTATTTTCCTCTAAAGTCTTTAATTCTTTACTCCAAAAGTTTTCAGTCTCTTGGGTGAAGCTTAACAATATAGTGGATCTTTGCTTACAATGGAAATCACCCTTTAATAGCAAGAGCTTGAGTGTTTTATGGCACTTTTGTCTTCCTCATTTTTTATGGGGGATATGGAGAGAGTATAATAATCGCATTTTCAAGGGCAAAAAGAGAGATGTTTCTTCTATCAGTTTAAGGGTTGGGAGTGCCTTAGAGGAGAAATTTAAAGCTTATTTTCCAAAAGAAAACCTCAATATAGAATTCCTTTTTCTTCTAGATTGGCAAATTTCCAAATTTTTTCGTTCTTTGTTGAAGCCTTCTTGAGCTAATGTGATTTGGAAAATACCTCCAAAAGACTGGGTTAAGCTTAATTTTTATGGAGCTTCAAAAGGGAATCCGGGTGCTGCTAGAGTAGGTGAGGTAATAAGATATGAGACGTGATTTTTTATTAGCATATGTTGAACCTCTTGGTAGTCAAACTAATCATTTTGTAGAAGCTAGAGCTCTCTTATTGGGTACTCATTTTTACTACAAATGAAGGCAAGGGATGTCATAATTGAAGGGGATTCTTTAAATATAGTGAAATCTATCAAAGAAGAACAAGAAGTGAGATATACAATAGCAAATATTATTGATGAATGTAGAGTGAATTTATCACAGCTGAATTCTATCAGAATTCAACATATTTATCGAGAAGGGAATGGAGCTACAAATATTATGGCCAACATTGGAGTTTCATTGGAAGAGAGTAAGTCTTGGACATATAATTTTCTCCAATCATTACAAGAGATAGAGGTAAAGGAGAAAATAAGGAATGTACCTTTGGAGGAGCAGTAAGGAATGAACAGATTGGATAATGTTCATATATGATGGGAATTAACTAGATTGAGGCAAGTTGTTGCGGTATGGTCTTAACTGTTTCTTATGGAGATTATTGTTTAAGTTGTACTTGGTTGTGTTTTACTCAAATTTTAGTTCAGTTCATTGCCAGTTTCTGTTTGTATAGGATATTTGTGTATTGATCAACAAGTTATGCAGCTGACAAGTAGTTCTTTGTCAGTTTTTTTATGCTAAGCTGTATATTTTTCTGGATTTTGTAAGGGTTTGGAGACCCTAAAACCCCTTATTACCGTAATAATAAAAAAAATATTTGATCTTGAAAATGTGAGTAGACTAACTTGCAATTTTTCTACTATAATTATTGGTAGGTCACCCTCTAGAGAACAAAAGAGGTAAGGTATCATCTAGAAGAGGGTATTAAATCTATAGGTAGAAATAAATTTAGAAAGACAACCTACACACACAAAACATTAAACAAAATGAAATTTCATTTTAGAATGCATAATCATTTATATAGTGTTAATTTTAAATTCTTGCTGGACCTTTTTATGATATGGTATGTAGACTGATTGCAAAGTTGAATGTTGAATAAATCAACGAGTTTATATACGTATACATGCATTAAATTGAATCATTTGAGTAATCAATGATTGAGTTGTTTGGTGGATAAAAAGTTGAACAATCCTTTGTTTCATTCCCTAGGTTCAAAAGTTATGATAAAAGTTTTACCCTTTTAAAAATGGTTTTAGGAGGTTAGAGGGAGTATATTATTTTAGAAACCTTAAACTAATAAGGATGTTGGAAAATATTACATTATTTGGTACATCTAAATGTATCCCCATGGTACCTTTATGGTACAAATGTAAATATGTAATAGATTAGGGTTTGAGTCTATAGTTTAGGTGACTAACTTATATTTCCTCTTTATGTAAGTGTCTATGTGCAAGATATGCACGAGTGTCATTCAAGTAAGAGTGCAAGTGTGTTGAGAGAATGTGCACAAGTGTTATGTATGTGCAAATGTGTAATGTAATGTATGCGCAAATGT
Organism: Wollemia nobilis; assembly: GCA_028583015.1. Lineage (NCBI taxonomy): Eukaryota > Viridiplantae > Streptophyta > Pinopsida > Araucariales > Araucariaceae > Wollemia > Wollemia nobilis. Next base: position 2,226,737 of record JAQPPZ010002336.1, on the reverse strand, counting down.
GTAATGTAATGTATGTGCAAATGTGTAATGTAAGGATGTATGTGTCTAGGAGAGTAACAATCATGTAGAAGTGTACACGTTTCATAGAGTCAAGTGTGCATGTAAGAGGAGAGTGTCGAGTCTAGTATACAAGTGGCAAGATGAGAAGCCAAAGGACAAGAATAGGAAATGTTACAAATCTTGGATATGTGAGGAGTGCAATAGTCAAGTATTGAAGAGTCACATTTCTATATCTATATTATGGAGAAAAAGCTCCATACAATGTAAGTGGAAAAATGATATGTAATGATCACCATAACACGAACTGATAATAAAGCTTATATACAAATTTTGAGCAATTTTATTGTAAGTATATTTCATTCTTGTACATGAATGATTTTATCCATTTATATTTATATTTGATATTATAGTGAATGTTATTAAATTTATATTGATTTGGATATATATATTTTATTACTCATATATTTAATTCTATTCTTGATTATTGACATTGATACATAAGATATTATGGCTTAATTATATTGCAACCTGAGATAGTTTGGATTAAAAGCCAATAATGGTATCAAAGCTACTGCTTAAATCTATTCATGTTTGATAGAGTTATATTTTAGAGCCACCATAATTTTGGAGCTCGTCCACTTTAAAATTAGTGAAGACTTGGACTCTATTTTAATGGTCTGGTAGAGTAGATATTGTGGGGATAGATAAAAGTTACCCTGATATGGATGCTAGGGTCTATTCATTTGGTTCAAGGAAAACTGATGAAGACAAGGACTCAACTAGAATAGATTGAGGGCTAACTTGGAAGAAAGTTGGACATGAGGGCAAATTCAAAGTCACCCCTAATAATAGTTGGATTCTCTAGAAAAAAGGAGAATCATATTGTTCTTAGGTTCAACCTAAGACACCGGACAAGAGAAGCATCCAATATTCTAGAGGATAGAGAAAATAAATAGAAGATACCTAAGAATAGAAGAATAATAGAGAAGAAATATAAGCTTTCTTAAAATAGAAGAAGAGTAGAGAAGCAATAAAAATCTTCCAAAAGATTCGAAGAATTTTAGAAAGAAAGTATAAAAGGATAAAAAAAACTCAGATAAAATCCAAAATATAGTAGAAAGGAAAAGAAGCATTCTACATGATATATTGAATGGTTATTTATTATTAAGCAATAATTTAAACTAACATTCAAAGTGAACATATTTAAGGAAAAACCAAAATCCAAACTACATAGCCAGAGAAGAGTGCTAACATAGAGGAAATAGAAGCACACATTTTGTGAGAATGTGAGAGCTGCATAAAAGAATACATTTTGTGAGAACATGAATATTACCTTGAGAATGTGATGGTAAGAGCGTGAAGCCATTAAAAAGAGAAGAAGGCAAGTGTGGAAGAGTCCATGAGAGGACATTGACCACGTAGAGAACAATAAGTATAAGGGGAATAATATCTATTTGAAGGCATCTATATGACAACTAAATAGGGTGCTAGCATCTATGCAACAATTGACAAAAAAGGAGATATTTCCTATACTATGTCTAATAAAAAGAGGTAGTACCTATACAGAGGCTCAATCAAGATATAGAGCTTACAAAAAGGGACAATGCCTATATAGAGGCTTAGTTGAGAGCTAAAGATTTCAAAAAGGAGATAGTGTCTATACAACAAATCATGAGAGAATTTTTTTATAATGGTTAACCAAGAGTCTGTATTTAATCAAATCCAATAGAAAGCATAGGTAGTATACAACAACATCTATAGAGTAGAGATACAACATATAGTGGGATCCAATGTAGCTAACCACACTAGAAGGAACCTAAGCAGACAACCAGTGCTAACATAAACTAGCATTGATAGCCACACCAGAAGGAACCTGAGAAAACAACCAACGCTAACATGAGCTAGTTAAACCAAGAGGAATCTAAAGAGATGCCACAAACAATAGGGAGCTACTGAATCCAAGAGAACCAAAATACAAACGGATTACTAGTGAGCCTTATGAAGTGAATGATTTTTTGAATAATCTTGAGAGGTAGAGTCATTTCTTCCATTGGAGTAATGTCCTTGGAACATTAGGCTGCAACCATACCACATTTGTTAGAAGCATTCATCATTCTTCCAAAGGATTATTCATGCACTTGATTATTCTACCAGTTGGAGGTAAGCAACATTACTTTATTAAGTCCTAAGTGAAAATGTTTATTTAAAAGTTTTTTTTTTTTAAATCTTAGGAACTTTAATAAGCAAGAGATAAAAGGAATACAACATTTTTAGAAGAAAATATTTAAGTGGGAGTTATAAGGACTTCTACAATATATTGAAATTTAATATTTCAATTTTTAAAGTTTTTTAATATTTATTAAGTTTTGAAGTGATAAGGTTTTCTACTTCAAATAGGATTTAAGTTTTATAATTTGAAATTTATTTTTTAGATTTGGTTTTTAGAAGTTGAAGAGTTAGAAGGTTAGAATTATAAGGTTTGAGTTTTTAGAATTTTTGAAAATTTAGAATTTTGAAAATTTGAAATTTGAAGTTTTTTGAAATTTTGCAAATTTAATAAAGTAGGGAGATAAAAGGTTTGCTACCTCAAAAAGATTTTGGAAAATTTAAAATTTGCAAATTTATTATTTGAGTGGATATTTGAAGTTTTTGAAATTACAAGTTATTTTTAATTTTGGAATAATAAGGATTTCAAATTCAAAGGAATTGAATTGCAAACTTTGATTATTATGGAATAAATTATTAAAAATACATTCCATGACGATAGTGAATAAATGATGAGCAAGTTAAAGTTTTATTCCAAAAATTTGATTAATTTTTTTAACAAAAAGAAGGAAATGCAAAAATGGTTTAGAAATACACTTGAGGACTCAAACCTAGAGCAAATGCCAGATATTTCTATTATGAGACCACAAACTCATAACTTAACAAGAATAAATAGGGTATTAATAAGTTCTATAATAGAACCTACAACTACTCAATTTTTTTTAAGACATCCAGAATGGAAGATAGCCATGGATTCAAAATATGCAATATTAATGAAAATAAAACATGAAATCTAGGAAAGAAAGGATATTGTAATTAGTTGAAGTGTAATTATTGCAATAGAATTGGGCATGAAGAAGCTAATTGCTAGAATATTTATCCATGTAAATTTTGTGGAAGAAATACTCATTCTCCAACATTTTGTTGGTACAAAAGAAAATATTATGAGAAATTTGAAAAAATGCTATTATTTAGATTAGACAATTTTCTTCAAAAACTTATTTTTGAAGCAACTCCTAATATCATGAAAAATAGAGCAAAATGTTCTATTTTAGAGATACAGGACAAAACAAATCAAGAAAAAAATATTTGAACTTATTTCATCTAAAAACCAGATTAATGGTGGTGTTTGATTTTTCACAAAAATAAGAAATACGAAAATGGATTAGGTATGACCCAAATTTATCTTATAGAGAAAATAGAAAAATGTTACAGGACAATATCAAGATTGCAGGAAAGTAGAAATAAAAGAAGCACATAAACCAAATATCAAAGACAAAGAAGAAGCTCAAGTAGTTGATGAACAAGATAATGAAGAAACAAAAGTTGAAGGACCAGGGAATGAAGATGAAGAAGAATTCAGAGAAAAATTCAAGAAAGAACCTAATGGATCTCCAGAAAAAGATCATGCACAATGTAAAGTTACCTGATCAAAGATTGAAGATGAATATGAAAATTGAAGACTAAATCTTCAATAACCAAATAATGTAATAAGGGAGGTATTGAAAATTATTACATTATTTGGTACATGCGAATGTACCCCCATGGTACCTTTATGGTGTAAATATGTAATAGATTAGGGTTTGAGTCTACAATTTAGGTGAGTGATTTATATTTCCTCTTTATATAAGTGTCTATGTGCAAGATATGCACAAATATCATGTAAGTAAGAGTGCAAATGTGTAATGAGAGAATGTGCAAAAGTGTCATGTATGTAAGTGTACAAATATATGAGGATGTGCACAAGTGTCTTATAATAGGAGTACATGTAGGAGAATAAGAGTCATGTAGAAGTGTGCAAGTGTCATAGAGTCAGGTGTGCATGTAAGAAGAGAGTGAAGAGTCTAGTATACAAGTGGCAAGATGAGAAGCCAAAGGACAAGAATAGGAAAGGTTGCAACTCTCGGATATATGAGGAGTGCAATAATCAAGTATGAAGAGTCAAATTTCTATGTATATATTATGGAGATAAAACTCCATACAATGTAAGTGGGAAAATGATCTGTAACAATCACTATAACAAGCGATAAAAAAGTTTGTATACAAATTTTGAGCAATTTTATTTTAAGTATATTTCATTCTTGTACACGAATGATTTTGGATATTTACATTCATATTTGATATTATAGTGAATGTTATTATATTTATATTGGTCTGGATATAAATATTTGTTAGTCAGATTTAATTATACTCTTGATTATTAATATTGAGACCTAAGATATTGTGGCTTAATTATAGTGGGACCTGATATAGTTTGAGATATTGCCATTCTCCCTACCAATGGAGGAGTTAACCAAAATGTTCACCCAGAGTTGTCTAAAACCTATCTCTTGGTTACTCCAATTACAACAATACAGGACTTTTGAAGAGGCTTTGGCCCAAGCAAGTATCATAGAAGACATTAAAGTCCAAGAGGGTGTTTTAAAACCCCGTAGAAAAGAATGGCAACAAAAGGGCCAACAACAAAATAATAATTATGGCCAAAACAAACAAGCACAGGCTAGTATAGCCTCAAATGTTAACCAAGTTAATCAAGTGGTGGCAAGTCAGCCCGTAATGGCTCAAAAACAACAAGTAATGCAAAGTCAACCGCAACCAATTGCTTATCATGCGGTACCCGCCCCTACTCAACCAGATTCCCAATCATTGGGCCAACCATGGAAACTCGACCTTGGAAAAATAATCGTCCCAAGCGACAATTCACACCTTTAGATGAACCATATGCGATCATATTCAATAAGTTATATAGCACAAATCAGTTAACTTTACCTGAGTTCAAACCTTTAGAACCATCTAGAAGGGGACAATATTACAAGGAGTACCTATTTTGTCCTTATCATAGGCAAAATGGACACGATATCAATAATTGTACAGCTTTCAAACATGTGATCCAAGATCTTATTGAGATTGGAGCCATTAAATTGGATAGCCCCTTAGCCCAACAAAATCAAAATCTTGGTGTATTTCAAACACCCCTTCCATATCGGGAGGAAGCTCCAACAACTTCAGGGGGAGTAACTCAGGTAACTCCTAATCAAGTCAACCATGTACAACAATACCAAGGTTTTGTGGGTACTATTAACGTAGTAACCCGGGGTCAAAGGGCGAACCAACCAAATCAGGCTGAACCACGACCACCTGTACAAACCCCCAGTCCACCTCAGGTAACAGTGACCCAACGACGTGCTAGTACTTCTCAACAACCGCTAAATCATTCTACTCAATGCCAACGACCCATCATGTCATTGAGTAGTTGATTAACTACCGGTTTAAAAATGGCTTCCGCCAAGTTATCGATCTATGACCTCATTCAACAATCTCCCCGCATAGAGAGGCATTAATGGAAATATTAAAGTCAATCGAGCTTCAAACTCAAGATACTAATGCCTTCAACAACTTTGTGGGGAGTATTCAAACATGCATGGAGCCCTCCATCACTTTCTATGATTTTGAAATCAAACCTATGTCAACGAAAGTATAGATCCTCCACTGCATATCATGGCCAAGATCGATCACAAGCCATTCAAGAGAGTCTTAATTGACACCGGTTCCTCAATCAATATCATTACAACATCGACGTTGAGTCATCTAAAGCTATCACCATCCCTTATCACAAAGTCAACTTTTACTCTTAAAGCATTCAATGATGCTTTATCTTCCACGGTTGGCACGGTTATCTTGCCCATTGAGGTAGGGGCCCGAACTTTGCATACCTTGTTTCACATCTTGGAAGGGACCATGGCATACAATGTATTGCTTGGACGGCCTTGGCTTAGGGATATGAGATGTGTCCCTTCTATCTTGCATCAATGTCTGAAGTATGTATATGAGGGACAGGTTCATTGTGTACTTGCTGACATTGAACCCTTCAAACATTGCAACTATGTCTCAAATCCTTATGAGATTGTGTTGCCATCCACTCATCTTTTCTTCACCCCATCTACTTCTTCTATACCATCTTCTTCTAAAACTCCCATTCCTGAGGAGCTACCCATCATATCGCAACCATATTCCTCTTTCGCTATTCCATCTCATTCACCACTTTCTTCATCAACTAATCTTCCTTCTTCTTCATCAGTGACCACATGCACATGTGGCCATGACCAATCATCTCTTTCCACATCATTACCCCATTCTTCTACACCTTCTTCAACATCACCTATTATTCCTCCATCTTCCCAACCATCACCAGCTGATGTTTCACAAGTTAGTGAAGCATCAACCCAACCAAATCCTTCCAATTCTTCTATCCCACATTCTTCTATTCCATCATCTAGTCCATCTCCCTCCCAAGTCAAGGTCCATCTCACTGATGCAGGTATTGGTGAGTATGCCATTCAAGATGTCCACATCACACCGTTCAATGTGCAAATAGTTAAAGATTTTGGTCGTCCACATGACCAACATTTATCCATTGGATCGGTTTATAACATGGGTTCTATGCCAAATTCCATTAATTTTGTATATGGGGGAATAGAGTCATCTTCTAGTCCTACCACCATACTAGAACCTAAGCATCCAGTCCCTACCAATATCGAAAGGATGGAGGGTTTTCCCTCTCGCTATTTCCACAGACATAATTGGCAGCAATTTGGCCTAGGTTGATACGAGCAAGGGGTAACTGAATGCATCGATATGCCATATCAGAGACCCACTGAGCATTTTGGTCTGGGCTACCAACCACTTCCATCCCTTTCTTCTTTTGAACAAGCTTTTCAAAGCATTAATCTTAATTCAGAAGAAGAAATCCTCCACCCCGACGAATCCGAAGATGAAGCCTATGAAGAATTTGACGTCATGTCAAATGGTGATGAATCTGAAGAAGAGTCGGCGCCAATTGTTACCCTCATTGAACAAGACGAGTTTTATCTCCAATTTTTCCCTCTCCAAGAAGCCATATTTCGCTTGTTTCTTCCACAAGAACGAGGTGAACCACCCCCTCCGCCACATCCATAAGCCATAATCCAAACCTATATTATATGTATATACTAAAATAGTGGTTTTCACCACTACAAAAAAAAAAAAAAAAAAAAAAAATTGAAAAACTATGTTGTTTTGCATCTCGAGTCTTCCGAGGTCTTCACCGGTTTTCCCTTCCATTCCGCCCATCCTTTCTTCCATAAGTCGACAATGAATTTCGAAGACTTATTCACCCCGCTCCATAATCCATATGATCCGGATAAGCCTAAGAAATGTGTCTTTGGTGTTACCTCAGGCAAACTCCTAGGTTTTATTATCTCTAAACGAGGTATTGAGGTGGATCCAAACAAGGTCAAAGCCATTATGGAAATGTGTCCCCCAACTAATTTGAAGGAGTTGCGTAGTTTACAAGGAAAGATTAATTCAATCCATCGCTTTATTGCACAACTTTTTGATAAATGTAGGCCATTTTGCCACCTACTACAAAAGGGGGTACAATTTTCATGGATAGATGAGTGTCAGAAAGCCTTTGATGACATCAAGTAGTACTTAGCGTCTTCACCAGTCTTAGCTCCGCCTCGTCGAGATCCCTTCCTTGCGAATTTCTTTGCAGGAATTTATTGATGATGATACTGCTAGACAAGCACGTCTTGATCAACTCACACTCATATATGAAAAACGAATCAATGCTTTAGAGCATTTGCGAGTTTATCAAGACCGATTGAAACGTGCTTACAATGCCAAAGTTCATCTAAGAGAATTTCAAGTAGGATATCTTGTCCTTAAAGAGAATCAACAAAACACCAATGCATTGCCGCATCTTCGAGATAAATTCACGGCTAATTGGTTAGGTCCATATATGGTCACTGAAAGAGTGGGTAATGGAACTTATAGACTTGCCAGTTTAGAGGGAGAGGAAGAACCCGAACCACTTAATGTTATACACTTGAGGGCATTCTACGCATAGTTTGAATTTTATATGTACATATATACATGGCTTGTACAACAAAAAAAAAAAAAAAAAAAAAAAAAAAAAAAACAAATAAAATAAAAAGAATTTGCATTTCATTGTTAGTTGCATACATCTCATTCAAAAACATTGCATTTCATGTGCATACATCTCATTGAAAACCATAACATTTCATTTTCAGCCATAGTTGCATATCATGTTAGAGACCATTCTATCTTTTGGATATAAAATTTGGTCAAGCAAAAGTCATGTTGCCTTAATCGGGGGCACCTTCATAAAATCCATCAAACCGAATTGTCATTCGTACACCCATTTTCCATTTGCACATATTTACATTGCCAAAATGTTTTCGAGTCACTCAACCATTCCTAGTGTTTTAAGCAAACTTCGAAATGCATGTCAAAGTTCTCTAGGGCCATATCACAAATTACACTAAATAAAATCTTGAGTATTGGGAAATGATTTCAAAAGCGGTCTTGAACCTATCACATTTTCACATCTTAAAAACATCTTGTGTCAAAGAGAGATAACACCATCCTTGGGTTGTGCCTCGAAGTGAAAAGGGTAATCCTCGTTTGTTCTATCATGCAAACATAGTCCATAAAACAGTGGTTCTTACCACTATCACAAGCAATCACAAAATATAAATATAAACAGAGTAGTAAGGATAGGGTAAAATTCTCATCATACTTCGGTTGAGAATCCGATTCCCCAAAGCTCTAAGGAAATGAACATTTTTCACACACCACTGATCCCAAATAAGTTGTAAGGATCGTACTACTTGTCCAGTCAGACGGATAGGTAGTCATCCCAAAGGCTTACAAAGGTCTAAAACAACATGGACTATGGAGTTAACCTTCACCGGGGCTATAGACGCTTGATTGGTAGTGGAGTATACTCATTGCGTGGCGACATGTCTCTCCTCAAAAAGAGACCTCTGAATGCTCATACGGACAAACTAGCTTCGGGGTCTTCTCCATAATAGGGTTACCTAATTTATGCAAGATGAGGTTAATGAACACACTTGCACACACAAGTTTTTGATTGCCTAGAGTCACTACCATGCTTCTGATTTGGTTAATGAACTCGCATGCACACACATTTGGTCCTAGTTGAATTAGGCGAGTGTTAGTAAGTTTGTTTGATACCACTAGCATGTTTGAGTCTTTGTAAAACAGTCTTCCACATATCAACCTCCATATCACCCTCCATATCTTCTTCCATATTCATGTCATTCCATACGTCATCCATTCACAAGCCACCAAGTTTGGTGCCCTTGATTAAACAATTATGATAACAGTTCGCTAAATCTAACTATCTAAAAGTATGAGTTCTTCTTAGTGCATATTTCATTTACTTAGTCTCGCATTAATCATCTATAAGTTTGCATTCCATTCCATCACATATGCATCAAAAACATTAAAACATATAAAAACATGCATCACAAAAACATAGGCATTCACACAAAAGAGAGTAAAACACCAAATAAATAAAAGCCATGTATATATATATATGTATAAAGGTCAAAAATGTACAGTGAATGCCAAAAGGCTACAATATACAATAGAGCACCAAGGCTCATAAAGAGTGCATCTAAGCACTAAGCTAACCATCAAAACAGGACCCCCGAGACCTAGTAGGAGCCCTAGACCTAGTGGTGTGCCTAGACTCACTACGCCTAGAGAGAGAGGAGGATGGAGGATCAGGCAACACAATGTGATGCCTAAACAATGTGTCCTCCAGAGCCTCAATGTAACGAGTCCTAGACCTAGGCCTAGCTATGTCTATCTCGTGCCGTCGCTCTCGCTCCGCTAGCTCTGCCTGGAGTCTCGTCACCCTGTCATCCTGGGGCACCCTGGTCGCTCCATCCAAGTCCACCTGTAGCTGGGCCATCCTCTCCTCCTAAGCAACTAATAGGGCATCTCGCTCTACCACCTGCTGCTCTAGCCGAGCTATCCTCTCGTCCCGGGCAGCTAGCATAGCATCACGCTCTGCTATCTGCTGCTGCAGCTGCGCCAGCTCGTTTTTGTGCCCGTTAGGGGGTACCTCCCTAGCCTCTCCTAAGGCCTCTCCTATGCCCTCTCTGCCATCCTCCCAATCATCTCCACTCCTCGAAGCCTGGAAGTGCTCCCAGCCCTAGCACTGGAGCACCACACTGCAACCCAGGCCCTTTCGACCTCGTCTCCGAACCTCATACAACTCCTGGTACACCTGCACCAATAAAGTGGGCACCCAGGCATACACTACCCTATTAGTGACCATCTCACTCACTACACCCATCAGGTTCCATGGGAACCTACACCCGGTGCTGTTCGGGGCCATAATTTTGGCCAACACGAACATCGTCAGAGCCTCCACTGCTCCTAACTCCTTGGCCGTATACATGGCCAAGTATGGGATCCCCTCGCTCTCCATCTGGATCTCCCTCCAGTCATCCCCAAACACCTTGGCCATCTTTGCGGCCCTATCTTGTCCAACCTCCACCCACGCCCCCTCCACGGGCACCTTGAGGATGTGGTATACATCCTCAAGCGTCACCGTCATCTCTCTAGTCGGGAGCTGGAACGTCCCCCGATTTGGATCCCACCTCTCGGCCAAAGCCGAGAGGTACCCCTCATCCGCTCGAACTACCTCCAACCGGGCTGCCTTCGCTAGCCCCACTGCATCCAATATCTCCCAGTCTACCTGGGACAACGACCTCCTCATCCCCGGAATGATAGGGGAGAATCGGTGTCGTGCCTCTAACACCCTAAGCTGCAAAACAACAAAACAAAAATTTGTTACAAATTTTTTCTTTTTTTTCCGAAAAAAAAAAAAAAAAACACATAATAAGTACTTGCTTAAATGAAAAAATACCTCAGCTAGCTGCACTGGCGTGTCCACTCCCATCTTCGCCATAGCTCCCGCGTGCTTCACTCTCCCACACAACCTTTCACTCCACTTCACTCCACTCCCTCAGACGCACTTCTCTCAAGCTCGAATGCACAAATGAGCGAAATTCTCACTAAAACTGTTTAAATAGCTGATTTTGGTGCCCTAAAATGCAGTTGGGTGTTTCATGGTGGATTCAGACGTAGTCCTGCGTCTGCAGAGCGCCTAAACACCGACGGGCGTCTCTGCCAACCACAAACGCAGACCGGCGTTTGGTGTCAGTATTGAATAAAGGAACAAAACTTACAAAATTGAAGCTTACCTCCTCCAAATTTCATCAAATTGCATTCATCCATTCTTCTTATCATAATAAAACATTTTGTGAAGGTTACAACAGTTTTGGACACAAATTTTGTCATTTCACTCAAAAAGTGCATCATTCATCATTGTTTTACAAATTGGGTTAAAAATATTCAAAACCTTCACAAAATTAACCACATTCATCAATTATTCTGATCTATCGTCAATTTCATTCATTCTTCTTTCATCATGCATATTTTTGCCAAATCAAATTAAAGTAAACCTCGTATCTAGTGGTATATTCTATCACCTTGGCGATTGCAGCGATTTGAATCCATGCAATTCGATAAGAGGATTAAACCACCATAAGGACACCTACCATTTATCATAATCAACTATTTCACTCTTTGAAAATTGGAAATCAATTTTGGATATTCTACTTTTCAAGTGACCTCATACCAAGATTAATTTGCTCAATAGTTGTCATTGATGGCCTAGTTCATGGGGCCTTAAACATGGACAATCTTTAATATCATCATTATTTTGAGTCTTGCTAGAGATTGAGGCTACCTAGGTTGATTGGTTTCGACCCGAGGAATTATCCATACAGTCACTAGGAGCATCTCCGAGTTCCGGACTCTTTTCATGCATCTTTCATCTCTCGCATATCAATGGCGCCAACAAGGCAATTTCATTAACGAGTATGGACTCACACACGGGAGTTGGGGCATCCGTTATCAATTTCTAATTTTCCTATAGTGGAATTCATCTTACATGATCATGGAACTTACAATTTGGCAAAAATCCCTTTATAACCGTTGGGGCAGAAAACGGTCCATCTTTCACATCACTCATATCGTCTTCAATCATATTCTTTTCTGGTTTGTACACCAACCCCTTTTCTGTTGGGACATAAACAGATGGTTCATACACCAACCCCTTTTTTCACCGTTGGGGCAAAAACGGTTCATTTTCTTCCAAATTTCTTCCAATTGGCTTGTGAGAACCATTCTCGCTCGCCAATTGAGGGGGTAAGTTGATAAAATTTTAAATGTTCTTTTATTCTTTGGTCTTCAAAGTTGTGCTTTAGTCTTGAGAGAGAGTTGCGTCTGATCCAGCTTTTCGGGTGTCTTAAGTTTTTGTGCTTGCATTGTGTCTTCACACAAAGCGGCTCAAAAAGGGGCATCTGTAGACACCAAAATCCAGCCACTTGTAAGTCATCTATACCTTCCTGTTAGCCACGTGTCAGTCATCCACCTTCCTGCCATTATTTGGCCCAAATCCACACCTTCCCGCCATTATTTGGCCCAATTTCACCTTTTCCCGCCATTATTTGGCCCAATTTCACCTTTTCCCGCCATTTTTTCATTCCCAAATTTATTTAAATTAATATTTATATTTATATATTTTAATATTTTAATATATTTTAATATATATATAAAGATACTTTAAGTGATTTAATCTGAGCCATCCATCCTTCATTTAATCTCATCCGTCCATCCATCTTAATCCGTTTCACAACCTAGATTTATTCTCTACCCTTGGATCCACTTTAATCTTAGCCACATGTTCAAAGTGTCGTTAAAACCCTAAAGTGTGCCCTAAGAGTAGATTATAAATTGAGTCACCTTGATGGCTCAAACCCTATCTCTTTTACTATCTCTCTTTTGTTATCTATCGCTATCTATCTCTTCTTCAGCTAAACCTACCCATCCATTGCCGTCCCTTTTCGTCGCATCCATCGCCGCATCCGTCGCCAACTTCGTCGCCATCCCTTCTGCAGCATTCTGCAGAATCCCCCATTCTTGTCGCAAGTGCCCGCGGGCATTTACCCATAGCCACAGATGCAGACCGGCATCTGCAACCCCGATCCAGAAGCACGCGGGCATTCAGCGATCGCACCAGGGCGCCTTCCGCAGCCGATTTGACAGTTACATCACTTCCAGGTGCCGCCTGGTCTCGCCGCGTTAACAAAAAAAGAGGTATAGATTCTAAAGCAAGTAATATTTTTATGTATTAATCCGTCGCTAGATTCTGCATTCTATTTATTTCATTTCTAGGGTTTTAGACTATTTTTGAGGGCTCACACAGTGGAGCCCTCTTACTAGTTTCTAACCTTTTTGTAGTTTTAATGTGTGCAAGATTTTAATGGCAGATTTGATTGGATGATAGCAGCTGCTTAAGCTGGAGTGGTCCGAGCCAAAGGATACAACGAAGCCCACTCATTCTATTGAGGTTAAGGATACATTCTTCGGAGACGCCACCATATTGTGCCAGCTAGGGTTTCGGAGAACCCTAGCACAAATTGTAATCTTGTATCATGAAAAGGGTTACAGGCCCTGTTGTACTCAAAAGGAGTTTCTAAACTCCATTGATTAATAAAAATCATTTGTTTTGTACAACTGTGTTCTGCATTACTTTTTATCATGATTTCTTTATCTTTTGTTTGGCGTTGTATCTTTAATCTACAAATTTACTTTGGCACATGAATTGAGAGCCTATATTTCCTTTTCAATCCTTGATAGGGAATGCCTTATTTCTTGAGAGAGATTTTTTTAAAGAGATAAGGAGGATTTTGTAGAGGTGGGTGTGTAGAGAAGAAAGAAGGAAAGGTGTTCAGAGTGGCTATATGACACCCTTTTTATTGTACTTTCCTTGGCTTGTATTTGAAATAGAACCTTGCATGGACTTGTTTATAGAAATTCAATGCATGAAATTCCTAAAATTCATCTTGTTTTCTTGAGAGAGCCTATTTGTCAAATTTGAAACGTATGAGAGGATATTCCTATTAAAGTTCAATGCTTCAATAATTTACATAATGAAAAGGTAGATATTTAAATACATAGGATTCGCAATTTTGACATAACAAAATACTAACTAATCTTGCAACTATCCTTTTCCTATAGTGCATGCATAGTCCTTGTGATGGTTTTTTACACCACATGCCATTTCATATAGGCTATGATGTAATAACTCCTAACATACCTTATATACCATGTATTGATTGGTTAGTCAACTTACATTGAATTTATCTATGATAAAATAATTCCTAATATATCTCCCTTATTACATCAGAGTCATAGCTCTATCTCTTGCTTATGACCAAAAATAATTTCTAGGGCAATGCTAGAATCTATAGATTTGAGAGAAGAATTCCTCCCCTCATTGTAGACTTTCTACTATAATACTCAAGAGTGTCTGATTCCATTTATCATACACTCCAAAAACACACTTATTATAAATATTTATTCAATATCTAGTACTTATAGTTTCAAGGAAAGAATTGTCTCCTCCAATGTATTCATGTGAAGAATTTGCTATAATACATCCTGTGTCGACTATTGAATTGATTGATTGTCAAATTGTGTCTTCATTTCTTCCATGGTAATTCTCTTCAACAATATTTGAGTTATTTTCTAGTTACTATTTCATTATGAATTCCTTGATATAACAAATAGGATGTATGTATCCAATACTATCTTTAGAAATTCTACATGTTTCAACCCCTCAAATGAATCTATGGTTGCCAATTTTTTTCTTGAATAATGATATAACAGCCTATAAAGTGCTAAATAGCCTTTAGTGTTGAACCATTAGGACCCAATCATTACTAATGCCATTTAATAAATATTCCTTTAATTTTTATTATGTTACCATTTTTGATGATGTCACAATGCATCTTATCATCTAGTATATTGATTGATTGAAGTGTTGGTACACTCCTTGATAAGAGTTTTATGAGATCTTAGGATTTGGTGATGATGTAAGGATTTCTTATTTTGCAAGTTGTAAAAATAGATAATATTCTCTTAATAATATTGAGTTTGTAGGCTAGGCCGTACTTCTTCAAATCTCTCTTCCTACAAGTATTTTTATCTGTATCTAGAAAAACAAATGGAAAAAGAATTGATTTTGAACATACTATCTTCATTATAGGAAGTATTGATCTTAGAGGTATCCCATGAATTTGTGCTTGTCATGTTTGCCTAAGAATTTTGGAAGCCTTACCTTTTTTTGATCCTTTTATGAAGATATTCTTCCTATATGACAAGAATAGTCTTGATGAAACCAATTTTCTTGATAGTTGACATGTTTGGTGGCTTTTGTATTATACCAAACATGATTTGGCTATCTTAATTATGCTTATGCAACAAACACATGTTCTTCTTATTCTTCATGATCTTTTTATTCTTCTTCTTTACCTTGGTTCTTTTTGGCTACATTATTTTGCTGTATTTCTCCAAATTTGATTTTTCTTTTTTGGCTACATTATTTTGTTGTGTTTCTCCAAATTTGATTTTGCTTGTTTGATGACGATTTGCCTTACTACTGGTTCATCTCACATGAAGGATACCCATTTTTGAATGGATTATGCCAACATTACTTCACTGTGTAGCCATTGCCACAAAGATTACACATCTTTTGTGTGTGAAAAATATTTCTTTGCTACTGATATCATTGAGAATTATTTCTCTATTGGAAGCACTGTTGAGGTTTTATGCCTCTTTTGAATGGCTACTTCCCTTTTTAATTTGTAGAACATACTTCTTATTGTGATATATATGAGGCCTCTACTTTTTGAAGTAGGCTCAAGAGCTTTTAAAAGCTTAGTGTTCACTTAGTAATACTTAAAATATTTCAAATACATTGTATTGAGAAGGAAGAGATCTTAAAATAATTAGAACCAATGATTTGTTAGATACCTTTTCTCCCAATGCTTGTAGTGATGCCCGTAATTCAAAAATTCTCCTTATGAAATATTTAAGTTTCTCTCCACTCTTCATATTTAATCAATGGATATGACATTGGAGAAATAGTATTTGATTTTGATTCTTTGCTTCAAAAACTATTTGTAGCTTCTTCCGTGCATCTTTGGCTATGGTTGAATCCTAAATGTATGGTTGTATTTCAATTTATATTTAGAACATTATTATCAACCTTACCTTCCTATTTTCCTTGTCAAACTTTATATGATATTCACCTTCTATAGTAGGATAGGTAATGATTCCATCCACAACTTTTCATACTTCAAACTTGAGTTGTGTTTTGAGTTTGGTCTTGTAGGAAACATAATTATTCCCCTCCATAGTTGGGAATTGGACAATAGAACTTTCGGTGTGACACTTGCCATAGTAAATCTTCATAATATTTGAGTATTTTTCTTTGATTGAATCAACCTTTTCAATGAGTATATATAAGCATATCCTCATGATTCAACTAGTGCCTTGAGTTACAAAAAAATAATGTCTCATCAAACAAAAAATAATTAGAGGGAATATTCTTCCTTTAAGGAATATTCTAAACCTTTTTAAATTTTATATTCTTCTCCTTTTTCACTTTCATTAACCAAAAGGAGTGAACTTAGTTTTATAGGCTATAATAATCCTCTTCATATAATATCTAGAATACTTGAATAAAACTTTTAATGGTAAAAAATTATGCTCCTCACATTCCTTTGCTTTCGTATCTGGTTCACTAGGCCTTTAATAAACATTTTCTATGTTATTGTATCAATAGGAATGACTTGATCTTGTTTGAAATACTCTATTTTAATTTTATCATTCTTCCAAGTGGTCAGATGGACTCTAGGTAAGATTTTCTATGGAACATTTTTAGATCTACATTAAACATTTTGCTTCTTAATTACTTGAGTTTATTTGTGTAGGAACGAGGTATTGTATAATCTCTTGCTTTTTCTGCCAAATTGACTTGAGTATCTCAGGCCAAGACTTGTTAAATTTGATTATATATTTGCTCAAATGGAGTCAATTGACGCACCTCTTTCTATTGCTTATTTCAAAGTAATTTCTTTCAAAGTTTGCATAGTGACATGTTCCTAGTTGAGCATGAATAGGAAGTGAATGGATTCTTTGGCAATTTAATTCTTGATGGTGCCTTTCACTACTTTTATTTAGGAAATATGACATTGTTTGTAGATGGAATAATGCTTTTATCAATGAGAATATTGATGATGTTCAATTTATCACTATAATGTTATGCCTTTCCTATTGATACTTATCAAAGAGGAAACTATCCTTTCTTCTCTTCTACTTATATGAAGTTTGTTTGATTCTTTTAAAGTGGATATATCCTTTTTAACATAGGAAACATGAGATAAAGGATATTTTAACTGAATGTTAGATTATACTTGTGGGAGAAACCATCTTTTACTTCATGTAAAAATGTGCTTGCTATTTATATCAAACATGAAACTCATAAACAAAACTTCATCTACATAGGTTTAGTGATGTATGGGTTCTTTCTTGATATAGACACTCGTGTTTGAACTAGAAATTTGTCTGTGTATGAGAATATCATTGTATGGGTTACTCCTTTATGTATGACACCCATGGTTGAACTGGAACTTTATTTGTGTATGAACTTGTTGCTTTTCGATGTGGATATGCATTGGTATTTTTTGACCAAAATCTAGTTTCTTTTGCCTTATGGATTCTCAGGTAAATATCTTCTTGTCTTCTTGTTGCTTCCTCACATTCTTGTAATAATGGAATATCAAAATATTCACTAGTAGACCCTAATTCTTGTTTGTACAATTTCTAGAGCTTGTTTAAAATTTGAATATTTCATGGACTTTGCTTCATAGAGAAAATGCTTACTTCTTCTTTTGTGGTTAGCCTTAAACAATATTCTACAAGGTTATTTACCCTCAAAACTTCTTTTCTAAAGAGTTCTTCCTAATATTCTCTAGATCGAAGGGGGAAGAATATTAGAATGAGAGATAACTCTTCTTTCTGCCTACTCTGATACCAATTAAAGTTCAATGCTTTGATAATTTTTATTATGAAATGATATATATTTAAATACATAGGATGCCCAATTTTGGTTAGCAAAACACTAACTAATCTTGTAACTACCTTTGTCCTATAGTGCATGCATAGTCCTTGTGATGGATGATTGTTGCTATTTTACATGGGCTATGATGTCATAAATCCTAACATATATGACATACTATGTGTTGAGTGGTTACTTAGCTTACATTGAATTTATTTATGATGTAATAATTCCTAACAATTCCCGGATGAAGAGGCAGAAAGGGTCTCTACTAGTATGCAAAGGGAGTAGCTACAGGTCAATTTATTTATTTATCTTATTATGATTTTTGCTCTTTTATAGGAAATTCATGGGTTGATTTAGATTCCTTTCCTTCCATTTTGAAAGAAGAATTCATATATGTATGTGATGAATTGATGAGAATAAATTTTCCTATTTTGTTTATTTAAAAATTAGTTAAAAAAGGACATATTAGTTTTAGTAAATTATGAAATATTCATGTAGTTTACATATCCAATAAAGTTATGATATGAAGGTAGGAAAATCCCTTATTTTGGTTTAACTAAGCTTGTGGGATATCCTAGTGAATGGCTGATCTTGGTTTAAATAGAAGAATTTTATCCTTGATTTGAAATTATGAATAAATGAAGTGAATGACTGTTCTCTTGATCTCACCATTTAAGATACCTGAACCAATATTTCAAATCATAGGAGGGTTTCCAAATGTTATCATGGGTTTGTGTGATAGAAGCAACACCTTGCTAAGTCCTATGTAGCCACTAAAATTGATTTGAGGATTGATGTGACTAGTCAATTAGTGCCTTTTACAAAATGTATTTGGAGACTCTACTAAAAGAGTAATTGGCATTTTAACAACCTTCTATTTCTAAACTAAACTTGGGCATAACACAAATTTACAACTAGAGTGTGGATGAGATTATGGACCCATTATGGTATTTTGAATACATAACTTGTAATGGCTAAATGATCGCTAAATGAGAATTATTGAATGCTAATATTTGCTACCTTGATACCTACTATTTTTAGGTTCTTTCCTTTTGGTTTTATGAGGTCTAACTTGTTAAAAAAATTCCCATAAGATATAAATTTAGAAGGCTATAAGTTTTTTTGGTTATATTGATGATTGAATGGAAGGGACTACATGGATGATCAAGTGATAGTTAATGCATGCATGTATATCATGCATTTGGATGTTTTGCAATGATTGCATTCACTAATTGAAATATGGTAAATATAAAGGAAAGAAATGGTTGCACTAATCATATGATATTTATGACTATCATGTATTGGTTTTTTGTAATGACTACATGGATCAATTAAAAATGTGATAATACTGATCACGTGATATTTATGATTGTCTTGCATTGGTATTTTGCAATAATTGTAGGGATCAATTAAAATGTGATAATACTAATCATGTGATATTTATGATTATGCTTACAATGACTGCATAAAACATTTAAAATCATGGTAATTAGAATGAGAAGAGATTATTTTTCTGGTTATGGCTACCTTACAACTATATGTTATCAATGACTACATAGACATACAATATAGTAACTTGAATGCCTTTCTAGTTGGATAGAGAAAATATCTATAACTATTACATGTGCACCATAAACTATGTAGAATACATTGGTTTGTATAGTCATGGATTACATTTCTTAGTAGATTAGATAATCATAGGATTACACAAAAAGTCAACTAGTATTTATTGTATACATAGTAGTTGTATCGCATAAGTACAAGTTGCTTATTTCACTAGAAACTAGATCTAGTATGATTACATACTTATAGGTTTATGGAAAATTAAGCATATATGATAAATGTATTTACAAAAAACTTCTATAAAATTAGTTTCATCCTATGTATCTTCCCCTTTGTAAAGGGTTAGAACTTCATGATCGAAGTTGATATGGAGGAATTTATATTAATGTCACTTGGTCGGGCCAAAAAGTGCCTAAACGATATCTTCCCTCCATCCTTAAAAGATAGAGTTGATTCATAGATATAATTTAATAAGAGCAAGATAAATGTTGTTATCTTTTTGTGTGGAATTTATTTTTAAAATTTTTTAAAGCTAAATAATATGTGACTATCTATTTGGGGTGCTATTCAATGATAGTGTGTTATGTAATTGAACTTGTATGATGTATCATTTCATGGTTACCTTAACAATGTATTATTGAATTTAATTTTTCTTACCAAATTTTGATTGTTGTCATTAGTACAAGGATGCCATATAGACATGTTTAACATATAAAAACACGAAGGCTGATGCCACTCTTGTTTAAAATTTTTGGTAGAGAATTATGGACCGTTTCCTTTCACTGAAATAGGGCTATCAATATTGTTATGACTAGTGACATAGCTTATAAATTCTATTGAGTGTAAATTATATTTATGATCTTATTTTCTAGTGAAATGTTACTAACTTTCAATTATGATGATAGCATTTTGTTAGGATATATTACATCATAGTCCATGTGTAGTGGCAATTGGTATAACCACCCCTCACAATGCCTATGCATGTACTATATGATAGAGGTAGTTGCAAGTTTGGTTAGGAGTTTGTTATGCTTGAAATAATAATTCTATGTATTTAAATACCTATCATTTTATAATATAATTCATTGAAGCATTAAGTTCTAACATGTTATTAGAGAAGGTAGAAGTAATAAAAAAGACCCTTTTGATCCCGTAAAGAGCACTCTATTTAAGAAAAGAACTTTCAAGGGTAAAACAACCCTATTGAAAATTGATTAAGATAAACCTCAAAAGAAGAGGAAACCATCTCCATGAAGCAAAATTCTATAGAATATTTTGCAGAAACCAAACTCTTGAAAGGTCTCAAGGTGAAAAATCCATGCCAAAAATCAGAAAGGCAAATACCTTCAAATATATAAAATGGTCTTAATACCTTCCAAGGCTAGAAAGGTCATATCTTGTGAAATAGTAGCAAGGAGGAAATATAATTAAATAGAAGAAAATATGCCCTTTAAAAGGTGCATATGCATAATACAAAAAGAAACAAGAAGATAATTAAAATAAATAATTTGTTAAGGAGCAAGGTTCTCAGGATGGATCACTAGAAAGATAATCCAGTCCTCTTATATATTATCGATGATAATGAGAAGGACAATGTCAAGCTTCCTCTACATGAGTATCTCACACGCAAGTAGGCCCACAGCTAGATAACTATCAATTTTTACTTCTAAGGTGTCAAAAATACTTTGAAAGGTAGAGATATGAGTTAGATTGGAAACATAGTTTGGAGGTATATGAGCTTTCTTAGATAACCACTTGTTGGGCACCGAAATGTCATCAAGCTTTACTTGACACTGCAACTATCTATCTTCCAAGTTTCTATCTAGGCATACACCCGATAATCACAGCTTGGAACTCAAGCATTGGATGGACCAAAGACAACTTCAATACAACCTCCAGAGTAGGTTGGTTCCTTGTCAACTTAAAATGGTGTTGACTCAATTAAAGCTCCAATAGGATTTTGAGATAAGGGTTTAGAAAATGTTTAGGGTTAGAAATATTATAAATAAATAGTGTTTGGATAGGCTAACAACATAGGCAACTACAACAAAAGGCTCCCACAAGCTATTTCTAGTGTCCCATCACTCAAGATTAACATTACCTAAATTAATGAAACCTTCACACATTAAAGCATAAATAGAGATATATTGCAGAAAGCAATTCCAACATCCAATATTGATAATCCAAATAGAAGAATAGACCAATAGTTAGATTTAACAGAAATAAACTTCCTAACAATACAAATCTAATCAAGAATAGATTTCAACTACTCTCACAACTAGTAATCCAAAAGTTAGAATGAACTAACCATTCAAGTATTAACAGAAATGCAACTCAAGACTTCGAACCTCTTTGCACAAGATAATGAAGATGACAAATTTGAGTCGAACAATCAAAGTAATGCTCCTTCCATTAGCTCACAAGAATATTTACAGTAGGGCAAGCAAACACACTAGAGCCGACCCTAAAAAATGAGGGTTCGACCTCTATTTATAGTTTGTAAATGAAAGAATATTTTAGGAGACATTACAAATATTCTATATTTACAACTCAGCAGAGAGTTTGCTAGTATCATATTACTAGCTAGAGGGCTCCAAGAAATCTGTTGTGAGAAATCCTCCATGGCAACATACCTCTACAACTTGTTGGTTCGTTGGTGGCAGTTGGAGTTCAAACAGTTGGATACCGCATCTCGCCACTCGATCGTTCTTGGAGGCTCGACTCCACCATAGATTCACAATTGCATCTGGTTCTTGTTCTTGGAAATCCTCGATGCTTCGTCTTCCTACCCCCCAACTAACTGTGTTCTGATCCAGTGAGAAAATACTTTTAAATATATTATCAATGTTAGCAAGTTCTCAACCGTTGATCTTCATCATGGACGACTATGCTTAAAACCTCTCGAGACACTTTGTAAATTAGCGAGGAAAAACCAAGCACTGTTTCACACTTTTAAGTTGCTGACATCATCACTATAACCTTGATCCTACGAAATAAAATTCTAGAGTGAAATGAACAAAAAGATGAGCAGGATGCAATCCACTCCTTTTCCTTCCCCTTTTATTCTTTGGCTTCATAGCTTTTGAAATCTGCACTTTAAAGCGTGCTGACATCACCTTTGCTTTATAAATATGTCAAATCTCGAATCTACACTTGGATAAGTGTAAATCATCCTTTATCTCCATTCCACTTTGGGCATAGTGTAAAACAGCTTCTTACCGCCAATCCACATCGAAGTTAGTGTAAACTTACTCTTTGTCTCCAATCCACACCTTATGCAGTGTTTTCCACTCTTTGTTGCAAACCCACACCAAAATAGTCTTGAGACTCGATGGATTTAGCCTTACCAACACTTAGCCGCTGAGAGCATGCAAGAAATTACTCTTGATCTCTAATCCACACTTTTATTTGTGCTAATGTCATCATTGCCAAAAACTTTTGCAAAATCAGGACCCGTCGCCAATCCGCATCATTTTACGTTATAAACTGAGCGAAATCGCTCAAGCCAAAAATGTGCTAAGTGTTGGGTGGATTAAGAAATGAATGTAGCGGATCCGCTCCAAAATACACTAAAAAGTGTGCAAAATGGAACTTACATACCTTAGAATTAAATTTTCAATGTTTTCCAAGGATGTGGCCATTTTGGGCCTACATTCTGGTGCCTCTCGGGTGGATTTGCTCGCAAAGCCATCAAACTCAGAGTCTTATCCATTGGGCATCGAGAGTTAAAAATACTTCTCTTCAAAAATGCTTTTAAAGAATAACTTCCATATGAACATTACCCTCTAAAAACTGAACACCTTAGAGGATAAACATTCATATCAAGACTATGCTCCATGCATCCTAGAGGATAAAGGTTCATATAGAGACTATGCCATAAGCATTAATCTCTATGCCATTCCAGCAAAACTGCTTCACTGCTCCATCAAAATGCAGCTATGTTCTCCTTTTAAACCTTCTTATAATACATGATATAAATTCCTTCACACAAAAACTATTGTTTTCTATGTCTCTCTAGACTCATGCTTTTATTGTTTCTTTTTTACCATGTCAGAGTAAAAATAAATCAAATAAAAATACAAAACTTATGACTATATATGTACAAAACAAAAAATTGCTAAGATTGTGCCCCTTCAGGGTCCGCAACATCTCTATTTGGCTCTTCTTCTTGCTGGACCTCCTCCTCAACATTATCCTCTTCTTGCTCAGCATCTTCCTAAGCTTCTTCCTTTGGAGAAGATTGCTCCTTATTTTACTCTGCTACACTATCACCAAATAGCTGCACCATCAGTTTCAAGGTTTGTAGGGCTTGTTTCTAGGTTGTTTATGAGGGATTGGAAGTATCTTTTAGCTGCTTTTAAATGTACTGTAGTTCACCAATATCTTCATAGTAAGCAACACTTCCTTTGTTTACCAGGTCCTCCATGAGGTCTCTGAGCTTGGTGAAATCAATGATCATTTGTGAAGCTTTCTCTTGGTCAATTGGTTCCTCTAGAACATCAATTTTTAGACTCATATTGTAAGCTCTCTCCAGTACTTTTCTTGATTTCTTCAACTGACAGCAAGCTGTGATATTCCATCCATAATCCTCTGTAGCCAATTTGGATCATTTCCTTGTTAACATCCACTACATCCTTGATTACTCCTTCAACTTTGTCATACAAAAACTAAGCCTTTTGGATTGCTCTGTGCTTATTTACTACAATTCTAGCAACAACCCTAGCAATGTTCCACTCCTTATTAGGAATTGGCTTAGTAGAATCGATGAGTCTACTATCCACCAGCCTGTGAATTTGCTCAGCTGGAATCACCATAGATTGTAGCTCTCCAGTGATTTTGTCCAAATCCTTCTGAATACTTTGGAGTAGTCAATAATAAGCTACAACTTTGAGAATTTCTCTAGCACTTCAGAAAGCAACTCCTTTCTCACTTTATTGAGTCTAGCTTTGGAAAAACCAGAGGATTTAGCCTCTATTGCTTCAAACTTTGTATCTCCTTAGCCTGCTCCTCATTCTTTTTCTGGTGTTCTGCAACCTGCTTCTTGAGCTTATTAGCTTCTTGAAACTTCTCTTGCTAGCTTTTAGCTTCTTTTCTCAGAGCTTTCTCTACTTATTTCTGATTGTTGATAGTTTTCTAAAGCTTTTCAATTTGCTTCTCCAACTTACCCACCTTTTATTTGAATATATCATTTTTCACATAAAAAGTTTCTAAGTGGGCTTTGGCTATTACCAATTCATCTTCATCAGGAAGTTTCTCAATATCTTTTGTATGCTCTTCTATATGATAATCTTGAGCTATCATCTTAGTTTCAGGCTTGCTCACCAGGGGAATCATGGACCTAGAAGTCCTTTGCCTTGAAACTGGATAAAAAAATATACTTTTTCTTTTGGTAGCCATCCTATTAGAAGGATTAGAAAACTTTTCTGCCTAGAAATCATTGATTTTCTATGTAGCTTCCTGCTCCTTCTGTAAACTTGCCTGGGTAGGGTAACTTGTAGCAAGAGGAGAGGAAGACACCAAGAATGTAATAGTAGAATCAACATTTGATATCAATTGTACAAAAGAATTTACAATGGAATATGTGACCATAGTGGAATCTCTGACCACTACCATTGTTGCAATTGGTAAACTCATGGAGACTGAAGTAAGACTCACAGATGGGTGAAGGGGTGTACTGAAAATAGTTTATTTATCAGATGATGGTGGTGGTGGTAATGGTGAAGTTGTAACTATGGGAGATAATGAGAGGGGAATCTCAGCTGATGAAACAGGGACTTGGGGTGATGAAGAAGGAATTTGTGATGACCTTGGGGGAGATGGATTGGTTTGTACCTCAATGGTGACCGATGAAGCAGGAGGTGAACTATGAGGTGGATAAGGTACCTTTGTTATGACTTCTTGTTCAGAAAGAGAGGGAGATTTCCTTGGGGAATCTGGAGGAGGAAGAGGAGAAGAGAGATTAGAGACTATACCTTCACCTAATGATGTAGGGTTTTTTGGAGTTGTCTCTGTGATTTGCTATTGTTCTTGCTATATTAATTCTTCAACAACTAAAATAGTCATTTTCTCAACTATATCCTCTTTATCCAGCCTCTATTTCTTTGGAATATATTTCTTAGCTCTTTCTGGGGCCCTTTTGGCTTTTCTATGAAAAATTGAAAGGTAACTTTCTCATTTTCTATCTCTTCCTTAGAGAACCCTCCTTGAACTGTTTCCTCCAGCAATACCTGCTCAAAAATAGGATTCAATTCCATTGTTGTTGTAGTGGTGAATATCAGAGGTGTAAACCTAAAGTTCTCATCCTTCTCTTTCTAGTTTATATATGTATTTGGAGGTTGTCCACCCAGGGCTAGGTGCTTAGGCCTATTTACTATCTCTATGATTGGTGCACTTACAGTCCTCTCATTAGAATAGTGCATTTTACTCATCAATCCTTCCCCCTTTGGAAATTGTTCTATCTTCTTAGTTGAAGGTTGAAAAGGCTTCAAGACTTTGGCAACAGTCAATGGAGCATCAGTTTCTTCTTCCTGGACTTCTTATTTTGGAGGTGGGGATGGGAAACTAGACTCGGTTTGTGTCATTTTGTATATTAACACTATATTCCTTATATCTTTGGGCCTCCAAGTTTTGATATATTTATCATACCTTTTAGAGAATTCAACATCCATTTTAATCCCAAATTTGGATTTTGTTTTACTAGTCTCAATTCGCATCCTCCACCAATATGATATCTTGGCCTCATTCCATTTCCCTTTATTCTCTACCTTTTCATCATCAGGTTCTTGAGACTGAGGTTCCTCTTTCTTTTCTATTTTTTCCTCAATATATTTAATGGTAGATTCCTTCAACTAATGTTTTACATTGTTGTTTGGGTCAAAATCCACAATTTGCTCATAAAAGTCCAACCATGGAGGGAGTTGATCCATTTTAGAAACATTCCATTCTAAAATATCAGTTTCTTTGTTATTTCTGCCTTGTTCAAAACGAGGCCTAGATCTCTTTTCATATTTGTAGGTCTTCTCTCCATTTACGACTATATTTCTTTTATAGAATATGTTATCTGGATCATAACTCCATCTCTGAGGAATATAGAATAGACCCAACCTATCTAGGTATTGGTCAATTTGCTTACCCTACCGCTTCTTTGTAATAGTTATATCACTAAAATTTTGGTAGGTCAACATAGACTTCCTCTTTCTTCTAGAGCCATAGTTCAAATCTATATATTATGCTTACCTTAAATGTTCTAAGGCAAATAGCATCTTTGTGACAAAGTGGGGCAATAGAAAAGGCTTATCCATAAAGCCATATAGTCTAATGACTGTGCCCTCTATTAAGAGATACCAGTCTCCTTCCTCTGCACCCTCTGCTCTCAATATTTTCTCAACCAAAAGTGGTATCCTAGGGCAAAATCCATACATTATTTTCAATGTTGGCCCTAAGAATTCCAAATTGAATTTGTAAAAAGGCTCAGTACTTCTGAGATGCTTAGTATAGTAATAAATTAGCAAGGGTTCTCCTTCACTGGTCTTGTTCTTAATTGGAATCCAGGGCATCATATCTCTCACAATAGTGAAAAACATCCAGACCAGGCTTGAACAATATCAAAAACAAGGTGCATCAGAGCTTCTTTTCAATGCTACTAACTACTCATATATTATCTAGGAAAGGAAAGCCGACCATTCAAAATAGATAACCCTAATACCCTTTTCAACTGTGTCTTCCTCATACATCCTCTCATTGGAAATGCAATATGCAGCGACTATTTGTCAACCCTACACCATTTTATCGAAATCTAGACCATCCATACAGACTAACATGGAGTAAAGCTCTGAGTGTTCAAAATGTTCAATGGAAATTGGGACCTGAGGTAATCCTTTTCTAGGCCTAGTGTCCTTGAGTTGTTTATATACCCACTTTCTGAAAGACTCACCGTCATTAGCTCTCTTCTCCAGGGAGTAATACCCGGCCTGGGTAATTGTTTTAAACTCCTTTGGTTTTACTGGTGGTTCTGCTTCTATGGCAAAAAAACTTATTACAATTTGCAGTCGTGATGCTAAATAGGGTCTTGCCTTTAGCAGTCTTTACTACTTTTGCCATTGGGTCATAAAACTTAATGATGGCCGCTATTAATTTAGGGCAAGGATGGATGAAATCACAAATGTAAAAATATAGGAATGAAGCACAACACATCTACCTTCAACAGGGCCACTCCTGCCTTGTATCTATTGTTGATGCTTCTCCTGAGCTTCGATCTCTCTATGAGAACCAACTCAGTATCCGCTACAACTTTTGCTTTGTCGATATAATGGCCCACTATCTTGTTCATCAATTTTCTAGCTTCTTGGGAATATTCAAAAGCCATCTTCGTCTGTAATGACTTAGATTTTCTTTGTAGAATTTGTAGGTAATGTTTTTGCTATCGTTATGCTCTTCTTCGCTCAATGAACACTGCTCTTGTCAAATGAAAATAATTTTGTGCTTTTCTCTTTTAATTAATATTTCATGTACACATTCCACCATTAATTAGGCTACTACATGACTTACCCATTGGCATGCTTCTCAACTAGCACTCTATCCCTTTTGGTGGCTTAGAGGTGGCATTCTGACTTTTGATTGGTCAAAATTCAAATGTGCTTCAACCTTACGGCCTTGCTTTATCCTTTCTCTTTTGAGCATAGGAAAATTAGTATTTATTGTAGACCTTTTACCTTTTGGAAGTGATACAATGCAGAATTGCTATCTCGCTCAAAAGTAGACTTGAAAATGACAGATTGGCGACACTTCCCTATTCTGCACAACTTAACTCTAAATTATGGAGGATTAGGACCTTCCTCATTCCACATATCATAAGTCTTGAAACCCAATGGATTGGAACCCGCTCATCATTCTGCTAGCATCGTGGTCCATCCGAGTGCGAAAAATAGTGCATGTTACATTCTATTGCCAATGTAGTTTATTTAGGTCCGGATTGGAACCCAATCGCTATTCCACTCGTTTGATGGTTCATTTGAGTGTGGATTGGAGCACAATGATATTCCACATAGCACTTAGTGTATTTGAGTGTGGAAAAGGAACTGCTGCATCCTATGGGAACACTTAGCCGATTTATTTGCAAAATTGTCTCTTTCTTTTTTTTTTTTTTTTATATTTTGCACAATATGTTGTTAAAATAAAACTTGATACAAAGTGCAGAAAGAAAGGAAATATGATACAATGTATATACATATATTACAATGAGCTTATATTTCAATCAAAGTAGAGTTTAAGATGAAAACCATATACCGAAATTGGTTGTATGTTTCCCTCTAGATATTCAAGTTGGAAAACATTGGTCTCCTTGACTTCTACTATCTTGAAAGGGCCATCCCAGAAGGAGTCAAACTTCTGATGGTGACCTGGTTTTGCTCTTTCAATATTCCACCTGAGAACTGAATCTCCAACCTGGAATTTTTTGAACCTTGCCTTTTTATCGAACCATGCCTTGATTTCCACATAATGCTTTTGAAAGTTCTCATAGGCCTGAGCTCTTTTCTCTTACAACTATAGTAGGTGTTTTAGCCTTGTTTCCACTAGATTTTCTTCTGATTCTTATTCTGTATTTATCAGTTTGAGTGCTAGAATTTCCAAATGGACAGGTAACACTACCTCCTTGCCATATACCAAAGCATAAGGGGAAGTCTTGATGGACTTCTTGATAGTAATCTTGTCTACCCATAAAGCTTAGTCAAACATTAGGTGCCAACTTATTTTATTTCCTTCTAGTGATCTCCTCAAAATCCTTAGCAGATTTTTATTGGTAGAATCTGTAAGTCCATTCCCTTGAGGGTAATAATTTTAAGTATTCTTAATGGTTATGCCATACTTGCTGGAAAATTCAATATATTTGGCTCCTATAAAGGCTGGCCCATTATCACTCACCAAGGCTTTCGGAACTCCAAACCTTGAAATTAAACTTTCCATAAAATTAATCACAACTTCCTGATCTGATTTATTTGTAGGGATCGCTTCTACCCATCTTGTGAGGTAGTTTGTGGTAGTTAGAATATACTTGTGCTTAGCTAAATAATTTGGATTGATGACACCTATGAAGTCCAACCCCCATTGCTGAAATGGTTCTTCTAACTGTATTAGCCTGAGGGAGAATGAAGCAATTTTTGTCCTCCCTACATGCCTTTGACATTTGTCACAGG
The DNA here is from genome assembly GCA_028583015.1 of Wollemia nobilis. Classification (NCBI taxonomy): domain Eukaryota; kingdom Viridiplantae; phylum Streptophyta; class Pinopsida; order Araucariales; family Araucariaceae; genus Wollemia; species Wollemia nobilis. The sequence continues at coordinate 2,196,857 of JAQPPZ010002336.1, read as the reverse complement.
CTCTAGTGATGTTGAAGGTGTCAGCAAATATAGTAGGCCAATAATAGCCTACTCTTATGATATTCAAAGTTGTAACCCTGCCTGATAAATGTCCTCCAGATGGTCCTCCATGGAACTCATCGACCTTTTGTTGTTGATCATATTTTAAACACTTAAGGAGGACTCCATAAAGGTTCCTTTTGTATAGCCCTTCTGGCAGTAAAACATACTTCCAAGCTTTAAGTATATATATTATTCTTTGTGATGCATTAATATTAGGAGGACATACTTAAGTTTAAAAGTAATTTATCATCTGGTCTACCCAATCAGAGTTTCCTGGTTGTACCCCTTCAATCTGATCATCTTCTGATGCCTGACAAGTTGTTATTTCTACTGATGTTGCTACCTCTGTTAAACCTTGGCATAAGGCCCTACCTCTTACCAACTTGGTGGGGTGTATATCCATATCATATTCCTAGATCTTGGTGATACATCCAACTCTCTTATCTCCTAGTTCACCTTGTAGAATAAAGCTTCTCACATCTGGGTGAACAACATATACCAAGGACTTACCTTGAACCAAATAATGCCTGAACTTCTTCAATGATTTCATCATAGCAAATACTTGTTTCTCAATAAAATTATACTTGACCTAGTAATCATGGAGAGTCTAACTCTAGAAGAATATGGGATGTTCCTCACCTTGCTCATTCTTTTGAGTAAGTACTGAGGCATAACTTTCTTCAGCTCCATAAGCGTAAAGAATAAAATCTTTACTAAAATTTGGATTTACTAGCATTAGAGCTGTGGCAATGGACTGCTTGATTATTTTAAAGGCTTATTTCCTTACTTCAGTCCATTTGAAATCTACATATTTCTTCAATAGCTCAGATATAGGCCTTACCTTCTGTGCAAAGTTAGAAATGAACTTCCTGATAAAGTTTATTTGATCGAAAAAGAACTGTAAGGTTTTCTTGTTTACGGGAAGTGGAAGAGCTAGAATGGACTGTATTCTATCTATATCTATGGCCATACCTTCTTTTGAGACCACATGACCTAGAAATTTTCCCTCATGCACTGCAAAAAATGTTTTCTTAGGATTGAGGGAAATGCCAAATTATCTGCACTTTTGAAAAACTTGCTCAAGGTGTGCTAAGTGATCATGCTTGTTATAGGAGAAAACAATCATATCATCCAAATAGATCAGAATGACCTTATTGATAAGCTCCCCAAAGACATAGTCCATGGCTCTCTAAAATGTGGCTCATGCATTAGACAGCCCAAAAGGTATTCTTTGGTAGGCAAATGTGCTCCATTTTGTGGTGAATGCTATTTTATACTGATCTTCATTTTTCAGCCAGATTAGATTGTATCTAGAGAAGCCATCCAATAGTGAGAACCTCTCTGCCCCTGCCACTATCTGTAATATCTGATCAATATATGGACGGGGGTAGTGATCCTTAAGAGATGTTTGGTTAAGATTTTTGAAATATACACACAAACAAATATTGCCATTCTTTTTTCTCACATGTACCAAGTTGGCTACCCAGGTAGAATGTTTAATTGGATATATGATCTTAGCCTTTAACAACTGTAAGAGCTCTTATTTGATTATGGCTTCGATCCTTGGATTTATAGGCCTTTGCTTCTTCCTAAAAGGCTTTGCATTAGGCTCTAGATAATGGTATTTTGGATAATCCTTTTGTCATATACCTTGAGGTCTTCATATGACCAAGCCACAATGTCTTAGTACTTTATGCATAAAGTTGTAATGTCCTCTTCTTACTCTGGAGAACATTGTATTCCAACCTTGAGCCTTTTTCCTTTTTCTATTTCAACTTCTTTGTATATTTTGTCATTTACTTCCATAGATTTGATCCTTCTCCTATCTTCATTGTCAAACAGGCTCTCTAGGGTGACCAACCCTCTAGGTATATGATTATTTCTAAGCTAAATAATTTCCTTTTGATAAATTTCCTCTAGATTTTCTTTTGGTACAATGGAGAGGTAGGCTTATCTTACCAAAAAATCAATGATCTATTCATAACTTTCAAAGACCTATCAGAAAATCTGCTTATCGAGCACTGCAGGCCTAAAAATCATTTTGATTCCCTTGTCTTTCTTGACTCCAATATCTGTAGAAGGGTTGAAGTTATCTCCCCTCGCTACTAAAGAGTCTTCCAAAGTATTCTTTTATCTGGGAATAAAATTTATATTTAGGGCATCAAAGGATTCCATCAGATCCCATACCCTGTTTCTATATACTTTTAGGTAATGGTGCTTGCTATTGCACCTTTCTCTTACCTGATGGACGATTAAATTAGAGTCGCCATATATGTTTAGGACCTTAATGCCCATATTTTTTGCTTGCATCAGTCCAAGGCATAGAGCCTCATACTCTACAACATTATTGGTGCATGACCATGTTAACTTGTAGGTAAAACTCTTTGTCCCTTCTGATTAGGATTGTAGTGCCTCATCAGCACCAGCTCCATTTCTGCATCTAGCACCGTCAAAGTGCATGGTCCATACCTCTATCTCTCTCAAATATTGATTAGATATAGCAAGAATTTTCTTCTCTGATTCTATAGAAATACTATATGTGCCCATGCCTATCCCAAACTGACTGTAATCCTCTCTAAAAGGTAATTCATCTTCCAGTTCCAGTTCCTCAAATTTATCCACAATTTCAAATTCTTCAAGAGGAGTGATGTTGCACATGTCTTCCTCAATTTTTTCTATGTGATAAGACACAGGATTTTTAGGTGTTATCCTTATCCTCTTCTCTTTGAAGGGAATGACCATGCTAGAATAATCCATGTACATGCATCCACCTAATTTTGTAGTGAACTCCCTTGAGAGGCATAAACCAAAGTAGGGCTCTAGGTCAACCACTATTATTTCTTGTACTATTGTTACCTCAGGGGCTCTATGTAACCTCATTAGAACATCCTTTATTATTCCCACCATTTTTATAGGTGTTCCATCTAGTTACAGTACTCCAAGGCAAGATAGGGTATATTCCATACCCATCTCTTCACAGATCGCTTTAGGCATAATTGTATTTGATTCTCCTGAATCTATCATACAATTTCGGACTACCCAACGTTCCATTATTAAAGAGATATAGAAAATAGGGGGTTTATTCTTTAAAGTAGCAGGGGATATTTCTTTATTTTCTAAGGGTATGCTAAGGATTGTGGTGGTCTGCCTATATTGTGGATACTTGTTGAGAGAAGCTTTAAGCAAGTCAATATGGCAAGGAATGAAAAGGGTATCATATAAACTAGATTTTGATGGAATCCTTTTCATCTCTTCTACAATGTTGTATTCAGACTTAGCCAAAGTGGTCCTCTTAGGTCTTCTTTCTGGCTCACCATATTTTCTTTTATATTGTTGAGTGGCTTCTAATATTTATATTTTGGTAATAGAAGGGAATCTAAGCCTCTCTTAAGCCTCATATTTAGACTTCATTTGGTCTCCTTCAGTTTCTTTCTCAAATATCTTGGGGAGACTGTCTATCTTCTCTTTCCATTTAGCCTAGGGAATAGGAAAAGTATCATTGCTTTGGGGGAGTGGATCATTCCTTTTATGAGAAGGAACCTGGAATTGTCCCATATTTTGGGGATCTATTTGCAAGGTTTTATTTCCTGACCTTGTCATAACAACAATTGGGTCATCCTCATCAAGCTCTTTCCCAACCATATTTTGGTCAAGCTACCATAATATATTTAATATTCCTTTTTTATTCCTTTCTGCTTGATCCATAGCTTGTTGAACATGATGTTGGTACATAACACAAGATTGTGAATCATGGGGATCATTACATACCAAACACCAAATATTCACTAGACTTGTTTATAAAGAACACTCAGGTTCTTCATATGTTGCATTTACTCTAATCCTTGTACTATTACTAGGATTGGGTCTTTGATCTTTGTTCACATATGGAAATGCTACCATAACATATTTACTCTTCCCTTTTGATTCCTTTCTGCTTGACCCATAACTTGATGAACATGGTGTTGGTACATAACACAAGATTGTGAATCATGAGGATCATTACATACCAAACACTAGATATTCACTAGACTTGTTTCTGAAGAACACTCAGGTTCTTCATATGCTGCATTCACTCTAATCCCAGTACTATTACTAGGATCGGGTATTTGATATTTGTTCACATATGGAAATATCCTCTGTTGAGATCTCTTTTGATACCTTTTTTCCATTGAATTCATTCTATCACTCAAGATTTTAAGAGAATTTTGTATATCAAGAATGGTAAAAAACTCATGAGAGTTTTGAGAAGGAAGGGGAGAGAAAGGAACTACATCAAATTTTGCTTTTGGCTAAGGAATGTAATTCATTTGTGTATATGGGGATGATAAGGATGAGAGATCCATGTAAGATGAGTTTGTAGCTTGGCTTTCGCTATTAGTGGTTTCTGAACTATAAGGTAGCACAAATTTGGGAGGAAACCTCCCCACATTAATTAGGATATTCTCAGCATGAACCGTTGCATTATAAACTTGTGGAATATTTCCACTCTAGATTTTTGGGTTTAGAAGCCTAGATCTGATCCAAGAGTTCTGATATAATACATATAAGCTAAGCATGCAATTGGTCTAGTTGCAGGGGGAATTCTCTTCCATGTTCTGCTAAACCTTAAATTGAAATTTGAGACAATTTCTTACTAAGATTTTTGCATGGATGTAAACTGATTAAGCAAGGAGAAAGGGTTAGTAGATTCATTAAATTATTCCACAAAAGGCTTAGCCAATGCTGCCCATGAGGTGATGGTGTTATCCTCAAGAGTCCTAAACCAATTCAAAATATTTCCTCTAAAGGGCAGGGATAGGATTCTAACAATAACAACCTCCTCTTTTACATTGTGGATTGCTGCCAGATTCAAAATGTCCTAACAGTGCTCACATGTTGTCTTTCTAGATCCATCATAGGTGGAAATAGCCTTGGACACATCCTAGGGAATGATATTCATATGGGCTAATCTAAGGGGACTAGTTGTGTTCCATCTGGGGTACTTCTGTAATGGATGATTTGGGGGTACATTTCCCTTATTTTGGGCTGCATTTCCTGTCATATTTCTAGGTGTAGGTCCCACTGGAGGGGCTATTGGATTAACTGTAGGATTTTTCTCAGGAAGCTCTTCTTCTGAGAGAAAATATCAATTCAAACTTCTCATAACAGTAGACCCTCTATAAGGTAGATCATAATAAAAATATGAGTCAGGGTTATTCCTTTTGAAAGACCTAGTATACATGAAATGACATTGGTCTACAAGGGTAATTCTTTTTTGGGTGTTTTAAATATTTAATTATTATGTGGGATGTTGGCAATTTTGGGTTTGAGATCCTAGCTCCTTTTCTATGAGTTGTCATTGATGTCAAAAGGAAATGGCATTAATGTTAAGAGGATGTGTTGGCTTCAAAGGTGAAAGATTCCAAGAGAATCTTCTTAAGAGAATCCGGAGAGATTCCATTGGATAAGGTTTTTGATAGGGTTTTTATTAAAACCAAGTTAAATGGTTTTTATTAAAACCAATGGAGGTTCTCTTTATTATTTAATTATTATTTAAAACCCTTCAAGGTTTTAATTAATTAATTATTTGATTAATTAAGGGAGAAAATTATTTTTGATTTATTAAAAATATTTAAAGGTTTTTAAACCTTTTTTATTCTTAATTTATTAAAATTAATTAAGGGTTTTTAAACCCTTTAGAAAGAAATTTCGATTAAATTCAAAATTACGTTTCTCTGCCGTCGACGTGTTCTAAAGTCCACGATTGGACTATAAATATGGGAAGGATCCTAAGGTTTAGCTCCTCTTGAGAATTTTGAATGCATTAATTTTTGGCTGTGATCGATGCTCTATTAACGCCGCGGAAGAAGAGAGCTCGCGTTTGAAAAACTTACAAAGTGCTTGTTCGTTGAAGTGGTAGGAAGTCTATCTTAGACTTCGTTAGCCCCTTGTGGGCTAGTGGCAACATAGGTTGCATTTGGGCTTTGCGTAGGTGGAGGTCTACGTTTTGATTCCCGCGGAGGGAGCTGTGCATGGATTAAGTCACGTTTTTGTTAAAACATATTTCATGCCATGTTTTTCAGATTTGTCAAAGGCAGCCATTCCATGATTTTTGGATTCTTCAAGGGCAGCCATTCTAAGGTGTGATTAATTTCTTGATATAATTTTTGGCTTTGTTTAGCATTGTTTAAAAGACATAGGAGAAATAAGGGGATATTTCTTTGGTTGTATTTTTGAGATTAGTCTTTTGCTATGCTAAAGTTTAAAATGGAGATATAAGGTGTAAGTTTTGGTTGTTGTGTTTTTGGCTTCTTTGGTGGTTGTTTTCAAAAGAAGAGAAGCTAAAAGGTGTACTAAGGAAAGTTTTTATATATGCTCATTTATCTTGGTTCTAACCCTAACTTGGTTGGAAGTTTGAGGGTTGTGTGTGGTGACAACTTTAAGGATCAAGTTTCTTCTACTCCAATAAGGTATGGGCACATTCTTCTTATGAGTATGATTGGTGTATGTTTTCTGAAATAAGGATGGAGTGAAAAGGTTTTCAACTAGGTTTTCTTTGATTGAGTGTAAATCCTATTTTCTGGTTTGTTGAAGACTACTTATGCATTGTTATCCTTAAGGAGAGTTTTTGATGAATGCATAATTTTTGGTTTGAGATAGTGGAAGCTTTGTGCACTAGGGTTTGTATTTGTGAGTCTAGCTACTTGCATTGAGTTTGTGGAACCCTTGGTTGGCTGTTTTGAGTTTGATGGTTGAGTTGCTTCCATAGAGGTTGTTTGATAAAGTTATTGCTTTACTTGATTCATGATATTGGGCTTACTCCATTGAGTTGATTTGAGCAAGTTATTCTTTGCATTTGGTGATATTGTGTTGGTGGTTGTTTTGTTCAAATATCTTTGGAGGGAAAAGGATTTCTACTTGTTTCCTTTTCTTGTGATGATTGGTTGAATGCTTCAAGGTTAATGTTGAGTTGAATGATGTTGGTTAAACCTTGTCTATAAGCATTGTTGTTAAAGCCCTAATTGGTTGAGAAAAGATATTGGTTGTGGAAAGAACATGAGTAGCATTGTTATATGAGATATTACATGTTTGGAAATTGTTGGGTTGTGTTTCATGTTCTTGAGAAAAGCATACTACATCTATCTTATTCTTTTGATATTGAGATTGAGTTGAGATTGATATTGGGACTTAAGTATAGATCATATTGAGTCTCTAACAATTCTCTTTATGTTTCTATGAGATTTGAGATTGAGATTGGGAGTTAAGTATAGAACATATTGAGTCTCTAACAATTCTCTTTATGCTTCTATGAGGTTGATGAATCACATTGGGTCTCTAACAATTCTCTTTATGGGTTCATGCTAAGCAAGTTTTTTCTTGGTGAACTTGTGAGCTGTTTTGGACAGGTTTCATTGGGGACTTGTGAGCAGGTTTTGAACAAGTTCCATTGGGGACTTGTGAGCAGGTTTTGGACAGGTTTCGTTGGGGATTTGTGAGCAGGTTTTAGACAGGTTTCAATGGGGACTTGTGAGCAGATTTGGATAGGTCCAAGCAGAGGACTTGTGAGCTGAGTTTGTTAGTTCTATCAGAGGACTTGAGGACATAGGTGCATTGGTTCTTTCAGAGAACCTGAGGATAGATTTGGCAAGTATTTGAGAAGGCTTGTGGATAGAGGATTGATTTGTTTAAGAGTTGGACAAATCTGACAGACAGAGGAAGACTTGTACTAGACCGACTGACCGTGTTTGGTACAGAGTTGTTTGAGCTGCTGTGGACGTGATCATAGAAGGCAGAGGTCTCTTAGGCTAAGCATTAAGGACAGGAGGTCTTCGGTGGAAAGGAGTTCCACATGCTGGCAAGAGGTAGAGACAATTGATCTTCTAAGGGATCATATCCAGAGTAGAGGGGAAGGTATCTTCTTTGAGTAGAGGCTCATAAATTCAGATTGGGGGAAGGTGTCTCCTTTGAGCAGAGGCTCATAAATTTAGATTGGGGAAAGGTTTCTCCTTTGGGCAGAGGCTCATAAATTTAGATTAGGGTAAGGTATCTCATTTGAGCAGAGGCTCATAAATTCAGATTAGGGGAAGGTATCTACTTTGAGCCGAGGCTCATAAACATTGTAATTGGGAAGGTTTCCCAAAGAACTTTGAGATAACTTTTAGAGAAAAGTTTTGTAGACGTAGCCCAGCCATTCTAGGTGAACCATGTTAAAATTGGTGTCACATTGTGGATGATTTTGTGCATTTCTTTGATATTGCTTTGGGTATATTGCTTTACTATTTTGAAGTATAAAGGAAAAAGTAAAAAGAGGTCTTATACTATTCACCCCCCCTCTCAGTATAAGCTTGTGTTCTTCATGGGAGATATAAGGCTTTCTACTAAGTTTAAAGTTTTTTAATTTTTAGTTTTGGAGTGATAAGGATTAATAATAGGACTATTTATTTTTGAAGTTTTAAGTTTTTTTTAAGAGTGGAGTTTTTTTATTATTTAAATTTTTTTGAAAAGCTTTTTGAAATTAGAAATTTTGCAAATTCAACTTAGGGAGTTAAAAGTATTTCTACATCAAATGATAGAAAACTTGAAATTTGCAAATTTCATATTTAAGTGCATATTAAAATTTGGAGTTATAAGGTTTACTACTTCAAAAAGAATTGAATTACAAACTTTTATCATTATGGAAAGAATATGAAGTCCATAATAAAAAAGGAAAGATTAAAAGTTGTTAAATTTAGCATTGGAAAATTGATTGAAAAATATAAGGGTAAGCTAGATATAGCATTACAATTCATCTATAGAGAAGCTATGGATGAAAGTTTTGAGACATTTAAATATTATTTACATTCAAAATTTGTTTAAGCAATTGATAATTGTAAGAATGATATTATGATACCTATTGATAAAGGTAGTATAATGTATATGGTATTACTTTCACTTAAGCTTCATAAATATGAAAATAAAAAACAAAAGGAGTTAATTGAAACTCTAAAAATAAAGTAGAGATTGAAAGAATTGAGTGAATCATCTCTAAAAACAATATTTCATTCTTCATAAATTATTAACATTCCAAGTTTAGCTAGTTTAGGAAATTATTGAAGAACACAAGCTTATACTGAGAGGGGGTGAAAAATATAAGATAAAACTTTTACTTTTATTTCCAAATCAATAAATTCAAATACTATCAATTGCAATAATGAAACAATGCACAAATCATCACACACATAAGAGACATAGATTTAACATGGTTCGCCCAATATGGGCTACATCCACAGAGAAGTATTGCATATAAATTTCTTCAATAAATTTCATGAGCACCAACCCACAAGAGACACAAATCCCCTATTACAATGTTCGTGGACACCAATCAACAGGAGACACCAATCCTCTCTACTCAAGTCTGGTCAAAACTCTGCTCAGGTCTATCCTCAAATATTGCTCATAAACCTGCTCACAAATACTGCTCAAATCTGCTCCAAAACCTATTCACAAAACCTGCTCAAATTTGTATTTTTTGATTTACACATTTCTTTCCTTTTACTTTGATGCTTGGGTGAAGATGTTCATTAATTCTTTCACTCTATTCTTGCACTATGTGAAACTTCCAAATATGTCTCAACAAAAATGTTGACCTTTATTTTCTATGTGCATTCTAAATCTATCTCAACATAAATGATGCACCCCAATTTATCTTCAAAAAAATGATGCACTCCAATCTCAACAAAAATGATGCACCCCAATCTATCTTATAATTTTATTTTGTTTCAATTTAAAATCAAACACACTTATCACTCCAATAATAAAACTTATAAAATATAACCTTTATTAAAAATTGATTCCTTATATCTCCAAATTTGTAAAATAAACAATTATACTAATACCACAAAAATTATTATCTTACTATACCTCCTTTGCTACCAATGTAAGACAAAACTTTCACCTTCAAAATATCTATTTCCTTTTATCAAAAATCATGCGTGAGACTCGAACCTGGGTCTTCCAACTACTGCCCTTACCAAAAAAAATCAAACTGCCTCGGATACACCATCTGATGGAAATTATTTTCATGATCTTCAACTTGTAGTTGTGGCCATCACATGAATCGTTTTAGCACTTAGCTCATCATTAGCCTCCTCCTTCCAACATATCTTCTTAATGGTGCTCTCCTTTTGGTGGATATCTTATCTCCTACACAGGTTTGTAAATGACACCATGAACTATATTTGTTTCAACTTTGGGCTCTTTCTATTATTCTAGTCAATGAATTTCTTTTCACTTTTTCATTTGCTATCTCCATTTTATCTCTATGTCATCACATGTTTTGAAACCATTGTGCTCTTTTTCTTCATGTTCTAGCTTTGACCTGTGTTTGCCAAGGTTCTACATAAGCGATAATCCGACTAATACTAGTCTATTAGCACCTCCTTTTGAGCTTTGGAAGAATGTTTTGTGTGTTCCAAATTTAACTTTGTTATCCAAGGCTCTACATCAGTGATAGTCCTGGCAATCTTATTGCAATGTGTTGATTCTTCCTTTCAGCTTCGAAAGAATGCTTTGTTTTTCTACCCTAGTTACTTTCTATTATAATTCTACAAGATTAGTCTTATATTGCATATTGAGGATCAATTAATAATTGAAATGAAGTATTTCATATGGTTGTAGAACTAATTAACCACCATAACCACCTAAACCACTTGGCTATGCACTTCATGAAAAATATAAGAATCAATGAAATATAAATAATGTAATAATCTATCACTATAGGATAAACTATACTAATATAGGCTAACATCCCCCATTATTACATTATTTGGATATATAAAGAATGTTGTCAAACAACTCAAACATGACACGTCCAAGTGCCTTAGTGAAAATATCCACAACCTGTTCATTAGTGGGAATGTACTGGAGTTGGATCTTGTGTTTTGGAACTTCATATTTGATGAAATGACATTGTGTGTCAATGTGTTTGGAGCGTTCATGAAAACTGGATTCTTGACAAGATTCAAAACATCTTGGTTATCACAAAATAAGTGAATTAGAAGTTTCTTGGGAAGACCCATAGTTGCAAGAATGTAACGTAACCATATCACCTCGTAGACTGCTCCACATGTTGCGTGATATTATACCTCTATATAAGATAAAGCAACCACTTGCTACTTCTTATTGTACCAAGAGATAGGACCAAATCCAAGATGGAAAATGTATCCAAAAGTTGATTTTTGATCATCAATGGATCTGACATAGTTTGAGTCTGTGTATCCCTATAAGAAGAAATTGTCACTCATCTTATACTTTAGGACATATTTTGTACTATCATGAACATAATGAAGAACCCATTTTGTTGCTTTCCAATGACTCACCTTAGGTTCCTACATGAACCTTGAAAGATAACCCATAACAAAACTAAGATCTGGCCTGGTGTTTGTCAGATATATGAGACTCTGAATCAGATGGTGATAGAGAGTACCATCTATGTATGGAGAAGTATCATATCATGATAACTAAAGCCTTGGTTCTATTGGAGTTGCTTTGGACTTGCAATCAGTCATACATTATTTTTCAATCAATATCTTGACATACTTATTTTGTGTCACTTTGATATGATTCTTTTTCTCATCCATTTCTAAACCAAGACAATAGTGAAGAAGTCCTAGATATATCATCTCAAATAAGTTTTTAAAGTTATATTTAACTACATCTATCATTTTCTCTAAACTTCCAATGATGATCAGATCATCCACATAGAGTACTAAAATCACTATGTCAGAACCATTGTTCTTGATATAGAGATTAGCATATGAAGGAATTGTTTTGAATCCATGCTACAATAGGTGACTATCCATTTTGATGTACCAATCTTGTGGAGCTTGTTTTAACCCATACAAGGATTTAACCAACTTGTAAAATTTTTGCTTTTAGCCTTCAACCACAAATCCTTCTGGTTGGATCTTATACACTTCTTGTAAGTCACCATTCAAGAAAGCACTTTTGACATCCATTTGATGTAACTTCCATCTGAACTAAGCTGCCATAGCACAAAGTACATGAATAGTAGTCATTCTTGCAGTGGGTACAAAAGTCTCTTCATAATCAATTTATTCTTTCTAAGCATAGACCTATGCAACAAGACAGATCTTATGCTTATCAATAGTTCCATCTACCTTATACTTCACTTTAAACACCTATTTGCAGCCAATGGGCTTCTTTCCAGAAGGTAGATCAACTAGCTTCCATGTGTTATTTTTCATGAGAGGTATGTTCATCATCCATAATAGCCTTCCACTAAGGCTCACTAAGTGCATCTTGAATTGTTGTGGGTTCATTCTCATCCAATGTAGACATATAAACATTTTTATCATCCATATCTGCTTTTCTATCTTCCTATGCATCTACAAATAGCTCATAAAACTGTTGGAAAATCTCGTCAACCTCTGAAGTTGATGCCTCTACTCTCATTTGCTGAGTCATGCTGCATGTGCAAGGTCGATCTAGAGTTATATTTGGAAGTGAAGTCAACTTTAAATCTCTCAATGTGCTAGTATACCATTTTGGAACCTTTTTTTGTGGAGGTGAAGTCTCTTTCTTAGGCTCCTATTCATCTAGGTATACAACTGAAGATGTATAATTTGATGTGAAAGCTTCATAAAATATCACATCTCTACTTATGTGAGTTTTCTTGGTTTTAGGATCTATCAACCGATATCCTTTTGAATGCTCATCATAACCAATAAAAATACACTGCAATGTTTTCTCATATAACTTCTTTCTCTTCTATTTTAGAATGTGCATGAATGCATTACATCCAAATTCCTTAGATGAGAAATGGAGGGTTTCCTACACTCCATGCTTCTTGTGGAGTCATTCCTTTTAAAGCTTTTGTGGATGCTCTATTCAAGAGGTACGAAATTGTATTGACTGCTTCTACCCAAAACTGCTGCTCAAGATGTGCCTCCTTAAGCATACATCAAACCATTTCCATGATGGAATGGTTCCTCCTCTTAGAAAATACATTTTATAGGCTGTTGTTAGCTATTTCTTAATCCCATGTGAATTCAAAAATGATGAAAATTCCTTGGAGGTATATTCCCCCCTCGATCTAAGCGAAGGGTATTTATGGAACATCTTGACTCCTTCTCAACACTCTTATTGAACTTCTGAAAGTACATAAATGCCTCTGATTTCAATTGTAAAAATAAAACCCACATATTTTGTGAGTAATCATCAATAAAAAATTGAAAATACCTATTTCCACCATAATTGTTTGGCATAGGACTGAATAGATTGGTGTGTACCAACTCTAAAGTTTTCTTAGCTCATGAAGAACTCACCTTAAATGGTACTTGATGTTGCTTCCATTCTGAGAAATATGAGAAAATTGATAAAGTGGATGAAAGGTTGGAAAGACCTTTCACCAACTCATATTTACACAACTCGAGCAAATATCTTGAACTCAGATGCCCATATCTCTTATGCCAAAGAGAAGTGGTCTCCTTTGTATTTGCTTCCATGGCAACATGAGGCATAGAAATAGAATCTAATATAAACAGGCCATGCTTGTATGAAACTATTACTACATGCTTTCCATTTCTAGTGATGAAACATCTCTTCCTGCCATCCTCAACTCTGAAATCAATGGCCATATTTTTATCCAAGATCTGAGGGACTGACAACAAATTATTTTCCAATCTAGGAACATAGAGAAATTTCTTAATATGATAATGTCCATCTGGAATAGTGACTAAAATATTTTCTTCACCTTGGAATCGGTAGGTCTTATCATCAACAATTATCACTGGTTTACCTTTCTTTGCCTCAAAAGTCTCAAACCATGATCTATCACCAATCACATGTTTACTAGCACCAGAATAAATATACCATATATGATCCTTCTGCTGAGAAGATGTGTGGATCATGAGAAATTTGTGTGCTCTCTAATAGTCTGAGTCTAATTCCTCATAAGTAACATGTTCCTTGGGTTGCTTATGCTTCTTCTATGGTTTGTATTTCCCCTTTCCATTTTTCTTATTATGTTAGTCATTGTGGTGTTTATTATTGAACCAATACCTATTGGTGTTATGGTTATCCATATCACAGATTTTGTAATACTTCTCTTTCTGTTGAGGTTGTTTCCCTTTTCCTTTGGGTGAAGATCCTCCCTTCTAAAAGTTACCTTGTTTCTTTCCCCCTTTTTTTGAGTAAAGTGTATTATTTTTCACTTCATCTCTTTGAAGCTGATTTGCTTCCTTAGTTTGAAGTAAATTTACCAACTCTAAAAAAGTAACTTGTCTACAAAATACTTGAAGAGATGTGATCAAAACCATGTAGGATTCTGGTAAAGTACTTAAAATTATAGAATTCAAGAGAGTATCAACCACTACTTATTCCATAGCATTCAATTTGGCTTTAATTTCTACCACTCTGCATAGGAATAGCTCAAATGATTCACTAGATTTCATACTGAGTGTATTAAGTTGAGATTGAAGGTTAAGAATAGTGGACTGATTATTCCCTTCATAGATGGTGATTAAAGTATCCCAAGCTTGTTTACCAATTGTAGCATCATAAATATGAGGTTGTACCTCATCTATAGTAGCAAGAAGAATAAACATGAGAGACCTTTTGTATTTCTTATCAAATGCATCTTGATCTGGCCCTAGTGAAGTAGGAATTTTGTAGTTCCAGTCACTACATCCCATAAATCTTCAACCTAAAGGATAGCTCTGAAGAACACAAGCTTATACTAAGAGGGGAGGGGGTGAATAGTATAAGACCACTTTTTACTTTTCTTTCCAATCAATATTATGCAATGTAAATATAGCAATATCAACAACAGTAATAAAAGCAATGCACAAATCACCACACACAATAGAGACACCAATTTAATGTGGTTCACCCAATGTGGGCTACTCCATGGAGAAAATATTTCACTAAAATTTTCTCAATAAATCTCTTGGGAATCCTTTCCCTATTACAATGTTTATGGATCTCTATCCAAAGGAGACACCAATCCCCTAATCAAGTTCATGGATATCTATCCATAGGAGAACTCCTTTATCCTTAGCTCTGACTAGTGATCTTCTAGAATAACTATTGCCCCACTACTATGGCTAATGGATCTCTATCCACTGAAGACACCTATCCTCACTACCCTGGCTAATGGATCTCTATCCACTAGAGACCGTCATCCTCTATACTCTATCACCTCCAAAGCTCTATCTCAAATCTACACTAAACACATTCCTTCGGTCTAGCACAAATCTACTCAATCTCTATCTCTGGTCTGGCACAAACCTGTCCTCAAATCTGCACCAAACTCTATCCTTGAATTTGTACTAAACATAGTCCTTCGGTCTAGCACAAATATATCCTCAATATCTGTCCTCTGATCTACACTAAACATAGTCCTTCGGTCTAGCACAAATCTATCCTCAATATCTATCCTCAAGCCTTAACAAAAGGCTTGACTCAATCTCAAATCAACTCTGCTAGATCTGCCCCAAACCTTAACTCAAGGTTTGAACAAATCAATCAATCAACTCTGCTCTCAAGTCTTCTCAAAGACTTATCTCAAATCTGCCTTGTAAGCTTCCACAAAAGCTCACACTAATCTATCCACAAGTCCTCTCTAGAACTTGTCCAAATCTGCTCTACAAGTCCTCACTAGAACTTGTCCAAATATACTCTCAATCTGTATTGTAAGCTTCCTCAAAATCTTACACAAATCTGTCCACAAGTCTTCTCAAAGACTTGCCTTAAATCTGCTCAACAAGTCCACACTAGAACTTGTCCAATCTCATAGAAACATAAAGAGAATTTTTAGAGACTCAATATGCTTCTCACTCATCACAATGCTTAATTACTTTCAATCACCTTTTAGAAACATATAGAGAATTGTTAGAGACTCAATATGCTTCACATTCACCTCAATGCTCAATCACTTTCAATCACTCTTTTGGAAACATACAGAGAATTGTTAGAGACTCAATATGCTTCACATTCACAAATTCTCAATCACTTTCAATCTCTCTTTTATCATAGAAACATATAGAGAATTGTTAGAGACTCAATATGTTTCACACTCATCAATACTCAACCTCTTTCTCAAATCAATTCAGAATATAGAATAATTTATTTCATAGAACTTGAGCTATCACTTCACACATCCACTTGACTAGGCTCAACCAACTCTACTCAACCAATCACTCAATGAAATAATCCTTGCTTACAAACCCTAGTCCAAGCATATGAACACTCACTCAAAATGTTTCCAACAATGCTTATCAACCAATCTCACATAACAATGATACTCATGATCTTTGCAAACCCTAGTTCAAGTTCTTCACTCAATCAATAGCTTCAACAACAATGCTTATAAACCAATCTCACATAATAATGATACTCATGTTCTTTCCAAACCCTAGTTCAAGTTATTCACTCAATCAATAGCTTCAACAAAAATGCTTATAAACCAATCTCACATATAGCTCAACAACTCAATAAGGAAACCTAATTAAGTCCTTTTCACTCCAAAGTTGTTTTTCTAGAAAACCAACCAATCAACTCAATCAAGGAAGAATATGCCCATACCTTTGTTTGATGTTAAAGTGCCTTTAGAAAACCTATCTCATTCACAATTAAACATTTTCCAACCTTAAAGTGATTATATGATAGAAATATTCTTCATAAACATTACATAAAGTAATAGCATCCACATACACCTTATAACTCCCTCTTTATTCAAACAATATTTTACTTTGAAACTATACCTCAAATGAAGATATCTCTCAATAATTAAATCACCTCAATCCTTATTCCAAGTATTTAATTATACAAGAATAACAATATAAATTATCCCAATGACACCTTTTCACTCCAACTAATAATTTCTATCAATGTAAATGATAAACCCTAAACACAACTTTCATTAATAATATTTTCAATGTCTCCTCAACCTTAGCACCTTTTGATAAATCAAAGGCTTGCCAAACTTTAGAACATACCTTTAATTTTTGGTATTGGTTGTACACACCTCTCTGACCTGCGTACATTTCACATAGAGACTAATAATGCATCTACACCTATTCCTTTTGGTTGGTTGTGGTTGGGCTTCGTTCTACCTTGGTTGCTACATCTTTCAACACTGTTGCACCCTCAAATGACTATAACACTCTCACACAACTACCACACTCTCACACGACTGCTATACTCTCACACAATTGTTGCGCTCTCACAAATGTAGCACCTTCTTTCCACTGTTGCACTTTTACTTAACTATTGTGCTTCTTCCAATGCAGCCCCTTCTCACAAATATAGCACCTTCTAACTATCATGCTCCTTCCAATGCAACCCCTTCACAAATGTTGCACTGATTGTCATGCTTCTTCCAAAGCATTCACTTAAAATTCCTCAACAGGGAGATGCCAAGCACAACGAACCATACAACGAATCTCAAGTCTTCCTCATGCAAAACCAAATCGCTATTTTTGCCCACACAACAGAACCGAGGCTCACTGATCTTGCTTGCAATAATATTCAGAAAACATTCATCGAATTCGCATTTATTCTCATCAGATCGCAATTGCATTGGTGCCAAAACCAAGGAAAACATTATGTGTTTATATGCATGATTTGATGGTAAATCATACGTCAGCACCCTCATTATCATTTTATTTTCATGCATGGAGAATTTCTTCAAGATAGACGTCGGTGCTTTGCTTCAACCCTAACGTGCGCCCACAAAGGTTTACCAAAAATAATTAAAGATTATTTTCCTTTTCTTTAAGGTTTAAAAATTAAACCTCAACCTTTGCTTTCCTTTGATTTTAAATAAAAACCTTTTTAATTGCTCATCTTGGTTTTAATAAAAACCTTTTTTAATTATGCTTCATATACTATTAAAAATAAGTATTATGAAGCTCTTTTGCCAATCCATGGTTTTAATAAAAACCTTATGCTTCACATAATATTAAAAATAAATATTATGAAGCTCTTTTGACTTTTTGACATCAACGGTGGTTCATTCCTTGACATCAATGACAACTTCACTTCTTGACATCAATGACAATTTTATGGACTCAAAATGTCCAACAATCTCCCCCTTTGTCATTGATGGCAACCCAATAAATTTTTACCATTTCCTTGACTTTTTATTCTACTCCCCCTGGGAAATTGCTCTCTCCTTAAACCAAATCTCTCCTCCTTACTTAAATACCAAATATCTCCCCCTTACTCAAATCTCTCCCCCTTTGACATCAATGGCAAAGGGTCACCTTTGGGGCTCGGGGCTAAGAATGAGTCTCTTAGCTTAGCCCCTCCCCCACCTCCTCTTGAGGTGGTTAATTCTGGGGTGGGAGTATTTCTACTCCCAAAAAGCATTGGTCTTTACCTTTATCCTCTTTCCTTTTCATTTGATCCTTCTTATTTCTTTGATTGTTCCTATTTCTATCCCTGTCCATGTCCATATTCCTGTTCCTGTTCATATCCATATTCCTATTTCTATTCCTGTTCCTGTTCCTATCCATGTCCATATTCTTGTTCATGTTCTTGTTCTTGTTCATGTTCTTGATTCTAGAATGTCTGCTCTACACCACTTTGTTGTGTGTCCATCATTATTGCACTTATAACACTTAATGTTATTATTCTTTGGAGGTCCAAATGTCTTAGGATTTCTCCTGGTGAAGCCATATCCCTTTCTATCATGAACCCTGCAATTCATTGCCTTGTGACCAAACTGATTACATGAGTAGCAATACCCATGGAAAAGTTGTATGTTCCCATATTCTTGTCTTTCATGTGTCCTACACTATGAAGCCATGTGCCCAAATATGTGACATGAGAAACATCTTCCATTGAAGTTTCCTTGTCTTGACCTCATTGGTCTCTTAGTCTCTCTTAACCTATTCTGATTGTTGTTCCATATGTTTCTCCTTTGTGCATTGTTTCTTTTCTTGTTGAACTTTCTATTGTCCAACTCATCCTCAGAAGTCTCACTTTCTCTTACACTGTCTTCTTCTAAAGTTTCTTCTTCTTCTTCTAGAACTTGAGGTTGACTCTTCTTCTTGTTTCTTTTGAGCTTGTTCAAAACCAAGACCTGTTTTGTTTGTTGACCTTCTTTGTACCTTGATCATCTTATCCACAATATTTGAACTCTTCCCAAACTTGTGTAGCTTATCCTTGGATTTTTCTAGATCTTCCCTTAGTAGGGCTACTTCTTGTTCTAACCTTTCACATTCTAAGACTTTTGCTTCTAACTTATCTTTGAACTTCTTTGTCTTAGCCATTGACTTGTTTAGATCCTCTATAAGCTTTCTTCTCTCTTCATCGCATTCTTGAAACTGAAACTCAAGTTTAGAGTTTTGCTTTCTTACCTTCTTTACTGTGTCAAGAGCATAAATAAGTTCTGCCTTAAGATCAAATCCTTCTTTTTTTGATTCTTCCTCTATTTGTTTGCCTTTGTCTACATCTTCATTTTCTTTTGACTTGTCTACTATAGGATCATCTTCTTCTTCTTCTAGTGCCATTAGAAGATTCTCTTCTGGTCCTTCAAGTGCATCCTCATATTCATCATCACTGAAACTAAAACCATTCCTTGTACAACTATCTTCAAGATGTCCAAAATTACCACATCTAAAACACTTGAGAATTATTGGTGACCTTTTCTTAACTTCTTCTTTTTCTTCAATCATAAATAGGACTTCATCTTTATCATTACTTGAAGAACTAGCATCACTATCACTTGAGTACTTACTTGCCTTATCTGCATAGTAGCTCCTCTTTTGTCTTTGAAAGAACTTCTTTCCTTGTTTGCTTTGTCCATCCTTGCCTTTCTTTTGATACCTGTATCTTTCTGATTCCCTGTTCTTGTGATCCTATTTTTCTTCATCTTTGTTGTTTTTGGCTTCTTGAAAATCAGTTGCATAGTGACCATACTTTCCATAATTGAAACATCTAATAGATTTTGCATCTTTGAATCTTCTTGAATCCTTATTCCTTCTACCATAATTAGCTTCTTCATCACTGGATGACTCATTGCTCGATTCTGACTTCTTACCCTTTGTCTTCTTAATTGCTTTGAAGGTTGCTTCCTTCTAGGGATTAGGTTCTTTTGTTCTTAACTCAAAATCTATAAGAATACCAAGCAACATATATCTTGTCAAAGAATCACCATCCTTTGCTTCTTCTATAGCTGAAATATTTTCACTAAACCTTGTTGGAAGAGACCTTAAGATCTTATCACAAACATCTGATTCATCCACATTAAGTCCAAGTCCTTGCATAGCATTAACAACCTCATCTACCCGAAGTAGATAAGAACTAATGTCTTCCTCATTCTTCATTCTTAATTCTTCAAATTGTCCTTTGAGATTTTGTATCTTTGCCTTTTTGACACTTTTATCTCCTTCATATATGCTTTGCAACTTATCCCAAATTCCTTTTGCATATTTACAATGCATAAATTTTATTGATTTGTTCTATGCAAACCTCTCAAAAGTGCATTCATTGCTTTTGAATTATAATGTTGTAGAAGCTTACCTTCCTTATCTGTAGGTGGATCAACTGGTGGTATGTATCCATTTTCAACTGCTTCCCAAATTTCATTGCCAAGTGCCATCAGGTGAACCTTCATTCTCATACTCCAATATATATAATCACTTCCATCAAAAATTGGTGTTGAATTATCTGAGGACACATTCTTAGAATCCATTGTGTTCTTTGAAAGCTTTTCCTTCAAGTTGTTAAACTCTTCTGAAGGAACCTACTCTGATACCAATTGAAGAACACAAGCTTATACTGAGAGGGGGGTGAACAGTATAAGACCACTTTTTACTTTTCTTTCCAATCAATATTATGCAATGTAAAGATAGCAATATCAACAATAGTAATCAAAGCAATGCATAAATCACCACACACAATAGAGACACCAATTTAACGTGGTTCACCCAATGTGGGCTACTCCATGGAGAAAATATTTCACTAAAATTTTCTCAATCAATCTCTTGGGAATCCTTTCCCTATTACAATATTTATGGATCTCTATCCAAAGGAGACACCAATCCCCTAATCAAGTTCATGGATCTCTATCCATAGGAGAACTCCTTTCTCCTTAGCTCTGACTAGTGATCTTCTAGAAGAACTGTTGCCCCCACTACTCTGGCTAATGGATCTCTATCCACTGAAGACACCTATCCTCACTACCCTGGCTAATGGATCTCTATCCACTGGAGACTATCATCCTCTATACTATGTCACCTCCAAATATCTATCTCAAATCTACACTAAACACAGTCCTTTGATCTAGCACAAATCTACTCAATCTCTATCTCTGTCTGGCACAAACCTATCCTCAAATCTGCACCAAAATCTATCCTCAAATCTATACTAAACATAATCCTTCGGTCTAGCACAAATATATCCTCAATATCTATCCTTTGATCTACACTAAACATAGTCCTTCAGTCTAGCACAAATCTATCCTCAATATCTATCCTCAAGCCTTAACAAAAAGCTTGACTCAATCTCAAATCAACTCTACTAGATCTGCCCCAAACCTTAACTCAAGGTTTGAACAAATCAATCAATCAACTCTGCTCTCAAGTCTTCTCAAAGACTTATCTCAAATCTGCCTTGTAAGCTTCCACAAAAGCTCACACTAATCTTTCCACAAGTCCTCTCTAGAACTTGTCCAAATCTGCTCTACAAGTCCTCACTAGAACTTGTCCAAATCTGCTCTCAATATGTATTGTAAGCTTCCACAAAAGCTTACACAAATCTATCCACAAGTCTTCTCAAAGACTTACCTCAAATCTTCTCAACAAGTCCACACTAGAACTTGTCCAATATCATAGAAACATAAAGAGAATTGTTAGAGACTCAATATGCTTCACATTCATCATAATGCTTAATTACTTTCAATCACCTTTTAGAAACATATAGAGAATTGTTAGAGACTCAATATGCTTCACATTCACCTCAATGCTCAATCACTTTCAATCACTCTTTTGGAAACATACAGAGAATTGTTAGAGACTCAATATGCTTCACACACAAACTCTCAATCACTTTCAATATCTCTTTATTATAGAAACATATAGAGAATTGTTAGAGACTCAATATGTTTCACACTCATCAATACTCAACCTCTTTCTCAAATCAATTTAGAATATAGAATAATTTGTTTCATAGAACTTGAGCTATCACTTCACACATCCACTTGACTAGGCTCAACCAACTCTACTCAACCAATCACTCAATGAAATAATCCTTGCTTACAAACCCTAGTCCAAGCATATGAACACTCACTCAAAATGTTTCCAATAATGCTTATCAACCAATCTCACATAACAATGATACTCATGATCTTTGCAAACCCTAGTTCAAGTTCTTCACTCAATCAATAGCTTCAACAACAATGCTTATAAAACAATCTCACATAACAATGATACTCATGTTCTTTCCAAACCCTAGTTCAAGTTCTTCACTCAATCACTCACTTCAACAACAATGCTTATAAAACAATCTTCACATATAGCTCAACAACTCAATAAGGAAACCTAATTAAGTCCTTTTCACTCCAAAGTTGTTTTTCCAGAAAACCAACCAATCAACTCAATCAAGGAAGAATATGCCCATACCTTTGTTTGATGTTAAAGTGCCTTTAGAAAACCTGTCTCATTCACAATTAAAATTTTACCAACCTTAAAGTGATTAGATGATAGAAATATTCTTCATAAACATTACATAAAGTAATAGCATCCACATACACCTTATAACTCCCTCTTTATTCAAACAATATTTTACTTTGAAACTATACCTCAAATGAAGATATCTCTCAATAATTAAATCACCTCAATCCTTATTCCAAGTATTTAATTATACAAGAATAACAATATAAATTATCCCAATGACACCTTTTCACTCCAACTAATAATTTCTATCAATGTAAATGATAAACCCTAAACACAACTTTCATTAATAATATTTTCAACGTCTCCTCAACCTTAGCACCTTTTGATAAATCAAAGGCTTGCCAAACTTTAGAACATACCTTTAATTTTTGGTATTGGTTGTACACACCTCTCTGACCTATGTACGTTTCACACTGAGACTAATAATGCATCTGCACCTATTCCTTTTGGTTGGTTGTGGTTGGGCTTCATTCTACCTTGGATGCTATGTCTTTCAACACTATTGCACCCTCAAATGACTGCAACACTCTCACACAACTACCACGCTCTCACACGACTGTTGTGCTCTCACACAATTGTTGTGCTCTCACAAACGTAGCACCTTCTTTCCACTATTATGCTTTTACTTAACTGTTGTGCTTCTTCCAATGCAGCCCCTTCTCACAAACGTAGCACCTTCTAACTGTCATGCTCCTTCCAATGCAACCCCTTCACAAATGTTGCACTGATTGTCGCGCTTCTTCCAAAGCGTTCGCTTAAAATTCCTCAATAGGGAGATGCCAAGCACAATGAACCATACAACGAATCTCAAGTCTTCCTCATGCAAAACCGAATCACTATTTTTTCCCACACAACAGAACCGAGGCTCACTGATCTCGCTTGCAATAATATTCAAAAAACATTCACCGAATTCGCATTTATTCTCATCAGATCGCAATTGCATTGGTGCCAAAACCAAGGAAAACATTATGTGTTTATATGCATGATTTGATGGTAAATCATACGTCGACACCCTCATTATCATTTTATTTTCATGCATGGAGAACATCTTCAAGATAGACGTCGACGCTTTGCTTCAACCCTAACGTGCGCCCACAAAGGTTTACCAAAAATAATTAAAGATTATTTTCCTTTTCTTTAAGGTTTAAAAATTAAACCTCAACCTTTGCTTTCCTTTGATTTTAAATAAAAACCTTTTTAATTGCTCATCTTGGTTTTAATAAAAAACCTTTTTGAATTATGCTTCATATACTATTAAAAATAAGTATTATGAAGCTCTTTTGCCAATCCATGGTTTTAATAAAAACCTTATGCTTCACATAATATTAAAAATAAATATTATGAAGCTCTTTTGACTTTTTGACATCAACGGTGGTTCATTCCTTGACATCAATGACAACTTCACTTCTTGACATAAATGACAACTTCACTTCTTGACATCAATGACAATTTTATGGACTCAAAATGTCCAACAATCTCCCCCTTTGTCATTGATGGCAACCCAATAAATTTTTACCATTTCCTTGAATTTTTATTCTACTCCCCCTGGGAAATTGCTCTCTCCTTAAACTAAATATCTCCTTCTTACTTAAATACCAAATATCTCCCCCTTACTCAAATATCTCCCCCTTTGACATCAATGGCAAAGGGTCACCTTTGGGGCTCGGGACTAAGAATGAGTCTCTTAGCTTAGCCCCTCCCCCACCCCCTCCTGAGGTGGTTAATTATGGGGTGGGAGTATTTCTACTCCCAACAAGCACTGGTCTTTACCTTTATCCTCTTTTCTTTTTATTTGATCCTTATGATTTCTTTTACTATTCTTGTTTTTGTCCCTATCCATGTCCATATTCTTGTTCTTGTTCACATCTATATTCCTGTTTCTATTCCTATTCTTGTTCCTGTCCATGTCCATATTCCTATTCTTGTTCATGCTTGATTATGAAATGTATGCTCTACACCACTTTGTTGTGTGTCCATCATTATTGCACTTATAACACTTAATGTTATTATTCTTTGGAGGTCTAAATGTCTTAGGATTTCTCCTGGTGAAGCCATATCCCTTTCTGTCATGAACCCTGCAATTCATTACCTTGTGACCAAACTAATTACATGAGTAGCAATACCCATGGAAAAGTTGTTTGTTCCCATAATATTGTCTTTCAATAGTCCTACACTGTGAAGCCATGTTCCCAAATATGTGACATAAGAAACATATTCCATTGAAGTTTCCTTTTCTTGACCTCATTGGTCTCTTAGTATCTCTTAACCTATTCTGATTGTTGTTCCATATGTTTCTCCTTTGTGCATTGTTTTTTCTTGTTGAACTTTATATTGTTCAACTCATCCTCAAAAGTCTCACTTTCTCTTACACTATCTTCTTCCGAAGTTTCTTCTTCTTCAAAACTTATGGTTGACTCATCTTCTTGTTTATTTTGAGCTTGTTTAAAACCAAGACCTATTTTGTTTATTGATCTTCTTTGTACCTTGATCATATTATCCACAAAATTTGAATGCTTCCCAAACTTGTGTAGCTTATCCTTGGATTTTTCTAGATATTCCCTTAGTAGGGCTACTTATTGTTCTAGCCTTTCACATTCTAAGAATTTTGCTTCTAACTTATATTTTAACTTCTTTGTCTTAGCCATTGAATTTTTTAGATCCTCTATAAGCTTTCTTCTCTGTTCATCGTATTCTTGAAACTGAAACTCATGTTTAGATTTTTGCTTTCTTACCTTTTGTTGGAAATTTTGAGTCCTTAAGCTAATATGTTGTCACTAATGTCAAAAGATCATTTAATGTCAAAAGGATCAATGAAGGGTTTTTGTGAAAAACAATATAGGAAAAATAATTGGTTTTATTTAAAACCATGGACAATATATTTGTTCTGGGTTTTTCTTAAAACCCAAGTTAGGCTTTTGTTTCATCGAAAAATGTGCCCCGATGATGGAGATATTTAAGTTTTAATATTTGGTTTAAATTTTAATTATTTAAAATTTGAATTCAAATTTAAAACTCAATATGCAAGATTTCCGCCAACATCATCAAGCAAATAAAAAGTCATATTTCCACTGATGTCTTCGATATTATTAAAGGACTATATAAAGGGGGCTTCAATTGATTATTATTTCATCCTTGCTCGTGTAATAAAAGTGTTGGCTATCGAATCATTTATGAGCTCGTGTGAAATTCTTGAAAAGTGTGGCAGTGAATAACACAGACTGCATTTAGAGAAATAAACATTGTGGGCAGTATGGCACATTGGCAAGTGGGCCTTGGCTAAGGTGTGGGGCATACAAAAATGCCAAGGATCGAATCCCCTTGACTACATTTTTTGGAAAGCATGAGAGAAGCGCTTCGGTGCCTTTGGTTTTGTGGAAGGTGGAGACAGGCATAAGGCACATTGTGCCTTTCCCTTTCTAATGAGCAACTAGCTCGTGTGGAATCTTAGCCATGACTAAGACGCTCACGGTGTGGGCAAGTCAGGGGTTCGAATCCCTTTGAGGAAGTAATTACGTTTTGCATTAATTTAATTTTATTTAGCCCTAAGGTTGGAGTTATAATGTGGTTAGTGGAAATTAAAATTTTAATTAAGCTTTGTTATTTGGGATGTATTGATTATTGCAAATCTTGAGAGGTTTAATGATTTATTTGATGGTTACTGAGAATTGAATTTAGGAGAAATAAGGAGTTGTTTTAAAGTATTTTTGAAAGGCTTATTGATTGTTATTTTGATAAGGGTTTTATTAAAAAGGGACTTTGGTGGACGTGTTTATTTAGTTGGAGTAAAAAGGGTGTAAATTGAGTTATGCTTTATATGGTGATTATTTGAAGTCCACTAACCCTTATTGATATTGGAAAGGAAAGTTGTGTTTAAGTGTGGCAGAGTTGGTGGACAAACTCCTTAGCATAAAAAAGGTATGGGCACATTCTCCTATTGATTATTTATGGTGGTTGATTTTTGAAATATCTTTGGAGAGAAAAGGATTGATTGTGGTTTCTATTTTTGAGAGTTGTTGGTTTAATGCTTCAAGGTTTTCTAGTTTGTGAGTTGTAATTAAACCTTGTTTTAGAAGCATTGTTGTTGAAGCCCATTGATTGTGAAATGAACTTGAACTTGAGTTAGAAAAGAACATGAGTATAATTATTATGTGAGATTTGTGATTGAGCATTGTTGGAAACATTTTGAGTTGGTTAAATACATGCTTGGACTAGGGTTTGTGAGAAATGATTGTTCCTTGAGGTGATTGGTTGAGTTGAGTTGATTTAAGCCTAGTCAAGTGGATGCATGTGGTTGTTCAAGTTCCTAGAAATAAACTATTTCATATTCTGATTTGAGATGAGATTGAGTTGAGTTGAGATTGGGATTTGAGTATAGAACATATTGAGTCTCTAACAATTCTCTTTATGCTTCTATTGAGTTGAGATTAGGATTTGAGTATAGAACATATAGAGTCTCTAACAATTCTCTTTATGCTTCTATGAGATTGATTTGAGTTGAGATTGGGATTTGAGTATAGAACATATTGAGTCTCTAACAATTCTCTTTATGCTTCTATGAGATTGAATTGAAATATTGATTGAACATTGATCTTAGAACATATTGAGTCTCTAACAATTCTCTTTATGATTCTATGTGATTGAGACAAGTCTTTGAGAAGGCTTTGATGATTACACAATGACACTGAGAGGGGGGGGTGAATCAGTGTAGCTATTAATTTTTATATCTACAACATTTAATATGAAATAAAGAGAACTTGACAACTGAAAAACAACTTGAACAAGAGAGCACACCACAACACTCAATATACCGAGGTTCACCAATTTGGCTACTCCTCAAAAATGACTGCTTGGACTCCAATCCAAATCCAGTCTTTGCAAAATCAATTTTACAAATACTTTACCAGCACCAACTGGAAGGAGCACCAACCCCTGTAATTTTCTGCTGCAACAGATGGAGCACCAACTCCTAGTACCAAGCACCAACTTGGACTGCAATTCTGATCAATTTAGAATGACATAAAAATGTCTTCACTTCATGCACGACCCTGACTGGTCTGCAATTAACCCAACTCTACACACTCTCACGGCTCTGCTTATTTTTCTCTTGATTCTTCTCTAACCCTCCTTTTATAGCAATTTCTCTCTAACAGCAGCAACATCTTCTCTGTACGATTATTCTTTTATAACCTTTCAATCCTGCATGCAATCGAATCACATACTCTGACTGTTCGAATCCATGCAATACGGCTGTTCGGTTCCATGCACTTCGACTGTTCGAAACCCTGCAATACGTCTTTTGAAACCATGCAGTACGGCAATTTTGTTTCATGCACTTTGACTGTTCAATTTCTTCGAATACGGCTTTTCGAATGCTTTTTCGAAATTCCATATGTGATTCTTCGAAAGCTTTTCGATTCTTCATGTTCGGCTTTTTTGTATGCTTCAAATACGTCTGTTAGAATGCCTGCAAATACGACCTTTCGAATGCTTTTATTATCCTTCATATTCGGCTTTTCGAATGCGTTTCAATTATGCATGTTTGGCTGTTGCATTGCATGTCCAACACCTGTCAACGTTTAACTGTCTGTCTGACTTCAGTTACTTCTTATGTGACAGACTGCATGATGCTTTTCTGCCATGTGTCACCTTTCATGTTGCTTCGGCATTTTCCACCTACTGTTACCTATCGCGATATCGCGACACTTTTAACTTATGCTGACGTCACCCTGAAGGTTGTCGCAAAATCATGACCATTTTGGCTCTTGGAAGCTTTCCCTGCATCTTGTCGCGATATCGCGACACTTTCAACATTTGCTGACGTCATCCTTAAGCATGTCGCGAAATCACGACGCTTCCGGCTTCCAACAGCTTTCCTTTCATCCTGTCACGAAATCGCGACACTTTTCAACTTTGCTGACGTCATCATCCTTCTTGTCGCGAAATCGCACTTGCATCATCCTTGTCGCGAAATCGCGACACTTCCGGCTTCCGTACACTCTTCTTTGCCAGCAGCAACGAAAAAGGAACATGTCGCGAAATCGCGACACTATGCTTCATGCAATGGCGAAATTTTTACATCTTTGTGCCTTGTGTTTTCACCTTGCCTTTTTTCATGAAATTTTGACTTGTAATATCATTGCTGCATCTTTCACTTCTACACTTTTGACTAGTAGCGAAATCGCTACACCTTAGTTTCCCTTTGTTTCAACATGTAGCGCCATCGCTACACCTTAGTTTCTCTTTGTTTCAACATGTAGCGAAATCGCTACACCTTAGTTTCTCTTTGTTTCAACATGTAGCGAAATCGCTACACCTTCTTCTTGTGAATTTTTACTTGTGTCGAAATCGCTGCATCTCAGTTTTCTTAACTTCCGAATTGTAGCGAAATCGCTACACCTTTGTGCCATGTATTTTCATCATGCAGCGATATCGCTACACCTTTGTTGCTGAGCATTCTCTCTCCTCTTCGGGTCACGAAAACCCGACGTGTCGCGATATCGCGACACTTTTCGTTGCTAGCTCCTTTTCTCCATTTATGTCACGAAATCGTGACATCTTTTCACCTTGCTTCCCTCTCTTCCAGCATGTCGCGAAATCGTGACAGTTTTGCTCGCATCTTCTCTCTCCTCGGACATGTCACGAAATCGCGACAGTTTTGCTCGCATCTTCTCTCTCCTCGGACATGTCGCGAAATCGCGACAATTTGGCGTGCATTTTCTCTCTCCTACTTTTTGTCACGAAATCGCGACACATTTTCTCTCTCCTCAACGAAAACTCGACATGTCACGAAATCGTGACATTTTCGGCTGCGCCTTCTCTCTCCTCGACCATGTCGCGAAATCGCGACAGAAAACATGTCGCGATATCGCGACAGTTTTCTTCCTTGTCTCTTTTTGCCAGTTTCTGAATCTGGGTCACCTCTGTTTTCCTTGAAACTTTCCGCACTTGATCTGACTGACCTCTGAACTGCATCAACTGCATCAATCTGACTGTGTTGACAACAATGACAATACTTTTGCAATTCTTTTTCTGCACCTTGCTCAACAATCTCCCCCTTTGGAATTGTTGGCAACACACTCGCAACCTTGCTTAATTTCTTCTCCCCCTTTGCCAATAATACCAAAGGGCTGTTGTAGACTCCCCCTGAGTCTATGCACAACATTCTCAGACTTAAAAAGTTTGAATGCTCCCCCTGAGAATGTGTTTCCCATAGCTAGTCAGTGCTTGGGTGGGGTGACTACTCCCAACTTCTTCCGAAGGTATTCAAATACTTCCTTTGGCAAAGGTTTTGTGAATATATCAGCCTACTTGCTCCGTAGTTGGAACAAAATCCAATTTAACCTCTCCTTCTCGCAACTTTATCCTTCAAGAAATGATATCGGATTGCAATATGTTTGGTTCTTGAATGCATTACTGGATTCTTGGATATGTTGATAGCACTAGTGTTATCACATTTTATTGAAATTGGCTCTTTGAAGTGGATACCAAGATCTTTTAAAGTTTGTCTCATCCATAATATCTGTGTACAGCAAGTTGTGGCTGCAATGTATTCTGCCTCTGCAAGTGGATAGAGAGACCGATTCTTGTTTCTTGCTGTGCCATGCTACCAGCCTGTCTCCAAGATAAAATGCTCCTCCACTTGTACTCTTTCGGTCATCAATGCACCCTGCCCAATCTGCATCAGAATATGCAATCAAAGTGAAGTCTTTGCCTTTTGGGTACCACAACCCATAATCCATAGTGCCCTTGAGATATCTGAAGATCCTCTTTACAGCTGTTACATGAGTTTCTTTGGGACCGGCTCGAAATCTTGCAACCATACATACTGCTTGTAATATATCTGGTCTAGTGGTCATTAAATACAGCAGGCTTCCAATCATAGACCTGTACATTGTTTGATCTACATCTGGGGATTTATCATCCTTGCTCAACTTGCAGCCTGTTGTCATAGGAGTGCTGACCGGTTTACTGTCTTCCATTGTGAACTTTTTCAGCATTTCTTTTACATATTTAACTTGAGAAATAAAAATGCCTTTTTCATTTTGATTGACCTGTAGTCCTAAGAAATAAGAAAGTTCACCAATCATTGACATCTCAAATTCTTTTTTCATTTTAATTGATATGTCTTTGCAGTATTCATCCATGCCGCTGCCAAATATTATGTCATCTACATAAACAACAAGAACAATAAGATGACCCTTCTCTGCTTTGACATATAAGTTGCTATCCACCAAACCTTTCTTAAACCCTTGTTTAATTAGATAATTATCCAGCCTTGCATACCATGCTCTGGGTGCCTGTTTTAATCCATATAAAGCTTTCTTTAACCTGCAAACAAAATCTGGATTATCACCCAGTTGGAAGCCATCTGGTTGTTCAATGTAAACCTCTTCTTCCAGCTTTTCCATTCAAAAATGCTGATTTTACATCCATTTGATATACTTTGAAGTTTTTATGAACTCGCTAATGCCGTAAACATTCTGATTGCCTCTAGTCTGGCTACCGGTGCAAAAGTTTCTTCAAAATCAATGCCTTCAACCCGAGCATAGCCTTTACATACCAATCTTGCCTTATTTCTGACAACCTGCCCATCTTCATTCAATTTATTTCTAAAAACCCATTTAGTGCCAATTATGTTTTTATTTGTTGGTCTAGGTACTAATTCCCAGGTATTGTTTTTCTCTATCTGATCTAGTTCTTCATTGATTGCCTTCATCCAACTTTCATCAGTGCTTGCTTCAACAACATTTTTAGGTTCAATACTAGATAACAGAGAATAGTTCCTCACTGCTGTTCTTCTTGTTTGAATACCATCTGTGGGATCCCCAATAATCTGTTCACTTGGATGAATTTTCTGCCAGTTGCCTGTTTTAAATTTCCTGTTTTCTTCTTCTTCATATTCAGTTTTTACACCATCTGGATCAATTTTCTGATTCTTCTCTGTTTCTTTTTCATCATCACCTTCAATGACTTCTTCATACATAGGGTAGTTTTCTTGATAAGTAGTTTCTTGTTCTCTACCTTCATCAACTTTCACATCAACACTTTCAACAATTTTCTTCAACCTCTTGTTGTAGCATGTGTATGCCTTGCTTTTTGTTGAGTAACCGAGAAAGATACCTTCATCAGCTCTATCTTCAAATTTACCGAGGTTATCTTCAGTCCGTTTTATGTAGCACTTGCTGCCAAATACTTTGAAATGTCTTGTTGTTGCCTTTCTGCCAAACCACAACTCATAAGCTGTTTTGCTTTCATGTGGTCTCAACATGCACCTGTTTTGAATGTAAACTGCAGTATGAACCGCCTCTTTCCAAAATCTGTCAGCTATTTTGTTTTCTGCCAGCATTGTCCTTGCCATTTCCTGCACTGTTCTATTCTTCCTTTCTACAACACCATTCTGCTGAGGTGTCCTAGCTGCTGAAAACTGTCTTCTTATCCCATGTTTTTGACAGTATTCTGCAAATTCTTCGGAGATAAACTCTCCTCCCCTGTCTGATCTTAGGCATTTAATTCTTTTTCCTGATTGATTCTCAACAAGATTTTTGAAGGTTTTAAACATTTCAAAGGCTTCTGACTTGAGTTTCAGAAATAGTACCCATGTCATTCTTGAGTAGTCATCTATACACAGCATAAAATATTTGTGTCCATTTATACTTTCAGTTCTCATGGGTCCACATAGATCGGTGTGAATTAGTTCTAATGGCTTGCTAGTGAAGTATTCTTTTGCTTTGAAAGTGGCTCTGGTTTGTTTTCCCTTTTGGCATGACTCACAGATGCTATTTACAGGTTTGCCAATGTTTGGTATATCTCTAACTGCTCTTTTTGAACTGATTTTTGCCAGATTGTCAAAACTAATATGCCCAAGCCTCTTGTGCCATAGCCAGTTTTCATCTTCCTGTCCAATCAAGCATGTTCCTTCTACAGTTTCTGAAAGTGTATACAGATTTCCTGAAGTTCTCAGTCCAGTGGCTATTAACTTTCCATTTTTTGTCTTTCTTACTTCACAGCCCTCCTTCTTGAAGATTACATCATGACCTTTGTCACATATTTGACTTACACTTAGCAAGTTATGCTTTAGGCCAATTACAAACAAGACTTCTTTTGATTTTATATTGCCATCACTGATCTTGACTGATCCCTTTCCAACAATCTTTGCTCCATCATTATTTCCAAATTTCACAGAACCACCTTCATAATTCTGTAAATTCTCAAACTTTTGCTTGTCACTTGTCATGTGACTGGAACAACCACTGTCAAGTATCCAAGGTGCTGATTTGTTCTGAGCTTTAAAAGCAGTCTGGACAATCAAAGATTCCTTTTCTTTCCATTCTGGTTTGATAGCAGATTTTGCTACTTGTTTTGCCTTTG
The DNA here is from genome assembly GCA_028583015.1 of Wollemia nobilis. Taxonomy (NCBI): domain Eukaryota; kingdom Viridiplantae; phylum Streptophyta; class Pinopsida; order Araucariales; family Araucariaceae; genus Wollemia; species Wollemia nobilis. The sequence goes on along the minus strand of JAQPPZ010002336.1, from coordinate 2,163,786 downwards.
TCCTTTCATTAGCATGTGCCTGTTTTTCAAGAAATTTCTGGTTTTGTTTCAACCCACTTGGCTGAGATTTTCTACCCTGATAATTATTTGATGCAAAAGTGCTTCTACAGCTTTCTAGCAATATGTCCAAAATTATGACAATTATAACATTCAACCGCATAATTCATTAAAGGAGAAAAAACATTTCTACTGGTAAAATTCCTTTGAGATACATTATGCCCGCAATCTGAAATCTTATGGCCATAAGCATTGCATTTAAAACAATAACCAGAAAATGCATGATTAAACCTGGGTGCCGGTCTTTGCCGCTTGAAGTAGGAGCCATGACTCTTCTCCTCCTCGGATGTGTGACTTTTGTGAATCCATCTTTGTCAATATTCTTCTTGAATCTGGCATTATTGTTTTCTTTTGCATGATTTTGTTTTTCTCGGTTCAACCCCGATCTTTTCTTCTTTCTTTATGGGTTCTATATTCAAGTTCTTTGAATCCTTTGAAGATTCTCCTTCATCAAAGCCTAAACCAAATTTGATGCCGGAAGGCCTTTGGTTATTTAACATTTTATCCAGACTTTACAAGTACTTTCTTCAAACTTATGAAAACAGTTCAATTTTCTATTCATCTCCTCTAACCGCATCCTTAACTTAACAATGTCTTCCTCTAGCTTGCCGCATTCAACCTGTCTTTACAGCTTAATTGTTCATCAAGAACTTCAGACATTTTCTTGAATTCCTCTGTCTGTATTTTCAGATTGTTTATTATGTCTGTGGCATTCTCTAATTTCTTTGAAAAATTTTTATTCTTCTTCCTTTCTGCACTCAACTCTTCAAGTGCAGCAACCAATTCTCCTTCCAAATACACTTCAGCTTCATCCTTGGAATTTTCATCACCTTCCTGATTTTCCTCTCGTTCTTTCTTCTTCAAGTGCCATGAACAGAGCTTCACCTCCTTCTTCTTCGGACTCCTCATCTGTGCTTTCTTCGAACCGTCGACATTCTTGGTTATGAAGCTTTTCTTCTTGAAGTTGTTCTTTCGAAATTTTGTTTCTTCTTCCAAGTCACCTTTTTCTTGGTGTGAACCTTCACCATTTTTTGTTCTCTCCCGCATTGGACATTTTGCTGCAAAATGACCGACTCCTCCACAATTGAAGCATTTAAAAGGTAGCTTCCCTCTATATTTTCCTTTTCCTTTTGTGAGTTTTCGAACAAAATTGGCTTCTGTTTCATCCAAGTTGTTCCTTCATCCTCGGATTCATGTTCAGCTTTTACATTCTTGTGTGCTTTAAAAGTTGCTTCTCTGTCTCGTAGACTTGGTTTGTCCTATTCTCATTTCATATGTCTGTCGGGGAACCATGCAACTCATCCATGCTGAAGTTGTTTAGATCTTTTGCCTCTTCTATTGCAGAGACTTTGGAGTTAAATCTTTTGTGAAGTGTTCCGAGAACCTTTTTCACAACAACCGCATCATCAATTTCTTCACCGAGTCCTCTGATTGCATTAATAATTCCGTTGACTCTCAAGCATATAAGTCTCTATGTTTTCATCTTCATTCATTTGCAGTGCTTCGAACTGTGCTCGATGAGTTTGCAGTTTTGCTTCCTTAATCTTATTGTCTCCTTCATGGATGCTCTTCAGTTTATCCCACATGTCTTTTGCTGATTTACAACTCATGACTCTTATCGCTTCACCGTCAACAAGCCCACACATTATGGCATTCTTAGCTTTGGAGTTGTTTTCAAATTTCTTTTTCTCAGCAGTATCTGTTGGAGGGGTAGTGGGTGCTGTGTATCCACTATCTACAGAATCCCAAATATCGTATCCCAATGCACTTAGATATGTTTGCATTCTGAGTTTCCGTAAGGTGTAATTTGTTCCATCAAATAAGGGAGCTTTGTTGGATGAAAATCCTTCACCACCTGCCATTGTTTCTTCCAAGATCTCCTTAGCTGATTAAGCTTGTACAAGGAACCTTGCTCTGATACCAATTGATGATTACACAATGACACTGAGAGGGGGGGGTGAATCAGTGTAGCTATTAATTTTTATATCTACAACATTTAATATGAAATAAAGAGAACTTGACAACTGAAAAACAACTTGAACAAGAGAGCACACCACAACACTCAATATACCGAGGTTCACCAATTTGGCTACTCCTCAAAAATGACTGCTTGGACTCCAATCCAAATCCAGTCTTTGCAAAATCAATTTTACAAATACTTTACCAGCACCAACTGGAAGGAGCACCAACCCCTGTAATTTTTTGCTGCAACAGATGGAGCACCAACTCCTAGTACCAAGCACCAACTTGGACTGCAATTCTGATCAATTTAGAATGACATAAAATGTCTTCACTTCATGCACGACCCTGACTGGTCTGCAATTAACCCAACTCTACACACTCTCATGGCTCTGCTTATTTTTCTCTTGATTCTTCTCTAACCCTCCTTTTACAGCAATTTCTCTCTAACAACAACAACATCTTCTCTGTACGATTATTCTTTTATAACCTTTCAATCCTGCATGCAATCGAATCACATACTCTGACTGTTCGAATCCATGCAATACGACTGTTCGGTTCCATGCACTTCGACTGTTCGAAACCCTGCAATACGTCTTTTGAAACCATGCAGTACGGCAATTTTGTTTCATGCACTTCGACTGTTCAATTTCTTCGAATACGGCTTTTCGAATGCTTTTTCGAAATTCCATATGTGATTCTTCGAAAGCTTTTCGATTCTTCATGTTCGACTTTTCTGTATGCTTCAAATACGTCTGTTAGAATGCCTACAAATACGACCTTTCGAATGCTTTTATTATCCTTCATATTCGGCTTTTCGAATGCGTTTCAATTATGCATGTTTGGCTGTTGCATTGCATGTCCAACACCTGTCAACGTTTAACTGTCTGTCTGACTTCAGTTACTTCTTATGTGACAGACTGCATGATGCTTTTCTGCCATGTGTCACCTTTCATGTTGCTTGGCATTTTCCAGTCTAATTTCCTATCGCGATATCGCGACACTTTTAACTTATGCTGACGTCACCCTGAAGGTTGTCGTGAAATCGTGACCATTTTGACTCTTGGAAGCTTTCCCTGCATCTTGTCGTGATATCGCGACACTTTCAACTTCATTTGACTTCTTTGACGTCATCCTTAAGCATGTCACGAAATCACGACGCTTTCGGCTTCCACCAGCTTTCCTTTCATCCTGTCGTGAAATCGTGACACTTTTCAACTTTGTCGACGTCATCATCCTTCTTGTCGAAATCGCTTCTTATCAATCATCCTTCGTGAAATCGCGACACTTTCGGCTTCGTACACTCTTCTTTGCCAAGCGAAAAAGGAACATGTCACGAAATCGCGACACTATGCTTCATGCAATGGCAAAATTTTTACATCTTTGTGCCTTGTGTTTTCACCTTGCCTCTTTTCATGAAATTTTGACTTGTAATATCATTGCTGCATCTTTCAGTTCTACACTTTTGACTAGTAGCGAAATCGCTACACCTTAGTTTCCCTTTGTTTCAACATGTAGCGCCATCGCTACACCTTAGTTTCTCTTTGTTTCAACATGTAGCGAAATCGCTACACCTTAGTTTCTCTTTGTTTCAACATGTAGCGAAATCGCTACACCTTCTTCTTGTGAATTTTTACTTGTGTCGAAATCGCTGCATCTCAGTTTTCTTAACTTTCGAATTGTAGCGAAATCGCTACACCTTTGTGCCATGTATTTTCATCATGCAACGATATCGCTACACCTTTGTTGCTGAGCATTCTCTCTCCTCTTCGGGTCACGAAAACCCGACGTGTCGCGATATCGCGACACTTTTCGTTGCTAGCTCCTTTTCTCCATTTATGTCGCGAAATCGTGACATCTTTTCACCTTGCTTCCCTCTCTAGCATGTCGCGAAATCGCGACAGTTTTGCTCGCATCTTCTCTCTCCTCGGACATGTCGCGAAATCGTGACAGTTTTGCTCGCATCTTCTCTCTCCTCGGACATGTCGCGAAATCGCGACAATTTGGCGTGCATTTTCTCTCTCCTACTTTTTGTCGCGAAATCGTGACACATTTTCTCTCTCCTCAACGAAAACTCGACATGTCACGAAATCGTGACATTTTCGGCTGCGCCTTCTCTCTCCTCGACCATGTCGTGAAATCGCGACAGAAAACATGTCGCGATATCGCGACAGTTTTCTTCCTTGTCTCTTTCTGCCAGTTTCTGAATCTGGGTCACCTCTGTTTTCCTTGAAACTTTCTGCACTTGATCTGACTGACCTCTGAACTGCATCAACTGCATCAATCTGACTGTGTTGACAACAATGACAATACTTTTGCAATTCTTTTGCTGCACCTTGCTCAACAAGGCTTGTGGACTGATTTGAGTAAGCTTTTGTGAAAGCTTGCTATGCAGATTTGAGCAAGTCCTAGAGAGGACTTATTGAGCTGATTTGAGCAAGTCCTAGAGAGGACTTGTTGAGCATATTTGGACAAGTTCTATGTGAGCTTGTTGAGCAGATTTGGACAAGTTCTATGTGAGCTTGTTGAGCAGATTTGGACAAGTTATGTGTGAACTTGTTGAGAAGATTTGGATGAGTTCTATGTGGACTTATTGAGCATATTTGGATAGGTTCTGTGTGGACTTGTTGAGCAGATTTGAGCAGGTTCTGTGTGGACCTATTGAGCAGATTTGGACAGGTTCTATGTGGACCTGTTGAGAAGATTTGAGCAAGTTCTGTGTGGACCTGTTGAGCAGATTTGAGCAGGTTAGTGTGGACCTGTTGAGCAGATTTGAGCAGGTTCTGTGTGGACCTATTGAGCATATTTGAGCAGGTTCTATGTGGACCTGTTGAGCATATTTGAGCAGGTTCTGTGTGGACCTATTGAGCATATTTGAGCAGGTTCTGTGTGAACCTATTGAGCAGAATTGTACTAGATCGACTGTACTATGTTTAGTACAAGAGATTGAGTAGAACTATGCTAGACCGACTAAATTATGTTTGGTACAGTATTGAGATAGAGCTTTGGAGGTGATAGAGTATAGAGGATAGAGTCTCAGTGGATAGAGATCCAGCATCCAGGACAATTGAAGATAGATCTGAGTGAGGAGTCTTCAAGTGGAAAGAGATCCACCAGTCAGTGCAGCATAGAGATAGAGTCTTCTAGAAGATCACTAGCTAGAGCAGAAGGGGAAAGAGTTCTCCTGTGGAAGAGATCCATGAACTTGAGATTAGGGGATCAACATCTCCTTTGGACAGAGATCCATAAACATTATAATTTGGGAAGGAGTCCCAAGAGATTATTTGAGAAATATTTAGAAGAAATATTTTTCTGTGGAGGTAGCCCACATTGGGTGAACCACGTTAAAATGATGTCTCTCATGTGTGTGATGTTTTGTGTGATGTTTATTGTTTCATTAATGCTGATGGTACTATTTGGGAAAAAGTTTTATGTTATACTGTTCACCCCCCCTCTCAGTATAAGCACATGTTCTTCAATTGGTATCAGAGCAGGTCTCTCCACGAAGAGTTTAACAACTTGGAGAAGGATCCATCAGTAACACACATGTGCTCAGGAGGTGAAGAAAGTATAGACTTTGAAGAAGCACTCTTCAACTGTCTCCAAGATCTTGAAAGGATTCAAGAAGAGAATGCACAACTAAAGGAACAAATTCGAAACTATGAATCAACAAGATTTGAGCTTCTACAAAGGCTAATAGAACTCGAAATAGAAGTGAAAGAAAGAAGAGAGATTGAACATCAGTTGAGAGATATGTTGGAAGCCAAAGAAGCAGGACTTGAGAAAGTGGCAGCAAAAATTGTTATGCTAAGATGCAGAACTGAAATAAACAAGAGATTACAACAAGAGGCAGGAACATCAAGCAAAAAGGAGGTATCTTACCATATCTCAAGGAAAGAAGACCACAAAAGGAAGAATACCAGATCGAGTCCTCAACAAAATAGGTTACAAAATTCCTTCCATGGACATTGTTTTTCTTGCAATAAATATGGTCATAGAGCTATGCAATGTACTAGCAGAGACAATGATAGTAGTAGTATAGATTCTCTTGCCCCACATGTGGATGATGATGTTAAGTGTTACAAATGCAATAATTTTGGGCATACAGCTAGAAGGTGCAAACTAGAAATCTCTAAGTCTAGTAGAAAGTCCACAACTCAAACTACTAGAAAAGAAGAAAAAGGGAAAGGAAAATTAAAATCCTTGCTAGTTCAAATAGCTTTGCATGCTCAGGATAAAGAAGAAAAATGGTTTCTGGATAGCGGATGCTCTAGACACATGATAGGAGAAAAGGACAAGTTTATAGTTTTGAAAGAAGGAAATAGAGGGTCAGTAAATTTTGGGGACAATGGCTCAACAAAGATTTGTGGAAAAGGAACTCTAAGTATAGGCAATGGAAAAGCAAAAGCTGAAAATGTTCTATATGTGGAAGGTCTAAAACATAATATTTTGAGCATTAGTCAACTTTGTGATCAAGGCCATATGGTAACTTTTCATCAAGATAGATGTGAAGTAAGAAAATATGAATCTGGGAAACTAGTAGCTAGTGCTATAAGAGAAAGAAATCTTTATGTACTCAATGAGATCAAAAAGGAAAAATGTCTCTTATCCAAATAAAATGAGATCTGGTCTCAACATATAATATTGGGACCAAATGAGAATCTTCTAATGGCTTTGGAAGATAAAGAATTGAGTGCTCCTATAGAAGACAAGTCAAAAGAAAGAAATGACATGGACAAAGGCAAACAAATAGAGGACTATTCAATAGAGAATGGTTATGATCTCAAGGGAGAACTCATCTATGCTCTTGACACAGTAAAGAAGGTAAGAAAGCAACACTCTAAGCTTGAAAGTTAGTTTCAAGAATGTGATGAAGAAATATTATTGCTCATAGAGGACTTAGAGAAGTCCAAGGCTAAGGCAAGTAAGTTCAAAGAAAAGTTAGAAGCAAAGATTTTGGAATGTGAGAAGTTAGCACAAGAAGTGGCTACTCTAAAGGAATATTTAAAGGACTCCAAGATCAAGATGAAGAGTTTCACAAATAGCTCTAAGAACTTGGATAAGTTCATTTGTGGACAACAAAGAACATCATGTTCAACAGGTCTTGGCTTTGGAAAGAAATAGGAAAAAGAAAAGTCTACTTCAAGTCTTGAAGAAGAAGGAACTTCAGAAGAAGACACTTCAGAAGAGGGATTCTCAGATGAAAGTGGAAGTGAAAGTGAAACTTCTAAGGATGAGTCAGATTGCAGTGAGTCCAACAGGGACAATGGGCAAAGAAGATTCAGATGGAACAACAATCAGAACAGGAGACCAATGAGGTCTAGACAAGGAAGCTTCAATGGGAGATGCTTCTCATGTCACAGGTTTGGGCACATGGCTTCACAGTGCAGGTCACATGAAAGATAGGTATATGGAAGAGAACAACTTTTCCAAGGATATTGCTATTCGTGTAATGAGTTTGGTCACAAGGCAATGAATTGCAGGATTCATGACAGAAGAGGATATGGCTTCACTAGGAGAAATCCTAAGACAGTTGCACATCCAAGGAATAATAACATTAAGTGTTATAAGTGCAATAATGATGGTCACATAGCAAGATGGTGTAGAGCAAATATTCCAGAATCAAGCATGAACAAGAACAGGAATGTGAACAGGAACAAAAATATGAACAGGAACAGGAACATGGGCAGGAACAAGAACATGAACAGAAACAAGAAGATGAACAGGAACACAGACTCAAAAAGAAAAGAGACTCAGAAAAGAATGAGGACAAGAGCAGGTACAAGAATAGGAACATGGATAAAAACAAGAACAGGAACATGGATGAGAACAAGAACAGGAACAGGAATAGGGATGATGACTTGGAAAGAAACAGTGAGAGGATTCAACAAAAAGAAAGAGGAAAAGACAAAGGCAGAGAACAGTGCTTTCGAGGAGTAGAAATACTCCCACCCCAGAATTAACCACCTCATGTGGAGGTGGGGGAGGGGCTAAGCTAAGAGGCTTAATTCTTAGCCCCGAGCCCCAAAGGTGACCCTTTGCCATTGATGTCAAAGGGGGAGAGATTTGTGTATTTTGGGGAGAGTTTTTGATATGAGGAGAGTTTTGATATCTGAGAGAGCATTGAGCCAGGGGGAGCAAAGTCCCAGGGGGAGCAGAAAAGAAGGTCAGATTTTAGTAAAAGGATTTGGGTTGCCATCAATGACAAAGGGGGAGATTGTTGGACATTTTGAGTCCCTAAGCTAATATGTTGTCATTGATGTCAAAAGATCATTTAATGTCAAAAGGATCAATGAAGGGTTTTTGTGAAAACCAAGATAGGAAAAATAAAAGGTTTTATTTAAAACCATGGATAGCAGATTTGATCTGGGTTTTTCTTAAAACCCAAGTTGGGCTTTCGTTTCATCGAAAAAGGTGCCCCGGTGATGGAGATATTTAAGTTTTAATATTTGGTTTAAATTTTAATTATTTAAAATTTGAATTCAAATTTAAAACTAAATATGCAAGATTTCCGCCGACGTCATCAAGCAAATAAAAAGTCATATTTCCATCGACGTCTTCGATATGATTAAAGGACTATATAAAGGGGGCTTCAATTGATTATTATTTCATCCTTGCTCGTGTAATAAAAGTGTTGGCTATCGAATCGTTTATGAGCTCATGCGAAATTCTTGAAAAGTGTGGCAGCGAATAACACAGACTGCATTCGGAGAAACAAACATCGTGGGCAGCGTGGCGCATTGGCAAGTGGGCCTTGGCTAAGGCGTGGGGTAGATGAAAACATCGAGGATCGAATCCCCTTGACTATGTTTTTTGGAAAGCGTGAGAGAAGCGCTTCGACGCCTTTGGTTTTGTGGAAGGTGGAGATGGGCATAAGGCACGTTGTGCCTTTCCCTTTCCAACGAGCGGCTAGCTCGTGTGGAATCTTAGCCATGGCTAAGACGCTCATGATGTGGGCAAGTCGGGGGTTCGAATCCCCTTGAGGAGGTAATTACGTTTTGCATTAATTTAATTTTATTTAGCCCTAAGGTTGGAGTTATAAGGTGGTTAGTGGAAATTAAAGTTTTAATTAAGCTTTGTTATTTGGGTTGTATTGATTATTGCAAAACTTGAGGGGTTTAATGATTTATTTGATTATTATTAAGAATTGAATTTAGGAGAAATAAGGAGTTGTTTTAAAGTATTTTTGAAAGGCTTATTGATTGTTATTTTGATAAGGGTTTTATTAAAAAGGGACTTTGGTGGATGTGTTTATTTAGTTGGAGTAAAAAGGGTGTAAATTGAGTTATGCTTTATATTGTGATTATTTGAAGTCCACTAACCCTTATTGAGATTGGAAAGGAAAGTTGTGTTTAAGTGTGGCAGATTTTGTGGACAACTCCTTGGCATCAAAAAGGTATGGGCACATTCTCCTATTGATTGTTTATGGTGGTTGATTTCTGAAATATCTTTGGAGAGAAAAGGATTGATTGTGGTTTCCATTTTTGAGAGTTGTTGGTTTAATGCTTCAAGGTTTTCTGGTTTGTGAGTTGTAATTAAACCTTGTTTTAGAAGCATTGTTGTTGAAGCCCATTGATTGTGAAATGAACTTGAACTTGAGTTAGAAAAGAACATGAGTATAATTGTTATGTGAGATTTGTGATTGAGCATTGTTGGAAACATTTTGAGTTGGTTAAATACATGCTTGGACTAGGGTTTGTGAGAAAGGATTGTTCCTTGAGGTGATTGGTTGAGTTGAGTTGATTTAAGCCTAGTCAAGTGGATGCATGTGGTTGTTCAAGTTCCTAGAAACAAACTATTTCATATTCTGATTTGAGTTGAGATTGAATTGAGTTGAGATTGGGATTTGAGTATAGAACATATTGAGTCTCTAACAATTCTCTTTATGCTTCTATTGAGTTGAGATTGGGATTTGAGTATAGAACATATAGAGTCTCTAACAATTCTCTTTATGCTTCTATGAGATTGATTTGAGTTGAGATTGGGATTTGAGTATAGAACATATTGAGTCTCTAACAATTCTCTTTATGCTTCTATGAGATTGAATTGAGATATTGATTGAACATTGAGCTTAGAACATATTGAGTCTCTAACAATTCTCTTTATGATTCTATGTGATTTGAGACAAGTCTTTGAGAAGGCTTGTGGACTGATTTGAGTAAGCTTTTGTGAAAGCTTGCTATGCAGATTTGAGCAAGTCCTAGAGAGGACTTATTGAGCTGATTTGAGCAAGTCCTAGAGAGGACTTGTGGAGACTTGGACAAGCTTGGGGTGGATTTGGACAAGTTGAGGGTGAGCATTTGGACAAGTTCTGTGTGAGCTTGTTGAGCAATTTGGGCGTTATGTGTGAAGTTGAGATATGTGGACCTATTGAGTAGATTTGAGCAGGTTCTATGTGGACCTGTTGAGCAGATTTGAGCAGGTTCTGTGTGGACCTATTGAGTAGATTTGAGCAGGTTCTGTGTGGACCTGTTGAGCAGATTTGAGCAGGTTCTGTGTGGACCTATTGAGCAGATTTGAGCAGGTTCTGTGTGGACCTATTGAGCAGATTTGAGCAGGTTCTGAGTGAACCTATTGAGCAGAATTGTACTAGATCGATTGTACTATGTTTAGTACAAGAGATTGAGCAGAACTGTGCTAGACCAACTGAACTGTGTTTGGTACAGTATTGAGACAGAGCTTTGGAGGTGATAGAGTATAGAGGATAGAGTCTCAGTGGATAGAGATCCAACAACCAGGACAATTGAAGACAGATCTGAGTGAGGAGTCTTCAAGTGGAAAGAGATCCACCAGTCAGTGCAGCATAGAGACAGAGTCTTCTAGAAGATCACTAGCCAGAGTAGAAGGGGAAAGAGTTCTCCTGTGGAAGAGATCCACGAACTTGAGATTAGGGGATCAACATCTCCTTTGGACAGAGATCCATAAACATTGTAATTTGGGAAGGAGTCCCAAGAGATTATTTGAGAAATATTTAGAAGAAATATTTTTCTGTGGAGGTAGCCCACATTGGGTGAACCACGTTAAAATGATGTCTCTCATGTGTGTGATGTTTTGTGTGATGTTTATTGTTTCATTAATGCTGATGGTACTATTTGGGAAAAAGTTTTATGTTATACTGTTCACCCCCCTCTCAGTATAAGCACATGTTCTTCACCTTATTTACTATGTCAAGAGCATAAATAAGTTCTACCTTAAGATCAAATCCTTATTTTTTTTATTCTTCCTCTATTTGTTTACCTTTCTTTACATCTTCATTTTCTTTTGATTTGTCTACTATAGGATCATCATATTTTTCTTCTAGTGCCATTAGAAGATTCTCTTATGGTCCTTGTTGGCAATTTTGGGTACTTTGGGTGCATTGCCTTTGCTCAAGTGTATAAGTTGTCATTGATGTCAAGAAGCTTTTGAAGGAATTTGATTTGATGTAAAATAATTTGTTTTGATGAAGGTTATGGCTTGACAGGTTCGAAAGAAAGCAAGTTAGAAAAGTGTCGCGATATCGCGACATGTCGTAGTTTCGTGACTCAAAGAGAAGAGAGAATGTTCGAGTCAAAAATGTCACGATTTCATGACATATTGCAAGGAAGGTTGAACAGACAAAAAAGTGTCACGATTTCGCGACATGTTGTAGGAGAGAGAGTCCAAAAGAAAAAGTGTTGCGATTTTGCGACATGTTGCAGGAGAGAGAGTCCAAAAGAAAAAGTGTCACAATTTCGTGACATAATGCAGGTGAGAGAGTCCGAAAGAAAAAGTGTCATAATTTCATGAAATAATGCAGGAGAGAGAGTCCAGGAGAAAAAGTGTCGCGATATCGCGACATGTCAGGTTTTCGTGACCTGAAGAAAAGAAAAGTGCGAAGGAGAAAAAGTATCATGATTTTGTGATAAGTCAAAAGACAAAATGGAAGCAAGATAAAGTGTTGCAATTTCGTGACATGCAGCAAAGGGAAGAGTCTGAAAATGAGAACTGTCACAATTTCGTGATAGGTTGCAAAGAAGTTGTACGGAAGCTGAAAGCGTTGCGATTTCATGACAAGTTGCAAAGAAAATGTACGAAAGCTAGAAGTGTCACGATTTCATGAAAAATTTAAGGAGGAAGAGCTCAAAGGCAAAAGCGTCACGATTTCGTGACATGTTCCATTTTTGCTAGTGCAAGCAGACAAGAGTGCAAGGAAGAGAAAGTGTCACGATTTTGCGACAGAATGAGATGGTAGTGTTCGGTTGGAGAAAGTGTCACGATTTCGTGACATAAATAGAATGTAGGCCTTCTATAGGAAAATTGTCATGATTTCATGACAAAAGAAGAGAGGAAGGCTATGAAGACAGAAGTGTCATGATTTCATGACAAAAGCAAAGTTGATGCTGACTAAATCAGAAGTGTCGCGATATCGTGACAAGAACGTGGTTGAAGTCATCAAAGGCTAAAGTGTCGCGATATCGTGACAAAAGGCAAAAGAAAGTGTACGGTTGCAAAGGTGTCGTGATATCGCGACATGTTGTAGTTTCACGATAGAAGCTACAGAAGAGTTGCAGAGGCAGTGAGGTCGACAAAGTTAAATTTGGGCCAACAAAGATTAGGGTTTGTAGCCAACGTAATTTAGGGTTGTACAACCAACTAAGATCAAGGTTTTGATCTTAAAAGTGTTAGTATAAAAAGAGGGCTATTTGGAGAGTTGGATGGAATTGAATGCATTGTTGAAGTGTGCAAGTTAAGTCTACAGTGCACAAAGAGCGAGTCATGTCAAATCAAGCTAAGTGCAAAGTTGTTGGGTGCATCGTTTCTACGACATTCGGAGATAGTGCGCAAGCCTTGATGGTTTTGGACAAATCATTGAGAGGGATTTTTGGACAGATTTGTGCAAGCTTTTTTTGAGCTTGTGGAGCAGTTTGGGCAGGTTCTAGTGAGAACTTGCAAAGCGGATCTGAGACAAGTCTTGGTGAAGACTTGGGTGAAGATCAAGCAAGCTTTAGTGGAAGCTTGTGAACAACTTCTGTGAACCATATTTGAGGACCAGTTGAGGATAGATATTGGTGTAGTTTCGAGGACATTTGTGCTAGACCGAAGGACTATGTTTGGTGCAGATCAGAGAAATATAACGAGGACATTTGTGCTAAACCAAAGGACTGTGTTTAGTGCAAATTCAAGGACCAATTTTGGAGGTGATAGAGTTGAGGACAGAGGTCTCCAGCCAGAGTAGGGAGGACAAGTATCTTCTATGGATAGAGTTCCATTTTCTAAGGGCAGCAGAGGTAGAGGTCTTCTAGAGGATCACTAGCCAGAACATAGCTAGGGGATTGGTGTCTCCTGTGGGTTGGTGCCCACAAACTCGGGATTAGGGGATTGGTGTCTCCTTTGGGTTGGTGCCCATAAACATTGTAATCGGGAAAGGTATTCCCAAAATTTTGATTGATAAAATTTAGTAAAATATTTTATGTGGACGTAGCCCAGCCATTTTGGGTGAACCACGTTAAAATTGTTGTTGCTTTGTGGATGTTTTCATGCATTGCTTTGATATTGCTTCGGGTATATTGCTTTATTGTTTTGAAGTATAAAGGAAAAAGTAAAAAGAGATCTTATACTGTTCACCCCCCCCTCTCAGCATAAGCTTATGTTCTTCAATTGGTATCAGATCAGGTGCCTTCGAAAAGTTTAACAGCTTGAAGGAAAAGCTAATAAAGAACATAATGGATAATTCAAGTGGCAATGCAGCACCTATTCTTGATGGGTCAGATTTTGGTCTTTGGAGTGCAAGGATGAAGGTTCATCTAATGGCACTTGGTAATGAGGTATGGGAAGTAATTTAAGATGAGTACACTATTCTTGTACATGGTCCAAATACTAAAGAAGAAAGGCTCCTACATCACAACAATTCAAAAGCAATGAATGCAGTCCTGAAAAGCCTACAGAAAGCAGATCTCACCAAAGTAATTCACTGCAAAACAACTAGTGAAATGTGGAAACAGTTGTAGGTGGTTCATACAGGTGATTCAAATGTTAGAAAGGCCAATTTGAGACACTTCAAAGGTATGTTTGAACAACTCAAGATGAATGATGATGAAAATATTAGTGACTACATGCTTCATATGGATGAGGTTGTTAACTCCATAAAAGACTTAGGTATTGAGCTTGCTGAAAATGATGTTTGTGATAAGATTTTAAGATCTCTTCCTAATAGATTTAGTGAAAATATTTCTACTATTGAGGAAGCTAAATATTTGGATAAGTTGAAAAAGGATGAGCTCCATAGTATTCTTGCAACATTTGAGTTGAGAACTCAAGTGAAGGTTGATGTCAAGAAAGAGGCAGCTTTCAAGGCTACCAAGAAATCCAAGGGTAAACAGCTTCAAGAGAGTGATGAGTCTTCTAGTGATGAAGAGGTGTATTACAGCAAGAAAGGCAAGTTCTCTAGAAAGCACAAAAGTGTGAAAAATATAAGATGTTTCAATTGTGGAAAGTTTGGTCATTATGCTACTGACTGTACTATTCCCAAGGATGAAAGTGATGAAGATAAATAGGATTCTAAGAGCAAGGATTCTGAAAAGCACAAGCATCACAAGAAAAACAGAGATGAGCACAACAATCAAGAAAAGAGGTATTCTCACAAGCACAAGAAGAGTTTCTACCTAGAAAAAGCAAGTAAGTTTTCTAGTAGTGATAGTGAAAGTTCTTCAAGTGATAATGAAAATGAGATGTTGTTCATATCAGAAGAGGAGGAAGAACCAAAACATAGATTCATTATCATGAAATGTCTTAGATGTGGAAATTTTGGTCACCTTGAGGATGATTGCACAAATAATGATTTGGTTTCTAGTATGTATGAGGATTCTTTAGAAAACTATAAGGAAGATGCATGTATGGTTTTTGAAAAAGGTAGCACCTCTAGTGATAAGAAATCTGAAAAAGACTTTGATGATTCAGAAAGCAAACAAATAAAGGATCTTGAAAGTGAACTTACTAACGCTCTTAGTGTTTTGAAAAAGGAAAGAAAGAAGAATGCTAGACTCAAGGATAAGTTAGATGAATGTTTTATGGAGAGAGATGATCTTATAGAAAGTCTTGACTTCTCTATGGCTAAGATACAAGAACTCAAGGATGAGTTAGAGTCTAAGGTTCTTGAGTATAGTGAGTTAGAACAGAAAATGGCCTCTTTGAAAGAGGAAACTAAAGAGTACAAGGATAAGCTTTACAGGTTTCAAGATAGCTCCAAAAAGGTTAAGTCACTCATCAAAGGTCAAAGAAAGACAACGGATAAAACAAACCTCAATTTTGTTAAGGAACAAGCTGGAGAGGCTAGTAAGAGACTCCAAAAGGAAGAGAGTTCTGATGAGGAAAATATTTCAGATCATGAATCCTTGAATAATAGAGGTGCAGTAATAGAAAACGAAATTCAAAATGAGAAGAAGAAGTTTTCGGGACCCAAGAGGTCAAATAAAGAAAAATTTCATGACAGATGTTTTGCGTGTCACAGGTTTGGTCACATGGTTGCACATTGCATGGCTCAAGTGAAGAAGGTAAATGGAAATTTTAGAAGTGCTAGTTTCTTTCAAGGTTATTGCTACTCTTGTCAACAGTTTGGGCACAAGGTAGTCTATTGCAAGGTTAATTACAGGAACAGGTTTGGTCAGAACAGGGTTAGTCAGAACAGGCGGATTCAAAGAACAGGTATGCCTAAAAGAAATAACATTGTTACTTGTTATAATTGTAATAATGAAGGTCACACAGTTAGGCAGTGTAGAGCTAAACTTCCAAGGTACAGGAACAGAAACAATTGTATGAACAGGTCCAAGGATCAAGGCATGAACAAGAACAGGGATGAGAACAAGAACAAGAACAGTGACAAGAATAGGAATGATAACAGGAACAGGAACAGTGAAAAGAACAGGAATAGGAATATGGACAAAGATTTCAAGAGAAGGCCCAGTAAGGAAGTTATAGATGCTGATGATGATCAGTGCCTAATGGGAGTTTTACTCCCACCCCAAAATTAATCACCTCATTAGGAGGTGGGGGAGGGTAAGAGGCTCATTCTTAGTCCCGCCCCAAAGGTGACCCTTTGCCATTGATGACAAAGGGGGAGAAATATGAGTAAGGGGGAGAGATTCTAGTGAAGAGGAAAGCTTCAAGTCAGGGGGAGCAAAACCTCAAAGGTAGTTTCTCAGTTGTTAGCATAGTTGGTTTTAGTTTTGGCTCTTGAGACATGTTTTCAGTAAAGGTTTGCCATCAATGACAAAGGGGGAGATTGTTGGCAATTTTGGGTACCTTGGGTGCATTGCATTTGCTCAAGTGTATAAGTTGTCATTAATGTCAAGAAGCTTTTGAAGGAATTTTATTTGATGTAAAATAATTTGTTTTGATGAAGGTTGCGGCTTGACAGGTTCAAAATAAAGCAAGTTAGAAAAGTGTTGCGATATCGCAACATGTTGCAGTTTCACGACTCAAAGAGGAGAGATAATGTTAGAGTAAAAAATGTCGTGATTTCGTGACATATTGCAAGGAAGGTTGAACGGACGAAAAAGTGTCACAATTTTGTGACATGTTGCAGGAGAGAGAGTTTGAAAGAAAAAGTGTCACGATTTCGTGACATGTTGTAGGAGAGAGAGTCCGAAAGAAAAAGTGTCACAATTTCATGACATAATGCAGGAGAGAGAGTCCGAAAGAAAAAGTGTCATGATTTCACGACATAATGTAGGAGAGAGAGTTCGAGAGAAAAAGTGTCGCGATATCGCAACATGTCGGGTTTTCACGATCCGAAGAAAAGAAAAGCGCTAAGGAGAAAAAGTGTCACGATTTCATGACAAGTCAGAAGACAAAATGGAAGCAAGATAAAGTGTCATGATTTTGCAACATGTAGCAAAGGGAAGAGTTTGAAAATGAGAATTGTCACGATTTCGTGATAGGTTGCAGAGAAGTTGTACGAAAGTTGAAAGCGTCGCGATTTTGTGACAGGCTGCAAAGAAAACGTACGAAAGCTAGAAGTGTCACGATTTCATGACAAATTTAAGGAGAAAGAGCTCAAAGGTGAAAGCATCATGACTTCACGACATGTTCCATTTTTTCTAGTGCAAGCAGACAAGAGTGCAAGGAAGAGAAAGTGTCACGATTTCGTGACAGAATGAGATGGCAGCGTTCGATTGGAGAAAGTGTCCTGATTTCATGACAGAAACAAAATGTAGGCCTTCTATAGGAAAAGTGTCATGATTTCATGAAAAAAGTAGAGAGGAAGGCTATGAAAATAGAAGTGTCACGATTTCACGACAAAAGCAAAGTTGATGTTGACTAAGTCAGAAGTGTCGCGATATCGTGACAAGAACATGGTTGAAGTCGTCAAAGGCTAAAGTGTCACGATATCATGAAAAAAGGCAAAAGAAAGTGTACAGTTGCAAATGTGTCATGATATTGTGACATGTTGTAGTTTCGTGGTAGAAGCTACAGAAGAGTTGCAGAGGCAGTGAGGCCGACAAAGTTAAATTTGGGCTGACAAAGATTAGGGTTTGTAGCCAACGTAATTTAGGGTTGTACAGTCGACTAAGATCAAGGTTTTGATCTTGAAAGTGTTAGTATAAAAGGAGGGCTGTTTGGAGAGTTGGATGGAATCGAATGTGTTGTTGAAGTAAGTAAGTTAAGTCTACGATGCGTAAAGAGTGAGCCGTGCCGAATCAAGCTAAGTGCAAAGAAGAGCGCACAAAGAGCAGAAAAGCGCAAAGTTGTTGGGTGCATCATTTCTGTGACATTCGGAGATAGTGCGCAAGCCTTGATGGTTTTGGACAAATCATTGAGAGGGATTGTTGGACAAATTTGAGCAAGCTTTTGTTGAGCTTGTGGAGCAGTTTGGGTAGGTTCTAGTGAGAACTTGCAAAGTAGATCTAAGACAAGTCTTGGTGAAGACTTGGGTGAAGATCAAGCAAGCTTTAGTGGAAGCTTGTGAACAACTTATATGAACCAGATTTGAGGACCAGTTGAGGACAAAGATTGGTGTAGTTTTGAGGACATTTGTGCCAGATCGAAGGACTGTGTTTGGTGTAGATCAGAGAAAGAGAACGAGGACATTTGTGCCAGACCGAAGGACTATGTTTGGTGCAAATCAGAGAAAGAGAATGAGGACATTTGTGCTAAATCGAAGGACTGTGTTTAGTGCAAATTCGAGGACCAATTTTGGAGGTGATAGAGTTGAGGATAGAGGTCTCCAGTCAGAGCAGGGAGTACAGGTGTCTTCTATGGATAGAGTTCTATTTGCTAAGGGCACTAGAGGTAGAGGTCTTCTAGAGGATCACCAGCCAGAACAGAGCTAGAGGATTGGTGTCTCCTGTGGGTTGGTGCCCACGAACTCGAGATTAGGGGATTGGTGTCTCCTTTGGGTTGGTGCCCATATACATTGTAATCGGGAAAGGTATTCCCAAAATTTTGATTGATAAAATTTAGTAAAATATTTTATCTGTGGACATCGCTTTGTGGATGTTTTCATGCATTGCTTTGATATTGCTTTGGGTATATTGCTTTACTGTTTTGAAGTATAAAGGAAAAAGTAAAAAGAGGTCTTATACTGTTCACCCCCCCTTCTCAGCATAAGCTTGTGTTCTTCAGTCCTTCAAGTGCATCCTTATATTCATCATCACTGAAACTGAAACCATTCTTTGTACAACTATCTTCAAGATATCTAAAATTACCACATCTAAAACACTTGAGAATTATTAGAGACATTTTCTTAATTTCTTCTTTTTCTTCAATCATAAATAGGACTTCATATTTATCGTTACTTGAAGAACTAGCATCACTATCACTTGAGTACTTACTTACCTTATATGCATAGTATCTCCTCTTTTGTTTTTAATAGAACTTCTTTCCTTGTCTGATTTGTCCATCCTTGCCTTTATTTTGATACCTGTATCTTTCTGATTCCTTGTTATTGTGATCCTATTTTTCTTCATATTTTTTGTTTCTATCTTCTTGAAAATCATTTGCATAGTGACCATACTTTCCAAAATTGAAATATCTAACAGAATTTGCATCTTTGAATCTTCTTGAATCCTTATTTCTTCTGCCATAATTAGCTTCTTCATCACTGGATGACTCATTGCTCAATTATGACTTCTTACCCTTTGTCTTATTAATTGCTTTGAAGGTTTATTCCTTCTAGGGATTAGGTTCTTTTGTTCTTACTTCAAAAGCTATAAGAATACCAAGCAACATATATCTTTTTAAAGAATCACCATCCTTTGCTTCTTCTATAGCTAAAATCTTTTCACTAAACCTTGTTGGAAGAGACCTTAAGATCTTATCACAAACATCCGATTCATCCATATTAAGTCCAAGTCCTTGCATAGCATTAACAATATCATCTACCTGAAGTAGATAAGAACTAATGTATTCCTCATTATTCATTCTTAATTCTTCAAATTATCCTTTGAGATTTCATATATTTGCCTTTTTGACACTTTTATCTCCTTCATATATGCTTTGCAACTTATCCCAAATTCCTTTTGCATATTTACAATGCATAAATTTTATTGATTTTGTTCTATGCAAACCTCTCAAAAGTGCATTCATTTATTTTGAATTTTAATGCTATAGAATCTTACCTTCCTTATTTGTAGGTGGATAAACTGGTGGTATGTATCCATTTTCAACTGCTTCCCAAATTTCATTGCCAAGTGCCATAAGGTGAACCTTCATTCTCATACACCAATATATATAATCACGTCCATAAAAAAATTGGTGTTGAATTATATAAGGACACATTATTAGAATCCATTATGTTCTTTGAAAGCTTTTCCTTCAAGATGTTAAACTCTTCCAAAGTAACCCTCTCTGATACCAATTAAAGAACACAAGCTTATACTGAGAGGGGGTGAACAATATAAGACCACTTTTTACTTTTCTTTCCAATCAATATTATGCAATGTAAAGATAGCAATATCAATAATAGTAATCAAAGCAATGCACAAATCACCACACACAATAGAGACATCAATTTAACGTGGTTCACCCAATGTGGGCTACTCCACGGAGAAAATATTTCACTAAAATTTTCTCAATAAATATCTTGAGAATCCTTTCCCTATTACAATGTTTTTGGATCTCTATCCAAAGGAGACACCAATCCCCTAATCATGTTCATGGATCTCTATCCACAAGAGAAATCCTTTTTCCTTAGCTTTGACTGGTGATATTATAGAAGAATTGTTGCCCCCACTACTCTGGCTAATGGATCTCTATCCACTGAAGACACCTATCCTCATTGCCTTGGCTAATGGATCTCTATACACTAGAGATTGTCATCCTCTATACTTTGTCACATCCAAATCTCTATTTTAAATTTACACTAAACACAATCCTTCAGTCTATCACAAATATACTCAATATTTGTCTTTGGTCTGGCACAAACCTATCCTCAAATATACACCAAACTCTGTCCTCGAATCTACACTAAACATAGTCCTTCGATCTAGCACAAATCTATCCTCAATATCTATCTTTTGATTTACACTAAATACAGTACTTCGGTCTAGCACAAATATGTCCTCAATCTCTGTCCTCAAGCCTTAACAAAAGGCTTGACTCAATAACAAATCAACTCTACTATATCTAACCCAAACCTTAACTCAAGGTTTGAACAAATCAATCAATCAACTCTGCTCTCAAGTATTCTCAAAGACTTATCTCAAATATGCCTTGTAAGCTTCCACAAAATCTCACACTAAGTTGTCCACAAGTCCTCTCTAGAACTTGTTCAAATCTGCTCTACAAGTCCTCACTAGAACTTGTCCAAATATGCTCTCAATATGTATTAAGCTTCCTCAAAAGCTTACACAAATCTATCCACAAGTCTTCTCTAAGACTTGCCTTAAATCTTCTCAAAAAATCCACACTAGAACTTGTCCAATATCATAGAAACATAAAGATAATTGTTAGAGACTCAATATGCGTCTCATTCATCACAATGCTAAATTACTTTTAATCAACTTTTAAAAACATAGAGAATTGTTAGGGACTTAATATGCTTCACATTCACCTCAATGCTCAATTACTTTCAATCACTCTTTTAGAAACATACAGAGAATTATTAGAGACTCAATATGCTTCACATTCACAAATTCTCAATCACTTCTAATCTCTCTTTTATCACAAAAACATATAGATAATTATTAGAGACTCAATATGTTTCACACTCATCAATACTCAACCTATTTCTCAAATCAATTCAGAATATAGAATAATTTGTTTCATAGAACTTGAGCTATCACTTCACACATTCACTTGACTAAGCTCAACCAAATCTACTCAACCAATCACTCGATGAAATAATCCTTGCTTACAAACCCTAGTCCAAGCATATGAGCACTCAATCAAAATTTTTCCAAAAATGCTTATCAAGTAATCTCACATAACAATGATACTCATGATCTTTGCAAACACTAGTTCAAGTTCTTCACTCAATCAATAGCTTCAACAACAATTCTTATAAACCAATCTCACATAACAATGATACTCATGTTCTTTCCAAACCCTAGTTCAAGTTCTTCACTAAATCAATAGCTTCAATAACAATGCTTATAAACCAATCTCACATATAGTTCAACAACTCAATAAGAAAACCTAATTAAGTCCTTTTCACTCCAAAGTAGTTTTTCCAGAAAACCAACCAATCAACTCAATCAAGGAATAATATGCTCATACCTTTGTTTGATGTTAAAGTGCCTTTAGAAAACCCGTATCATTCACAATTAAAATTTTTCTAACCTTAAAGTGATTAGATTATAGAAATTTTCTTCTCAAACATTACATAAAGTAATAGCATCCACATACACCTTATAACTCTCTCTTTATTCAAATAATATTTTAATTTGAAACTATACCTCAAATGAAGATATCTCTCAATAAGTAAATCACCTCAATCCTTATTCCAAGTATTTAATTATACAAGAATAACAATATAAATGATCCCATTGACACCTTTTCACTCCAACTAATAATTTCTATCAATGTAAATGATAAACCCTAAACACAACTTTCATTAATAATATTTTCAACATCTCCTCAACCTTAGCACCTTTTGATAAATCAAAGTCTTGGAAAACTTTAGAACATACCTTTAATTTTTGGTATTGGATGTACACACCTCTTTGACCTGCGTACATTTTACACTAAGACTAATAATGCATCTGCACCTATTCCTTTTGGATGGTTGTGGTTGGGCTTCGTTCTACCTTGGATGCTACGTATTTCAACATTGCTGCACCCTCAAATGACTGTAGTACTCTCACACAACTGCCACACTCTCACACGATTGTTGCACTCTCACATAATTTCTACGCTCTCACAAATGTAGTGCCTTCTTTCCACTGTTGCACTTTTACTTAATTGTTGTGCTTCTTCCAATGCAACCCCTTCTCACAAACGTAGTATCTTCTAACTACCACACTCCTTCCAATGCAGCCCCTTCACAAATGTTGTATTGATTGCCAAGCGTTCGCTTAAAATTCCTCAATAGGGAGACACCAAGCACAATGAACCATATAACGAATCTCAAGTCTTCCTCATGCAAAACCAAAATGCTATTTTTCAATACAATAGAATCGAGGCTCACTAATCTCACTTGCAATAATATTCAGAAAACATTCACCAAATTTGCATTTATTCTCATCATATCACAATTGCATTGGTGCCAAAACCAAAGAAAACATTACGTGTTTATATGCATGATTTGATGGTAAATCATACGTTGGCACCCTCATTATCATTTTATTTTCATGCATGAAGAACATATTCAAAATAGACGTCGGTGCTTTGCTTCAACCCTAACGTGCACCTACAAAGGTTTACCAAAAATAATTAAAGACTATTTTCCTTTTCTTGAAGGTTTAAAAATTAAACCTCAACCTTTGATTTCCTTTGATTTTAAATAAAAACCCTTTTAATTGCTCATCTTGGTTTTACTAAAAAACCTTTTTGAATTATGCTTCATATACTATTAAAAATAAGTATTATGAAGCTCTTTTGCCAATCCATGGTTTTAATAAAAACCTTATGCTTCACATAATATTAAAAATAAATATTATGAAGCTCTTTTGACTTTTTGATATCAACGGTGGTTCATTCTTTGACATCAATGACAACTTCACTTTTTGACATAAATGACAACTTCACTTCTTGACATCAATGACAATTTTATGGACTCAAAATGTCCAACAAGCTCTCATCTTTGTTTTCCATGGTGTAAAATTAGAACCTTTGAGCAACTGTGAATCTGACAGATATTTGTGAACAATGGCCATTGTGAACGTTCTTTATATCACAAAATGGTCCCCATTTCCTTATACTTATAAAGAGTACATGAAAGGGAATTCAATAAAATTGATGGCACCTACCTCAAAACCCTTCCAAAAAAGGATAATGAGTTGGAGGAGTTTAAGCCAAACAATGAGAATGAATTGGGGTATTAAATGGAGTGAACATCAAAATTGGCTTTCCTTATTTCTCCCTGATTATTTAAAGAGAACAATATCTCAGACGTCATTGTTGAAGCTATGTTAGGCATTAGATACAGTAGCCCAAAACATGACAACATTACTTGTAAGTGTGGGTTAGAGGTACCATTTATACCAAATACTGTGATGCAATAAGTTGCATAAATAGGTGTAAAATTTGCGGTCTTCTTTGTTTTTAAATGTTAACTTATGATTGAAGTACAGAAAATAGTAAATTAAATGCAATAAACAATCACAAGTGCCCACAAATTTTAACTATAGGTGTCGGTCTCCATTGAAAATGCACCTACTTACAATACCAATTTTTTTAAGATGTCAGTTTCCACTGAGAATGCATATTTTGTTACAATAATTTTTGTAAAATATTTGAGGTTTTTTTTTACAAAAAATGATATTTCCCCCATTGTCTTAAAATTTTGTAAAAGAAAGAATGTTGTTTGAGGTACCCTTTCAATGTGCAAAAAAAACAATTTTATTTTCTTATCCCTCCATGGAAAAATGCACTAAGGTTCCTTTGTTGGTTTGAAAAAAACAATGCTCCCTATATTGCTTGGTTAGGTTTTAGTTGCAAAAATAATCAAATTTGCAAAAAAAAAAAATTAACCTAAGGTATTAAAAAATACCTCTTCACTACCCGATTTGGGTGTTCTTTGGTAAAAAATAGTGTGCTTGGGAACTCAATGCATTTTGAACCTGTGCCAACCATCGAGTGCCTTAGCAAAGGCTGCCTAACCAACTCCACTAGAGAAATAGATGAAACAAAATAGGATTCATGTATTATTAAAAGTCTTTCATTTGTAATGGCAACAAACAAAAATAATAACCCCATCCTCGATGAGATTCGAACATAGGACCTCCTTTGTGCTATCTGCCCAAACAACCAGTCGAGCTATCCGCACCGATGAGATGTGAATGGAAACACATCCACTTTATGTCCTCCTTTACCCGATGAAGATAAAAAATAGGAAACTTGCTTTGCGGGAGATTAAAACCCACAACCTCCACTGGGCAAGCCTTATCAAGGGCCTAGTAGCCAGTTAGGCTACAATACCCAACGAGAAGGTGAGGGAAACACCTTCCCTTTATCTTGCATGCCCAACCAAGATTAAAAAATCTACAAGACTATTTTTCCCACATGCACTATGATAGTGCTTTGGTATGGTTTAATAATTGTTTGGCAATTATTGCTTATCGATTACCTTCATGTAATCAATCCATTTCATAGACCTTTTGTCACTCTACCATAGCAAATGACTAGATGCCATGTATGCACAATGGATGCCACATCAACCATCCAATGGATGCCACATCATCACCCTATCGTCTAACATGTCAGCCTACCACTTGCTATCTCAGTTCACATGCAGTCTCGATCTATGTGCAGAGATTCTCCTTGGTCTGCATGCTTCATCAGTGTGTCCAAGAAATGTGCAAGATTATCTTGGGAAATATACCCGTTCTTCTTCCCTCCTTCACTCATTCTTATCCCTTCACCCACCCGAAAAAATCAGTGCTCTGATACCATATTGTAATTCTGTAGCATTAGTTTTGTATTGCATATGGAGGATCAATAAATAACAAATAGGAAGTAGTTCATATGGTTGTAGAACTACTTAACCACCATAACCACCTAAACTACTTGGCTATGTGCTTCACAATAAATATAAGCACCAATGAAATATAAATAATGTAATAATCTATCACTATAGGATAAACTATGCTAATATAGGCTAACATTTTCAAAAATAACATTTATGCACTCATCTACCCTTATTCTTATTTGTTACCCTCACTTTCAATCCTTCGTTGCCTTCTTGTTGTTCACGTTTGCTCCTCACTCTTTGTGCATACTGCCGCATCCTATGCTCTCGCCCTATGTTGTTGCCTTGCACTCTCGTCTTGCACTCTTGCCTTACGCTCTTGCCGTACGCTCTCACCTTACGCTCTTGCCTTCTACTATTTAAGACCTTCTACCATAGTAGGCTTATTGCTTTCATAAGAAACTCGAAGGCTTCAATTTTTCCAACAACCTTTTCAAATAAATTTCCACCTTTTATATATGCACAACCATATTTGCACAAATTCAGCTCATACGTTTTCACTCCTTTGATATATAACCTTTCAATCTTACATTCAATATTTTCTTGGCACCCAGGAGGTCGGTGCTTTCACAATTTCACACTTCAACTCCATATACCTCTTTAAACCATTGCTTCATAATATTTAAATTTGATATTTAAATATTAGAAGGTTTAACTTTATAACTTTAATATTTAAATTTCCAATTTAAATATTAAAGCATATTCTTGTAATTCAAATCATTCTTGAAAATATTTCTTCCTTTAATATCAATGACACTTCAACATTTCATCCTTGAAGATATTTCTACCTTTGACATCAATGACAACTCAATATTTCCAACAATCTCCCCCTTTGTCATTGATGGCAACCCTACAATGAAACTGACCTTTACTGAACAGGATCACAAGCTGCTCCCCCTTACTAAAATTCTCCCCCTTTGACATCAATGGCAAAGGGCTCCTTGGGGCTAAAAGATAAGACACTAAACACAACCCCCTTACCACCTCCTTTTTGAGGTGTTCAATTTTGATATGGGAGTAAAACTACTCCCAACTTACTTCTGAGATACTCAAAAGTCTCCTTTGGTAGTGGTTTGGTAAAGATGTCAGCAATTTGTTCCTTTGTAGCAACATATTCCAACTTAACTTGTTGATCAACCACTTGCTCTCTCAAAAAATGATATTTGATTGAAATATGCTTGGTCCTTGAATGCATCACCAGATTCTTTGAAATATTGATGGCACTTGTATTATCACAAAGTATGGAGATCGGATGCTCATGCTTAATTTTGAAATCACTTAAAGTTTATTTCATCCATAAAACCTGTGTGCAATAGGCAACTACTACAATATACTCTGCCTCTGTAGTAGATAAGGATATTGATGCTTGTTTCTTACTTAGCCAAGAGACCAAACAATCTCCAAGAAAAAATGCTCCTCCACTTGTGCTTTTTCTGTCATCAACACTGCCTACCCAATCCGCATCTGTATATGCAGTGAGAGTGAAATTATTGCATCTAGGATACCATAGTCCAAACTCCATAGTTCCTTTCAAATACTTAAAGATCCTTTTTACTGCTTGTACATGTGTTTCTTTTGGTGCAACTTGAAATCTTACCACCAATCCGACTGCCTACATTATATCTGGCCTTGTAGTTATGACATACAGTAAACTTCCAATCATGGATCTATACAATGTTTGATTTACCTCAGGAGACTCATCATATTTACTTAACTTACATCCTGTAATCATGGGGGTACTCATAGGATTGCAATCCTCCATCCTAAATTTTTTCAACATTTCTTTTACATACTTGGTCTGAGAGAGAAATATACCTTTATCTGATTGTGAAATTTGCAAACCAAGAAAGAAAGACAACTCACCAAGCATTGACATCTCAAATTCATTTTGCATACACTTTGCAAATTTTTGACACATCTTGTCATTACTACCTCCAAAAATGATATCATCCACATAGACCACTACAATCAACAAGTCATTTCCTTCATTTTTGATGTATAGATTGCTATCTGCTATACCTTTTCTGAAACCCTATTCTTGAAGATATTTATCCAACCTTGAGTACCAAGCCCTAGGGGCTTGCTTTAGTCCATAGAGAGCCTTATTTAATTTGCATACATAGTCCGACTTATCTGTCAGGCTGAAACCATCTGGTTGCTCAATGTAGACCTCTTCCTCTAAGTAACCATTAAGAAATGCTGATTTTACATCCATTTGGTACACTTTGAAGTTTTAGAAACTTGAGAAAGCCAAGAACATTCTTATGGCCTCAAGACGTGCAACAGGAGCAAATGTCTCTTCAAAATCAATCCCCTCAACTTGTGCATAGCCTTTGCACACAAGTCTTGCTTTGTTTCTGACAACCTGACCATCTTCATTCAACTTATTTTTGTAGACCCATTTGGTGCCAATTACATTCTTGTATTTTGGATATGGAACAAGTTCCCAAGTCTCACTCTTTTCTATTTGGTCTAACTCTTCTTCCATTGCCTTAATCCAATATTTATCTTCACTTGCTTCATTGAAATTCTTGGGCTCAACTTTAGATAGCAAAGAAAAATTTGCATGTTCACCTGTTCCTGTTATCTTCCTCCTTGTTTGTCTCTCATCTAGATTCCCAATAATCAGTTCTCTTGGATGGTTCTTTTGCACATACCTGGATGGTGTCTTAGGTGGTGCCTTTCTTGAGATTGTCTCATCTTCTTCAGTTTCTTCACCTTCTTCTTCTTTGCAACTTTCTCCTTCTTGATACACAATCTCTTGAGTTGGTTCTCTTAGATCTATTTCTTCATCAACTCTTACATTTGCACTTTCCACAATTGTATGTGATATTTTATTGTAGCATCTATAGGCTTTGCTCTTAGTGGAGTATCCAAGGAAGATACCCTCATCACACCTGGAATCAAACTTACCCAAATTTTTCTCTTCTCATCTAATGTAGCATTTACTTCCAAAATTTTTGAAGTACTTCATAGTAGTTGGTCTTCCCTTCCAAAGCTCATATGGGGTTTTGTGGTGATTTACTCTTATTTGAGCTCTATTGATGATATAAATAGTTGTATGAATTACCTCTCTCCAAAAAGCATCAGAAATATTAGACTCATTTAGCATAGCCCTGGCCATACCCTGAATAGTTCTATTTTTCCTTTCAACTACTCCATTCTGTTGTGGAGTTCTTGCTGCTGAGTATTATCTCTTGATTCCATGTTGTTCATAGAATTCTACAAATTCACTTGAAGTGAATTCACCTCCTCTATCTGATCTTAGACACTTGATATTTTTGCCTATTTCATTTTCTACAAGTGCCTTGAATACCTTGAACTTTTCAAATGCTTCTGATTTTTCTTTTAAGAATGTTACCCAAGTCATTCTAGAGAAATCATCAATAAATAACATGAAGTAATTCTCACCTTGTAAACTCTTTGTCCTTGTAGGACCACATAGATCGGTGTGAACTAGCTCCAAAGGCTTGGATGAAGAAAACTCCTTTGATTTGAAACTTGATCTTGTTTGCTTACCATGTTGGCATTGTGCACAAATCGTGCTTGGGGGTTTTGCTATTTTGGGTAAATATTTGACTGCCTGTTTGTTGCTTATTTTCACTATGTTGTCAAAGTTCAGGTGACCCATTCTTCTATGCCATAACCAACTCTCATCCTCTTGTGATAAAAAACATTTTTCTCCCTTAATTTCTCTCAACATGTAGAGATTGTTTGCAGTTCTACTGGCATCTGCAATAAGCTTTCCTATCTTGGATTTCCTGATCTCACATCCATTTGGGTGAAATGTGAGTGTGTGCCCTTGATCACATAGTTGACTTACACTTAGTAGATTGTGCTTCAATCCTTCAACATATAATACATTTTCTATCCTTGATCTTCCATTATCCAAACTCAAAGTCCCTTTTCCAACAATTTTGGTAGAAGCATTATCACCAAATTTCACTGTTCCTCCATTTATTTCCTTGAGAGAGAAATTTGCTTTTGTCACCTATCATATGGCTTGAACAACCACTATCAATGTACCACTGATTTCCTTCATTTTGCACATGAAGAGTCATTTGTACCAACATGGATTTTTCTTTTTCTTGTTCCTTTTTCTTTTTCCAAACTTTTGAGGATATCTCCTTCTGAACTGTTTGACCTTCCTCCTTCTTGCTTGATTTAGGAAGTTCAGGAAACATTGTTCTACACCATTTAGCTTTGTGCCCAAAATTATCACATTTATAACAAATGATATTGTAATCCATGAGAGGTGCAAATGAATTGAAATTTCTATTGATGAAACCAACATCATTTTTCACATGGACCATGCAATGTACAACTTTATGACCATATTTGTTACATGAAAAACAATAACCATGGAAGAAATATTGAAACTTGTTTGATTGCCTTGGATGATATGGTCACATGGTTCTTTCATTGTGGTTTCTATGATTGACTTCTGTCCATGATGATTCTTTGTTTTCTTCCTCCTTGATGCTTTCACTTTTCAATACATCAACATAGGTCATGGGCTCTTCTTTACTTATTTTCTTTGATGTCTTTGTTCCTTTTGAGCTTGACTCCTCTTTCTGTTTCTCTTGACCTTCTTCAAAACCAAGTCCAGTCTTTATACCTGAAAGTCTCTGTGCTTTGATAATATCATCCAATATTTTTGTGCTTTTCTCAAACCTCATATTTTTTGTAACTTATCCTTAGATTTTTCCACTTCCTTTCTTAGAGAGACAACCTCATATTCCAATTTTTCACATTCTAGCTCCTTTGCCTTTAATTTCTCAACCATAACTTCTTCAATTCTCTTTGCCTCTTCAACCTTCACTTTTAAATCGATGAGATCTTGTAGAAGCTTTGTCTTTGTTTCCTCATCCTCTTGTACTTGAGCCTTCAATCTTGAATTCTTCTTTCTAACCCTTTTCAATTCTTCAAGAGCAACAATAAGTTCCTCTTCTATGTCAACCATGGCTTCCTCTCCATTTTTTGGATCTCTCTCTTTGATTTCAACCATAGGGGCATCTTCTTTCTCCTCAGTGGCCATGTGTGTTCTTGTAAGATCTTCCTTCAAGCTGTTAGGCTTTCACGAAGGAACCTACTCTGATACCAATTGAAGAACACAAGCTTATACTGAGAGGGGGGTGAACAGTATAAGATAAAACTTTTACTTTTCTTTCCAAAGTAATAACTTCAAATATTATCAATTGCAATAATGAAACAATGCACAAATCACCACACATATAAGAGACACAGATTTAACGTGGAAACACCCAATATGGGCTACATCCATGGAGAAATATTGCTTA
Source organism: Wollemia nobilis (assembly GCA_028583015.1). Taxonomy (NCBI): domain Eukaryota; kingdom Viridiplantae; phylum Streptophyta; class Pinopsida; order Araucariales; family Araucariaceae; genus Wollemia; species Wollemia nobilis. Next base: position 2,133,384 of record JAQPPZ010002336.1, on the reverse strand, counting down.
TAAATTTCTTCAATAAATTTCGTGGGCACCAACCCACAGGAGACACCAATCCCCTATTACAATGTTCGTGGACACCAATCCACAGGAGACACCAATCCCCTCTCAAGTTCATGGACACCAATCCATAGGAGACACCAATCCCCTCTACTAGTTCATGGACACCAATCCACAGGAGACACCAATCCCCTCTCCTCAAGTCTGATAAAAAATCTACTAAGTTATGTCCTCAAATATTGCTCATAAATTTGCTCAATACTGCTCAAATCAGCTTCAAAACTTGTTCACAAAACTTGCTTAAATCTATGTTTGCTAATTTGCACATTTCTTTCCTTTTACTTTGATGCTTGGGTGAAGATGTGCATTAATTCTTTCACTCTATTCTTGCACTATGTGACACTTCCAAATCTGTCTCAACAAAAATGTTGACCTTTCTTTTCTATGTGCATTCCAAATCTATCTCAACATAAATGATGCACCCCAATTTATCTCAACAAAAATGATGCACCCCAATCTATCTCAACAAAAATGATGCACTCCAATCTATCTTATAATTTTATTTTGTTTCAATTTCAAATCAAACACACTTATCACTCCAATAATAAAACTTACAAAATATAACCTTTATTAAAAATTGATTCCTTATATCTCCAACTTTGTAAAATCAACAATTATACTAATACCACAAAAATTATTATCTTTGAAGAACAAGTTTATACTGAGAGGGGGGGTGAACAGTATAAGACCACTTTTTACTTTTCTTTCCCAAACAGTATTATCCAATATAATCAATGATAATATCAATAGCAGTAACTAAAGCAATGCACAAATCATCACACACAATAAAGACACAAATTTAATGTGGTTCATCCAATGTGGGCTACTCCACAAAGAAAATCTTTCACTAATATTTTCTCAATAAATCTCTTTGGAATCCTTTCTCTATTACAATATTTATGGACCTCTGTCCAAAGGAGACACTAATCACCTAATCAAGTTTGTGGATCTCTATCCATAGGAGAACTCCTTTCTCCTTAGTCTGACTGGTGATCTTCTAGAAGAAATTTTGTCCCAACTACTCTGGCTAATGGATCTCTATCCACTAAAGACACATGTCCTCACTACCCTGGCTAATGGATATCTATCCACTAGATACTATCATCCTCTATACTCTGTCACCTTTAAAGCTCTATCTCAAATATGCACTAAACAAAATTTTTTGTTCTAGCACAAATCTGCTCAATATCTATCTCTGGTCTGACACAAACTTGTCCTCAAATCTACACCCATATCTATCCTCAAATTTGCACTAAACACAATCCTTCGATCTAGCACAATTTTGTCCTCAATATTTGTCCTTTGATTTACACTAAACTTAGTCCTTCGGTCTAGCACAAATTTATCCTCAATATCTATCCTCAAGCATTAACACAAAGCTTGATCCAATCACAAATTAACACTGCAAGATCTATCCCAAACCTTAACCCAAGGTCTGAAAAAATAAATCAATCAACTCTACTTACAAGTCTTCTCAAAGACTTATCTCAATTCTGCCTTTTAAGCTTTCATAAAATCTCACACTAATATACCCAAAAGTTCTCTCTAGAACTTGTCCAAATATGCTCAACAAGTCCTCACTAGAACATGTTCAATATCATAGAAATATAAAGAGAATTGTTAGAGACTCAATATGCTTCATATTCATCACAATGCTCAATTACTTTCAATCACTCTTTTAGAAACATATAGAGAATTGTTATAGACTCGATATGCTTCACATTCATCACAATGCTCAATCACTTTCAATCACTCTTTTATCACAAAAACATATAGATAATTATTAGAGACTCAATATGTTTCACACTCATCAACACTCAACCTATTTCTCAAATCAATTCAAAATATAGAACAATTTGTTTCGTAGAACTTAAACTATCACTTCACACTTCCAGTTGACTAGGCTCAACCAAATCTACTCAACCAATCATACAATAAAATAATCCTTGCTCACAAACCCTAATCCAAGCATATGAACACTCACTCAAATATTTTCAACAATGCTTATCAACCAATCTCACATAACAATGATACTCATGTTATTTACAAACCCTAGCTCAAGTTCACTCAACTTAATCACTTTAATAACAATGCTTATAAAACAAGGTTTTATCAACACTCTCAATTCCAAAAAACCTTGAAGAATTAAATCAAAACACACTCAACAAGGAAAACGTTAACCAAATATTTTTCATTCCAACTTATCATTCACAACATTCAACAATCACACACTAGGAAGATGTGCCCATACCTTTTGTTTGATGTAGAAGTGCCCTTAAAGAACCTATCTAAATCACAATTTTCTCTTTGATAATTTCACTGGTTAGGTGACCACAACCTCTTTATAAAATAATTTTTACACAAAACATCAAGTCCTCTTATACATCTTATAATCTCCAAACTTTAACCAAACAATTTTTTCAAACCAATTTAAAACAAATACACAACCTTATTACTCTTTTAGGAATATGTATCTCCACTAGATCATAATATATATAGTTATTTTGAATTGCAAGACCAAAACCCCTTAACTTCCAATTAACATCCACAACAAATTTAAATTACCTCAACACCTTATTACTCCTCTCAAACAATTAAAAGTATAAAACAAAAAAGTAACTTTCTCTAAACCCTTATTACTCCTTTCACTTATTTTACCATATATTTTAATATCTCAAATACCTAAACCCTTAGGTATCCCAACCTTAATACAAAGTAAATCAAATTTCAGACAAACAACCTTATTACTCCCGAAGTGGTAACTTGTCTACTTTAAAACATCAAGTCCTCTTGTACATTTTATAATCTCCAAACTTTAACCAAACAATTTTTTCAAACCAATTTAAAACAAATACACATAACCTTATTTACTCTTTAAAGAATATGTATCTCCACTAAATCATAATATATATATATATATATATATATATATATATATATATATATATATATATATATATATATATATATATATATAATTGCAACACCAAAACCCCTTAACTTCCAATTAACATCCACAACAATTTTAAATTACTTCAACACCTTATTACTCCTCTCAAACAATTAAAAGTATAAAACAAAAAGAAACTTTCTCTACACCCTTATTACTCCTTTCACTTATTTTACCATATCTTTTAATATATCAAATACCTAAACTCTTAGGTATCCCAACCTTAATACAAAGTAAATCAAATTTCAGACAAACAACCTTATTACTCCCGAAGTGGTATATTGCAACACCAAAACCCCTAACTTCCAATTAACATACACAACAAATTTAAATTACCTCAGCACCTTATTACTTCTCTCAAACAATTAAAAGTATAAAACAAAAAGGAACTTTCTCTAAACCCTTATTACTCCTTTCATTTATTTTTACCATATCTTTTAATATATCAAATACCTAAACCCTCAGGTATCCCAACCTTAATACAAAATAAATCAAATTTCAGACAAACAACCTTGTTACTCCCGAAGTGGTAACTTGTCTACTTTAATTAACAATCACAACCAATATATAAAAAAATGATACAGCCCGAAGTGGTAACTAGTCTACTTTAATTAACAACCACAACCAATATATAAAAATATGGTACATACCTTACAAATTCCCATAAAATACTTCTGGCGAGTTTTGAACACTTAAATCTCACCCTTGCAACGCGCCTTAGGACCTGTCACTGCCACCGTTTGGGCTACAGACCCATATGATTATTATCGGGCATAAGATAATTATATATCTTCCTGTCAGACCATAAAACAGTTGATTCCTTTACGAAATGGTCTGACCGAGATTCAAACCCTCGGTTTTCTTTTCACTACAGCCCATGCAAAATCCCTTGTTGGATGATATTTGTAATACAGGTAATGCTTATTATTGGATACAACGCCCTCCTTTCGAAACCTTTCTTAGTCACATTTTTCAATGTCTCATCATTGTTCGAACTCAATATGCACGCTTTAGGTTATTTTCTTTCCCGAGATTTTGCCATTTTTCAAATCGAAGTATACACTTTTGTCATGTTATAATTTTCGTTTGTACCTTTTTTTTCAAGCGCTTGGAGGTCATATATTTTATTGCAATACCCTTATAGCCTTTAATATATAATATTGCTCATATATTCAAAATCATCGGCACTCTAGTGCATTTTTATTCCTCAGGGTTAATCCTTGTAAATGGACGTCGGTAGGAGTTTTATAAGAACATTGGATAGACCTTAATTTAAAATATTTAAACATTTAAATATTAAATTATTTAAATCTTAAATAATTTAAACTTTTTAAATTAAATAACTCTAAATTTTTTATCACGGTTTAACTTAGGCATCCACTTTTTTAACCTTAAATATTATAACATTATTTTGCTTGGGCCTTTATTTTGTACTTTGGACCACATCTGACTGCCTGGAATCAAATTTGACCAATTGGAAGCTGAATATCTTTTGTACTGATTGGAGAACCTAAAACTGTTGTTCAATCGTGTCGAAAGCTTGACATCAATGACAACTCATCTACTCAAAATGTCCAACAATCTCCCCCTTTGTCATTTATGATAACTAGAATTCTTGTTACCAAAACTATTGTACTTAGTATGGCACTAAGAGGGGGGGTGAATCAGTGTGGCATTCCAAAACATGAATTAACAGCTCTAAAAACCACAACAATTAAAACTTATAAACAAATATAATAAGTACAGCAAGAGAACATCACACAACATAGATTTTTAACGAGGTTCACCAAAATGGCTACTCCTAAAAAAGAACGACTGCTTGGACTACCATCCAAATCCAACCTCTTGCAAAGCACCAAATTTACAATTTGTTTACCAACACCAACTAGAAGGAGCACCAACCCCTTATTTATCTGCACCAACAGAAAGGAGCACCAACCCCTAATTTGCCAGCACCAATAGGACTTCAATTTTGAATGAAAATGTTTGACAAATACCTTTGTTATTGCAAGACTCTAACTGATCTACTTCACCTTTGCAATCTCTGCACACTCTGCTCTTTCTTGCACAATCTCTTCACACAATCTGTTGCACTACTACAGCCAAACTTTGCAATCAACTTTGCCCTTTGCACTCTCTGCACATTCTGCTTTCTTTGCTCACATGCTTCACACACTCTGTGTCGTTCCACACTCTACTCTCTGTGCGCATTCACAATCGCACTTCGAACAACTCGACACAACTAGCTCACATTATGCACTTCGCTATCATCTCGTCGATTCTACGCTATCTGCGCTTTTACGGTCGCATCTCGCACTTCAACATTCACTCGATGGATACCTAAATATCCAAACAGCCCCGCTTATATACTTGAGATTTTGAGATGAAAACCCTAATAGTAGTCGGTTGATTATGCAAATGCAAACCCTAATCTTGGTCGACTGCAAACCCTAAACATGGTCGATTACAAACCCTAAATGTGGTCAATTACAAACCCTAAAATCTATCGACTCGCATTGAATGACTTCTGAACCGCTTGTCCATCGCATTATTAGATCTAACTACCTGAGTTGACAACAATGACAAAACTCTTGCAACACCTTGCTCAACAATCTCCCCCTTTGGAATTGTTGGCAACACCTGTGTACATTCCCGTAACTCTTCTCCCCCTTTGTCAATAATACCAAAGGGCTGCTGCAGACTCCCCCTGAGTCCATACACACCATTCTCGGAACCACATTGAAATAGTTAGCAAAAATCATGGATATGATCAATAAGATGAACAAATGCACAAATGCCCCCCTTGAGAATTTGATCCCAATGGCTAGTCAAATTTTAGACTATTCTTGGGAATATGTGGCCACTTCAATTCACGCTGTCTTCTGAGCCTCAACCCTCTGTTGCTCTGTAATCTCAAACTTGTCCATTGATTTTAGTGAAAGCATACACTGATCGTTTAACTATCCAACTTTTTGCTCTATAATGCAAACAGCATCTACATATACATCTTGAATATTCTCAACAGACTTGAACCTACTGACAGCTGTTTGTCTTTCTCTGTAGTGAGAATCCAGTAGACTACCTCAATTCTTTATAAAAGCACCTCAAACATTCATCACTAGGCTGGAAATCATCTCGTCGCACATTATAAACTTTTTCTTCAATCTTCCCATTCAACATGCTGATTTCACTTCTATCAACGAGAATTGACAAGTGACTCACATCCGTACCAATTTTTGTCCAAGACTCGCAATTTTATTGCCAACTCTTACTTTCAATTGTGCATGTCGAAAGAAGACATTTTCTCAAACACTTTATGGCCAACCGTAGTGCATCTTACTCAGCCTCAAACTTCTTATCCTTGAATTGGCATTATATTAAAAGTTAAAACAAAACTGTCTGTGAATTAAATATATTCACCAAGGTGTAATGAATTATCTGACAATCTTCACATCAAGCGTCGAACAAAAATATGTTGCTATTATCGAAACACAAATACGCAGCTGGGACAAGCATTCTTTCAATAAACAAAAACAATCTAAACTGTTATAATCCATAGCTATAATCAGTGGCAGTAAGAACCATCAACAAAACAACAATGACATAAGCAATACTACCAATGGTGAAGATTCTCAATGCAAACACTACCCTTCACGGCACTTCCACACACAACTAAATGAACAGTCAACACACTTGACAATTATACCACAAAAGCCCAACTGCTGGTCTTTCATCCTCAGATACCCAGACAAATATACAGAAGCATTAAAATAAAACCTTTTTCAAAATGCTCCCCTTGAGGATGTGTTACCTGGAGTTGCTTAGTGCAGTAGAAGAGTAGTCTCCTTTAGTTCAAGGAGACACGATTTCCTCTCTTCTTTCTTTCTCCAGACTTTCTTGACCTCAAGCTTGGATTTTTCACCTGCGTCCCTATTTTGCATCATTGCATGAAATTGAATATCTCTCTGGTGTGGTTGTCTCTTATGCATCCATGATGAATGATTATTTTCCTTTCTTCTATGAACCTAATTTATTTCCTGTCTGTGTTGTGTTCTTTGCGTCTTATGAAATCTACTGTTTTGCCTTAGATTTGATACATAAGCGTTTGGACAAAACCTTGCTATGTGCCCATGACCATTGCATTGAAAACATTATACAAAGTGTTCACTCAGATATGCAGATGTATTTCGACCAAGCATAACTCTTTGATTTATTATTTAATCCACAATAAGTTGCCTTGTGACCATACTGGTTACATCTGAAACAATAGCCATTAAAAGTGTTAGTATGAAAAAAGTGAGAGTGGTAGAACCTCTTTTGTTGTGGCTGCTTTGCTGTAAATCTCCTTTGATATTTTCTTTCTTTTGAAGATACGACTTTAACCTTTTCTTGCTCGGACCCTTCAACAGTGAACTTCTTCTTCTTCACAGAATTGGAAGATACAGGTTGTTCAGCTTCATATCCAAGACCATGCTTAATCGTGGAGCTTCTTTGATGACTTATCATTTTATCTAGCAATTCTGTGCTCTTCTCGAATTTAAGATTTGTATTGGCCTCTTATAGTTGTTTCTTCAATGAAACAATCTCTTCTTCTTGTTTGCGGCAAATAATCTCTTTCTCATTGATCTGCGACCCGAGAGTTTCCTCAATCCTTTTAGACTCTTCTACTTGCAACTTTAGATTACTAACTACTTTGTTAGAATCCTCTTCATGTTTGTTACACACATTGACTTTATCATTCAATTGTGACTTCAAGTCTTCTTCTATTTTCTTGGCCTTGTTGGAATTGTAAGAACAGATTTTCAATTTCATCCCCATATTCTTCCAATTTCTTGGACAGTCTTTTGTTCTTTTTTTTTCTATACTAAACTCTTCAAGAGCAGAGATCAACTCACCTTCCCAGTCTACTTTAGCATTGAGGTTTTTATTATCTGCTTCAGTGTTCACCCCTTCTGCCTTTTTTGGTTCAATTTCCTCTACCATAGAAACTGAAACTGGCTGAGATGTCCTTTTGAAGGAGGTTCTATTCTTCTTACTTGGAGCTGTAATTTGATCTTCATTCCAATTTGCTTCTACATTCATTTCTTCTTTATTACATTCCTGTTCCGATTCTATTTCTTCTTCATCTTCATCGCTACTAAACCCATAACACTGACGTTCATTATGCCAAAGTTAATCAAAACATTCTGAACCTTGAGAACTTGCATTATGACCGAGTTGACTCTTGGCCTTTTCTCCATTGTTTGATTCATCTCTTGAATCTACAACAATAATGAATTTATCTTTATTTTATTTTATGACCCTGTGTGATCTTTTCTTCTTGTGTCTCATGGTTCCATTCTTGCCTTTCTTTGCCATTAGAGTATTAATCCAAGATCAACCCTAGCTGATTTAGCCTTTAAAGGTAACCTGGCTCTGATACCAATTGTTGTATTTAGTATGGCACTAAGAGGGGGGGTGAATCAATGTGGCATTCCAAAACATGAATTAACAGCTCTAAAAACCACAACAATTAAAACTTATAAATAAATATAATAAGTACAGCAAGAGAACATCACACAACATAGATTTTTAACGAGGTTCACCAAAATGGCTACTCCTCAAAAAGAACGGCTGCTTGGACTACCATCCAAATCCAGCCTCTTGCAAAGCACTAACTTTACAATTTTTTTACCAACACCAACTGGAAGGAGCACCAACCCCTTATTTATCTGCACCAACAGAAAGGAGCACCAACCCCTAATTTGCCGACCAACTGGACTTCAATTTTGAATGAAAATGTTTGACAAATACCTTTGTTATTGCAAGACTCTAACTGATCTACTTCACCTTTGCAATCTCTGCACACTCTGTTCTTTCTTGCGTAATCTCTTCACACAATCTGCTGCACTACTACAGCCAAACTTTGTAATCAACTTTGCCCTTTGCACTCTCTGCACATTCTACTTTCTCTGCTCACATGCTTCACACACTCTGTGTCGTTCCACACTCTGCTCTCTGTGCGCATTCACAATCGCACTTTGAACAACTCGACACAACTAGCTCACATTATGCACTTCGCTATCATCTCACCGATTCTACACTATCTACGCTTTTACGGTCGCATCTCGCACTTCAACATTCACCCGATGGATACCTAAATCTCCAAACAACCCCGCTTATATACTTGAGATTTTGAGATGAAAACCCTAATAGTAGTCGATCGATTATGCAAATGCAAACCCTAATCTTGGTCGATCGCAAACCCTAAACATGGTCGGCCGCAAACCCTAAATGTGGTCAATTGCAAACCCTAAAATCTGTCACTCGCATTGAATGACTTCTGAACTTCCTGTCCACTGCATTATTAGATCTAACTGCCTGAGTTGACAACAATGACAAAACTCTTGCAACACCTTGCTCAACAAAAACTTGACCTTTTTCCTATTCTGCTCCCCCTAGTAAATTGCTCTCCCTGACTCAATGCTCTCTCCTTAAACCAAATCTCTCTCCCTTACTCAAATATCTCCCCCTTTGACATCAATGACAAACGGTAACCTTTGGGGCTCGCGGCTAAGAATGAGTCTCTTAGCTTAGCCCCACCCCACCTCCTCTTGATGTGGTTAATTCTGGGATGGGGGTATTTTTACTCCCAGCAAGCACTGGTCCTTTGTCCTCTTTCCTTTTTATCTGTTCCTTCTGATTCCTTTGACTATTCTTGTTCATGCCCATGTTCTTGTTCTTGTTCATGTCCATATCCATATTTTTGTTCCTGTTCATGTCCATATTCATATTTTTGTTCATATTCTTATTCATGTTCATATCCATATTCCTACTATTCTTGTTCATATCCATATTCTTGTTCCTGTTCTTGTTCCTGTTCATGTTCATGTTCATGCTTGGTTGTGGAATGTCCGATCTACACCACTTTGTTATATGTCCATCATTATTGCACTTATAACACTTAATATTATTATTCCTTGGAGGTGTAAATATCTTAGGATTTCTCCTGGTGAAACCATATCCTTTTTTGACATGAACCCTGCAATTCATTACCTTGTGATCAAAATGATTACATGAGTATCAAAACCCATGGAAAAGTTTTTGTTCCTGAAATTCCCATATTACTGTCTTTTATGTGTCCTACCCTAAAGCCATGTGCCCATATCTATGACATGAGAAACATCTTCCATTGAAGTTTCCTTGTCTTGACCTCATTGGTCTCTTGGTCTCTCTTAACCTATTCTGATTGTTGTTCCATATGTTTCTACTTTGTGCATTGTTTATTTCCTTGTTGAACTTTCTATTGTCCGACTCATCCTCAAAAGTTTCATTCTTTCTTTTACTCTCTTGTATTGAAGCTTCTTCTTCTTTGGTGCTTGAGCTTAAATCTCCTATTTCTGCTTCTTGTTTCCCTTGTTCTTCTTCAAAACTAAGTCCTATTTTGGTGATTGATGATCTTTGTGCATTGATAATCCTATCCAAAGTCTTTGAATTTTTATCAAACTTGTGTAGCTCGTCCTTAGAGCCTTTCACTTCCATCCTTAGCGAAACAATCTCATGTTCTAATATTTCACACTCTAGATATTTTACCTTTAATTTTTTGGCCATACCTTCTTCAATTTTTCTTATCTCTTCAACCTTGATTTTGAAGTTTGTGAGTTCTTATAAAAACTTTGTTTTTGCTTTCTCATCTTATTGAGATTGAACTCTTAATCATGAGTTCTCCCTTTTTAATTCTTCGAGATCAAAACTAAGTCTTTTCCATTCTTGCTCTTTTATCTTAGACTGTTCAACCATATATTTTTCAACTTTTCTTGCCTTTTCAACCTTAACTTTCAAGTCACATAGATCTTATAGAAGCTTTGTCTTATATTTCTCATCCTCTTGTATTTGAGCCTTTAATTCTAAGTTCTCATTTTTCAACTTAACAAGTTCCTTAAGAGTAGCTTCCTCCTCTTTTTCTAAATCTCTCTATTTTATTTGGTATTTAATAGGAGTATTTTCTTCTATTACTAAAAGTAGAGTTTCTTCTTCATACCTATTTTGATTGTCCTTGTTATCATTTTTTGAACCAACCTCTAGAACCTCAGTTTCGAGCATATTATCTTCATCTTCACCACTATTAAATCCATTGAAATAACCTGCATCATGATCGAGTTGACCACAAACAAAACATTCTTCACCTTCTTGTGGACAATAAGCTGCATGGTGACCTATATTCCTACATATGGTACAAAAATTTATCAATCTAATATTTTCTCCATTGCTTGATTCATCTCTTGAATCTATTTTCATTTTTTTCCCAAAACAACAATATCAAATTCATATTATTTTTCTTTCATGACCATGTGTATTTTTTTCTTCTTGTATCTCATGGTTCTACCTTTACCATTCTTTGCCATTTGTGTTCTTGTAAGATCTTTCTTCAAGCTATTAAACCTTTTTCGAAGTAACCAACTCTGATACCAATAACCAACTCTGATACCAATTAAAGAACACAAGCTTATACTAAGAGGGAGGTTGAATAGTATAAGATCACTTTTTACTTTTCTTTTCCAAATAGTATTATCCAATATAATCAATGGAAATATCAATAGGAGTGACCAAAGCAATGCACAAATCATCACACAATAAATATACAAATTTAACGTGGTTCACCCAATATGGGCTACTCCACGAAGAAAATATTTCACTAATATTTCTCAATAAATCTCTTGGGAATCCTTTCCCTATTACAATGTTTATGGACCTCTATAGAAAGGAGACACTAATCCCCTAATCAAGTTTGTGGATCTCTATCCATTGGAAAACTCCTTTATTCTTAGCTCTGACGAGTGATCTTCTAGAAGAAATGCTACCCCCACTGCTCTGGCTGATGGATCTCTATCCATTGAAGACACTTGCCCTCACTACCCTGGCTAATGGATATCTAACCACTGGAGACTATCATCTTCTATAATCTGTCACCTTCAAAGCTCTATCTCAAATCTGCACTAAACATAGTCCTTCGGTCTAGCACAAATCTGCTCAATCTCTGTCTCTGGTCTAGCACAAACCTATCCTCAAATATGCACCATACTCTATATTCAAATCTGCACTAAACATAGTCCTTCGGTCTAGCATAATTTTGTCCTCAATATTTGTCCTCTGATCTACACTAAACTTAGTCCTTTGGTCTAGCACAAATCTATCCTCAATCTCTATCCTCAAGCCTTAACACAAAGCTTGATCCAATCACAAATCAACATTGCAAGATCTACCCTAAACCTTAACCCAAGGTCTAAACAAATCAATCAATCAAATCTGCTCACAAGTCTTCTCAAAAACTTGTCTCAATTCTGCCTTGTAAGCTTCCATAAAATCTCACACTAATCTTCCCACAAGTCCTCTTTAGAACTTGTACAAATTTTCTCAACAAGTCCTCGCTAGAACTTGTTCAATCTCATAGAAATATAAAGAGAATTGTTAGAGACTCAATATGCTTCGCATTTATCACAATTCTCAATTACTTTCAATCACTCTTTTAGAAACATATAGAGAATTGTTAGAGACTCAATATGCTTCATATTCATCACAATTTTCAATCACTTTCAATCACTCTTTTATCACAGAAACATATAAAGAATTGTTAGAGACTCAATATGTTTCACACTCATCAACACTCAACCTCTTTCTCAAATCAATTTAGAATATAGAACAATTTGTTTCATAGAACTTGAACTACACTTCACACTTCCACTTGAAACATATAGAGAATTGTTAGAGACTCAATATGTTTCACACTAATCAACACTCAACCTCTTTCTCAAATCAATTCAAAATATAGAACAATTTGTTTCATAGAACTTGAACTACACTTCACACTTCCACTTGACTATGCTCAATGAACTTTGCTCAACCAATCATACAATGAAATAATCCTTGCTCACAAACCCTAGTCCAAGCATATGAACACTCACTCAAATATTTCCAACAATGCTTATCAACCAATCTCACATAGCAATGATACTCATGTTCTTTGCAAACTCTAGTTCAAGTTCACTCAACTTAATCACTTTAATAAAAATGCTTATAAAACAAGGTTTTATCAACACTCTCAATTCTATAAAACCTTGAAGCATTAAATCAAAACACACTCAACAAGGAAAACCTTAACCAAATAAGTGGTATAAAATTTCATATGAACAACCTTATAATTCCCGAAGTGGTAACTTGTCTACTTTAATTAACAATCACAACCAATATATAAACACTATGGTACATACCTTACGAATTCCCACAAAATACTTCTGGCGGGTTTTGAACACTAATTAAACAATCACAACCAATATATAAACACTATGGTACATACCTTACGAATTCCCACAAAATACTTCTGGCGGGTTTTGAACACTTAATCTCAACCTTGCAATGTGCCTTAGCACCTACCACAATTTGGGCTACAAGCCCAATACAATTCTTATCGGGCATATGATAATGTTATATCTCTCTATCAGATCTACTTTAATTAACAATCACAACCAATATATAAACACTATGGTACATACCTTACGAATTCCCACAAAATACTTCTGGCGGGTTTTGAACACTAATTAAACAATCACAACCAATATATAAACACTATGGTACATAACTTACGAATTCCCACAAAATACTTCTGGCGGGTTTTGAACACTTAATCTCAACCTTGCAATGTGCCTTAGCACCTACCACAATTTGGGCTACAAGCCCAATACAATTCTTATCGGGCATATGATAATGTTATATCTCTCTATCAGATCTACTTTAATTAACAATCACAACCAATATATAAACACTATGGTACATACCTTACGAATTCCCACAAAATACTTCTGGCGGGTTTTGAACACTAATTAAACAATCACAACCAATATATAAACACTATGGTACATACCTTACGAATTCCCACAAAATACTTCTGGCGGGTTTTGAACACTTAATCTCAACCTTGCAATGTGCCTTAGCACCTACCACAATTTGGGCTACAAGCCCAATACAATTCTTATCGGGCATATGATAATGTTATATCTCTCTATCAGATCATAAAACAGATGATTCCTTTACAAAATGGTCTTGTCGAGATTCGAACCCTTGGTTTTATTTTCGCTACAGCCCACACAGAATCTAACAGCCACTCCGATCACCTTGTCAGATCAGATTTGCAACAGAGGTAATACTTATTATTCGATACAACACCCTCCTTTCCAAACCTTTCTTAGTCACATTTTTGAATGTCTCATTATTGTTCGAACTCAATCTGCACGCTCTAGGTTATTTTCTTTCCCGAGATTTTATCGTTTTTCAAATCGAAGCATACTCTTTTATCACGTTATAATTTTTGTACGTACCTTTTTTTCAACTGCATGGAGGTCATATATTTTATTGCAATACCCTTATAGCCTTTAATATATAAGATTGCTCCTATATTCAAAATCGTCGGCACTCCAATGCATTTTTATTTCTTGGGGTTAATCCTTGTAAATGGATGTCGGCAAATTTTTTTTAAGAACTTTGGATAGACCTTAATTTAAAATATTTAAACATTTAAATATTAAATTTAAAATATTTAAACTTTTTAAATTAAATAACTCTAACTTCTTGATCACGGTCTTACACTTAGGCATCCCCTATTTTAACTTTAAATATTATAACATTATTTTTTTGGGCCTTTATTTTGTACTTTAGATTACATCTGCCTGTCTCGAACTGAATCTGACCAACTGGAAGCTGAATATATTTTGCATTGATTGGAGAACCTGAAACTGCTACTCAATGGTGTTGAAAGCTTGACAACAATGACCAATCACTCTTGACATCAATGACAACTCATCTACTCAAAATGTCCAACAATCTTACTATACCTCCTTTGTTGCCAACGTAAGATGAAAATTTCACCTTCGAAAGCTCTATTTCCTTTTATCAAAAATCATGCATGAGACTCGAACCTAGGTCTTCCAACTGCTGCCCTTACCAATGAAAATTGAACCACCTCGGATACACCATCCAATGGAAATTATTTTCACGATCTTCAACTTGTAGTTGCGGCCATCACATGAATCATTTCGGCACTTAGCTCATCATCCACCTCCTCCTTCTAGCATATCTTCTTAAAGATGCTATCTTTTTGGTGGATATCTTTTCTCCTGCACAAGTTTTTAAATGATACCATGACCTGCATTTGTTTCAACTTTGGGCTCTCTCTATTCTTCCAGTCGATGACTTTCTTTTCACTTGTTTCATTTGCTATCTCCACTTTATCTTTGTTTCATCATAGGTTTTGAAACCAGTGTGCTCTTTGTCTTCATGTTCCAGCTTTGACCTACGTTTTCCAAGGTTCTACATCAACGAAAATCTAGGAAATCCTAGTGTGTTAGCGCCTCCTTTCAAGATTTAGAAGAATGTTCTACGTGTTCCAAATTTGACTTTGTTATCCAAGGTTCTGCATCAACGATAATCCTGGTAATCTTATTGCAGTGTGTTGATGCCTCCTTTTAGCTCTGAAAGAATGCTATAGTATGCTATAGTATCCTATGCTCTTTCACTTCTCACTCTTTGTGTATGCTATAGTATCCTATGCTCTTTCCCTACGCTCTTGCCTTGCACTCTCACATTGCACTCTCTCCCTATGCTCTCGCCTTGCACTCTCACCCTGTGCTCTCACCTTGCGCTCTCGCCTTGTGCTCTCACCTTTAGCCGCTTAAGACCTTCCACCTCAATAAAATTATTACTTGCACAAGCAACTCGAAGGCTTCAATTTTTCCAACAACCTTTTCAAATAGATTTCCACTTTTTATATATGCACAAAGTCGGCTCATACATTTTCACTCCTTTGATATATAACCTTTCAATCTTACATTCAATCTTTGCTTGGTACCTAGGAGGTTGACGCTTTCACAATTTCACACTTCAACTCCATATACCTATTTAAACCATTGCTTCATAATATTTAAATTTGATATTTAAATATTAGAAGGTTTAAATTTATAACTTTAATATTTAAATTTCCAATTTGAATATTAAAGCATATTCTTGTAATTCAAATTATTATTGAAAATATTTCTTTCTTTAATATCAATGACACTTCAACATTTCATCCTTGAAGATATTTCTGCCTTTGACATCAATGACAACTCAATATTTCCAATAATTATTATGATACTCTAAGTGAATGTTCAAAAGATATAGGACAATATCAAGACTACAAGAAAATTGGATCAAATGAAGCACATGAACCTAAGGCCAAAGAAGAAGCTAAAGCAGTTCAAGATAGATCATGAAGATACTAAAAAAACTAAAGAATGAAGATGAAGGAGAACTCATAGAAGCATTAAGAATGAAGCTGAATCTCAAGTAGAGGTTCATGCACAATGTAAGGTCACATGAAGTCAAAGACAAAAATCAATATTGAAGATTAAAGTCTTCAATAACCAAATAATGTAATAAACAAGGGTGTTGAGGAATATTACATTATTTGGTATATGCAAATGTATCCCCATAGTACCTTCATGGTACAATTGTAAATATGTAATAGATTAGGGTTGAGTCTATAGTTTATGTGAGTGATTTATATTTAGACTTTTATGTAAGTGTTAATGTGCAGAAAATGCACATGTCATCTAAGGTAGAGTATTGTAGTATGTGCACAAGTATCTTGTATGTAAGAGTAAAAATATGTAATGTGAGGATGTGTACAAGTGTATTAGACTAGGAGTGCATGTATAAGTATAAGTGTCATGTAAGTGTGCAAGTTTCAAGTGTGCATGTAAGAAGAAAGTAAAGAGTCTATTATGCAAGTGACAAGATGATAAGCCAAAGGTCATGGGACTTCTTAGATGGAGAACAATACTAAAGTACATAAAGAGTCATCTTCTATATCTATATTATGAATACAATGCTCCATGAAGAGAACAAATTCCATATTTGATTATCCAATTGTAAAGAAGAAGAAAAGTGAATAAAATTTGTATAGATATTTTGAGCAATTAATATTTTAAGTTTTCTTCATGCATAGTACATGAATGACTTAGGCCATTTACATTCATATTTGATTATATAAGTGAATGTTATTTTTAGTATTATATTGGCATTGATATACATATTATATTGCTCATATATTATTCTAATTTCATTATTGATATTTTAACCTTTAATATTATGGCTTATATATTGAAGGACCTGTGATATTTTATGATAGAAAAGCCATCAAGATTCATATGATATTTTCTATGGAGGAAATAATGGATCCCTCATCACTAACACCTTTGGAGAAATGGTCATGTGGAGCTAGAAAATGTGTTCTCACCTTGATCGATGTAGGCTTGATTCTTTCTATCACCTTTTTGTAGCACCTTGTCAAAGCTGATATCATCTTGTCATGAGAAATGGATTTTTAATCTTAAATATCACTATGCTACCTTGGCTAGGACAAGGTATTTACGCCATAGGAGACTAAGGATCAAACCTATCATAGTAAAATTTTAGCATGAAGACAAATCTATGATTCCTTAGTCGAGGTGGCAGCTAACATGGTTGCAATTGGTACCATGTGTTAAATTCTTTAATTATTTGAACCACCTTCAACCAATAAAGTTGTAGCAAGTGGTAAAGTTCAGGTCAGCTAGAGACAACTAAGTGGCATAGAATCAATGGCTATTAGTAGTGACTGAGTGACTACCAAGTGGTAAATTGGGATTTACTATTATTTTTCTAAGCTTTGAGGCCTTAATTTTTATTTTTTTGAGGGCTATTACATAAGAGTTTTGAGGCCATAAATTTTACGTATGAAAGCATTTTGATTTTATTTTTTTCAAATTTTAAATTCTTAAATCTCTACGCATTGGTGACATCAATTTACAAATCTATTCTAATATTAGGATCAAATTGTGTGAAATAGTCCTTTATCCCTATTGCCCTATTTTGAAAGGGTAAATTTATATTTTTCTATGAAATTATGACCATTTTATTATTTTTTGGGAAATATAGATGTATTGGTGATAGTTGTAATGGATTTTGAGTCTTTTAGAGTCTTGTAGAAAAAGTATTCACGATGTGCTTTAGTCAATACATCTTCCTTGGTTGGGTGATTGATTTAGCTTATTATTGAAGATTTAATCTTTTATAATCCCTTTCTTCTTTTATTTTTTGTCCAAGTACTCTTGGATGTTTATTATGAATATTATTTTAAATAGGTTTATACAAAACCTTTATTTTGACTAAATTTAGGTGGTCCAAGGGCATGCAAAATTCTTTAGATAGGGTGATGTATGCCATGAGTGGAATATTTGTACCTTTAAGACCTACCTTATGTGACAATGGAACATTGGAGGAGCTTATAATTAAATGAGACAATGATCTTCAATTCTCCTTTTCATTAAATTCTTAGCAAAAATATTTTTTGTGTGCAGGAGTGTCTAATAGTGGCAGTAGTGACTACAGTCTAGTTTGAGAATCTTGTGCAAGAAACATTTTTGTAGTAGTAAATTTTAGATAATGGGGATCCATATGAGTCTACCTCAAAATATAGAGGGCAATTAGAGCATCCATTATAGGGGTGATATTATTGTTTTTTTTTTAATTTACATGGTGGAATCGATAGCCACCATGAATCTGGGTAGGCTGTCTAACTTTTATGGCCGCCATAGTATTCTACGTTGTCCACCCTAGAAGCCACCACACAGATCTTAGTGTAGTCCATCCCTATAACCACCATGCCACAATCATTTTAAAAATTTTACGCTGCTGAAAGCACCAGGAAAGGGACAAGCATTCAGTTCGATGAGGCCTGAGATGTGAACCTTGGACCTCTGCCCCCTTATGAGGTTTGGTCAAACCAATTAATTCATGTCTTCTCTTCATAGCCCCTCTATTTAGATTATGAGAGTGTTAAAATTGTAATCTGATTCATGATCAAGGCCAACATTGTATGATGCATTGGATAGGCATAAGGCTATTTCATTGTATAATAATTATAATATTTTAGTATGTAAGACCTATGGGCTACAATTAACCTTGTTATGGTTAAACCCTCTTTATAACTTGTAATTGACCTAAAGCCTTCTTATTATGTTGACCTAGGTTAAACTTTATTATGTAATTAGAATTTTGGTATTTGTATGAATACTGCTTCCTACTCCTCATTTCTTCTTTGAAGTATTGTGTAATATTATCTATGGATATAGTAATTATTTATGGTGCCTATAGGTGCCCACCATATCTCTCTATTTTTTTTTGAAAAAATTGAAAAAACTTGTATTAAAACAAAGATCAATTACAATATGGGAAGAGACTCTTCCCAGCCAAATTCAGAGAGAACACAAGCTTACAATAGTAGAAGAAGATTTGCAATGGAGCCAAATCTCTTGAACCATTAACTAGCTAGCAGGGGGTCGACATGGACAGTTGATGTAGCTTGTCATAAAATCGCGACACTATTCTTCTCTTTAGACCACGAACATGCAACATGTCACGATATCGCGACACCTTTCCCCTTTGGCCGTGAAAAGCAACATGTCGTGATATCGTGACATTTTCCTCCTTTGGTCGTGAAAATTCAACAAGTCGCGATATCGCGACACTTTTCTCCTTTGGGCACGAAAGTGCAACATGTCACGATATCGCGACACTTTTTCTCTCTCGACCGCGATGAAGCAACATGTCACGATATCGCGACACCTTTTCTCCTTTGGCCGCAAAAATGCAACATGTCACGATATCGCGACACCATTTCTCCTTTGGTCGCAAAAATGCAACATGTCGCGATATCGTGACACCTTTTCTCCTTTGGCCGTGAAAATGCAACATGTCACGATATCATGACACCTTTTCTCTCTTGGCCACAAAAATGCAACATGTCACGATATCGCGACACCTTTTCTCCTTTGGCCGTGAAAATGCAACATGTCGCGATATCGCGACACCTTTTCTCCCTTGGCCGCGAAAATGCAACATGTCACGATATCGCGACACCTTTTCTCCCTTAGCCGTGAAAATGCAACATGTCGCGATATCGTGACACCTTTCCTCCCTTGGCCGTGACAAAGCAACATGTCACGATATCGTGACAACTTACCACCCTTGGCCCCAATGAAGCAACATGTTGCGATATTGCGACAACTTTCCACCCTTGGCCGCGACGAAGCAACATGTCGTGATATCACGACAACTTTCCATCCTTGGCCACAAAAAAGTAACATGTCAGGATATCGCGACAACTTTCCACCCCTTGGCTGCGACGAAGCAACATGTCGCGATATCACAACAACTTTCCACCCTTGGCCGCGACGAAGCAACATGTCACAATATCACGACAACTTTCCTCCCTTGGTCGCGACAAAGCGACATGTCGCGATATCGCGACAACTTTTTGCCCATGACCACGACAACGCAACATGTCGCGATATCACGACAGCTTTCCTCCAGTGACCACGACGAACGGTGCAACATGTCGCGATATTGCGACAACTTTCCTCTAGCGACCACGACGGTGCAACATGTCGCGATATCGCGACAAATTTCCTCCCTTTGATTTTTCTTTGATCATTGGCTCAAGGACCTTTCCAGACCCTGTCTAATCACCTCATCCTCAATATCCATGTCACTGTGCAACTGAAATCCAACCTCCTTTTTCGCACCCATCTTAGCCAGAAAGTCAGCCACTTTGTTCAAATCTCTACTTGCATAAACTGGGATCGCGTCCTCCAATTCCTTCCATAATTATTTAATTTGGGTAACAAGATCCCTCAACCTCCAAGCTTTTAGATCAAAGTTCCTCATGCAGTCTAGAGCTCCAACCATTATTTGTGAGTCTGATTCAAGAATAATCTTACGGTGGCCATGTTTCATTGCCCAAACAGAAGTAGACTTGATGGCAATGGCTTTGGCTTCATTGTTAGTGGATCTTCCCAGGCCTTGCAATTCCCAATAGAGCACAGTACCAGCATGGTTCTGACACACCACTCCAATTTCGGCTCTACCCGAATTGCCTTTTGCAGCTCCATCAGTATTGATTTTAATCCAACCTTTAGGGGGAGGTTTCCAACAATTTTTGTCATGTCCCTCTTGCAGTTCAATGCGTTCTTCCAAAGCTCCAATGTCAATTTGAGCTTCCTCCTTAGCATGAACAACCACAGTTTCGGTAACCTTTCTCCAAATGGTCTGCCAAACCCCGTCTAGATCAGTAAAAGTTTCTCTAAAAATTTTGGCATTTCTTTCCAGCCATACTTGCCACCAGATAAAGCTTAAACCGAGCTCCCAACCAAAATGAAGATCTTTAGATTTGGATCTACCTTTCTACCATTTTTCCCAGATATTCATCCTGTTCAGGTCACCACTTACTTGAATTTTAAAGTAAGCAAACCAACGCAGCCAAATCTGTCGGGTGAAAGGGAAACCAAACAACAAATGGTCAATAGTTTCCTCACTCTTGTAGCATAGTACACATTGAGAAGGGTCGATGATACCTTTTGATCTGAGATTATAAAAAGTGAGGATTCCATTGTGCATGCACTGCGAGGCAAAAAAGTTAACTTTCGGCTAGCCTTTAGAGTGCCAAATTTTCCTCCAGTCCTTAACCTAAAAAGTATGAGGGGGGGACTCTGGTAGAATGCTGTCATATCCGTCCTTTATTGTATAGACACAAAGAATCCCAAAGCCCTAGGCTAATTCATCCTCCACGTCTCCCCTTGTAAGAAATCTTTCTGTCAGAATTTTAGTCATGATGGGTCAAATTCGGAGGGATTAAAATGGGCCACTCATCCAACTTCTTGAACTGCTTAAACTTACACTCCCCCAGCTGAGTAGTTGTGAAATAAATTTCAATACGGATCCATCCCTTGGCTTCAATTGCTGCTTTTATTGGCTATAATTCTGGAAATTTAGCATTGATGGGTGGAAATTGATCCCAAGAATCTATCCAAAAATGAGCCTTCTCCCCTCTTCCCAGTTTCCAAAATAAGCGGTCTTTAACAACCTGAGACCCTAACTTGAGAGCCTGCCAAACTAGGGACCCAGTATCATCTAAGGGGATGCGAGCTACATCGATTGGGTTGGCTTGTCCTAGGTATTTGCTAGTTAGGATTCTACTGAAAAGGGAGGTGGGTTGGGAGATCCATCTCCAGTACAACTTTCCAGCCAAAGCTTTATTATTCAACTTAGATTTTCTCAAACCCAGACCTCCTTTAACCTTGGGCTGGGTAACTTTGTCCCAGCCCACTAAGTCCCACTTTCTCTCTCCCTTTGATCCTTCCCATAAAAAATTTCTAGCCATCCTGTCCAACTCTTTCCATATTGTAATTGGGGCAGCCAAGATAGAGAATTTGTAAATTGGCATGGCTTGAATGACTGACTGTAAGAACGTTAATCTGCCACCATAACTTAACCACTTGTGAGACCAGTGATTAATTATGTCCTTGATACACTCCAAAATATTCCTCCATGTGTCTAATTTTAGCTTCTTAAAGTGCAAGGGTACCCCCAAGTAAACCACTGGGAGATAATTCCTTGTGAATCCCAGGATTTCTAAAATTCTATTCTGAAGCCTTTGCTCCAGATTAAAAAAACCACTTTGGATT
Source organism: Wollemia nobilis (assembly GCA_028583015.1). NCBI lineage: Eukaryota > Viridiplantae > Streptophyta > Pinopsida > Araucariales > Araucariaceae > Wollemia > Wollemia nobilis. The sequence goes on along the minus strand of JAQPPZ010002336.1, from coordinate 2,110,809 downwards.
TCTTGTCATTAATGACATGTTGAGTAGCCCTGAGATAGACATTAAGAGTATCCCTAATCATTCTTGCTTCCCTGAAGCTAGCCACTCCCACCAAACCAGTGTCATCCACAAACTGCAGGTGCGTTAAAACTTCATCATCCACCCTGATACCTAATAATCTACCTTGCTGTCTTCTCCTTAAGAAAAGTCTGCCAAGACCTTCAACCAAAATGAGAAAAAGATAAGGAGAACATGGATCCCCCTGGCGCAGTCCCCGAGTAGCTCCAAATGGTTGTGAAGGAAGGCCCTTGATTAGCATAGAGTAAGTCGGGGTAGAGACACAACTCATGACCCACTCTATCTAGTCCTGAGAGAAACCAAAGGCTGCCATAATTTTAGCCAGGAAACTCCATTCAACCCTGTCATAAGCCTTTGACATGTCTAGTTTTATGAACATCCCTTTATTACCAGAAGTGTGCATTGAATGGATTGCTTCCTGGGCCACAACCACCCCATCCAGAATCTGCCATCCCTCAACAAAACCCCCTTGCTCAGAGGAGACAATGTTGTGAAGAAGAGGTTTTAGGCACTCAACCATTACCTTTGTGATTATTTTGTATAGCACATTACATAAGGCAATAGGCCTATAATCTGAAATATGAACCCCCTCCTCCCCTTTTGGAATTAAGGTAATGAAAGTGTGGTTTATAGCTTTAAGCATTCTCTTATTTTCTCTGGACTCTTCTACAACAACCCTTACATCTTCCTCTAAGTAGTCCCAGAAAGTCTAAAAAACTCAATTGAGAAGTCGTCCGGACACGGAGTTTTACCAGTGCTCATTACAAAGACCACAGTTTTCAATTCATCTCTATCAATGGGTTTGAGGAGGGCCTGATTTTCATCCTCAGAAATAACAACAGGTATGACATAAATAACTTCATTTTGGGCCTCTACATCTTGTACCACACTTTCCTTAAAAAGCTTAAAAAAATAATCCATAGCATGGGAATGCATACCTGGAAGTGTATCAAAGGAATGACCATTCTCATCTTGAAGGGCCTCCATATTATTCATCTATCTTCGAGCACAAGCAGTCCGATGAAAGAATTTTGTATTTCTATCCCCTTCTAATAACCAGGTGGTTCTTGCTCTCTACTTCCAATAGGTATCCTCCTAGTTGTCAATGTCCTCCACCACTGTACGCAAGGCATCATCCTTAGCTTTGAGTTGGTCTGTAATTACTCCTCTAAAATATTTTTGGACCTCATCCCATCTGGCCACCAATGGAGCTCTTTGGGCCTGGAAGTCAGTTTTATTAGCATGCCTCCAATACTTCAACTGAGTTTTGACATATTGTAGTTGTTTGTGGATTCTGAACATTGCTCTTCCATAAGCTAGGTGGCCTTCTTCCCACCACTATGGAATTTTCTCCCGAATTTCTTCTTTTTGAAGCCAAAAATTCTCAAATATGAAAGGTTTGTGATGCTGCCCCATCCTAGTACCGCCTACCAATAGAATGGGACAGTGATCTAAAACTGGGCCTTCTAAAATCTAAAAATTTAAATTCCATTTTACAAATGCTTCCTCTAAAACTAGAAAATGATCTAGCTTAACCTTCCTGCTATGTGGCTCCCACATTTTATTAGTCCAAGTGTAGTTAATTCCAAGATATTTAATGTCCACTAAGTGCAAAGCCTGGACTTGGGCAATCATGAAACGTTCCCCTGGGTCCAAAAATGGTGTTCCCCCTTCCTAGTCTCTAAAAGATAATTTAGCGTTAAAGTCCCCCGCTATAATCCAGTCTAGATCTTCCCTTGAGGTTTGCATGTTATGCACAGCCTTCCACTACCGCCTCTGACCATCTAGGTTTTGAGACCCATAAAATTTTGTGATTAGAACATGTTCCGCAGTGACATTATTCCTAAAAAGAGAAGTGAGAACACCCCTCTAGGCAAGATGTTCTATTGTAGACCATTCAAGAGAGTTCCACAGAGTAACAATCCCCCTTGAGGCACCTTGGGTAGCCACATCCATATGACCAGCACCCCTCCAAATTCTATTGACTATTTTGGACATAAGATCTAATGACATCTTAGTCTCCTATAAAAGCAAAAAATCAGTATTACGATTCTCTAAAAGTCTTCGAACAACAGATTGATGGGTTCTGCTGTTTAAACCCATCACATTCCATGATTGTATAATCATTGGTTACCATAGGAGCAATAAGAGTCTATTGTCCTCACCAATCCTCCCATGATCAGTTTGTCTCCTTGGACTGCTAGCAACTCATTGGATCTTCTACCTACTCCCTGAGAATTGCTGTTTTTTTATCTTTTTCTACCTAGGTTATCCCCAAAGTTGGCCTTTCCCTGTTCTTCTCTGCTATTCCCATACTGACATCCTAAGATACTATTTGCTCATGGTTATGCACTACTAAATCCCCTGAACACACTGGTTGTGATACCTCACAGAGTTCAACTACCTGCTGTATGACGGGAGGAGATGAGAGAGGGAGTTGCCCGGGAATATTAGAATTTTCCTTATTACCCTCCATGCCCTCCATAGATTGTTCCTCTTCGTCAACCAGTGACTTAAAAATCTCATACCTATTGGCAGGTCTGAGATGGGATTGCTCATTTTCCTCTTTTTTCTTTGTCCGTATTTTTATTTTGGGTTGTTCAAAACCCTCTCTCTGAGCTTCCTAGCCTTGAACGGTGCTATTAGAATCTTTATTAAGTGTTGCATTATCCTCTTTAGGTAGGTTTGGCATTCCTAAAGGGGCCTCCATTTTAGCATTCATATTATTAGGGCATAAACGGGCCAAATGTCCATGTTTGTGACAAACCCTACATCTAAAGGGTAGGGCCTCATAGTCCAGTTGTTGAATCCAGGAGAGTCCTACCAATTCAATTTCCATCTCTACCAACAAAGGCTGGTTGAGATCCATCTCCACACATATTCTTACATACACCGCCATGCTCCCTTCAGTTGTGTTTATGGAAACACCCAGATGTCTTCCAATAAAATTGCCAATCCTTGCCAACACCTGCTCACTCCAGAATTCCATTGGAAGAGCATATAGTTGGATCCATACTAGGACAGCAATAGGTTCAACAAGGGGATCGAATCCCACTCTCCATGGTTGAACAAATAGCCCTGTCGGACCATGATTTTTCTTCTCTGACTCGAAAGCCCTATTTCTATCGGCCAAAGGCAAAAATCTAACAATAAAATATCCATTGCTAATAAACCACAATGAATACTCACCGTGAGGCTCCCAGTTTTGGCGGATCCAAGAGTGCAAAAAATTTAGGGAAGGACGTACACCCATGAACTTGCAGATTAAATCGTGATTAGCTCTGTAAATGACTGATTCTTCAACCATACTTGGCTCGATGACAATTTTTGGCCTGGTTTCGACCTGCGGCAAACATATATTCACACGATGTGCTGTCAACCTATTCCCAACAGTCGTGAAGAGCATTTTATATGCCATTTTTTGAGCTTTGTCGTTCTTTGGAGGAGAATTTTATTTAAACAAATCTACGTATGAGCTGCTACTTCCTAGAAAAGGAGCCAGAGAAGTCCCCATTGGACCCTCTTAGGGCACCAATCTAGCCTTCAGATCCATTGTACCCCGAAGGCACTTCTGCAATCCAGATGATGCCCTAGATTTTTTGAAGTTCCAAAAACCCTAGTTCAGAGGAAAAAATTGCCAAAGCTCATTTTCAATGGCCAATTTGTTCTGCAATCACCATATCTCTCTATTTGTCCTTTATGTTTTCTATATAATATTTGAGTGGATGGATTGTTTTTTTTGGAAAATATAAGAATTCCAATCGTTTTATGGGACAAGCACAATTTGAATGTTGGGCCTATCATGAAATTATACCATGTAGTTAGAATATTTGAGTCAGCTTTATTCTCAACATAGTGAGAGTAAGAACTATCATGTTTTGGTTTCAAATAAATTTTATGATGATACTTAAATAAGAATTGAGGCATTTATAATGACTATTCTAAAAATATAGTTGTCATGATTACAAATTTTGATCTATAGTACATTCTATATTCACCAAGTAGACCATCATAAAAAATCTAAACTGTCACACTCTCAACTGCCATTTAAATAAATAGTGTTGACTGTCATACTTTGCCATGATAATATGATAAATTTTGCTACTTTTATTTTGACTTATTCCAATGTGGTGAAGAGATGAAACTATTTTAACTCGTAAAAAACCCTATTTGAATCTCTAGTTAAGAATAAACTACTGCATATAAAATGATAGTTTTGAAATAAGTATTTAAGTTCAAAACATTGAGTTTAGAACACCTATTATAGAAATTATATTTTTAGATCTATGAAAAGTGGGAAGGTACCTCATGAATTTGAACTCTCTAGGTTGAATATGACCATAAAGAATAGAGGAAGAATCTTGAATATTGAGGGAGATAATTGCTCAAGGTTTAATGATTCTTGGGTCCTTTCTCATTAGTTCAAAAAGAACACGAGGTGATAAGTAAGAGTAAGCCTCATATATAAGGAGCATAAGTTTATGCATGATAAGATTTTAATTTTAAAAAATTTAAGTAAAATTGATGTTTGAGAATTTTTTTTCTCTATTTTCAAAATATTAAAACCAGAGTGTTGTTACATATGCCATTAGAGCCTAATTTAAAAATGATGAGCCCAATTTAAAAAAATAGGGTAAGATGATTTTATCTATGTTTAGAAAAGTAATTAAAATGGACTCTTTCGGACTAGCATGATAGATAAACTTTTGATTTTGATGTAGGAAATATAAGAAAGGATATATGCATTAGAAAATAAAGGCCAAGGTGGGGTAGAGATGAAAGGAAATTCTCATTTTGATAATAGGAAACTTTCCAATGACTAAAATAATAGGAGGACAAGTGGGTATCTATGCAAGTAGAAGAGGAACAATATGAATCTCAAATGCTGATATTTGAAATGTAATTGTCTAAAGATCTTAAGAAAATTACTCCCCTAAAATATAATGGAAAATTGATCAAAGATAAGTCATAAGCTTAACTAATTGAGATGAGCAAATACTTTGAATTGTGAGTTTTTGTAGAAGAAACCAAGGTTGTTTGGGAAGCTTACCAGTTAATAGGTGAGGCAACCTAAATAATGAGAAAGTGTTAAAAATTATAAGTATTACTTGGGAGAAATTCATCATTTCATTTAGACAATAGTGGCTGCCACAACTACATTTTGATTAGGAAATAATAGAGTTTTATAACTTGAGTTAGGAAAGTCTAATAGTAACCCAATATTAGGAAACCTTCACAAAAATCCTAAAGAATATACCATAGTATCAACAAGATGAAAATTTTAGGATCTATAGATTCATTATAAGGTTGAACCCTACAATAGGAGTTGATGTGGAGTTACATAGCCCTTTAACCATGGAATAGGTCTTTGAGAAGGCCATAAAGCAAAACCAAAATACAATATATTTCTATGTACCACAAGGAGTTAAAGAAAAGAAAATATGGTTCAACAACAAGCAACTCTATCCTTCAAGAAAAAGTTATTGAAAAGTAAACCCTTTAATGTAATTATGGAAAAAGTAGAAAAAATGTTTTAAAAAATGGGAGACCCAACCCACATCAACTTCAGTACAAGGAACCTTAGGAATATAGGGATGGTTGAACAATGGCAAAAAGAGGTTTAAGGATGGATGTTTTACCTATGGTGGGAATCATTATATGAATAAATGCCTTGATAGAAGAAATGGTCAAGTGTTAAATCTCATGCCCAACCCCCAAATCATCCATGTCAAATCCATGCAATAGAGGATAAATGAAAATAAAAAAATCAAACGTTAAAACCTATATTTTTTTGATATTTATGTATTGAAATTGTATTTTGAAGACCTAGTGGATGAACTATGGAAATCATAATTCAATATTTTGATAATAAAGTTTTTGATTAGTGCTCTACCTAATTAATATCATGGATAAATAATGATCATGAAAGGGAGGTTATGAAAGAGAACTAATGATAAATTCTACTACATGATATTGGTGACATCATGATAATTAAGGAGATGAAGCTATGATTTCATTCATAATATTCTATGTGACTATCAAATAGAACCTATAAGTAAAAAATAAAAATCAATTTCTATGAGAGTTATCCATGCATGTGAAATGTATCTTACAAAAGGAAATCTAGCAATACAAATAAAAAGAACAATAATTATTAAGTGATAAGTTATATTTAATTACTCCTCTGTTATCTTGATTAGAACAAAATAATATATTAGAATGTTATCAATTAGAAAAATCTACAACAAATTTTCATTATGTTCCATGGTGATGGTAAAAATTGAGAATTCTTCAAATACTATATCAAGATTGAATCGAGGTATTGATATAATCAAAATCTCATCAAACACTCTTTAAAATATGGTTACACTTATATGATTATAAATTTAAATAGCAATAATAATACCATAGAGACTAAATATTATTAGTTTAAAAAAAAGTCAAATATAGGTACCCAAAGTAAAAAATATTGGAATTAAAAAAATCAATAGGTTTTAAGATAGTGAAAGTACTAAGGACATTGAGTAATTTTATGTGAAACATCTATCAAAAGAGGAACTACAATAAGATATGAATAAATACTCCTAAAGCTATTAAAATAACCAAACATCAACTAAGAAAGGTGTTTAAATTCACAATAACCTATCAAATTGATAAGCAAAAATTACCCAAACCTACAACAACAAAAATAGAGAGAAAAATAAAAAAATTATAACACACATTAGATAGGATGATACCCTTAGGCACTCATACAAAGTGATCAAGATAAAGGCATCACCAATACAATTGATTGGGTATGATAAGTGTCTACAAACCACTATAATTACATATTTAATAATAAAATATTTAACCTTCATAACATTATGGTTAGTGTATCGCTCCAAATTTTTCGCATCCTTACCTTCAGGCTAAAGGATCCGTGCCCGGAAGGAGGATGGGAAAAGGATGGGATGGTACCTTGGACTGAGAGGCCTTTTGAAGGTCCCGCCTCTCGGGGGAGGGGTATTAAGGTGATTTTTCGACGGATGGTGGGGTTCACCAGGAAACGTTTAGTGGCAGTTTCCATGCCTAGGTTGGGAATGTGTTTAGTTTTATCTTTAAACATCCAAGTCCTAGGTTTGGCCAGATGAATCTAAGTTATTCTATTATGAAAATGCAAATTAAATAAATACAGAAAAAAGATTTGAATAGAAAACATAGAGAGCAAACTAGAGTAAAGAAATCCATACCTGGTCCCGATGTTTGATGGAGGTTCTAATTTTTGAAGCAGTCTAGATCGTCTGGAATTTGACAGGATCGTCTCCCATCTGATAGGATCGTCTGAGATCTGACGAATTCGTCAGATGAATTCGTCGGAGACCTGCAATTGCAGAAATGGATACCAAATACAAAAATGCTACTATTGCAAAAGCAAGGGAAAATGATGAAAATGAAAGTATGAATGCTAAAATGATAACTTTAGATAACAAATTAAGTAGAATGCATGGTTTTAATGACTAAATTATGACTTTATTATGCATCTAGGCTATATGGGTGAACTCCAAGATGCAAAGCGAGGAATAATAACAAATTTAACTAAATGCAAAGCAAAACAACAAAAAAGAGTGAAGAAACGCAAACTCTGGGCACTGATTGCCCCCAATGTTGACTACAGTCGAAATCATCTCGGATTGGTATGAAATCGTCTCGAATTGGACAGGATCATCTGCGATGACCTGAGCTTGCTCCGACTGAAGAATAACAAAGTTCCTGCAACAAAATTTGGATAGGACAAGTGCAGATGGTAGTTTAGGATATTCTAATGCATGTAAAGGTCAAGTTACAAAAAATCCAGCCAGGGGAATGTCAAGGGGGGGTCCTAAGGTTTAAATAGGCTTAGGAGGGAGGTTAGGAGGTTGGAGATCATCCTAATTTGGAAGATCTCCAATGGGGGAGGTCTCTAACGATGCAGACGCGTCTCTGCCCGAGTTAGAGAAGCTGTTGAAACATAAGCTAATTATGAAAAATCAGTTTTGGACAAGATCATCTGGACGTCCTTCTCCAGAAGAAATCGTCCGATCTGAGGCGATATCGTCTGATCGGCGATGATATCATCAAACGGACAAAACAAACTCTAAAAATGGCATGGAAAATGAGGAAACGGGTTAAACGGTGGTTTGGGAGCGGTTTTGGGGTTGAAATTTGAATTTGAATTATTACTAAGGTAATTTTAATTATTTGCTAAGGTTTACTGCGCCAATTTTAGGGTGCTACATTTTGCCCCCTCTTTAGCAAATTTTTCGAAGAAAATGCGTTAAAGATGAGTTCTTCTCGATCTACGAGAAAGCAAAAATTATTCCCATTTTTAGGCGATGATTCTTGGTCGAATCGTACGACGACTTACTATGATGCCCCCTCCGTGTTTTTACCCAAATCGAACGTTTGAGGTAAAAACGCGAAAAGCAAAATTAAAATGTTGTTAATTGTTTTTTGAATAAAATTAAGAAAAATAGGGAAAAACCCTAATTCATTTTTACTGTTCATTTTTACTATTTTTTAGAGCTCTGCAAACAAGATGGTCGAGACAGCGCACATATCGACAGAGGTCCAGTGCGGGCTACGGGTAAGGGTCTAAACTTAGTTTAGAATGCTTGAATTTTGATTTTCTATGCTTTTTAGATTAAATTTTGATGATTTTTGAGCATCACGACCATTTTTGGGCCGTCGACGTCGTCGGGACGAAATCATCTCGATATCGCCGATTTTGTCCAAAGGGCGAAATCGGCGAAATGGGGATGATTTCGTCAAAAAGGGGACGATTTCGGCTTGCAAAATCGAAGACGAATTTGCTCAAATTTGGGACGATATCATCCAATAGTGGACGATATCATCATTTATGAAATTGAACTTACTTTACTTGCATTTTTAATCATTGTTTTATTAATGATTTGGATTAATGATTTTTATTGTTTTGTTGTTTATGTTGCAGAGAGGATTACTAAAGAGCAGAGAATGGAAATATGGTGGGTTGAGGGATGACTTGGCCACTCTATCTCAGGTAGAGCGAGATCAGTTGGCTCAAGTCGGCTTGCAGCATGTGGCAGAGATGCCACAGGTTTCTATAGATATGGGGCTATTGACGGCCCTAGCAGAGAGGTGGTATCCAGGTTCTTCTCGTTTTCGGTTATCGACATGGGAGATGACTCCCACACTGGAGGATGTATGGAGGATTTTGAGGATCCCCATACAAGGATGGCTAATAACTCCCATGGCCAATCAGGGCCATGCGATGATGCGACTGTGCAGAGATCCGAGCTTCACCTTGGAGAAGGGCGGAGTGAACATCGAGTCGCTATGCCAGATGCCTAGGGCATCTAGACTGACACAGGTTTTGGCTAGGGTTGTAGGTGGTCTGCTGCTATGCCATCAGAGTGGATGCAGAGTACCATGGCTACTGACAGATGTGGTCTACGACATGAGAGACCATGGATACAGGTTTGCTTGGGGGAGTTATGTACTATGCCGATTGTATAGGATCCTGCATGGGGTCGTATACAAGGGCGACCGATGTCTGGTTATGACATCACTACTGTAGGTTTGGTGCTAGGAGCACATCATGGTGCAAAGGTCGATAGGGCTCCCACTGATAGGGATTGATGGGGAGAGGCCCCGAGCTTTCTACTGGTGGCTCCGAAGAGGGTCACAGTGGTGGATAGATCTGCCAATGTCCCGAAGACTACTTGATGACCTTGTCTCCGACCAGATCACCTGGAGGCCTTGGAGAGATCATCCAGGGTGGGCCGAGGATGGACAGGAGCTGGCTCACATCAGGCGAGTCGACTGGCTGAGGATGGAGAGGGGAGAGGTGGAGCTCCACTGCTACGACCAATTTTTGAGGCAGTTCGATCTACAGCAGGGGATCCCATCTCTCAGAGACTACGAGTTTTCCTGGACCATCTGGGATAACACTATAACTAGCGGGGCTCCAGATATGCAACACTTCTAGAGTTAGGATGCAGATGATGCCCCCATTCAGCTAGTGGATGGGGATGACGCAGGGGTAGCCGATGACTACGATGCCTGGTACATAGGCATCCGCCCTCCTCGGATGAGGAGGGCTTAGGGTCCGATTCATGCAGTTGTGCATCGAATGGGGAGGCGATGCCAGGTGGCCATTGAGGCAACACAGGGTCATGGAGGGAGAGAGCAGAGGAGACCACAGGCTCAACAGAGGCCACGATAGCGGGAGAGGAGGGAGGAGAGACCCCCTTCTCCACGGAGAGAGAGACCACCATCGCTCGATAAGGGCAAGGGTGTGGACACAGGAGAGAGTAGTGAGATGGCTACTCTTCGGGCGGAGACTATCCGTCTCCAGGCATAGGTGCAGACTCTACAAGATGAGGCTACACGCCATCGAGCAAAGGCTACACAACTCAGAGATGAGGTTGCATGCCTCAGAGCACGGAGCGGAGGGGCGAGCACTCAAGATCTAGCATGGGCTATTGCCTCGGACCACATTCTATCAGGGTACTCTACCACCATATGGTGCCGGAGGGGCAAAGGGTATAGCTACCGGCCCATATTGCAGATCCGATCAGGATGAGGTCATCGAGGACATCATCACGATCGACGACTAGGACTCATAGCACCACACGTACTACGATGGGGCCACCTCGTCCACCTCAGGGCTGGGGAGGAGATGAGGCTGAGAGCTCGAGGGGTTCTCGAGGCTAGGCTACTGCACCTGTACATGATTGATTATAGTGATTTTTGAGAGGGGATTGAGTATGCCAAGATGTAGATTGTGGCATACCAATCTAGTTTTGATATGATGTACATATATTGTTGAGATATATATAGATGAGATATTTTTGATCATATGACTTGTCTTATGTGTTTGTATGATGCTTTAATGTTTTGATGTGATTGATTTGATGATTCATGTAATTATGTCATTTGGAAATATTATGGTTTGAATGTCATGCTTTTAAAATTTAAATGAAATAATCTGATGTAAACAAATTGGTTGTTTGTGATGTGATATTTGATAAAAATAAAAGGGACTTCTAACAATAATTTCAAAGGACATTGTCGCTATTATAGACCATTTCATGGATTCGTCGCTCACTCGGTCGTCAAGCTAATCCTAGTATAGAAATATTGTTAAAAGTAAAAGAGTGCTTAAGAGACTGTCTTAAGACTTTGGTGTGATGATGCAAATGATGATGATGATGATGATTTGTTTTCAGATTTTCATGAAAATATTATGCATGAAATATTTTAAAATGACTTTTGCTAGGCATAAATTCCTAAGTGTGATAAATTTTTTGGATAATTCCCTAGGAATTATACCATCATTGCAAAATTGAAGTTTGACATAATGACATGAAAATAGAGTAAGTGTTTGTTTTGTTTTAAAGCATAATTGTGTAACATAATGATTTAAGTCATATGTTTTTATGATTTTGAATAAATGGAAAATAAAATTGGTACAATGGTTTGCGCTAGGCATAGAATATTTAGGTATAGACTTATACCATCATCGCGAAATCCAAAGAAGAAAATAATATAATAGTTTTATTGCATGGTTGATTTTTAATTTTTGAAAATAGTCAGAAAATATGAAGATGAGGACTTGCGCTAGGCATAAAATTCCAATTTTGGTTTTGGAACTATACCATCGTCGCGAAAGTCAAAAGTTATATATAAATGTAACTTGATTGCATGTTTTTGAAAATGATTTTGATTTTTGATAATGCATGTAGTTGTCTTTATACTAAACAACTGTTCTTCAAAGAAGAAAATGAATTTATTCCAAACAATTTGCAAAAATATTTCAAAGTATCTTAAAGACAAAAGTTAGATTTATAAGGAATCCCATGTGCATATGTGAGTTCATTACCAATCTTGATTTATCATAATGATACACAAAATCTCTCAAATACAAAATGTGTGTGCAATTGCATTGTTCATTTACCAGGTTTGAGCAAGATAATTTGATACAAGTGATTTGAATGAACCAAATAAGTGTTCATTAACCATGATTTAGATGCATATAACCATACCAGACTACTATGTAGGTCGGGTTATCAAGAGCTAGCTAATCCATAAGCAGACATAGGTCCTGTACAAAAGAAGGTCGCTAATGTGACAGACATATCACCACGCTAGGGATTACCCAAGGCCAAGCGGGTTGGGCACAAACCACCTGTTATGGGGCTTACCTCACAGTTTTTGAATAATTGAGAATTCCAAGGATTCAAGCTCATCAACCCTTCTTTTCTTTTCAATGGGTAGGGAAAGGGATTTTATTGCTTTTGCTTTTGCTTTTTTCTTTGCTTTTTTTTTTTTTTTGTATTTTTGTATTTTGGCTTGATATTTGAGATAATGCTGAAATAACTTGTTTCTTTTTCTCTTTTTCTTGAACTTTTCTTTTCTTCCTATGCTAGGGATACTTGCTCGGATTAGCTGTAGAGCAAGGGATTTTTATTCCGGGTAGGGGTGAGCTTGTCCTTTTGTCAATTCTCAAAGATTCTAGACCATGTGCATGATAGGATAGCAGGGGAAACTTTTCGCTCAAGAAACCACTTCTACTATGTAGCATAGCATGGAAATTACAAATATAATCATTTTATTGTGAAAGGATATGCTTGGTTTAAGTAAATAACAAGATCAATTCTCTATGCTCAAACTTTATTTAATTGAATTTTGTGGACTTTGATATAAGAGAGATTAGTAATCATGCCAGATAAAATCAAGATATTTATTTTTGTGTTTGTGATAGTGAGGGATTCCAAATAAATGCTAATTTATCCAAAATAATTTGAAAATATAACTGCAATACTTGAAGAAGAAATATATACAACAAATATTTGTGAAGAGTTTGATAATTTTGACTCTCTCTTTCTTCTTTATTATTATTTTTATTTTTTGGTTTTGAAAAGAGTCAATAATATTGTTGTTTTGACTTTTTATTTTTATTTTTTTTTGTTTTTGTGTAAACAGTTATATATATATATTTAAAATGAGACAACATGCAAAATATGTACAAATGATGAAATGACCAAATTTTATGCGTAATATCGCTTAAGATGCATAATATTCATAGGTTCTTTTAAATATTTACCATCTAAGGTAGCTAATTTGTATGCTCCCGATTCAAATTTAGTAGTGATAATATATGGTCCAAGCCAGTTGGGCTCAAATTTACCTTTAAGGTCTTTAGTTGCATTAGTATTTTTTTGATTTTCTTTTAAAAAAAGGTCGCCGACCTCAAAGGATCGATGATGAACTTTCTTGGCATATGATCTTTTAAGCTTGTTTTGGTAGGCATGAAGATGCTCCAAAGCATTGATGCACTTTTCATCTAGAAGTTCTAGCTGACTGAGTTTGCCATCTCGATATTCATCTCCTACTTTGATATCTTGAAGTAGTAGAGCCAAAGAAGGAACTTCTAATTCAAAAGGAAAAATGGCTTCAATGCCATAAACCAAGACAAAAGGTGGGGCGGGTGAAACGCCCGATTATTGTAATTATTTTAAGGTTAAGTTGGATAATTCATCTTGATGAGTGGTGGCCTCAAGTTGGGCTATATTTGGTATAGAACCATCAAAATAAAAACCATTGTGTAACAACTCTTCAATAGAGACATCATGGAAAATATCTCCTTCCAACTCCTCATCGGATTCAACAATCAATTCAGGGTAAGCTATGGATAGCATATTGCATGTAAAGGGATTATTCTTTGGACACAAAGAATCTTGTTTATCTAGATAATCTTGATAACATATGAGTTGATCATCATCTTCAAAAGGGAAGGGTTGACCCTTACTAGGAAATAGGCCCACACCACATCGGGCGGGCCATGGCTCTACCTCAATAGGTTCTTTCATACCATTTTGGAAAGGTCCCAAGCCTTTCCCTTTATATCCCATTTTAAGCATTATGGGTTTAGCTTTAATATATTCATTAGCAAAATAACATCGGGCATATCCCTCATGATGAGTTTTGATATTCCTGGGTATTCTTCCCCAATCATATCCTTTATAAATAAAAGCACAACTCCCAACTTGGTAAGTACTTCCCATAGGTTGTGGGAGGCCCAAAGTATGAGGAGATGGCGGCAAGTTATTTAAAAGAATTGAATCTTGCATAAAAGCATTTGTTTTTTCTGATATTAAGATTGTGGATAAATCCGATAAAAGTTCATCAAAAAGAGCATAAGATGTAGAAGGATCATTCCCTATATCTTTAGATGTGGAAGGTATGATAGATGTTGATAATGTGGAGGTGTTAATAAATGGGTCTATAGGTTTTGAAATTATAGGGATGGAACATGAAGGATTGGTTGTGGATTGAAGATCTTTTTGAGGTTCTAGTGTGGTTTGTTCAGAAGATGGTTGAGTTAAATGTATAGGTGTAGTTGATGGAGTAGATGATGTTATGTGTGTGTTTTTCACACGTTTAGATGAAAAATAAGAATTAGGATGTGTGGATGACAGAGCGGGGCAAAATTGCACTCCAACAGGTTCTGCCAAAGCACACATATCAAAGGGTCTAGGGTCACCATGGATAGTGACCAACTGATTTTTAAATTCAAATTTAACACACTGATGTAAAGTGGAGGGAACCGCTCGCATCGCATTGATCCAAGGGCGACCCAAAAGTATATTGTACGATGCTGGGCAATGTACAATAAACACGGTTGTATCTAGGGTTCTAGGACCAACTTGCAAGGGTAAGGTAATGACTCCACACGTTTCTTGTGTCTCGTCATTGAAAGCTTTGATAATCATGTCAGTTTTCTTCATTTCATCACTTCTAAAGCCAAATATTTGGTAGAAGTCAAAAGTGCAAATGTTTAGAGATGAACCATTATCAATCAAGACTCTTTTAACAACTACATCTCCAATTAGAGCAGTAATATATAAGGGATTATCCTTATGTAAACTATGTTGTGGGATATCTTTATCCCGAAAGTCAATACAATCGACTTCTCGAGTGATGATAGTATTGGACATGGCTTCAGGTTGAATATTTTGTGGTACCATCATTTGGCTTAATGTAAGCATTAACTCATCCCTATGGGTAGGAGAAGATCTTAACAAGTCCAAAAGGGAAATTTTGGTCGTAGTATTGGATAATTGTTCATTAATATTGTAAGGAGGTTTAGGTTGAACATTAGACATATGATTCCCTTTATTGGGATTTTTCAAAATAAATGGAGCTGATCCATCATTCTGAGTTTGATCTTGTTGAGAGTTTTGAGCCTGTTGTCTGGTAACAACTCCGATGGTACCCACAATGTTATATTGAAGATGCTGAACTGGTCTTGGTTGAGCGTTTATGGCTTGTTCATTAGGAAGGAACTGATTAGAAGAGGGTCGAGTAGTAACTCTTCTAGGAAATGGTTCTTCTAGAACCATAGCATCTATGATAGGTTGAATAGGATCTGATTCATTTTCAGAACTATTCGATTGGTTTGAGGTGATGTCTACTTCACTTTCAATATCTGATTCTACATCACTAGGATCGGGAGTTTGAATATTATGTAGGGGCCTGGTCGTGACTAGGGATAAGGTTGTGCCAAATATTTGAGGATCCTGAATAGGTAATTGTTCGCTAATAGTCCCTACATATCGGGTAGGAGGGGGAACATTATGATGTTCGATTTTATTGGCCACTTCTTTACCATGGTTTGGTAAAGGATGTTGAAATATATCCAATGATTGATTAGCATTTTGATTCTGATTTTGGGGAATGGTCTTTTGAGCGTTATTAGGAGCATTTTGTTTAGGTTGGAAGGCTTGCACCTCCATTTCATTATTATCAATCAGATCTTGTATTTTATGTTTCAATCTTTTGCAAGAGTTTGTAGCATGTCCAGGTCCTCTATGAAAATCACAATGTAAATCAGCTCTATATCTAGGTATAGTTGGATCAGGTTCCCGGATAGCTGGTAATTGAATCAAGCCTCGTGCTAATAATTGAGGTAGAATGGTTGATAAAGGTTGATTCAATCTAGTAAATTCTCGAGGAGGTTTATCAGGAGGTTTTAATATAAATTTTTCTGTTGTCTTTGTTGTATTGATATTAGCAACGTTTCTACTATCAGTGACTCCGTCACCTACAACTTGTTTGTTTTTATACTGATTTCTGGATGTTTTCTCATCATCTTTCTTTTTGAGGTGACCTCTCCTAATGAGAGCATCTTCTACCCTTCGAGCTAAGTCTATAGCTTGATCGAAGGTGGTTAAGGTAGCGATTGATAACTCATAAGATATTTGTTCTTGTAAATTATTGATAAAAATGTCCAACATTTCCCTATAAGGTAGCACAAAGTGCAGTTTTCCTGTCAACTACCTCCATCTAGCTAAGAAATCAGCAAAACATTCATCTTTGTCTTGTTTTAAGTTGTACAAATATTTAATGGTGACATGCCTCTCGATGTAGGCACTAAATTGATGGACAAAAGATTCAACTGTTTCTTCAAAATTTCTCAAAGAATGAGTGGGCAATTGATAGTACCACTCTAATGCCATTCCTCCTAAACTTTTTGGGAACATTTTTAGTAATAGCAAGTCATCATGTGATATATCATGACATGCTATCCTAAACATGCGAAGATGCTCTATGGGATCTTCAGTTCCTTTATATATAGGCAGGACGGGCATGGGAAAGTGTTTAGGGTATGGTTGTGCTACAACTATGGGATCCAGAGGTTGACTACATATCTCTCGATAATTGTACGAGGGACGGTAGGGATCTATCTGGTCCATACGCGAAGCTAACTGTTTCACCATGGCTTCCAGATTACTGGTTTGCCCACCATATTGGTTTGGTAGGGCATTAATATGGGATTTGTGAGCATATGATGGAGGGACATGGAGATTAGATGCTATATTGCTATTGTGTAAATTGTTGGTAGGAAGGGTGTTATGAAGAAATTTTGAAGTTGTATTATGTTGTATGCCCGATTGTTGAAAATTGGTGTTTGGCTTCATTTTAGGTTTTTGTCGATTTGAAGCATATTGATCAATAGTTTGGCGAAGTAAAGCAGTGAAGGAAGGTTTCTTTTGTGTGGGAATGATTTTAGGCTCAATAACGAGTTCCTTAGGGGGTTGGGTAACCTATTGTTTTGGCATGTTCTGAATCATAGTGACCATATCTCTATTGGATGGTCCAACATTATCACTTTCTTGATCAATAAAAGACAAGGGATTAGTGTGTATGTCAAACATATCTTCCATGGCTGCTTGAGTGTCACTAATTTGCCCTTTATCAATACGAACTGCCATATTAAGAGCACCAATGTTATTATTGAAAAATTTCCAGAAATGATCTAAGTTATCAAAAGCAATAGTTCCATCTCGAGATATTCTAGGGGATGAGGATCCTTCCTCTTTAAGATTTTCTTGTTGTTCATTTTCTTCAACCAGATCATATTCTAGCTGTTCTAGAGTTTCTCCTTCCGGAATTGATTCCTCAAGAAGGACATTTGGGTTTTTTGTTTTGTCTCCTAACCAATCTTCTTCTTCTTGTTCGGCTTTGTTTACCATTCCTAAGTTTAGGCATTGTGCTTAAATTTAGATTTCAGCAAATATATATATACTTGTATATATATATATATATATATATATATTATATATATTTTGTGTGTGTGTGTGCAACAAGCTTAAGAGGTATATATTTTAATTATATACCTACTATAGTATTTGAAATAAAATGTTTTTGGTTTTTGTTATGTTTTGGTTTTTTTTGTTTTTGTAACAATATTATAAAGATAACAAACAACACACTAAATGCAAGAAATAATAATAATGAAAGCAATGATCTAGTTTTCTATAAACAATTTATAAATATCATTAATGGGCTCAAGTTCTTCAGGAGTCATGAAGTGTTCTTCTTCAAATTGAAAATTTTCTTTCAAGAATTTAATAAAAAGTGCTATAGTGATATTATCTATCTCAGATTCTGGTTGGTAGAAATAAAGTTCGTGGCAATACTCTCGATATAACACAGCCCTAGGAACTCTATTCCATCTTTCCCTATCTGTAAGAACGACCTCTTGATCTTCTACACGACCTAGGAATTGGTGTATAACAACTACGTTCTCGAGGTATTCCTCGAAGGTGAACAATTTTGAAGACACAAGAGCTCTCCTATAAGCTAACCACCTATGGCAGGCTCTCTAAAGTTCATGATAAACAATGAGTTGATGAGGATCCAGGATCCTATCTAGGGCAAACCTCTTGATTTGTCTAAGTTCGGTTGATCTAGATGAAATGACACCTAGCCTCCTATCAAGTTCTTTCCACAGAAGTTGGTTTCTATCTATTTCAGGCACACTAAGCACATAATTAACTTCTATGGCTGCTAATTGGTTTTCAACATTTATAGTAACAGCTAATATTTTCTTAGGAGCTACCATCTAGACATGATATGCAACTTAGTAGTTTTCTAATGATTTTAAATGCATCTATGTTTTTGTTTTTTTTTGTTTTCAAAAGGTTTTAGTTTCACGTCGGGTTCACCAAAATGTATCGCTCCAAATTTTTTGCATCCTTACCTTTAGGCTAAAGGATCCGTGCCCGAAAGGAGGATGGAAAAAGGATGGGATGGTACCTCGGACTGAGAGGCCCTTTGAAGGTCCCACCTCTCGGGGGAGGGGTATTAAGGTGATTTTTTGACGGATGGTGGGGTTCACCAGGAAACGTTTAGTGGTAGTTTCCACGCCTAGGTTGGGAATGTGTTTAATGTGTTCAGTTTTAGCTTTAAACATCCAAGTCCTAGGTTTGGCCAGATGAATCTAAGTTGACCTATTTGAAAATGCAAATTAAATAAATACAAAAAATAGATTTAACAGAAAACACAAAGAGCAAACTAAGTGAAGAAATCCATACCTGGTCCCGATGTCTGATGGAGGTTCTGATTTTTGAAGCAATCCAGATCGTCTGGAATTTGACAGGATCGTCTCCTATATGACAGGATCGTCTGAGATCTGACGAATTCGTCAGACAAATTCTTCGAAGACCTGCAATTGCAGAAATGGATACCAAGAACAAAAACTACAATTGCAAAAGCAAGGGAAAATGATAAAAATGAAAGTATGAATGCTAGAATGACAACTTTAGATAACAAATTAAGTAGAATGCATGACGTTTTAATGACTAACTTATGACTTTATTATGCATCTAGGCTATATGGGTGAACTCCAAGATGCAAAGCAAAGTAATAATAACTTAACTAATGCAAAGCAAAACAACAAAAAAGAGTAAAGAAACACAAACTCTGGGCACTGATTGCCCCCAATGTTGACTGTAGTCAAAATCGTCTCGGATTGGTATGAAATCATCTCGAATTGGATAGGATCATCTGTGACGACCTGAGCTTGCTCCGACTGAAGAATAACAAGGTTCCTGCAACAAAATTTGGATAGGACAAGTGCAGATGGTAATTCAGGGTGTTCTAATGCGTGTAAAGGTCAAGCTACAGAAAATTCAGCCAAGGGAATGTCAAGGGGGGTCCTAAGGTTTAAATAGGCTTAGGAGGGAGGTTAGGAGGTTGGAGATCATCCTAATTTGGAATATCTCCAATGGGGGAGGTCTCTAACGGTGCAGACGTGTCTCTGCCCGAGTTAGAGAAGCTGTTGAAACAAAAGCTAATTATGAAAAATTAGTTTTGGGACAAGATCGTCTGGACGTCCTAGTCCAGAAGAAATCGTTCGATCTGAGGCGATATCGTCTGATCGGCGACGATATCATCCAACGGTCACAAAAAATCCTAAAAATGGCGTGAAAAACGAGGAAACAGGTTAAACGACGGTTTGGGAGCGGTTTTGGGGTTAAAATTTGAATTTGAATTATTACTAAGGTAATTTTGATTATTGCTAAGTTTTATTGTGCCAATTTTAGGGTGCTATAGTTAGGGCATAATGATGTTAATCTTGCAAGGTTAAACTATGCTCCTATAGTCCAATACAAAAATCCTCATTCAATAGTATACAATGCTAGCTCATAGGACACACAAGTTGTTATGTCATACAATGTCAACCTTAGTTAAAAATTTTACACATTTCAACACCACATAATCTAAACTAAGGGACTAAGGATAGAAGACATTAGTAATAAAATATTACCCCCTTAATGGAATCCAACTTAATATAACATGAGGAGGACCTATATAAATACCCCTCATCATTAATAAGGCTACTTCCCATCTTCATAAACTAAAATTTAATATTTTATAATCTTAAGATACAATTTTTGCTAGGATGGTTTTTATTCTTATAGTATCCACAAGAGGTTTGTAACTTCTTTGTATACTTCGACATCCTCTGGGTCTACTTGATCTTCGCATCTACAAGTCTAGAATTCTTTGTATGATATTGAACTTGAAAGGAATAATAATTGTTTTGCATAGCTATCTTAAATTATATAAGAAGAGATAAGATAACATTGATGATTATTTTTTTATGCTACTTTAATTATATAAGAACCAAATGAACTAATAGTTCAACAATATAAAAGGAAAATGAGATTAGAAGGGATATTAATGATACATTTTGTATCATCATTGTTGTTTTCTCTTGAAGATACAATATATTTCCTTGAAGACTCAAATCTTGTATTATAATCATCAACATATTAGGTTGGAATTTACAATATTTTCTAAAAATAAACAAAAGTAATCCATCCACTCAAATATTATACAAGAAGGTTAAAAGAATGAAAGAAAAAAAAGAGACAGATATTTAGGGGTACCTATAGGCACCATAAATTATCATTGTATTATCCATAGATAAGACTCAAAAACACTTTGGTAATAAAATGAGGAGTGGTTGGGGGTATTTATACCGATACCAAAACCCTAAATACATGAAAGAACTTAACCTAAAGACAACATAAAAAGAAAGGATTTAATGTTAATTATAATTTTATAAGGTGAGTTTAACCACAAGGTTAACTACAACCCATAGAGATTACATAATAAAATATTATAATAAATTCAATACATTATACAATAAGTGCCCTTAGGCCTATCCAATATTACATCATATAATGTTGACCTTGGCCATGAATCACATCACACTTTGAACACCTCTCCATAATCTGAACTAAGGGGCCAAGAAGAGAAGACATTAGTAATAATAATATTTTCCCCATAAAAAATGCTCTAGTGGGCCTCTACATTTTGAGTTAGACTCATCTAAATCCCCCTCATTATCTAGAATTCATTTTTGCAAAAATGCTTCCTATATAAGATTCTCATTAGGCTAGACCATAGTCATCATTGCCACTATTAAAAACTCCCACACACATCCAAAAAATAATTTTTGTAGGACTTCAAATAAATAAGAGAAGTTAAGATCAGTTCTTTCTCTAAAGATAATATCCTTTTATCTTCCATAGTCACATAAGGTATGAAATCAAAGAATATATTTTTCTATTACAACATATATCTCCTTGTTTGAATAATTTCTCTTATCTTTGGACCACCTGATTTCAATCATCAAAATAGGATTTGCATGAGCCTTTTAGCTTTTGAAGCTATAAAATTAAAGGAAATGCAACCACAAGTAATAAAAAAAACATGCAATGTTATTACTATGATAATATAAATATAATAAGCAAGTAAATAGTACGATAAACTTCTAAAATAACTCATGAAATAGCCATTAATGAAAGCTCACAAAAATTTGAACTTGTTACAATATGTGGAGATCTCAATGCTCCATTCTTCATACAAGTTCTACATTGTAACTACTATCTCTCTACTCTACTAACTCTTCTATACTTCTACTTCCTTGTTCCTTCAACTCATCTACCAAAGGCCTATATATAATGAGACATGACTCTTGGACTTCCATATTCCTATGACTCTTCATAGTCCTATCATATAAACTCATGTACTTGTGGATACCATGCACATTTATATAATTGCACATTATAATAATACTTATGCATTTATTACATTACATAAAGTAAATACTCAAGCCTTAATCTAAGACACTCTCCTAATCTAATGATATACCCAAGATGGTACATTAACATGTGCCAAATAATGTAATATATTCCAACACCCCCATGTATTACATTATTTGGTTATTGAAGACTTTAGTCTTCAATATGGGTCTTCGTATTTCAAATTTTCTTCATCTCGATCAGGTTCTTCTTATTTTGGTTCAGTCTTTGTACTTTATTAATTGTATTTTTTTTTGTATCCTAATGAGTATCTTCATCTTGTTCCTTCCTGTCATGCTTCCTCTTCCTCCTTATCCTCCTCCTTCTTCTTCTTATTCTTCTTCTTCTTTGTTTCTATATTTTACTAGAGGAATATCTTCTTCATGATGAGTTAGTATATCATCACAATAATATTGACTAGGATTGCTATTGTTTTATGTTTTGAAAGAATTAAAAAACAATTAATGATAAATATATCATCAAACATTCTTCTGATGTGAATAGAATTGTATTTTGAGTATTCCATCAAGCCTTGAAAAGTAATTCATGAAGATAACCAATTAATATAGTAAAGTTTCATTCATTTGCTTTTTTGAGGAACAATGATAATTTTTCCTTTTTATAAGTGGACAAATATTTGTATCCTTCAAAGGTATATATTAATTTTTGTGAATAAAATTTTAACTCATGAAATATTTCCTCATTATTGAATACATTTCTCACTATTTCATCCATGTTACTTATATTTATCTTTGAGTTGGAATTACTTATGGCTCCCTAGTGTTATGTATTAAGAATAGTTTGATAGACTCTTTTGTCTTTTAGGAAACTGTTGATATTGACTCCCTTATGACTCCCTAGTATCTTGAGATAAAACTCAATGTACTCTTTTCAATTCTCAAATTTTTAGAACACTTTGAGAATCTTAATGTTTAGTCAATGGTTTTGATAGGAATTTAATTTTCTAAATCTCTAGGTAGAATACATTTTAACTCCCAAGTATTTTAGTAAAATATCAAGTTTGATAAGATCTTTTCAATTTCTCAAGTTTTGTAAAATACTTTCTATCTTGCAAGTGTTTTGAATGTACTATAATCTTGATAGTGTGCTTAGCTTTCTTTGAGTTGAATCCCTTTTATCTCCCTAATATTCAACTTCTATTTTTTCACCTTATTTCTCTTATTAATGAATAAATGGAAAGCTAAATATTATTTATGATGCACCTTCAAGTTTTGATAAGGTTCTTTACCTTCAAGACCTTTTAGTTAGATTTCTAATCTATCATAAATTAGAGCAAAAGACAAATTCTAAATGCAATTCCAACTTTCTATAAATGCTGTAAAAGATTCTTTCAAATTTCAATAAAATAGTATTTATGCTTTCCTTATTTCAATTCTCAAAAAATTATTTTTCTAAATTTCAATGGTCTAAATTTGATGTAGAACTCCTTATATCTCCCTATTTGGAAATTTAGAAACTATGGTTATTTGCAAATTTAATGTTTCAATGTATATGTAGAATTCCTTTTTCCTTCAAAGTAAGGTATTTGCAAATAATACTAATGCTTGAATAAAGCAATTCAAATACTTTTAACTAAACCTTATTTTCTTCAAGAATACATTCAAATCTTTAATAATGTATCTAAGCTTATCCTATATCAAAGTAAATCCTTATATCCCCAAATATCTAATTAATCTCAATCACTAAGAATTAATTAGTTTCAACCTTAGTAATAAATCCCTCATTCCTCCAACCTTATGAAATACACTTTAATTAAATAAATGCTATACCTCTTTAAACTTGGGCGTGACCTGGTTTTAGTCTTCCTCCTTTGACTTGCAAATTGCTCTTGTCTTGAGTGCTATACTTTATTATCTCCTTTTAATTCTTATGACAACACTATTTGCATTTCACTTTGGCACCTTGAAAATGTTGACTCTCCAATGTGCTCTCGTTGGTTACGTTCTCCTCACAGTAGGCTGGGTTTACCTCCACTTTGCTCTTATCTGTTCTGCTCTACGTGCCCCTTGTTGTCTTCTTAATACATGGGAAAATGTGACTTATCACTCATGCAAGGCAGGTGTTTAGAATTCCATTTAAAGTTTTCTTTTACTGTGTGACACTTGGCAATAATGGCTCTTCAACTCCTCTCCCAAGCGCTACAAGTTCTTGTAATGTGCTATATTATCCTAATAGGCTATTCACCTTCCAAGTGACATAAATATTTTAACATTAGGTATGTCGCTATCCTATATATAAATGGTGCCTTATTTGCACTTAAAAATATTCTTTAGGTAGTTCTCATGCTCATAAAATTTCTTCCACATGGTAGTTGAGAAGTGTAACTCCTTTTTTATGTGTTCTCCTTAAAGTAGCACTCTTATTTCACCTATAACCCTCTCCACTTGGCGTAATAACTCCTTCCTTGGATTCTCCATGTGGCTAACTCAAGTGATTACTTCTCTATGCAATGTTCCCTACCTTCTTGAGTGCTAAATAATGTATGGCACTTCACATTTTCCTTCTTTGCTATGTTTTAGACTTTTGAGGCATAATGTGCTTGGTTATTCACTCCTTTGATTGCTAATGAATGCTATGGTGATTTTAACATTTATGTTGTATGTAGGAAAGAAGATATACTTGCTACCCTGTGCTTCAAAATTCACCTTACCTTCAAAAGATGATGGATAATACTTTTGGACATGGTAGTGGTGCCTCTTCTCGGTGCAAGCAGTGATAATGGCAATTTAATGTTACCTTCTTCTCCTTGGAAACTCTCTCCTATGTCTCCTTTGCTTGACTCAATGTTTGGTTATTTTTTTAATGATGATTCCAAGATTTTAACCATGCAAATAGTATACCTTTTGAATAACTGTCCTTTGCACTATATTATATGCAATGCATGCTTTAGAATAATGTCTTGTTTGCTTTTAATAGATAGTAGGAATTTGATATTTTATTTCTCTTGAAATATATCTAACTCCTATTTCTTATGTGTATGTTTTAACCTTGTAGAAACTATATTTTGCACTTCCTTGAATACTTAAATTTGAAACTTTCCTCTTGCAACTTTAAACCTTGAATATGGTGCTTTTAAAACTTAATAATAAACCAAATATGAATGTTAAAATAATGAACTCTTTTGCACCAAATTTGCATACCTTTTTACTTATGTTTTATGGTGTATTTATTGGTGAGTTGGATCACCTAATTGCTGCCCTGATTTTGATGAATTTACAGCTCTTCCTTGCTATTCAAAACAACTCTAAACCTCTTTTAATTTGCAGCTTTAATTTGATATGCTTTGCTGCCATGAAATTTTTCTATTTTTCTGATATTTTTTCTGTACAAATAAGCTTCTAAACTCTATCAATTTGCAGCTTTAAAACTTCTTTAACTTGCTGCCCAAAACTATGATTTTTTGGCTTCAAATATCCTCCAAGTAGCCTTCTTGAATTCTGAAAATTAGAAGCTATTAATGCTGCCTTCTTGCTTTACTGAACTCTGAAATTTTCAGATTCTAATGCAGCCAATTTCTCCTCCAATATGCTATCTAATGTAATGCCTTTAAATTTTGAACTTTGATAGGAAACTCCTCCAATTTGCAACTATTTTTACCTATAAAATTTGATGACCTCTTCTATCTCCTTTCTCCTTCAATATCCTTGTCTAATTATGACTCTAATATTGGCCTCTTTTTTGGCATTCTTCTCAAGAATCTAAATGTCTTGAGGTCTTCAATGATCTCCTCTAAAGTTTTGCAAACTTCTTTCCAAATTCTTCTTCCTTTTGGTATTATTGTAGGATAGTGAAAATTATCCCAAATTCTTATCTATCAGGAAATTTTCCTTGGTAAAAATATTCTCCCTTGAGTTATCCTCAAATATCCTCCAATGGACTTCTTCAAATCTCCTTCAATGGCCTTCTTCAAATCTTCAATGAGGCTTTCCTAGCCTTCTCCTTCTTTCTACTTTCAAGTATGCTTGAGGTCTTCTTCTCTCAGTATTTCAAATTATGTAGCTTCTCCTCTTCTCAAAACTTCAATGAGACCTTCCTTGATCTCTCCAATCTTCAAATATCAATATTTTACAATGAGATCTCTTTCTGGGATCTCTAAAATCTGCTGCTTCTAAAATATGCAATATGATATTTTCTAGTCCTTCTCTATCTTCAATCTTCCAAATCTAGAATTTATTCAATGGGACCTCCTTTGGGTCTTCTCTTCACTCTTCAATGTGAAGTATTAAATATTCTATGGAGATATCTTTATTGAGTCTCCTTAGTCTTCTATTTGAAAATATGCAACTATTGCAATGGGACCTTTTCCTTAAGGCCTCCAAAATATTCAATCTTCAACTTGTTGCTTCAAGTGCTGGATTGATTCCAAAGAATATATTCTTCCTAGATCTTGTAGGAAGCTTCCCAAATTTCTCTGAATCTCCTTTTATATGTAATAAAGTATTAGAAAATGATAATAGAAATTTCTTTGAATCTATAGATAATAAATCTTCACTACTTGATTTATCAATCTAGTGGAATTAATGCTAAGTCCCAGTATTCACAAATTTTTTTGCAACTCTATGGAAAGACTCTAGCCAAATACAATTTCAAAAATAAAAAAATGATATTTCCTATCTTCTATCAATATCTCTTATGGCTCTCTCTATTTCCTATCAATCAACCTAGTGCTCTAATACCACTGTTAGCTTTTGAAGCTATAAACTTAAAGGAAATGCAACCATAAGTAATGAAATAAGCATACAATTTTATAACTATGATAATAAAAATCTAAAAAGAAAGTAAATAGCATGAGAAACTTCTAAAATAACTCATGAAATAGCCATTCATGAAAGCTCACAAAAAATTTAAACTTGTTACAATATGTGGAGATCTCAATGCTTCATTCTTAATACAAGTTCTACATTGTAAGTACTATCTCTCTTCTCTACTAACTCTTCTATACTTCTACTTCCTTGTTCCTTTTTCAACTCATCTAAAAAAAGGCCTATTTATAATGAGACATGACTCTTGGCCTTCCATATTCCTATGACTACATATTCCTATCCTATAGACTCATACATGTGGACACCATGCACATTTATATCATTACACATTCTAATAATACTTGTGCATTTATTACATTACATAAAGTAAATACTCAAGCCTTAATATAAGACACTGTCCTAATATAATGATGTACCCAAGATGGTACATTAGCATGTACCGAATAATATAATATATTCCAATAGAGCCTACTTAAAAGAAATGCTATAACAAACATCCAAGAGTACCTGGACAAGGAATAGAAGAATAAAAAGATCATGCATGATTAGATCTTCATGAATAAGCTAACTTAATCATCCAAATAAGGAAAAGGAAATGAGTAAATCACATCTTGAATCCTTTTTCTACAGGCTTATAAAAGACTCAAAGTCTACTACAACTATCACAAATCCATCTATATCTCCCAAAAAATTAGGCCAACAATTTTGATTACATAAAATATGATAAATCTACCCTTTCAAAATAGGGAAAAAGTATTTTAGGACTATTCCACATAATTTGACTCTTAACACTATGATAGGTCTATAAAGTAATGCCACCAATGCATACAACTTAAAAAATCATGTAATTTTTTTTTATAGATAGAAAAAAGGGGTTTTGAAAGGGACCCAAAGTCTTTTACAACCAAATGTAGAAAGGAAACAAAAGGGTGATCATCTCACTAGAGAGTAAAATGAAACCATATCTGTAGAACAACAAACCAGAGAAGGCTTCAACATATCGAACGATAAGAGAAAAGAGGGAAACCATCCTTATAGAGCAAATCTAGGATAGAAAGGATCATACATGCAATAAACAACATAACAAAAAAACCACAAGCCACGAAGGCCCAACCTACTTGTCAGGGTGGTCCTCCTCAATCGAGTCAACATTGAGCTCATCCTTCCTTCTCTGGGTACTACCATCATTCATGGTGGTGATGATATTTCCATTCTGGAGGAGCATGAATGATGCAGAGTTTAAGAGTTTTGCCAGGCTGGCCCAAGACTATTTTTTTTGGAATTTTACCACATTTGTAGAATGAGTACTTTTGGAGCCTCCCTCAATTTTGATCTTCTTGAGCTTCACCAAGATCATCTCTAGATAATATTTCGACTGGTCAACATCCATAATTTTATGTTTATCCCCTGAGGCTCCACTTCTGGATGAGCATTGGTAAGATCTAAACTTAGTAAGAGATGAGGTGTAAACAAGGGTTCTAGCTTTACCTTTGGTTGCACTAGTAGGGTCATCTTTCAAGTAATTTAAAAAAAGGTTCAAAATAATTTTGTATGCAAAATTTATGACCTTCAGTCCTCAAAAAAATAAAAAAATTAATTTGCCACCCTTTCAAAAATCAATGTCAAATCACAACATGCCTTGTGTCATCCACTCATTCACTAGTATCCACCACTCATTGTATGCCACCTATTCAACATTAGTACACTAGAATTTTGACACCTACCACTTTTTGATTGGTTGAAGATATATATAGTTGAAAAGGTTGATTATGTAGCACACAAGAGTCACACATTGGCTACCATGTTGACATTTTGTCATAAACTTTCTATAAAAGACCTAAGTAACACTAGAGAGATTCAAAACTTGGTCTCATGGATGCAAGGCTTGTTAATATCACCAACTTAGTACCTAATATTTTGAAAGAAAAGGAAATTACCTTTTGTTTAAACACATATCAAAGTGAAACAACCAAGGTGGATCCATATCTTGCAATCAAAGTCATGGGCATGTGATTCACACATGCATCTATATTCTTCTAACACCATATTGCTATCCAATTTATCACCATACGGGTGATTGGAAAGACTACTCCTTTATAGAAAACCACAACTTTCCTTCTGCTTTAAAAAATAATGCTGTGAATTAAACGTGTGACCAATATTCTTCAAAGCAAGAGACTAACCACTGTGTCATGCCACCAACTAGAATAGAGTAGGGAGGATTCTAGCATATTATTGCCACCTTTGAAACCATCATAGAAAAAATATTGCTCTTTAAAAATGGTGTTCACAACAATTCAAACTTGGGTTGATTCTATGTAAGCATTTTAAGATATTTTACTAGTCATAATGAACACCCATCAGGGTATGATCAAGCACACTCCTCCTTGAAGAAGCAATTCATGTTATGAATATATTAAGCACTAAAGACACAAACTGCACAAAATAAATTTACCAAATTTGAATTAAAACGTTCTCACCATTTTTCTTCCTTTGAACCAATAGTCTTCATTATGATTTCTAAAACCTATTTTCAAGAATAAGAAAATAGATTATCTCTAATGCTTTCAAAATTGTAGATAAAGAATAAAAATATAACTCATTTTTACCTCTTATACACAAATTTCATATGAGATATTTAGGAGGAGATTGTCCTAGGGTTTGGAACAAGTATTAGAGGCTATGAACAATAATTTTACATGACCAAGTGAGGCAACTTTATACTTGCTTTGATACCATGTCAAAACTCAATATTTTCTAAAAATGAACAAAAGCAATTCATCCACTTAAATATTATACAAAAAGCATAAAAGAATGAAAGAAAGGAAAATATACAAAGATATGGGGGCACCCATAGGCATCATAAATAATGAATGTATTATCTGTAGATAAGATTCAAAACACTTTGATAATAAAATGAGGAGTGGTAAGAGATATTTATACCAATACAAAAATCCCAAATACATAAAGTAACTTAATCTTGAGTCGACATAACAAGAAAGGCTTTAAGGTTAATTACATGTTTATAAAATGGATTTATCCATAACATTATTATCCATGGTCCATAGGGACTACATAATAAGATAATATAATAAGTTTAATACATTATACAATGAGTGCTCTTAGGCCTATCCAATATTACAACATACAATATTGGCTTTGGCCATAAATTAGATTACATTTTCAGCATATTAAACTCTATCATTTTAAGATTAAAATGCTCTATATCTAACTGAGACTTCTATGGCACTTGCTTTTCCAAATAAATATTTAATTTTGTGCACAACTTACTAGTATAATTTTTAACTTTAATGTAAAAAAATATTTTTTTCTTGATCAAAATTTAAAATAAATCAATGATATTCTCTTTCTTATTAGCTTAAGATACTTCATTAAGGGCATTTATAGTCTTTTTGTTGAATATAAACCAAAGGTTCTTATTTATCAATAAGCTAGTATTTGAGTTGACCAAATAGTATACTTTTACCTATTCAAGTGAGTAAAAAGGCCATAGGATCTATATCTCCCAAATTTATCACATTCACTATTACAAGTCTATGGCTTGATGTAAAAAATGCAAAGAAATTGAAAAATTATGATATCCAAAAAAGGTCTCAAGACATTTTTGTAAATGAAAGTTTTAGCCTTTGGAAGATTTGTTGAATTTATATTGAAGGCATAAAATATAATTAGCTTATTGAATCTTACGGCCTATAATGTAAAACCATAATTAAATATTTTATGTGCATAAATAGGTAGAAAATTACCATTGATTATTTTCCACTTAGTGTGCATAGAAAGAAAGATAATAAAAATTGATTATTTACCAATTGTCTTCCACTAAGCATAGTGAGTAAAAAAGAAATTTTCATTTAGTAATATTTTATTTGTTGGATTCCATGTTGAACTCTGTAACCACATCAAACTATAAAGTAGAGTAACTAGTGGTCCATAAAAATCAAATTTGTGCCTCCTAGGAAACAAGGTCCCTAGGTTAACCAAGTTAACCAACAACCCAAACCACTTTATTATGGATAAAAAGCATATTTGTTAGATGGATAGGAGGAACCCCACAACCAATAATGCATAAGAGGAATTTCACAAGAGTAGACTTCATGACTCATCCATTTCAAAACATTAAGCAAATGCCTACTAGACATCAGTCAACTCATTTTATTAGAGTAGAGATACTTTCCTTTTTAAAAATATGGCATTCCTTATACCTTTGAATAATTGTTTCAATGCATGAAGTGTGAAATTTTAGGGGTATGATTTTAACATATGATCCCTCATCCCACAAAAGTACCATCTTCTCATGCTATCTTGAAGTACCATCCATGCTATTTGGGCTAAAAATTGCCCTAGTCCTTTAAGACATGGATATATCCCATTCTAAAGGAAAATGAAGATGTCATTCTTGTGAGAATGATACACCAAAAAATGACAAAGAATCAAGTTGGTTATTTCTATATTTCGTTGAATTCCTACCAACTAGAATACCATAGGCTTGGGGTGGTGATAGAATTCCTAATAATCATTGGACATATTGTCATGTCTCTCTATACCATTCTCCAAAAAATATCCAAGGTGCAATATGTTAAGATTAAAATTGGGACCTATGCACTGAGTTCCCACATTGTAATGTCACTAATACACCAAAAATAAAGGATATAAGAGGCTTGGATGTGTCCAAATACAAAAAAAAATCCCATATTTCTAATTATTATATAATTTATTTATGTCCAATGAAACAAAGGAGTGACTTTAAAAAATGATATGGAAAATAAAATTTGAATATTTCACTTAATTTCTTGTAGTCTTCAAATTGTTGTCCATGGAAATAATATTTTCTTCCTTTACCTCTTATGCTGCAATTGACACATAGAACACTGAAATATAGTTATCCTTGTGATTGGAAGAAGATGTCATGACCCACCCCTTGGCAGACTTGTTATTAATTTTCAACATATGATTGAATAAATTTCTAATGTAATAAATACTTGACTATGTGTTTATTTTATGAAAACATATGTATGTTGTGGAAGATGAAAATGCATCCTTAATGAATGATAGACTATTTCATGTTTATCTTGTGACTAAAAATATTTAATGAAAGAATAAGGTGCTACTAATGGTTTTTATTATTGCAAGAATATGTTCTTATGGGGGCAAAAAGAAATAACCACCAAGAAAGGATTGCCCAAGGGAAATGATGTGATGGGTTATTTGTTGGAATATTGGGGAGACAACATGGATGAATGTCATCTTTCATGAAGTTGCATATCATTTTGCATAAGAAAAGATATCTTAAGTTTCAGTTGAATTTCTTCTTGCATCATGTTTTCCTTATGAATGAATTTATTTGATAAGGCATTATTGCAAGAAAATAATACTAACCTCTTTAAGATAGTTAAAAGAATTCATTTGATTGATAAAGTTACAAGAGATATCAAGAAAGAAATTTGTGACTTTATAAAAGAAATAAAGAAATGGTTTTCTTTTATTACTATTAGCATCATTGTAGAAGGAATAAAATGAATGTTGTTGAATTCAAAAACTATTTTGAAAAAGGAATCCAAAGGGGCATAAGCGGAGAGTACACTTTTAAGTGAGAGTTGGAATTTATTAAATGAAAGTGAATTTCAATTTTAATGAGGAAATACGTTGGAGTGAGCCTTGCTTCATCGTGCCGCGTGAATATCTGGACATTCCATTCATGGTAAGTGAGTGGTAAATTAATGGAATCAGTTAAGTGAGTGGAAACCAGAGGAAATATGGTTAGTCAAGTAGCTAGACATTCCATTCATGGTAAGCGAGTGGTAAATTAAGGGAATTGATTAAGTGAGTGGAAATGAGAGGATAATAGGTCGATCAAGGGGAATTATGGAAACTTAGGCGAAAAAAAGAAAAAGTGAGGGAAGCAATGAAAAGGAAAGGAAGGGAGAGCTAGTTACAGAAGCGGTGAGTATCGAGGATAAGCTTGGAAGAAATGGAATGAAACCAAGTTCTTTTAGGAATTGCTTTGTTTGCTTTCATGGTTTGGTTATATTTAATTGTTTTTCAAACCAAATAAGACTTGAAACTCCTGTGTATTTGTTTAACTAGTGAAAATGAATGTTTCAGTTAGAAATGATCTAGTGGAGTAAATATGTTATAGTGAAAGAATAATAAAAATAGGGGGGTGTTTGAATAACGTTTTGTGGGAATTCTGGCAAGTAGATAATCTAGATTTGATTGTTGTTCAATGTCTAGAAGGTTTAATAGAAATATTATGTTATGAGGCCTCTCTGTATTTTGAATAATACTGCTAGTGCATTGAGTTGATGAGTGTCTAATTATAATGAATCACACAAACTTATGAAAGGACAAAAATTCTTTTAATTAGTGATAAATCCATAACTGAGGAGTCTAGGATTGTGTCACAGTAGGAACATAAACCATATTATGTATGTCTATATGGAAGGATTGTGAATGCTATCATACTGTGCTTGTTTGTGTGTGTAAGAAACGTTACTTCTTGCTTGGTAAAAGAATACAAAGATTGACTCTTGTGATAGAAGTTTTAGTAGTGAAATGTAACTTTGTTGTAGTGATTGAGTATGAGTAGTTTCCTTTTATTCATATAAGATGTATTCAATGGCTTGTTTTTGAATTGATATCATACATTGTTTTCTTGAGAAAAGAAATAAGATTTATATCTTTATTTGGAAGTAGATAACAATGCTTGATTTGTGCAAAAGCTTTACCAGTTACTTCTATAGTTTTAAATAGTGTGACTGTGTTTGATGTGATTGGATGAATTGAAAAATAGCAAGGAAATGACTCTCTATGTATGTGTTGTTCTTAAAATTGGAATGAATTGATATTTGTTAATTTATTCTGCTGAGGCTATATCCAAAAAAGAATACAGTGAATGGGTAGATGAAAATATACTACCGATAAAGTGATTTGCTATTATATATGTTATGAATTCATATTTAATCCCTGTCAAGGGTAATCCTTCTCGATGGTTGGTGGTGATGTGCTAGAGAATGGAAGACATCTTCAGATTGGCCAAAATAGATGAATGATTACCAGGTAGGTAACTTTAGGATGAAAAACCATGGCAGAGGTGGTGGATGTATGAGATTTATTTAAAATAATACCCTAAGCTAGATATGCGATCTGTTGAGAAAATATCAACCTTGTCAAGCAGTGGATGGAGGAGCACAACTGGATATTTCTGTTAAGTCCTATGCAGTGAGCACTTCTTGGTGGGACAAAAACTCAAGTGAAGATTGATGTTAAGGGATTCTGATAGCATCAAATTGAATTGGTGTCTAGAGAATTATATTGTATTTGTGTCATTGGCTAGTGAAGTCTTTCAACATCGAGTAATGATGCTTAAATGTAATTATGTTGAACATATTTCTATTTGAGTTTCGATTTCAAATATTGTGGCAGATTAAGTTGATTGGATACTCTAGTAGATAAGGGTAGTGGGTGTTATCCTATCGACTAGTTATATTATTATCAGATCCATGAAGGATCTTACATTTGATTGACTAAAGTGTTAAGCTATCGCAATGCATATGTTATATGAATATGTGTTGAATGTTGAAATTATAGATATCTTATTATTAATGTTTGTTTGAACTTATGGATGGATTTTTACCCGTAATCGAATGTTACGACAATGGTTGCTTGAATGGATATTGTAACCATAATGTAGCTTAAGGGTAGATGCTTAAGTTACTAAAGGAATATTAGAGGATTTCTCTAGATGGTATTTAAATATTAAATACAATATTGAGTTGAAAATGAGCTCAAGTTTTAAAGATTATCTCACCAATAGATGTGAGATATATTAGAGGATTTCTCTAGATGGTATTTAAATATTTTAAATACAATATTGAATTGAAAATGAGCTCAAGATTTAAATATTATCTCACCAATAGATGCGAGATATATTAGAGGATTTCTCTAGATGTTATTTAAATATTTTAAATATTGAGTTGAAAATGAGCTCAAGACTTAAATATTATCTCACTAGTAGATGAGATATATATTAGAGGATTTCTCTAGATGTTATTTAAATATTTTAAATATTGAGTTGAAAATGAGCTCAAGACTTAAATATTATCTCACCAATAGATGCGAGATATATTAGAGGATTTCTCTAGATGCTATTTAAATATTTTAAATACAATATTGAGTTGAAAATGAGCTCAATAATTAAAGATTATCTCACCAATAGATGCGAGATATATTAGAGGATTTATCTAGATGTTATTTAAATATTAAATACAATATTGAGTTGAAAATGAGCTCAAGATTTGATGACTAACTCTCCAAATGATGCAAGCAGTATTCAACACCCATCGTGCTAAGTGCACTTATGTAGAAAGACTTGTGTAAGGAGCATGGATTAGTTTGATTCTTTCGATGGATTGAAAGAGAAGGTTAAGCTAGCTCATTTGGCCAATGAGATTGATAGTTTAATAGGGTGTGTCACCTAGTACTTTACACTAAAGGATTTGTGTAAGAAGTAGAGATGGGTGTATTGATTAAGGAACCTTTGATTAAAGAAATATATTACATAGATATTAGATGTATATATATTATATATATATATATATATATATATATAAATTAAGGGGTTGGATTGTGAGAGTTTGGGTCTTGACATATGGTATCAGAGCATGGTTCGTAGTGGGATAGGTTCACTATGTAGAAAATAGTTCTAGTATGTAATAGAAAGCATACTTATGAAGGAATTGAACCTTGACAATAAGAATACCTATTAGAAGTAAAACTACTGAATTGTTTGAGATGATAGGGTAGATGATTATTAGTAAGAAGAGCAATTTGAAGGACTAATTGCTAATGAATTCTTACTACCTATTTTGTGTATGGCTAGGGAAAATACCACCAAAGAGAAGAAGAGGAAGTGTTGCCCCATCGACAAGGCATACACAACATACTAATGTGGAGGATAGAAATCTAGAGGTGGGTTCAAGGAACCCTAATAATAAAAAGGAATATCCTATCAATGAGAACCTTACTGAGATAGTGGCTCTATTGTAGGAATAGGTGGAAACCCAAATACAAATGTTAGATGATATGTTGAATCGAGAAACATAGGTGGGTAACCCTAGAGTGAGTTAGTCAAATGAACCTCTTACCGAGGCACAACAAGATAGGATCATATTAGAGGTCGATTTGGGCAAGGAAATGAAATATGTGAAGTATTCCAAATTTAATGGAGAGGAAGATGGGGACAAGGCTGAGGCATGGTTGAAAGAGATAGAAATCTATTGCAACATGAAGAATTTTTCCTCAAGAAATAGAACATCTTATGCCACACTGTATTTGCAAGGTGATGGTTTAGCTTGATGAAAAGCATATAGTGATAAACTAGGAGTTGAAGCAGTAGTTGACTTGAATTTGATAGAGTTTGTGAAAGCCTTCAAGGATATATTTCTCACAGAGCATTTTCTATTCCCAAAAAATTGAAGAATTCTCTCAACTTTGGTAGGGGACTAAGATAATGGAGAAGTATTATCAAATATTTTACAAATTAATGAAATATGTACCTACTTATAATGAGAAAATGAATATCCATAAGTTCATAATAGGAGCAAATCCTAGAATTGGATAAGAAGTAGATATGCAAGAACCTATAACTTTGAAGAAGGTCTATGATTTAGCCAGGAAGGGTGAGGCATATCTCAAACCCATACTTTATTATGAAATATTAGATGAAGAGGGTAATGAGGTACTAAGAAAGAGAAACAATGTAGGTTTTATGAAATAAGAAGAGAAATAAACAAGTACATTTTTTTCTCAACGGGATCAAAGAAATGAGAAGAAGCCAGTGAATTTTAGGAGAAGGTTGCAAGGGAAGAATCAAAACAACAATAAGGGTAACAATAGATCATTACAAGGACAACCTAATTATCCACATATAGATATAGGAAAAGAGGGACATAAGCAGAAATAACATCTAGGCCCAAAGGAGGGATATTTTATTTTTAGGGGATCTCACTATGCTACTAATTGCCCATAGAGAATAGGAATGAGTTCCAAAGTAAAGGAACCAATGTACAAAGAAACTGCACCTAAGGAACCTGTACATAGGATTTATGCATTTATATGAAAACCAAAATATTGATGGTCAAGCCATGTTGATGTTGATTAAAGGTAATAATTTTGATAGGAATGTAAAAATCTTGATTTATAGTGGAGCTACATATAGATTTATTTCTAATAGCTTAGCTAGAGATATTTCAAAAAAACCTAAAATCTTGGCTCATGGGTGGAAGGTTAGGTATGGTTTAGGATAAACCTACTTTGTTAATCAGTGTTACCCTATGGCTAAAATCACCTTACCTAGTGGAATAACTACATGATATTTTTATGTAGCACCTTTGCATGCTTTTGATATAATCCTAGGAATAGTTTGGTTGCAAGCACGTAAGGCAATACTCAACTTTCAGGATAGATGGATGGAGTACACAGATGATAAGGATGTTGTGCAAAGGGTGTATAGCCTACAAGGAGGATTTCAACCTCAAATTTTATCGATAATGCAACTTAATAAGGCCTTAAGTAAAGGAGGGATGGTCTATATAGTTAAGATAAATGAAATGGAGAAAGAGAAGAAGAAAGAAGTGTTTGAGAGACATACAATCCTTTAGGATTTTAGGTATGTTTTTCTAGAAGACTTACCAAGATTACCCCCTAAACGAGAATTTTATTTTGCTATTGATATTCAACCTGGAATGAAACCCATACATAGATCTCCTTATGGAATGAATCCCATAGAAATGCAAGATTTGAAGGTGCAATTGCAAGGGTTACTAGATAAAGGGTTGATTAAACCAAGTGTATCATGTTGGGGTGCACTAGTGCTATTTGTGAATAAGGATGGATACCTGATATTATGTATAGATTATAGAATATTAAACAAGGCAACCATTAAGAACAATTATCCTCTGCCTAGAATTGAAGATCTCTTTGATCAACTCAAAGATACCACAATCTTTATAAAGAGTTATTTGAAGTCAGGATACCACCAATTGAGGATCCATGAGGAGGATACACATAAGACAACCTTTAAAACTTGATATGAATATTATGAGTTTGTTGTCTTACCTTTTGGTTTAACAAATGCTCCAACAACATTTATGAATTTAATGAATAGTATCTTCAAGAAGTACTTGGATATATTTGTACTAGTATTTCTGAATGATATTACGATATACTCCAGGAATAAGTTAGAGCATGACGAGCACCTCCAGATTGTGCTATATCTATTAAGGAAAAGTTAGCTATATGAAAACCTATGCAAGTGTGAATTTTATGTATTAGAAGTACAATACTTAGGACACATTATTTTGGTTGAGGAGATCACAATGGATCCAAAGAAAATAGAAGCCATTTTGAATTGGCTGCCACCTACAAATGTGTTAGAATTTTGAATTTTCATGGGATTAAATAGATACTATAGGCATTATATAAAGGACTATGCCAAGATCACCTCACCTATAACCAACCTTCAAAGAAAAGGAAAAGAATTCAAGTGGACAGAGAAATTGCAAGGAAGCCTTTGGTTTGCTAAAACAAAAGCTGACCACACCTCCTATATTAAAGGTACCTGATCCTCAAGGAAGTTTCTTCGTTTGCACAAATGCATCTTTAGAAGGTTTGGAAGGAGTGCTCTCTCAAGAAGAAGCCATGGTAGCCTATGGATCTAGAAAACTAAAAAGTCATGAGGTTAACTATGTGACCCATGACTTTAGAATTGACAACTATGGTATTTTATCTCAATAATTGGTGATATTATTTGGTCGAGAGACCCTTTGAGTTAAAGACAGACCATAAGAGTCTACAATACATATTCACCCAACATTTACTCAATGCTAGATAGAGAAGATGGATGGAATTCCTCACTAAATATGATTTTAATATTGAGTATATAAACGAGAAGGAGAATGAAGTTATTGATGCACTCAATAGGAGGAGATATTTAGCAATTTTGTCTCACATCCATGTCAACTTGATGGAAAAATTCAAGGAACT
The DNA here is from genome assembly GCA_028583015.1 of Wollemia nobilis. NCBI lineage: Eukaryota > Viridiplantae > Streptophyta > Pinopsida > Araucariales > Araucariaceae > Wollemia > Wollemia nobilis. The sequence continues at coordinate 2,071,964 of JAQPPZ010002336.1, read as the reverse complement.
GTAAAGTGAGGATGCATACTATAATAAAATTTAAGAAAGAATGGAAATGAAACCTTAGGAATACCAATTTTTTTACATCAAGGATGATTTCTTATGCTTTAAAAATAGGATAGTAATTCCTAAGGTCGAGAATTTGTGAAAGATGATTATGAATGAAGCACATAGGTTTCCATAATTTGCTCATATAGGAGGAGAAAATATGAGGGAGAATATGAAAAATACATTCTTCTCACCAGGAATGAAGAGAGACAAATAAATTCGTCACTCAATTCCTTGAGTGCCAAAAAGTAAAATTAGAACATAGACATGCTATCAGCTTGCTTTATCCACATGATATACCTATGCTAAAATGGCAGGTGGTTTTGATGGATTTCAACGTAGGGTTACCTAAGACCATGTTTCAGCATGACATAATACTAGTAGTGGTCGATAGACTAACCAAGGTTGCACATTTTATACCCATGAATACAAAGGATGACACCATGAATGTGGCTAATAGATTTGCCAAAGAAATATTTCAGCTTCATAGTTTTTCGAAGGTATTTATATCAAATAGGGATCCAAAATTTATATCTAAGTTTTGGCAATCTTTGCATCGTACCATTGGCACTAAATTGAATATCAGTCCCGCTTATCATACAAAGACTGATGGGTAAATTGAAAAAGTGAACCAAATTCTAGAGGACATGCTTCACATGTATTGTATGGATCAAAAATCTTGTTGGGAAGATTACTTGCATTTAGTACAGTTTACCTACAATAACGGACACTATTCGACCATAGGCATGGTTTTATTTGAAGCTTTGTATGGTAGAAAATACATGACACCATTATCATGGGATAATTTAGAATATTGAATTGTGCTTGGACCAAACATGGTCAAAAAAATAGAGCAACAATTGAAGGGGATTAAGGAAAGGTTAAAGGAAGTTGTAGACCATTAGAAAAGCTTTGTTGATATTAAGAGATCACCTAAAATTTTTTTTGTGGGTGATAGAGTGTTTCTAAAGGTGAATCCTAGGAAGAGCGTGATTAAATCCACAAAACTAGATCCTCGCTTTTTTAAACCCTTTTAATCCTAGAGAAGATTAGTCCTATGGCTTATCGACTTGCCTTACCACCCAATCTATCCAAGATTCACAATGTTTTTCATATTTCCTTACTTAAAAAGTATGTTACTAATCCATATAAGGTGTGGAATTTTTCTAATTTGTAGATGGTGAATGTCGAGGATACAAAGGTTCAACTAGTAAACCTTGAGTTCCGATCTAAATAAATGAGGAATGGAACTTTGGGTCAGTGCAAAGTCTAGTGGGACCATTACACTGAAAGGAATGTTACTTGGGAAAAACTATTGGATATGCAAAAATATTTTCCAAATTTGTTTGATAATGAGTAGACATTATGTTATGTTTATAAGTTGAAAAAGAAAATACAAAGGATTGTGTTAAGCTTAAGGGGGATGATGTCATGAGCCACCCCTTGGAAGACTTGTTTTGAACATATGATTGAATAGATGTCTAATGGAATAGATAATTGATTATGTGTTTATTTTATGAAAATATATGTATGTTGTGGAAGATGAAAATGCATCCTTAATGAAATGATAGACTATTTCATGTTTAGCTTGTGACTATAAAGATTTTATGAAAGAATAAGGTGTTGCTAATGGTTTTCATTCTTGCAGAAATAGGTTCTTATGGTGGCAGAAATAAATAACCACCAAGAAAGGATTGCCCGAGGGAAATGATGTGATGGGTTATTTGTCAAAATATTGGGGAGGCAACATGGATGAATGTTCTCTTTCATGAAGTTTCATATCATTTTGCATAAGAAAAGATATCTTAAGTTTCAGTTGAATTTCTTCTTGCATCATGTTTTCCTTATGAATGAATTTATTTGATAAAGTATTATTGCAAGAAAAAAATATTAACCTCTTTAAGATAGTTAAAAGAATTCATTTGGTTGATAAAGTTACAATGGATATCAAAAAAGAAATTTGCGACTTTATAAAAGAAAGAAAGAAATGGTTTTTCTTTTATTACTATTAGCATCATTGTAGAAGGAATAAAATGAATGTTGTTGAATTCGAAAACTATTTTGAAAAAGGAATCCAAAGGGGCATAAGAAGAGAGTACACTTTTAAGTAAGAGTTGGAACTTATTAACTAAAAGTGAATTTCAGTTTTAATGAGGAAATATGTTAGAGTGAGCCTTGCTTCATCGTGCCATGCAAATAGCTAGACGTTCCATTCATGGTAAGCAAGTGGTAAATTAAGGGAATTGGTTAAGTGAGTGGAAACCAGAGGAGATATGGTTGGTCAAGGGAAATTATGGAAACTTTACCAAAAGAAAAAGAAAAAGAGAGGGAAGCGATAAAAATGAAAGGAAGGGAGAGCTGGCTATGAAAGCGATGAGCATCGAAGACAAGCTTGAAAGACATAGAAGGAAACCAGGTTCTTTTGGGAATTACTTTGTTTTCTTTCATGGTTAAACCATATTGTATATGGCTATGTGGATGGATTTTGAGTGTTGTCATATTGTACTTGTTTGTGTGTGTAAGAAACGTCACTTATTGCTTGGTAAAAGATACAAATATTGACTCTTGTGATGGAATTTTTAGTTGTGAAATGTAATTTAAATGCTCAAAAACCAATGCACAACAAAGGAATATTGATAGCAATAATTGAACACCAAAAGCATGCAATGTAACAAACTATGATAAAACAAGAAAATAATGGATCGGGTCCATTTTGTATTAATAATGACTTGTTCTTTTAAAATACGGTTACAATTGCATCCCCTTGAGGGAGTTCACTATTTCGATACAATCAATACAATAGATAACTAAGAGGATTTGATTTTCCTCTTAGAATAGAACTAGTGCACTTTGAGGTCTTCTCACATCCACAAACCATCCTGCAAAGGGTTTCTTTATGACCTTCACAAGGGGTGATGATGTCAAACTTTTGATTTCCTCCTTCCTTGCACAAAACCTGTAATCTACACACAAGGAACACAAAAAGGTTAATAGCATGTGTGGATGAAATGATAAGTAAAAGTGATAAATGACTGAAACATGATGAGTAAATATGTAAAACAAAATGCAACTATGCTAATATGATGAATAATGCAAAAAAATTGAGGGTCCGTGGTTCAATCCCAACAACACTTCGTCACTTAAAAACTCTAAAACTTGGGATCTTTTCAAATGGGGGTGGATGCCAATTTATAAATCCTTTGAAAGGAACGTATTATTAGCAAAGAATCTTCACACTGGAGAAGTGGCCTACATGCTCTTATCTAAAATCCCATGCAATACCACTTGGATATCCTAGCCTATATAGTGCTATTATGGGGTTAGGCGTACATGATAATATGGGCTCGAGCATACATGAAATCGACAACACAAGCCCACATATGGATTCTCTTTTTTTATTCCACTTTTGATGCGACCATATTGGGGTAGGATGACCTTGAATTGGGGCCACTATGGTGTAGGATAGCCTTGATTTGGGGTCATCCCTTGGTGGGATGACCTCTAGAGGCCATCCCTAGGAGGAATGACCAGGGTTGTAAAGGGAAATTTCTCTTGTTTGAGTGGTGAAAATCACTATTTAAGCCCTAGGGCCACCCAAGGTGGGTCATTGTTAGGATCCCATCCTAACCCTTAATTTAATAACTTCCATGATGTAATAATTCCTAATTAACATGGGTAGCACCCACGATTAATATTTTGTAATGTTATAAGTTTTAGCTTATATAGTGCCTATGACAAATGACACCTTTTTTATGTAACACATGGTAGATAGGTTATGTAAGGTGGCCTTGTGCATGTAATTTGAGTGGCATTGTGCATGTAATTCGAGTGGCACTATGCATGTAATTCAGGTGGAATTATGCATATAATCCAGGTGGCATTTTGCATGTAAGCCAACCATGGAAGGGAACTCTTTAAATACCCAAGAAGGCACCAATGTATTCATATTTTTGCAAATTAATGAAGTGTTGAAGGAGGTTGCCCCCTCGAAGAGGCCTGTGATTCTATCTTATTGTGAGATTGATCCTTTATGAAAATTTCTATTATAATGTGTATTTTTTTCTAAATACTAATATGATGTATATGTGTGTTTATTTCCAAGCAATTGTGTGAGAGTGTGTTTATTTGAGTTTATTTTATAGTAGGATCCTAAAAAGTGGTATCAAAGTGCTTTCCAGGGCCAAGTTCTACTGCAACAATAATGATTCTTTCCTATTAGGTATAATCCTCTGTTATTTTCATGTAATTTTTTTTTTACTATTATAAAAAAAAAAGACAAATACCAGTAAAAAAAAAATATAGTCTTTTTTAGTTGAGTAGGTAGAAACCCTGTGTCGGGGGTTTTAAAATATTGTGAATGATATATCATTATTGGTTAAGCTAGATAGCCCATACAGTGTCTAGTGAAGTGAGGGGTTATCAGGCTCCAATACCTAGGCCTCAGATAGAACTCACACATGGACTTGAGCTCCCATGCATCTTTGGGTGTATCGGGAGACCATTCTAGGGTTAACAAAATTTTATCCAGTAGGAATCTTATTGGCCTTGTATCATCCATAGTCCATGGGACATAGCATCCCGGGCGATTTCCCTCCCGTACTGTTAGAGAGGCAGATAGTGTGCTCAAGGGTATGTGTGGAATCCTCCTTGGGTAGTGGCATAAAATATTGGTCCGAGTACTATTGTTCGTCATTGTGGTATAACAGAGGGCCTATGGGTGTTACATAATCCTTTACTTAGAATACCTTGAATCTATTAAAACTTCAACCTACAACAAAATCACAAACCAAAACTCCCTTTTTGTAAACCTGCATTCCAAATTCCCAAAAGTGAGCATATGAGAAAGGAATCCTCTACCAAAAAAATAGCATACATTGCATGAATTTAAGATAGAATATGAGGGTGATAGTTAAGTTGATAGTTTGGAGAATAATAGTCAAATTTATAGTGGTAGTAACAGTCAGGTTAGTCAGGTCAGCACAGTTAGGTCAGAAATTACAGTTTTCAGTATCAGAACAAAACTATCATAATAGTAACCTACACAATACAGAGAATCTTCAGACTAGTGAGGTAAGCAATGTCAGAGAGACTATTCAGGCTGAGAAAAACATTGAGCAAGTGACCAAAGACCAATTATAGATAGTTCTCCAGTACCCAACTTTTGCATTGTAGCTCAAAATCAAAAATTGTAAACACCGTTAGACTCGGCAAAACAGGAGATAAAAAAATTCTGGGGTGCCCAAAAGTAGTGTTGTGGGATATAGCTCATTGTGACCACCTCTTCGATCTGATCGTTTTGATATATAGCACCCAAGAACTTTTTTGGACACTTACTAAAAATAGTAAGTCTTGAAACCCAATTCTAATTTTAGTAACTAGTCACAAAAGGTTCCAAAATGGCCCAGGGTACCCATGGACATCAAAAAGAGCTAGAACAGATGAACTCCTTAACAGAAGCCATTGAGAATTTGAACTTGGCAATTTTCTCCATAAGGGAAGAGGTCCAAGGTCTTCGTCTAGATCATGAGGCCACTAGCGCTCGCTTAGAAGAAACACTGATAGATGTGGGTAGCAAGTTACATAAGGGACCACTCAAAATAGAACACCAAGATGAAAACTCTACAAGGAATGACCATGACCCATCCTTTAAAATGCCAAAAATTTGACTTCCCTCGATTTAATGGGAAGGATGTTGATGGGTGGTTATGTAGGGTTGATCAATTCTTTAGACTTCATAATGTTCCCATATATCATCGAGTTTAGATGGCTTCCTTCAATTTGGAATCTGAGGCTCTACACTGGTTCCAGTGGTTACGTAATTTCAACCCAAATCTCTCTTGGGAGGACTTTGAGTCCCAACTACTGACATGATTTGGGCCTAGTGAGTATGAGGACTTCACAGGGGCCTTGACCAAACTGCAACAAACATCCTCAGTCCATGACTACCAAACTCAATTTGAAAAATTGGCCAATAAGACAAGAGGATTGACAAAAGGGTTCTTCATGAGTTGTTTTATCAGTGGGTTAAAAGGGGATCTCCAAGCTGAAGTAAAGATGTTTGAACCACATTCCATGATGGAAGCTATCAGTTTGGCCCATATAGACAAATCTAAACTCTCAAACCAAAGGCGCCCCCCACAGTTTCCTCAAAATTGACCTTTATTTCCTTTTTGAACCCAAAATTTAGTGGATAGTAAACCTACTACACCCAAGTGACTGACTACATAGGAGATGGATGCACGTCATGCCCAAGGATTATGTTATAATTATGATGAATTTTTTTTAAAGGACATAAGTGTGCAAACAAAATACTGTTCTTGATAGATGTTGAGGAACCTGCTAACACTGACTAGAGTGATGAGGATGAGGACCTCCCTGAAACACCTTCTCCATAGGAAGAAGATACACAGGGGTCTGAGGTAGAGATTTTAGTCCATGCTCTTGCAGGCATTACCACTCCATAAACCATGAAAGTTATGGGATTTTTCAAGGGCCAACGTCTTACCATCCTTATTGATTCAGGCAACACACACAACTTCATTGATCCTCGAGTTGCTAAGCGGGAAAATTGCTATATCCACACTTGTAATTCATTCGAGGTCATGGTAGCCAATGGGGGAACATTACCTTGTAAAGGAAAATTCCGCAATGTCAAAATCAGGATAGGGGAATATGAACTCAAGCAGGACATGTTTGCCCTCCAGTTGGGAGGATGTGATATGGTTTTGGGATCTCAATGGTTGAGTACATTGGGCACTATCAGTTGGAACTTTGCAAAACTCTGGATGTAATTCTCCCAAAATGGACAAACACACTTACTCAAGGGCTCCCCTATAGGAACACCTCACCTCATTAGTTCCAATCCTATGGATAAAGTGCTAAAGAAATCAAAACATGGGGTTATTGCACAACTCTTCTCCACCCAACCAACCACTTCACTAATGGCTGAAATTCCATCAGACCTACAACTAGTTCTACACAAACATGATGTTGTCTTTGCATAACCAACTACACTACCACCACATCACTCTCATGACCATGCTATCCCATTGCTCTCGGGTAGTGCACCACCAAATATTAGGCCATACAGGTACCCTCATGCCATGAAATCAAAACTAGAAAAATTGGTACAGGAATTACTCAAGGTTGGTGTCATCCGGCCTAGTACTAGCCCCTACTCCTCACCTGTCCTACTTGTTACCAAGAAATATGGCTCATGGTGCCTATGTATTGACTACCGGGAACTCAACAAGACTATAGTCAAGGATAAATTTCCTATTCCAGTGGTTTATGAATTACTCGATGAACTACACGGGACCATGTATTTCACCAAGCTTGATCTCTGCTCTGGGTACCATCAGATCCGGCTCAAGGATGAGGACATCCCCAAAACTACCTTTCATGCTCATGAAGGTCATTATGAATTCTTGGTAATGCCATTTGGTCTCACAAATGCTCCTTCTACATTCCAAAGTCTTATGAACAACATCTTCTAACCCTTTCTATGGAAGTTCATCCTTGTGTTCTTCGATGACATCTTGATTTATAGCCGCACATGGGAAGAGCACCTCAATCATGTGGATCAAAATTTACAGTTGTTGGTCACCCATAACATTTTTTCCAAAAGGTCCAAGTGTTCCTTTGGTCTGATTGAAGTAGAGTATCTGGGACACATTGTCTCATAGGATGGCATCAAGGTTTACCCTAAGAAGATTCAAGCAGTTCAAGAGTGGCCAAAACCTCGCACCCTCAAGGGACTTCAGAGGATTTTTAGGGCTTACAAGATATTATCCCAAATTTATCTGCAATTATGGGAAGATAGCTGCCCCCCTCACCTCCATTTTGAAAAAATATTCCTTCACTTGGACAGGGCCTACTAACCAAGCCTTCATTGAACTCAAGCATGCTATGACCACCACTCCTATCTTAGCCATGCTAAATTTCTCTAAACCATTTGTCATTGAAAGTGATGCTTCTGGTCATGGTATTGGGGTAGTATTGATGCAAGAAGGATGATCTGTGGGTTTTAATAGAAAGGCACTCTCTGATTGTAAAATAGGTAAATCCACATATGCTAAGGGAATGTTAGGATGCAGATTATGATAGAAGGCACTCTGGTCAAGAAGCATGTTAGGATGCAGATTTGCAAGCTTTGATAGCCTCACTAATGGATGATCCAGATTCTACACCAGGGTATAATTGGAATGTCCATGATTTGCACTACCATCAATGCCTGGTTCTACCTCATAAGTCCCCACTTTGAGAGCTCCTCATGAAGGAATTCCATGCCACTCCCTTTGTAGGCCATTTAGGGTTCCTTAAATCATATGAGGGACTCAAGCGCACCTTATTTTGGAAAGGCATGAAACATGACATCCGATATTTTGTTGCTACCTATGACACATGTCAAAGGATGAAAGATGAAACAATGTGCTCTTCGGGCACTCTTCAACCATTGCCTATCTTAGATCAGGTTTGGACTGACATTTCCATGGACTTTATAGAAGGCCTCCCTAAATCTGGAGGCAATTCAGTTATTTTTGTGGTAGTGGACCGCCTTTCAAAGTATGCTCACTTTTGTGCCCTTGCCTATCCTTATACAACATCCATTGTTGCACAAATTTTTCTTGACTCCATCTTTCACCTTCATGGCATGCCCACCTCCATTGTATCTGATTGTGATCCCACCTTCACTAGTCATTTTTGGAAAGAGTTGTTTAAGTTGCAAGGGACTCAACTCAAAATGAGTTCAGCCTACCATCCTCAAATGGATGGTCAAACAGAAGTTGTTAATAAATGCTTGGAAACCTACCTTCATTGCTTTGTCTCAAATCATCCCACTCAATGGGCCAAATGGCTATCCTTGGCTGAATGGTGGTACAACACTTCCTATCATACCACAACCAAACTCACACCATTTGAAGTAGTCTACAGGTGCCTTCCACCTACGCCTTCCTCTTACATTCCTGGCAGCTCCAAGGTCCAGGCCGTTGACAACACTCTGAGTTAACACATCGAGGTCCTTCGCCAACTTAAGTAAAATTTGAACATGGCCCAGAATCGAATGCGCCAACAAGCTGATAAACATCATTCTTTGTGTAGTTTTGATGTAGGTGATATGGTCTTCCTTCGCTTGCAGCCGTACAAACAATCATCCCTACAACTTCATAGGTGCCAGAAGCTTCTTGTAAAATTCTATGGTCCTTACCAAGTTCTACAAAGGATTGGCCCCATAGCTTACAAATTGGTGCTCCCACCTACTTCTAAGCTTCATCCTATTTTTCATGTTTTCGCTCTCAAGAAAGTTGTGGGCACATAGGTATAGGTTCAATCCACACTTCCTGAATTAGATGAAGAAGGCTCCATATTACTTGAACCTGAGTAGTTGTTGGATCGTCGGACTTGCACTCTTCGCAACCATACAATTACAGAGATCCTGGTTCAGTGGCATGGGCTTCAAACTTAAGATGCTACATGGGAATCTCTCCACCAACTCCAGCAATAGTTTCCTCATTTCAGCTTTGAGGACAAAGCTTCTTCAAGGGGAAGGACATGTTAGGATCCCATCCTAACCCTTAATGTAATAACTTCCATGATGTAATAATTCCTAAATAACGTGGGTAGTACCCATGATTAATATTTTATAATGTTCTAAGTTTTAGCTTATATAGTGCCTATGAAAAATGGCACCCTTTTTATGTAACACATGGTAGATAGGTTATGTAAGGTGGCCTTGTGCATGTAATTCGAGTGGCATTGTGCATGTAATTTGAGTGGCACTATGCATGTAATTCGGGTGGCATTATGCATGTAATCTAGGTGGCATTTTGCATGTAAGCCAACCATGGAAGGGAACTCTTTAAATACCTAAGAAGGCACCAATGTATTCATATTTTTGCAAATTAATGAAGTGTTGAAGGAGGTTGCCCCCTCGAAGAGGCCTACGATTCTATCTTATTGTGAGATTGTTCCTTTATGCAAATTTTCGGTTATAATGTGTATTTTGTTTTGAATATTAATATGATGTTTATGTGAGTTTATTTCCAAGCAATTGTGTGAGAGTGTGTTTATTTGAGTTTATTTATAGTAGGATCCTAATAGTCATTTGATCTTTAGGGAGTTCATATGGGTAGTCTCCTCAATATGGCATGTTTTAGGTGTCTACAGGTGCCCCTCTTGGGATGCATTGTGTGAAAACACAACGTGGAGAAAAAATAGATGACCTATAGTCAAATTGAGGGTTGATGATGTTCACTAATCTGATCAATGTTAGATGCCCCAATCATGAAAAGGACATGCATTTTTGAACCATTGCTTCTAACAAGTTGAGAAACTTGATTTTAGGATAACCTTTTAGCCAAGGGTGGACCTTCATCTAGTACACAAGGTGATGATATTAGGCATACTAAATAGGCAGTTGAAGAACTATCAAGTTATGTGTTTAATTTTAAATTTTTTCTTGTTATCTACCCCAAGAAAAAAAAAGCATGATTATCTTTGGCAATGATTCTTGAATGAATGCAACTTGCATGATTAAGTGTTTTATTATTTATTTTATTATGAATTGTGTGATGTATGACTACCCCCTCAAGCGATGAGTTGATGAGAAAATTATAAAATGATGAATGTGATGAGTTGCTTGACCAAGATGATTTGATTTGGTTTTTCTAGGATTGTTACAAAATTTTAGAGGGTGCGTGCTCCATTACAACCTTGATTTTGACCTATTTATTACTTCTTTTTGGTGAGTGATCTTATGGTCATATACTCATCCTACAAAATTACATGGACAACCAATCACTGCAATCGCCAGGTTTATAGAGTAAATCACTAGATACAAGATTCACTCAATTTTTTGAGATTTTAATGTGACCCAAAGGGTTTAGGAGCCATTGGAACCTTTTGATTGTGACCAAAGGGCTTAAATGCCTTTGGGGATTTTGGATGGTGATTTGACCAAAGGGCTTAAGTGCCTTTGGGGCCTTTTGATGATGATTTGACCAAAGGGCTTAAGTGCCTTTGGGGCATTTTGATGATGATTTGACCAAAGGGCTTAAGTGCCTTTGTGGCCTTTTGATGATGATTTGACCAAAGGGATTAAGTGCATTTGGGGCCTTTTGATGATGATTTTACCAAAGAGCTTAAGTGCCTTTGGGGCATTTTTTCATTGATGATAAATGTGAGGCAAAGGGCACAACCTTTGCTAAAATGACATAGCCTTTTGAACCTAGCAGTTGATGTGTTGATTGATATGAATGCAAGGCAAAGGATGTAACCTTTTGAATATAGAAGTTGATTTGATGATTGATATGTATGCAAGGAAAATGGTGTAACCTTTGACAAAAGGATGCAAACTTTTGAACCTAGAAATTTATTTGATATTTATGTGATTGATTGGGGGAAGGTGTGATACCTTGAACATCCCCAAGGAGATTGATTATTGGGGAAAGGTTTGATACCTTGATTTCCCCAAGTTGTTGAAGATGATGATGCATGTATGTGAGATGAATGTTTTTTTTAATTTAAAATGCAAAACAACCTAAATGTAAGCACCACAAATGTATAAAAGTCATCAATCAAAATGTTAACCTTTTCACAAAAGTCATACATTTGAAATCCAACCATATGTAAGATGATAAAAATGTATATAATGGATGGATGACCAGTAAGATTCTATAGGGTAACAACATGGTTTATATGAGACTCAAAGACCCTAGTTGATTAGTCAAAAGATGTATGTTGACTATACTTGACTCTGAAAGATACAAGTCTACTAGAAAGACCTAGATATTCAATATCCTTGTGTGTGCATGTGATGTTTATTAATGATGCATAAGACTACCCCATTGCCAGGCGGGTTTCATTCAACCCATTGTTGTAATTAGGATCACCTTATGGTTATACTTATCCTAATTTTGGACGTAGTTGGACTTGACTACTAGGTAATACAAGCCACCAAAATCTAGCTCATCTGCAAGCTAACATTGGTCTATATAAAATAAGGTCACTAATATAACAGATATATTGCCACGCATAAGACTACCTCATTTCTAGACGGGTTTCATTCAAACCATTATTGTAATGGAGATTGTGTTAGAATATTAATGTGCACTATGCCTTCTATTTTGACACTTGTCATGTTCCTTGACACTTGTCATGTTTTTAATATAGGCTTATGCTTATATATTGTACTCTTTTTATTTGTAATATATCTCATATTTTTCCATTCCCAACATTTGGTATTAGAGCTCCAGGTGTTCTCCTACCCTTGTGAGCTTGAGGGGGGATTTCCCTCATGGAAATCCCCTCCTCATTTTTTTACCTCCCCCAATTTTTTTTCTAAATACTGAGGGAGTATGCTCTCCATATTTTGATGGATCAAAAACTAGATATATAAGAAAAAATAAAGCTCCCATTTCATTCCTTTGTTTCTGTCCATTGAAGTAATTTCTCATGAGAGAAATGAAAAACAAAAAACTGGAATAAAGTTTAGTTTGCTTGTATTTTACTAAAGTTTATCAGGAACAAATCTGCAGGTTATGGTTGTGCATGTATGCAGTGGAGAATAAAATCTATATTTTTTCATGGTAGATTTTGAGTTTGAGTGAAGGCATCATGACAACATGTTGAAAACAAGCAACCCAAATGGTGGTTTCACTTTTTTAAGTTCACTGTGCCATAATCAACAATAAATCATAGTCAATGTTCACCATCAAAATTTAGTGGTCGTGTTTTCCATATTGAAGCTATGCATTGGGTTTTTATATGTCTCATTGCACTTTTCCATTGATAATACTTTCAATAGTGTCAACATTTCCATCCACCATCGCTTGCAAAACACGTCTCGCCGTTACAGTAGTGCTTCGCTGCCTGCGCGCTATGATGTTGAAGCCTTCATCAATTGCAGAGGGATGTATCCACTTGAAATACTGAGCAACATAGTTAAAATTAGAGAGCATGTGGAATTGAAGAGAGTACAAGATAAACTTGAAGTGAAAGGATATCTCGGGAGTCAAAAAATTTCCATGGAGATAGATAATTATGAGTTTACACCACACGTCCTGGAGATCAACTTTATGATATGATTTTGGTGGGAATGATGCTATACATAGAATTCTTATGATTTCATGGTGATAGTGATTGACTGTGATGGAAGGTCCACGATCACGTCCAAAAGTTGTTGTGGCAGAGATATATCTACCATTGAAGAGACAATGCCAACCATGAATCACAAGCATATTGTGAAGTTGAACCTGCTTGGTGCAATCTGATGCATGACCATCGAATATCTTCGTAGCCCTTGTTTCAAAAATTTTCAAGGCCCTTTGAAGTCAAGTTCATTGAATGGTGGTTTTTCTACTGGCACTCATGGATTTTGGGCCACATTCATATCTAGGAAGTGCAGTCATGCGACTGCTATTCTAGTAGATTGTGCATTGTTTGGGATAAATGTTGATGCCTTTGTGTCTAAAATTATTTGGCACTCCAAGATTGCCCACATGAGTCTGCTGAAATTGTATCAATATTAATGATGTACATGGAGACTATTTCCATTTGTTGAGTCTATTTCTGGAATTTATCATGTTGCACACTGAAGTTGAAAATATTGTGATCCGTAAGATAGTTGAAGAATCATCCCCAACATAATTTGTCATAAAAATATTTGCAATGACTTTCTGAAGCTCTGGAAAATGAGTGGCGTAGATGGGAATGACCATCGAGTATTTTTAGGTAATAATCGTAAGTGTTTGTCATCTAAGAGTTGCTATCATCACTTTCAAATCAATGGGAATTTTTTTAGAGCCTTCACTCTCGATGATCGTTATTCAGTATTTCTATGCGTCCATCGAGATAGTGACACAAAAACTACAATTCACTTATCCCCCAATGCATGGTGGAAAGGCAACTCCAATCGGATCTTAGACCAGTTCTTACTATAAACAAGATGGATAGATTCTTTATGGTTTATCGAGTGATTGGGGATCGTTCGCACCCATGCCTGTGAAAATTTCCCCATTCTATAGTTTCATGATTGCTTCACACAAATCCATGGGAGACAAGGAAGCCCTCACACAAATGTGCTCCCAAAGTTGCTGCTCAAATATAGGTTCTAAGTAGTTTCTTGAGACGAGTAATGCTACCATATCACATGATTTGTTGTGATTTTTTTTTTTTTTTGTGAGTGCACGAAGAGGATATCTGCATCATTCTAGAATGAAATCATCTACTTGTGGTAATTATGCAGTATGTGCACTGGGCATGGAGGATTTTCCTGTATGGATCATGGCACTGTGTGGTGACATTGGCGATTAGGTAGCTATAATGTTCGTTGTGAATAATGGTAGGCTCAAGTGCTAAGCGGTTTGAGATTGGATGTTGTGTTCTTTAAAAAAGTGATCATATAAAAGGCTACAAATAACAAAGATGTTTTGTGTCAAGCTTAGTCTCCTGCTCACATGGAGTGGATATTTTTTTTTGAGATTTATTTTGTAGGTGTGGAGGTGTGCTACGGAGGTTGCTTCATTCCTTGGTTTTGGGGTAAGTTTGACAAAATGCATTGGAGAGGACAAGGCAAGAAATTTGGATCAAGTTGCGTTGGCATCCTAAAGATAACCTGAGTTATGCCACATCTGCTTCTATCGATTTTGCTCGAGATCACCATAATACTAGTTTTATTTTTTCTTTGTCAGGTGGTGGACTACACTAATATTTGGGGGTCTTTTCATGATGGAGTTGACTATTGTTTGCTCGACGAATGACAAGTTTTTCAATATTTTCAACAAGTAGAGTACAAACAGATCAAAATATTTATGCATGAGGGGATTTTTCTCTATGGTAGAAGCCAAGAAAAAATCCTGACTGTTGCTGTTCTCTAGTTCAAATTAGTGTCAATCGCGTGGCCCTACTGTGCTGAATTTTTCACAAGAAATCTGTAAATCAACAATCACCATATGCCTTCGTAGATAAATGCAAAAATAATGTAATTCAAGAATATTATGATGCTGTCACCATACCTGAGGGAGGAGAATGATGATGCCAAATCATGCTAGGAATAATGAGGGCATCCAAGTTAGCGTTTGTTAGTGATTTTTGTTGTGATATGTCGAAGATGAAGGTGTGATACATCCGACGATCCTAGATACATAATTTCTTACATTTTACTATGATTAGTTCTTGTTTCTATTATTGACTCATGGGGGAGATAGTATTTTTCCAAATATACAATTTTTTTTTAGATAGAGTGGAGAGTGTAGACGATGGAGTATGATTTACTAAAAATATAGGTCGCTTCAGTTGAAATAGTCGTGATATGGGGTAAGTACATTCGTATGGAGTTTTTGTTGAAGGTTCTGGTTGAATGGATTGCAAGAGAAATGAGAGAGAGCTAGATATGAGGAATGAAAAAGGGCATGTGACCAACCATGACGAGGAGACATTTATTTAAATTAAAGTGGAGTTTTTATTCTATGTTGACCTTTTGATCCCTTCTGCTTCTTCACGGATGATAGGGTGGAAAATATTTGATCCTAAAGAATGTGCCATTGCCATGTAAAGGCCTATTTTGAGATGATAGGAAATTGTAGTTGCTATTGTTTGACATACAATGAAGTTGATGAGGTGAAGCCCAGGAACAAAAGGTGGGCTCTGATCTTCAAGTTTTTGGGTGATCGGGGCCCTCAGAGCAAAAAGCGCCTATTGGCAGTGGCATTTCCAGTGAGGACAAAACATTTTGACCACCATTTGAATTTGATATTTTTTTAAATATGCAAATTTAGGGCACATGACTTGTTTTTATATGCAAAGTTATTAATGGCCGACAAGGTCTTTATGGCCATATATTTTTTTTCTTAAGGGCATTGAAACATTTTTCTTTTCCACATGTGAAGTGGAAAAGCTACATGACCCCTTTATTGTATCATTTCAATTTAAATCAGATGATGGCCCAAGTAACCCATGTAATTTTCCCTACGAGGAAAAATTGAAAGTTTATTTTTTTTGCCAAAGAGCGATGTCGCCTGAGTGCGATTCTAGGAGAATATTCTTGATGGAGGCATGTTGTTTTTTCCATAAAATGAAGGTCCCATTGAGAACCAAATATAAGGGTATTTATAGTCAACAAAAAGGTTTTTCCACGATGGAAACAATGGTGGTGTCTAATTTTTATTTTGAGGTTGTTCCATATACATGTTTTAGCCTCAAAAGATGTATCATAGAGTGTATTTCCGGTTGAAACTGACACTATATGTAGGTGAACCTAGTATCTAGTATTATCCTCTATCATATTTAGTGGATGCAACGACTGGTTACCCATGCATTTCGATAAGATGAGGTGATTACCATAAGGACACCTACTCTAGGGACTATAGACATAGACACCCTAGACTCTATTTGAGGACTTTTTTAGATCAAATTTTGAAGACTATAGATGAAGACACTTCAAAAGATTCTATTCTCTTCTTTCTTCTCCTCCAAATTTGGATTCTATGGCTCATTTTATTGTATTTCATGGCTCGTATTTATTTTGTATTAAGGTGCATTTTGGTAGAGACCGATACCTTCTAGATTGAGTTCACCATGAGGGGGGATGTTATTCATGGTGAATCTAGTCAGTGACCTACAAGAGGCAATAGACCCGTGGAAGTGGCTAACCCTGAGACACTTAGATGACTGAACTAGTGGCAACAGACCCATGGAAGTGGCTGACCCTGAGGCAACATACTGAGATATATACACTATTGATCTAGAATTATTCATAGTTGGAGAGCCAAGTGCAAATATCATGAGCCTAGACAACATCATGTAATAAAAGAGGATGATAAGGTTCTTTTAGAGAAGTCAACATTAAGGGGTAATGTTATCTAATGTTTGAGTAACACAAGCTTATACTAAGAGGGGGTGAATAGTATAAGATCACTTTTTACTTTTCATTTCCCAATCAATATTATGCAATGTAAATATAGCAATATCAATAGCAGTAATCAAAGCAATGCATAAATCACCACACATAATTGAGACACCAAAATTTACGTGGTTCATCCAATGTGGGCTAATCCACGAAGAAAATATTTCACTAAAATTTTCTCAATCAATATCTTGAGAATCCTTTCCCTATTACAATGTTTATGGACCTCTATCCAAAGGAGACACCAATACCCTAATCAAGTTCATGGATCTCTATCCACAAGAGACACCAATCTCCTAATCAAGTTCATGGATCTCTATCCACAAGAGACACCAATATCCTAATCTCAGCTCTGGATGGTGATCCTCTAGAAGAACTCTGCCTCCACTACCCTTAGAAAATGGAACACTATCCACAAAAGACACCTGTCTTACCTAATCTGGATGGATATCTCTATCCTCAACTCTGTCACCTCCAAAGATCTATCTCAAATATACACTAAACACAGTTCGTCGATCTAGCACAAATATGTCCTCAATCTCTGTCTCTGGTCTGGCACAATACTATCCTCAAAACTATACCAAAATTTGTCCTTGAATCTCTACTAAACATAGTCCTTCGATTAAGCACTAATATGTCTTCAATATCTATCCTCAAGCCTTAAATCAAAGCTTGACTCAACCTAAAATCAACTCTGCTGGATCTGCCCCAAACCTTAACTCAAGGTTTGAACAAATAAATAAATCAACTCTATTCTCAAGTTTTATCAAAGACTTATCTCAAATCTTCCTTGTAAGCTTCCAAAAAAGCTCACACCAATCTGTCCACAAGTCCTCTCTAGAACTTGTCCAATCTATTCAATAAGTTCCCATAAGAACTTTTCCAAATCTGCTCTCAATATTGTAAGCTTCTATAAAAGCTTACCCAAATATATCCACAAGTCCTCTCTAGAACTTTTACAATCTGCTCAATAAGTTCCCATAATAACTTATCCAAATTTGCTCTCAATCTGTATTGTAAGCTTCCACAAAAGCTTACCCAAATCTATCCACAAGTCCTCTCTAGAACTTGTCCAATCTTCTCAATAAGTTCCCACAAGAACTTATCCAAATCTACTCTCAATCTGTATTGTAAGCTTCCACAAAAACTTACCCAAATATTTCCACAAGTCTTCTTAGAGACTTATCTCAAATTTGCACAACAAGTCCACACTAGAACTTGTCCAATCTCATAGAAACATAAATAAAATTGTTAGATATTGAATATGTTCTATACTCATAATAATGCTCAATCACTTTCAATAACTCTTTTAGAAACATACAGAGAATTGTTAGAGACTCAATATGCTTTAACTCAATACTTAGTCACTTTCTCAATTCAATTTAGAATATAGAATAGTTTTGTTTTATGGAACTTGAACAATCACTTCACACACCCACTTGACTAGGCTCAACCAACTTTACTCAACCAATAAATGAAACAATCCTTCCTTACAAACCCTAGTCCAAGCGTATGAAATTCACTCAAAATATTCCCAACAATGCTTATCAACCACTCTCACATAACAATGATACTCATGTTATTTTCAAACCCTAGTTCAAGTTCCTCACTCAAAAACTCACTTCAACAACAATGCTTATAACACAATATTCACATAAAAATGATACTCATGTTCTTTTCAAACCCTAGTTCAAGTTCTTCACACAACCAATGGCTTCAACAACAATGCTTATAAAAAATGTTTTAACAACAATTCTTAACTCAACACACTCAATAAGGAAACCCTAATCAGGTCCTTTTCACTCCAAACTTATTTTTCAAAAAATCAAACAATCAACCCAACTATGGAAGAATGTGCCCATGCATTTTTGCTTGATGAGAAGTAGACCACACAAATCTGTCACAACCATAAACATCACTTTGCAAATCTCAAGGAATTTAGACAAACAATACAAATCATAAAATCACTCACAAATACACCTTTTTACTCCTTTATTAAAATAATATCCAACACCACAATAGTTTGAATATTCACTTCGCAAAGACCCTAACTCATCACAAATTTATCTCAATCAATCATATTTGACATAAGCCACTTCAGAATTTTATTCTTCAAAAATCAATCCAATTTCTACTTATGACTTCCTACTTTAACATTGCATTTTTAAATATAATTCTTTTGAAAAATAATGCAACAACTAATCTTTCCTTTTCTAAGGTAAAATATTTTTTACCCACCACTGAAATTTTCAGCAAAAACTTTATAAAACCCACAAAACTTCCTTTTTAACTTAGGCAAAAATCCAAAATCATTTACCTCCTTATTTCTCCAAAGACTAGCCTTAGCCTAAGTCAAAAATCAAAATATTTTAATTTAAAAGAGTGTTACCACTTTGCATTGCACGAAGATTAAAACTGAGCGCTTCTCTCAACAAGCACTTTCACCACAACTCCCAACACCATGGAGCCACATGCTCCCTTTGGAACCTCCACTACCTTACGCCCTTTGAATTCTACTATTTGCATGAGCCATGAATTGGCTCCTTCACTCACACTGTTTAAAAACTTTGCACAAAATGCTGTCACGAGAGAATTGCACACAAAAATCGACGTTAATTATTTTTGGTAGATGTGAGTGGATACCTTACCTTTGATAATGTTATGGTATTTATATACCATATGGCTTTATTGCTCCATGTCGATGGTGATGATGTCATCTAGCAAGCGGTGACATCGGTGGAAGGGGGGCAACTTTGCATGCAAAAAAATAGGCGCCCAAACTTTAGCTTTGGTAATTTATTAAATATAATAAATTAAATTCTTTAAAAATTTAATTATTATAATTTAATAATTAACATGGTATTTTGGCCTTAAACCAATCTTAAGGGCCTCTTTAGATTTTTAGAAAAACCTTACAACTTGCTCACATGGTTTTAATGGAAAAACCTTTTATTTTCTGCCACCATCGATTTTAAGAAAAATACTTCATATGCTTCCACATAATATTAAAAATATTATGAAGTTTTTTGCCATTAACCTTTGTATTGTTCCTTGACATATTCCTTGACATCAATGATGAGTTCGTTCCTTGACATCAATGATAACTTTGACTCAAAATGTCCAACAATGTTGACTTATTTTTTTCTCTATAGTTAGGATAGTGCACATTAAGGGGGAATGCTAGAATATTAATGTGCACTATACCTTCTGTTTTGACACTTGTCATGTTTTTCATATAGGCTTATGCCTATATATTGTACTATTTTCATTTGTAATATATCTCATATTTTCCCATTCCTAATAGATTATTCGATGGATTTTGAATGACTGAGGATTCCATGGATTAAAGCTCATTATACCCTTATTTTATTTTTATTTGCTTTGGGAGACTTGCTCATTTTTTATGAGGAGCAATGGGATTCATTGTAGTGGTGAAAACCATTGTTTGCTTTTTGTTTGTTTGTTTTTTTTTTATACTTGCTCATTTTTGTGGAGCAAGAAATTTTATTTCTTTGAGTAGGGAGAAGCTTGTCCTTTTGTCAATTATCAACATCAGAGACCATGCACATAATAAGATGAGCAAGGGAAACATTTCACTCAAAGTGGAAAGGACTACATTGTAGCTTCATTCTTCCTTGCTTAAAACTTGGATTTTAATGTGTGAAAGTGTTTGGGATCTTGAGATATGAAAGGTACAAACAAAGCAAGACCCTATTTTCTAAAAGTCAAGATAGATTTCTATAAAATCTAAAAGGAAAACTAGGGAGGGCTGAATGACAAAAAACCCTAGTGAACATCCCATAACAACTTATTGGTTGTGTTAAAAAACACAGTTACTCACAAAGGGGAATATGGATGATGTAATATGTGAAATGTGGAGGTTTCCCTATGATCTTTTGCAAACTAAAATGTGTGCATAAAATAGTCAGTGGTCATCTAAACATCATTTTTTATGGTCATTCGATATCTATCCTATCTTATGAGGATCCCTTAATAAGAAAAAGTTCATAATAAAAACTACAAATTTTGATGATGGATAAGGTTGATTAAGACTTACAACAGTCATACAAGCATGATGCTATTTGTGGTAATGCAAGAACAACATATTCTAATGCCAATGCAATGATGTGAAATGCATGATGGTGTAATGCAAATATTTTTGTTGTTTTTGATGTTTTGTATTATTATTATTTTTTATTTGACCAAAGGTCTTAAGTGCCTTTGGAGATTTTTGTGAGTTGACCAAAGGGCTAAAATGCCTTTGGAGCTTTTTTTGAGTTGACCAAAGGGCTTAAGTGTCTTTGGAGATTTTTTTTTTTTTAGGAGGAAGGTGTGATAGCTTAAGTACCCCTCAAGTGCATTTTTTATGATGCAATATGATTGGCTTGGCTAGAAGGAGTGACAGAAACCGACCCCCCTATTGTGGCATAAAATTTTGTGTAATGCCAATGTCCTGATGGGGTAAAAAAAGTAAACCATCTGTGTGGAGCTCATTTCGTTCTATCATATCTTCAACAAAATTCTTGAACGAGTAGCAATTATGGATGTCATTCCAGTTCATACAGTGATAGGTGCAATAGAATATTTCATTTTTTGACCTAGATTTGGATTTTCTCAGTTTGATTTCTGGTAATGTGATTGCATGTGCCTCATACAATTATTGAAATAAGGTTGCAATAATCATCAAAAATTTGATATGTCGACGAGGTAGCTTATCAAATTTATGAGGTTGTGGTTGATCCTGGGGTTGCATACGGGATGATGTGACTTGAATTGTGGTAGGTTGAGGTGAAGCGGGTGAATCATCTATGGGTGAAGCCTCCTTATCGATAAGGTCTTGGACCATGTTTTTAAAATCATAACAACTATTAATGTCATGACCCTCTTTTCGATGATAGGGTAAAAAGTGATCTTCCCTATAACCCTTGGACTTGAGCCTATTTGGATCTAGAGGATGCACATTTGGTAAGATGATTGCCTTTGCTTCTTGCAACTTTTGAAAAATTATCAACATAGGTTCAAATAATGAAGTCTAGGTAGAAAATTAGAAATTTAAACTAGGTGGACAAGGTAAACCAATTTGATAAGGTAGTTGGGCTATATGTAGATCATTTGCCTACCTAGGTTGTTATACCTAACCCCTATGCATAGGTAACATACCCTTGAATATTCCCATTTGTTGATTGTTGGTCATAAAAAGATTGTTTATTTGAAGATCGTTCTTGTCAAGCATATCCTGTACCTTATTCTTAAATTTGATACATGACTGGATGTCATGACTATTTACTCAATGGTAGTATTGAGTGGAAATTTTTCCCAATTGCAAAATAACCATCATAGTTAAGATTTTAAAATGAAAACCCTCTCTTGCAAAGAAATAAACATTTGTCCAAGGTTCCTTTTACTTAATGTGTGTTTGTATGTTTAAAATTGTGTCAAATAAGTACTTAGAATACCTTAGTGATTTGCAAATAACTATTAACAAGGGGCTTATATTGGTAATATTTATTATGTTATGCTATTGATTGTTCATGAAACTTAATGAAATGATGAGTGAATTGATTTTTATGTTTCTTTAAACATGAAAGAAAAATGATCCAAATGATTAACCTTAAAATGTAATAACCTTTGAAAAACCTTATAAATTAACCCCCCCTTTGATGAAATTACAATTTTTATAAAGGAAAATTAATCTATAGCCTTGAATACAATGGCCTTTTGAATGCCATATAAATTACCCCCTTTAATGATTTTTTTTGGTAAATTAAGATTTTATATACAAAAATGGGTTTTTTAAGAGGATCCCAAAACCTTATGACAAAAAGGGCACTAGCACCTTGTATGCATCCTTAGACATTGCCTTGATATAGTAAACCAAACATAAATAGGAAAAACACTAGAAAAACCATTGGAACAACAGAAAAAATAGGTTACCAAAAATAAATAGCAAGTCCCATTTGTAAAAAAAAGCTAGCCTCCCCTAGATGCCAACCTAAAATCCACTGGAGGATGGATCCAGCATACCATAAATATTTGCGATTTCCTCCTAGTCATCAGAGACCTCACCTTGTTTGTGGATGAGCTACTTGAGAACTTTGGCAGTGGCATTCGCTGAGCTTGCAATGTTGGCCATCGACTTAATGGCCATCTTCAGGAGGAGCTAGGTAGGGGACACTTCGCTACCACTATCAGAGTTCAAGATGATATGCTCAGGGGTGAGTATCTTCTCCTACTTGGGACTCTTTAGCCAAGAAGAAGACCTGAGAATAGAAGGAGAGTCCCCCCTGGGGTTCTGTGTCCTTAGGGTATTACGCCTACCAATATTATGGGGAGAGGACTTGCATCGACCCACTGGACTAGCATTTCCATATTTAGGATGTCTTGAACCACAGTTCTCAAAGATGATTGGGGAATTCAGAGGGAGGTTGGACACCAGGGGAAACTTCCTGAATGGGGGGGCGGTTGGCCATAATGTGGAAAAGGATAACCACAAGAAGACCCTGGTGAAGGGGTCTTGCTTGGGTTTTTTGGCACTTCTCTATGGATAAGGTAATGGAATACAATAGATAATTAGGGACACAGACTGATGAGCCTCGAAAATGCTCATATTTTGTATGAGTTTCATTAATCATTATGCGGCTATATAATAGGAATTGTATATTTTTATGAATGGTTATGTAATTATTTGATAATATTATGTGTGTTATCTAATTTGTATGTTTTAGTGTGTTTTTGTGGAATTGTAGTTGATTTAGTCAGATTTGGATCAGTCGAGGTCTTTTCATGGACCTGGCACTTTGTTTCTTTCAGAATTAACGCATGGTAAGTAGGCGCCTTCCTCTTCAAAGAAGGCACCAACAAAAGGTAGGCGCCTTCCTCTTCCAGGAAGGCGCCAACAGGAGATAAGCGCCTTCCTCTTCCAGGAAGGCGCCAACAGAAGGTAGGCGCCTTCCTCTTCCAGGAAGGCGCCAACAGAAGGCAAGCGCCTTCCTCTTCCAGGAAGGCGCCAATAGAAGGCAAGCACCTTCCTCTTCCAGGAAGGCGCTAATGGAAGGTAGGCACCTTCTGTATAAAGAAGGCACCTGATATACTTAGGCACCTTCCTCATAGAGAAGGTGCCTCTGTTCTTCACCCGTTGACCAGATAACGTGACGTGGGCAACATTGACTAGTGCAGTTCCAACTCTACATCATGTAAGTTAATTCGGGAGTTGCACTAACGTATGAGAATGTCCTACCTATGCCAGGTGAAGCATGAACCAATCAGAGAACATGCCACCATTAGGAATGAATGCCAATTTTAGCAGACATCGATTACATTTACCAGACTATCTTAGTTTAGTCTGGAATGAATCGACTATTGTAACCACCTTGTAATAGAAGATCTATGGGTGTGCTATATAAACACATGTAGACCTCTCTGATAAGATATCAAAATATCAAAGATAGAATACATAATATAGAGAGGAGTACAGAGGTTAAGAAGCATTGTAATTCCTTGGTGATTATAATAAAGTTCTAAGAGTTCCTAAGCGCGTGTTCAGTTGGGAGGAAGCTATTGGAGCCTGGGCCCACTCCAAGCCAGTATTTCTTCCCTTTCTTTGTGTTTTCTAGATTAGCTTACTACTTTCATAGGTTTATTTCTGCACTATTATTTTATGATTGCAATAGGTTTGTTATTAGTATGCACGTATGAATGTTTTCTTTCTGAAGATTTAATTATTCATACGTAATTTATTGAGGAGTGAATGAATGATTGACAACCTTTGAAACACCCCCCAATAGTAGAGCTAGCGGACTCATCTCAAAGTGGTATTGTAAGTGATCCTATGTGAGACCCTTCGCAAGTTTACGAAGCTCCCTGGGTTGATAATTAATGCATGGGCAAGTGACAAAAATAGGAAAGAATTTAACCTTGTTTGGCCCACAACATTTTGGCACCGTTGTCGAGGAAGCACCTCTACTAGATCAATTGCAATACCTGAAACCTTCCATCTGACCTTGTATGAGTTCTTCGAGAAGAAGAGGACCTGATGGTCGGTTTGTAAAATAAAGTTCTCCAAAACCTGAGTCGGTCGAACACTCTGAGCTCGAACTAGATTCGCCTGACTCACAACCAGCACTCCACTGGAGTGAGGATCCACACTTTGTGCAAAGTGCTTCCTCATCCCGTCAACTTGGGGAAGAACGAACCATCATAAACCCCCTATTTAAAAGGACACCTTTAGAGGAAGCCCTATTGTGGAAAGTTGTAGAAGATCGGATGATAACACCAGATAACCTTAGAGCCTTGACTCAAAAAATTTTGAATGATCGTAAGGCCATAAGTACTGCATTAGAGACCACATTTCCTAAAAAAATGGCCGACGTAGAAGAAGTTTCATCTGGCTTTAGCTTCCCGATTGATGAAGGAGTAGGAGATACCAAAATGAAAAACATATCCCCTGCTCACCTTCCTACCTTCAGAGGATACCCAACCGAGGACCCTGACCTGTTCTTATTTAAGTTTGATGTTTTATGTAGGTCTGTGGACTACAAATCTGATACGTAGAAGTTGAAGCTCTTTCCTTCCACATTGGATGATGTAGCTCTACGGTGGTTCATCGGTCTGGGGGAGAAACACATTACCACATGGGATCAAATGAAGAAGCTCTTTCTAGAGCAATATCAAGACTTCGGGAGAGCAAGAGACTCTAGAGAGGAAGTCCTGAGCATGATGCAGAAAGAGGATGAGTCTCTCAAAGAGTACTAGGAGAGATTCAATTTCAATCTTCAATGGTCTCCTCACGTGAAGCTATCTGATAAATCTCTCAAAAGCATATTTTTGAGAGGGCTTAACAATGAATCGTTGGAGGCTCTCAACATGATTTCTGGAGGTGATGTCTACCAGCACGCTATGGAAGACATCCTACAACTATGCCAGAATTACTCAAGAAGGAGAGGCAAGACCACTTCTAGAACCATGAAAGTGACTGCTTCAGTCATGAAAATAGAAATAGGCAACATGCTGGAGGATCTAAAAAGTGAAATGCTTTCGTCTCTAGCATTGCAGATGGATACGCTATTGTTAGAGAAAAAGAAGCAAGAAAATGATGCAACATTGGCTTATTTCTACCCAAAATGTAGAGGAAAGCATGCAAAGAATGCATGCCCAGAGAACAAAGTTAGAGTATGCATAGTTTGTAGGCTGAACCATAAGACCCGATTGTGCCCAAAATTGCCTAGCAATTAGGAGGATGCTGAAGCCATGAAGGCCTATTTCATAGGCAATCGAAAGAGTTGGCCACAACCCCCTATGAGGAATATGCCAACTGGAATGCCATCATATGAGGGAGGACCATACATGTCACAAGGCCCACCTCAACCACCTAACATGGGGTGGTGGGGGCCATCACCTTGGTCTAACGCACCCCCAAGAACAACATTCTCGAATCAGTAGCCCTGGATGGCATATCAATATCCGGGGTAGTAGTGGAGAGGCCACACTCCATGGAATCTGGCCCCATAGAATGTAGCACCAGCTCACCCCCATCAAAACTTGTCGGCCTTGCCAGTAGTGAGACCTACGCAGCTACCCACACAACCGATGATAAATCCAAATAATAGAGTGAATCAACCAGCATACAACATGGAAGGTGAGATGTATCCGATGTATCATATTCAGCTTAGGTCTGGTAGACATCTAGGAGTAGAAACACCTCCGCTGATAGAAGAGGAGGAAGATGTAGGAGAAACACCTCTTATAGAAGAGGTGGTAGAAGAAGTAGCTGAGAGAGCAAAGGCTCCATTTCCTTATCGACTGCAAGAATAGAAGAAACTAACGCAACCGAAGTTTGATATCCTGTCCAGCTTGAAGAACCTCATAGTGACAATTCCACTATTTCAAGCTATCCGAGATGTCTCGATATATACCAAGGTGATAAGGGAGATGTGCCTAAGAAGGCCAGGATGGAAAGCAACCCAGACTATCAATGTCATGGGTAAATTAGTAGATTTGATGATGGGCAAGATGTGTCATCCCAAGTACGTGGATCCGGGTAGCCCAGTGTTGACTATAAAAATTGAAGGACATTCCTTGTCCAATACGTTGGTCGATCTCGGAGCAGCCATCAATGTAATGCCTCAGGAGACCATGTAGAGGCTACAACTCATGAACCTGAGACCCACCATGATAGTGCTGTAGCTGGCCGATCGATCGATCGTGGCACCGAAAGGAATGCTTGAGGATGTAATAGTGATAGTCAGTGCATGGGAATACCCAACCGACTTCCTAGTTTTGTAGTCTAAAACTAGGTTGGGTGGCTACCCGCTCATCTTGGGAAGGCCATGGCTAGCAATAGCCGATGCTTACATCAGCTACCATGATGGGTTGATGACCATCTTCGATGGACAAAACATCAAAATATTGACCATTTCACCCCTTGCATAGTCCGTCGACTCATTGGGAGAACCTACGTTGACCAAGCATGAAGATCATGAGTTGTCCATAATCTAGTCGGTGATGGCGTTGGATGAGTTGGTGGAAGAAGAAGATGAGGATGGTGCTATTGTAGAGTTCCTCCATGGAGAATCCTCCATCACCGCACCTGGGTCACCATTGGCTGGCACCCAAGATCACCATGTTCAACAGATAAACGTTGGGCCAGGAAGGATGTTAAACGTCAATAGTGGGTTGACTCCCACACAACTGACAAAAGTAGAAGAGCTCCTGGTAAGACACCAATAGGCATTTGCATGGGATTACTCGGATATGAAGGGAATCAGCCCAGAGATCTGTACCCATCGAATATACCTCGATGAACAAGCAACTCCGAGCAGGCAACCACAAAGAAGAATGAATCCGACAATGAAAGACATTGTCAAAGTAGAGCTACAAAAACTCTTGTCTATCGGATTCATCTATCCAATTTTTGATAGTGAGTGGGTGTCACCACTGGTGGTGGTCCCCAAGAAGAATGGGAAGTGGCGAATCTGTGTAGACTACAGAGCGTTAAACAAAGCAACCAAGAAGGACCACTTCCCACTCCCATTCATTGATCAGGTCTTGGACACACTTTCGGGGTGAAAGTATTTCTCCTTCCTGGATGGATTCAGTGGATATAATCAGATCCAGATAGGAGAAGAAGACCAGGATAAGACAATGTTCACCTGCCCATGGGGAACATTTGCTTATCGGGTATTGCCTTTCGGGTTATGCAATGCACCAACCACCTTTCAAAGAGTGGTGCTTAGCATATTCTCAGACATGATGGGAGATGCGGTCAAAGTGTACATGGACGACTTCACCACTTATGGAGAAACCTTTGATGAAGCAATGATGAACTTGGAAAGAGTGCTTGAAAGAAGTGAGGGAAATAATTTGTCCCTGAGTAATGAGAAATGCTTTATGATGATGCAAGAGGGCATCGTATTGGGACACCATCTCTCCGTAGAAGGAATAAAGGTTGACAAAAGAAAGATCGAGGTCATCAGGGACCTACCCAGCCCCAGAACGCAGAGAGAGGTGAGAAGTTTCCTCGGATCTATCGGGTACTACCGATGATTTATCATCAAATTTAGTAAGATTGCAAAACCACTACACACTCTATTGTCTAAAGACATGGAGTTCAATTGGATGGAAGACTGCGAAGAAGCATTTCAGTTGCTCAAGGAGAAACTGATATCTGCACTGGTTTTGAGAGGACCAGATTGGGCCATACCCTTTCATATCTATTGTGATGCATCCAACAATGTGATTGGAGCAGTCCTTGGATAGAAGGATGGCGAGGAATTTTATGCCATCTATTATGTCAGCAAAAACTTGGTAGGAGCCGAGCTCAACTACACGGTGACGGAGAAGGAGTTCCTTGCAGTTGTGCATGCCATAAACAAATTCCACCATTATATCATCGGATATAAGGTGTTTGTCCACACGGACCACGTGGCCATCAGATATTTAATGAGCAAGCCGGATATTGGTGGAAGAATTATCAGGTGGCTCCTACTATTGTAGGAATTCGACATAACAATAGTCGACAAACCGGGCAAGGACAACGTTGTAGCAGATTTTCTATCCAGATTGATACCAACGGACCATACAGCAGTGGAAGACCAGTTTTTGGATGAGCATTTGTTCACCATCAACGAACAAATACCATGGTACGCAGATATAGCCAATTACTTGGCCATCGAAAGAACCTCACCTGCTCTCTCCTTTCGAGAAAAGCAGGTGGTAATAGAGAAAAGTGCATCTTTCCTATGGATTGATGGCCTCCTATTCAAAATAGGACATGACCAGATCATAAGGAGATGCGTAGCAGAACAAGAGTTCTCAGAAATACTCAAAGCTTGTCACGATGAACCATGCGGAGGACACTTTATGGGGAAATAGACTGCCTATAAAATCCTACAGGCTGGGTACTTTTGGCCCACTCTATTCAAAGATGCAGCCGCATACGCCAGCAAGTGCGATGAATGCCAAAGAATGGGTAGACCAACCCATCGTGACGAAATGCCCCTCCAGCCTCAGGTACACCTGGAACCCTTCGACAAGTGGGGTATGGATTTTGTGGGGCCAATTAACCCACCTTCAATAGGTAGGAGGTTTATTTTAGTCTATACAGACTACGTCACCAAATGGGTTGAAGTTCAGGCATTGAGGGATTCAAAAGAAAGAACGGTTGCCAATTTCTTATTTGCTCACATATTTACATGATTCGGGGTCCCCAGAGAAATAACAACTGACCAAGGCCCTCAGTTCACCTCCAAGTTGATCGAGGAACTGATGAAGCAATACAGAGTTTGGCACAACAAAACTACACCCTACCATCCATAGGCAAACGGGCAAGTGGAGGTGACAAACAGGGAAATAGAGAACATCCTGACAAAAACCATGCAGCAACATAGAAAATATTGGGCTACATGGCTATCGAAGGTAGTATGGGCATACAAAACCACGTGGAAATCCACCACAAGCTTTACACCCTTCCAATTGGTCTATGGGAAGAGTGCAATGATGCCCATCGAGTTTGAGATCAAAACACTGAGAACAACTTTAGAACTAAATTTGAGCCTGGATGATGCTCAAAAAGAAAGGATTCGATAGCTGAATCAGCTGGATGAAATCCGAATGGATGCTTTACAAAGAATGAAGATCATACAAAAGCAAAGGAAATGGTGGCATGATCGCCACATTAAACTAAAGCAGTTCCAAGAAGGAGAATGGGTGTTGTTGTACGATTCTCGGTTCCAGGAAAGGAAGGGCAAATTAATGCAGAGATGGATGGGACCGTATGAGGTGGTAGAGCTCATCAAGAATGGTGTTGTGCATGTCAGAACCATTGATGACAGCAATGTTGTATTAACCATTAATGGCCACCGACTACGGCCCTACAACACGTCCGAGAATTTACTGGTGGAATCCAGAGCAGGCATGGGGGAGACCCCATCCTTGTGAATCTGGACCAAAATCTCAGTAGGAAAAATGGTGGGCATGGAGGTGCTCACCAAAAGTAGTTAGTTTAGGTTTTGATTATTTCTTACGATGTGTTTTGTAGGGATGACGCCCGCATGCAAGCTGTAGGCATCCTGGGTTCAGGGCCTAACAGGCATGGAATGCATCTAACTGCCTATATTTTTCTTTCTTTTTGTTTGCTTTTTGTAGGTGGAGGACCTGATAACATGAAGAATAGGTATCTAGGAAACCAGGCCTGATTCGGCTCAACATCCTGACATCGACACTCGTAGGGTAGAAGCAACATCTATTCAAGCATGGGGGTGGGCAACAAACTCTTCCCCAAGAGGAAATTCAGATGCCAGCCCTTGCAGGAAGATGTTGAGGCAACATGAAGCGAGTCCGAGGAGGCTTGATCACCCTTTCCCGATCAATCATGACATGGCTACCAAGAAAGAGCCTTGTAGAAAGCCTTCATCATCAAAGAAGACTATCCACTTGAGGTATGATGCCTTCCTCCTAGAAGAAGGTGCCTGATGAAGGTGGACATTTTTTGTCGTGATGGAGGTTTCGAGTAAGAGGTGAGGCACCTTCCTTATAAAGAAGGTGCCCCACTAAAATAAGGTGCCTTCCTTATAAAGAAGGTGCCCCATTGAAATAAGGTGCCTTCCTTATAAAGAAGGTGCCCCACTAAAATAAGGCACCTTCCTTATAAAGAAGGCGCACGTTTCCTAAAAAAAAAATTGAGGACCGAGGCGCCTTCCACATCAGTAAGGCGCATCCATCCTTGATAAAAAAAATGATAGCCGAGGCGCCTTCCTCTTCCAGGAAGGTGCATGTATTCAAAGGCGCCTTCCACTCTAGGAAGGCACACCCATTCAAAGGCACCTTCCACTCTAGGAAGGTGCACCCATTCAGAAGCGCCTTCCATAGTAGGAAGGCACCATCATCAAAAAGAGCACCTTCCACCATCGGAAGGTGCATCCATTCAAGAGCACCTACAACATCGAGAAGGCACCATATCAAGCACCTTCCACATCGGGAAGGCACCATATCAAGTACCTTCCACATCGGGAAGGTACCAAAGAGCACCTTCCGTATACAACCAACACTTAAAGTTTCACGTGCGCCTCGATCGAAACAAGATCATCACACGAGCAGGCGACATCAGATTACCACCATCGCTCGTATGATAGGGAACCACTCCAATAAAAAATATCATATATATGGGGTGAGATCAGCATACACATTCCAAAAATGATAGATAGATGGTTTGTAAGCCTATCGGGAGTCTATCTTCGACATCAACCATTAAAACAACTCAGCAGCAAAATCTGGCGTAATCCATGCAAACGAAGTACCCATCCCCCATGTCACAGATCGATGAATCGACACTCTCCATGATGCATGAGACATCCAATCAGGTACACGCATACTCTACTCAAATTTTTATGTAATCATTCATAAATTATGCAGTACCAAAAAATATCATCGCCATAAAAATCATGCACCCCCATGGCCGATCGTGCCAACGATGTAGCTTGTGAGGCGTACCTTGCCAAAATTGAAAGCTAGGGTTCGATGCCTTCCTTATAATAAGGCACCTTCCTGAGAAGGCAAGGAGAAAAATAGAAGAGCCTAAGGGAAGGTGCCATGGGAGGATGATCAAGGAATCACGCGATGAAGAAAAATGAATCGAGTGATATAGAAGGAATCAGGGGGCGGTCAGGACGTAGTTCGAAGCCGAGGGATGGCTCGAGTACTGTATCCTGGTCAGTCAGAGCTAGGATATGGAGGTATCTAGGGAATTTGCTACCTCCTTGGGGGGAGATGTAGCTCAAGTATGAGGGATGGAGATTCCAGTCACCCTCAAACATATCTCACAGGTGACTAGCTTGCCTCTCACAGGTGAGTGCACATACAAGGGTAGAATGTTGAAGCCATACACCGAATTACTGCTGCTAGGGAGAACGTGCAGATAGACAAGGAAGGGCTACCAAAAAGTAGCCTTCCTATGAATCTATGGAAGATATTCGAGCAGGTTGCTCGGTTCTTTACATGCACTGGGAAATATACCCATCTGCACACTAATCATGTGCAATTCTTGAATCACCTAGTGCATGGGAGTAAATCTTCTAATTACCCTCTACACTAATCATGTGCAATTCTTGAATCACCTAGTGCATGGGAGGAAAATGAACATGCCCTTCTACCTAGAAAATGCCCTGAAGGAGGAAGCGGCTAGATACCAGAAGGGGGCACCTTCTACCTTGGCCCACCATGGGCTGATATCAGCGCTGGTCCGCCATGCAGAAGCACAAAGGCAGAGTTCCAATGCAGAAGGAGACGACGGCCAGGAAAGGTGGGAGGATTCTGTTGTCGAGGTAGGGCGAGTGGAGGATAGCCCTACAAATGAAGTAGAGGACATCGAGCAATTGGCACTGCCTAATTTTATAGAAGAAAGAGGGCATTCCCCAGTGCTCGAGTATGAAGAAGAAGGGGCATGACTTGCTAGTGGTGAGGCCAAATTCTGGCCACTAGAACCAGCCCCTAGGAGGAAACACCTATGACGACTCATCCTCTCCTTGGAGGAGGAGGAAGATGACTCAGAGGTTGGTCTTGTAGCCCAGACCCTCCGGGAGTTGACAAGCTGGAGTCCATAGGATGTAGGGACTTCCAGGGGCAATAATCAAATTGATGCAGCCCTAGAGGAGGCCCTGGAATGGCAAACCAACTGCTGGATGGCCCAACAAATTTTGGAGGATTTCCAGATCAAGCATGGAGAAGAGCTGAAAGAGTGAGCACAAAGGATCACTCAGCTCGAGTAGTTGGTCCAGTAGTTGCAGGAAGAGAACCGACAACTCCAAGCCAAGGGGACAGAGAAAAGGGATGCATCGACCCAAACTGACTGGGCGATTGAGGTCTCGATGAATTCTCCCACATCAGTAGAATGAGTATTCTCTTCGGGAGAATTCTGGTCGGATGCCCAATAGAATAGCCCGGAGGTAGGGGAGAATTCCTCTATTTTTGGGAGTGAGGAGAGAAGAAGACCCATAGAGCCCTCGGTCATAGACCTAAGCGATGCAGAATCGGGTGGAAGCCAACATCTACAGATAGGATCAGGGGTTAAAGAGGAATCCCCTGGACCTGAAGAGGAAGAGATAGAAGGACCAATGGGGATGACACCGGATAGACAGGAGGATGGAGAGACAGCTCCAGGGATGTCAGGGCAAGTCCCTCAGAATGAACAAGTCCCCCATGATGAGGAAACAACTATCGGGAAGGAAGAGAAACCTTTCATCCGAGCCACCGTAGTTTCTACGTAGGCAAAAGGAAAAGGGCCCAGGATGGCTCAAAAAAATGTGAAGGTGACTTTCACTAAAATAGAAGAAGATGAATGGGACATGCAGCCATTCGTAGAAAGGTGAAAGCAGTTCGAATGGCTTCTCAAAGAAATGACAGCAGCCAAGGAGGCCAGGGAGTCAACCTCGAGGGTTTGGGGAGACCCTGGTATCTGCGTTAATCCGACAGAGGACAACCAGTTTTGGGAGATTTATGGGTCATCCCGAGGGTGGCCCTCCAAGATACGAAGGTATTTTGAAATATGGGGGGTATATGGCCCCAAATTGGAAGCTACTGCCATTACGAGGGAAAATACAGGGCTTACTCCTGAAGCAACCCGATTACACAAGGCCCAGGTGGTTCATCTCAAGAGGGATAACTCAGATATCCCTCTTGCAGTTGTTAGGCCCCCGAAAGCTGACCTGTGGTAGGCTGCAGAAGCGGCGTTTCAAGCAGCAGCAACCACGTTGGCAATACCACCCCCAATAGCGGCCAGGATGAGAAAAGTGAATAAGCGGAGTCAGCAACTCGAGCGAAAGTCGACAGTAGCACCTGCAGCTCCGCGTGAGAAAAGAGGAACCACACCTCCAGATGTCGGTCCATAGAAGAAGCAAACACGGGCCGCAGGTACAGCCAGATCCACCAGAAAATGGCAATGATGAGGAGTTAACGGGGCTACCTACAGTTTTGATGCCACGAGGGCATGGCATATGTTAGGCATGGGGGGATGATGAGCCTCGAAAATGCTCATATTTTGTATGAGTTTCATTAATCATTATGCGGCTATATAATAGGAATTGTATATTTTTATGAATGGTTATGTAATTATTTGATAAGATTATGTGTGTTATCTAATTTGTATGTTTTAGTGTGTTTTTGTGGAATTGTAGTTGATTTAGTCAGATTTGGATCAGTCGAGGTCTTTTCATGGACCTGGCACTTTGTTTCTTTTGGAATTAACGCATGGTAAGTAGGCACCTTCCTCTTCAAAGAAGGTGCCAACAAAAGGTAGGTGCCTTCCTCTTCCAGGAAGGCGCCAACAGGAGATAAGTGCCTTCCTCTTCCAGGAAGGCACCAACAAAGGTAGGCACCTTCCTCTTCCAGGAAGGCGCCAATAGAAGGCAAGCGCCTTCCTCTTCCAGGAAGGTTCCAACAGAAGGCAAGCACCTTCCTCTTCTAGGAAGGCGCTAATGGAAGGTAGGCGCCTTCTGTATAAAGAAGGCACCCGATATACTTAGGCACCTTCCTCATAGAGAAGGTGCCTCTGTTCTTCGCCCGTTGACCAGATAACGCGATGTGGGCAACATTGACTAGTGCAGTTCCAACTCTACATCATGTAAGTTAATTTGGGAGTTGCACTAACGTATGAGAATGTCCTACCTATGCCAGGCGAAGCACGAACCAATCAGAGAACACACCACCATTAGGAATGAATGCCAGTTTTAGCAGACATCGATTACATTTACCAGACTGTCTTAGTTTAGTCTGGAATGAATCGACTATTGTAACCACCTTGTAACAGAAGATCTATGGGTGTGCTATATAAACACATGCAGACCTCTCTGATAAGATATCAAAATATCGAAGATAGAATACATAATATAGAGAGGAGTACAGAGGTTAAGAAGCATTGTAATTCCTTGGTGATTATAATAAAGTTCTAAGAGTTCCTAAGCGCGTGTTCAGCTGGGAGGAAGTTGCTAGAGCTTGGGCCCACTCCAAGCCAGTATTTCTTCCCTTTCTTTGTGTTTTCTAGATTAGCTTACTACTTTCATAGGTTTATTTTTGCACTATTATTTTATGATTGCAATAGGTTTGTTATTAGTATGCACGTATGAATGTTTTCTTTCTGAAGATTTAATTATTCATACGTAATTTATTGAGGAGTGAATGAATGATTGACAACCTTTGAAACACCCCCCAATAGTAGAGCTAGCGGACTCATCTCAAAGTGGTATTGTAAGTGATCCTGTGTGAGACCCTTCGCAAGTTTACGAAGCTCCCTGGGTTGATAATTAATGCATGGGCAAGTGACAAAAATAGGAAAGAATTTAACCTTGTTTGGCTCACAACACAAACCTATTTGGATTCATGGAGGTGATTGATGAAGCTTAGGTGGAAGCTATGGAGAGGCTTCTCGAGGTCATCGCAAGTCACGTACTGCATTATGGGGACTATGGCTTCATTATAGGGATTGGGTAGGGATGAGCGGTATAGAGCAGATTTGTCCCAACCAAGGTTCTTGGCTCTGTCTAGGAATTGGTCAATCTCCTCCTCCCAATTATGTTTATCTCATCGTATGAAGCGTCCTATGGGGGGAAGCCCCATCACCTCACACAATAGCTCCAACGAAAGCTTGAAGTGGACACCATGAACATGCACCTCTCCCTTGTGCCATGTATCCATGAAATCCTTGGTGATTTCATCATCTGGACCCTCAAATTTATGCAAAAAAGGAGTAAATCCTTTTGCATCCATGAACACCTGTGCAGTGCTGCTAATGTTAAGTTGAGTTGGCTCCACGAACACAATAGCCATGGGGGTGGAAATAGTTAGGCTAGGGCATGGGGGAAGCTTGGATTCAAAAGCCCAATGAGCAGACTTGATAGAAACCTAGAGGGGAGCAGGTCAGAGGGAGACCCGAGGGAAGAAAGGGATGCAAGGAGCCAAAAGGGACCAGGGATGGGGAAATGCGAGAAGGGGACAATGACCAAGCAGAGGTGGTTAAGAAGGATGCGAGGGGTGAAGGGGGAGGGGGAGCATCGATGAGAAGCCACCATCTGCATGGGGATGCAGCATCGAAAATTAAAGCTAGCATCACTTTCAGGGTGGTAGGGAAGAAAACTGATGTGGGTGGATGGTTGGATTTGAAAGGGCCTCCAACAAAGCGCGTGCCACTTAGAGTTCCAACAACAACCTGGCGAGACCTGACTAGGCCATCAAAAAATAGGGAGAAGCCATAGGGAAAAATCACATGATTTCCTTCGGTGGAGATTACTTGACCAAAGGGATGATTGACACGATCACTCACTTGGTAGTTCCCAATGCTTGGATCGATGGGCCCGAATGAGCTACAGATATGGATGGCACTACCAAGATCTAGTTGTCTCCTTGGGTTGATTCTGACGTGGATGGATTTTCCAAGTTGTCCAACCATTTCCTTGTGAGAAAGGGCCCAATGGGGGATGGTTGAGACACGTAAGCTGGGGTCCAAAAAAGCACCCTCATCTTCACTCTTTGCTGATGTGGAGCTCTGACCCATGTCACTCTGGAGCAACCTCCTTTGGCTTTTCATGATTGGCCGCATCTAGGATATCCTGAGGAAAGTCTTGGTGCCACACATACAGTTGTCTGAGGAGGGTTCCCATGTTGGCCAAGTGGTCCATGAGGGAATTGGCCTCTCTATAACTATGTTGAGCCTTCGAGAGGCCTCTGGACTGTAAGAGTTTCTTGACCTCTTCAATTGTATTGCTGACCCTCCATGCTGGACTATTGGAATTAGCTAGGTAGTTGATGATGTTCATGGAGTCTCCTTCTATGATGAGACATCTGGGATCCTCTAAGAGGAGGGAGAGGCCTCTCCATAGTGCTCTGGCTTCAACTACATGATTGGTTTGAACACCCAAGCATTCGGAATACACCAGGATCAACTCACCATGGTGATCATGAATGACTCCCCCAGCTCCAACAGGACCTGGGTTTCCTTTAGATGCTCCATAAAAATTTAGTTTAATCCATCCTTCTAGGGGGCTCCCACTGGGTGCTAGCTCTAGGGTGGACCGGGGTAGGGGGGACGTTCCACTTCCATAGGGGATGCTGAGGGATTTGAAAATGGAGGACTCTAAGGCCGACTGAGGGGTGGAAGGGCAAGGGATAAGCTTGGCATTTTTAGTAGCAAAGGCAATGGCTCTGGATGCTATAGATATAGGATCCCTGGAGGAGTCACCAAAGGCTCTGTTGTTGCGCTCTAGCCAAATCTTCCAGAGGAAATGGTGGAGGCACACATCCTAGAGGAATCGGAGCCTAGAATTATGGAAAGGGTTGGTCCATTGGGAAAAGAGTTCATTGATGGACTTGGGGTGGGCCCATTGAACATGAAAAGACTTCAAAATGGAACCAAGGATAGTGGAGGAAAAATCACATCTCAAGAATAGGTGATCTGTGGACTCCCAATCAGCCATGCACAGGTAGCACCTATTGGGGATCGAGAAGCCTCTTTTGTGCAAATTTTTGATGGTAAGCACTCTATTTTGAATAGCAATCTAGGAGAAGAAGCTGACCTTGGGAATCAAGTGTTTCTTCCAAACCAGGTTGAATGGGGTGGTTGGGATAGGAGAGAGGGTTTGAAAGCTATAAGCTGACTTGACTGTGAAGGCTCCACTATCGGACCCCCTCCAAGTAGGCCTGTCAGGTCCTTCTCCGGTAGGGATGGTGGTCGAGTTGAGCATTGTGGATAGGGAGATAGCGGCCTCACCAAGGTCATCACCATTGATTGATTTCCACTAAGGGACTCCATTGGAGAGGGTTATGAAGTCAGCCACCCTGTGCCCCATGTTAGAGTCAGTGAAAGGTTTGAGCTCCACCATCTCTATATTGTCAATCAAGGGTTCATCCTGGATCCACCTATCATACCAAAAATCAATGCGATTGCCATCACCAAGGATCCATCGTAAGCCTTTTTGGATCAACTGACGAGTGTGAGTGATGGATTTCTAGAAGGCCGATCCGCTCAGGGGGATCCCATCATCGAGGATTGAGTGGTTGGCCAGGTATTTCTTTTTGACTATCTGCACCCATTCCACTGTGTCATTGGTGAGGATCCTCCATGTATGTTTTTCCAGTAGTGCTAGGTTCATTTTGGACATTTTCCTGAACCCTAGGCCTCCTTGTTTCTTACTTTTGCACATGATGTCCCAGGCGACGAGGGGGATTCTAGTCTTCTCATCATTTCCCGACCACAAGAACCTTTTCTGAAGCTGCTCGATCTTACGATAAACTGTCATGGGAATATTGAACACTGACATGAAGTAGATGGGTATGCCTTGGAGGCAGGCCATGGTAAGGGTGGCTTTAGTAGCTTGGGATAAAATTTTACCTTTCCAAGCCACTAGCTTCTTCTGGATTCTCTCTAAGACATTGTTCCACATGAGCTCCTTGGGGTTACCACAAAACAAGGGGAGGCCAAGGTAGGAAGATGGGAGTGAGTCAATGGTGCACCCCAGGATTCGAGCTATCTTGGATTGGTGAGCTACAGGGGTGTTGATGAAGAACACTTTGCTTTTGATGAAGTTAACCTTTTGCCCAACAACTTTTTTGTAAAGGAAAAGGATGTGCTTGATGGATTTGGCCTGACTAACAGAAGCTTGGGTGGATAAGATGGTGTCATCGACAAATTGTTGATGGGTAACTGGGTTGATGCCTGATGCAGCCTGGATTCCAGAAATCCTCCACCTCTGGCAAGCATCTTTGAGGGCTCTGCCCAGGGAATCCGCCGGATGATGAAAAGGATGGGTGAAAGTGGGTCACCCTATCGGAGGCCTCTGACACTCGAAAAGAACCCAACCAGGGAGCCGTTGATGAGGACAGAGAACCACGGGGAGGAATAGCAGTTGTGAAGGAGGTCAACCCAGGATGGGTGAAAGCCAAACTTGAGGAGGATATCATGGAGGAAGTCCCAACTGACCCTATCGAAGGCTTTGTTCATGTCGAGCTTGATAAAGAGGGTGGGATTTTTTGCAAGGGAGGCTGAGTGCAGGGTTTCATGGATGGTGATGACCCCATCTAGGATGTTTCTACCTTTGACCGAGCTACCTTGGCTAGGGTCGATGATGAGAGGGAGGATCGACTTCATCCTGTTAGCCATGACCTTGGTGAGGATCTTGTAGAGGACATTGCATAGGCTGATGGGCCGATAATCAGACAAGGATCTACAGGTGGGAGACTTGGGGATGAGAGCTATGAATGTGGAATTAATCCCTCGAGGGATGGACCGAGAGGATTGGAGCTCTCTGATGGCTTCACACACATCCCACCCGATGATATCCTAGAAAGCTTGGTAGAAATGGGGGGGGAACCCATCCGGCCCCGGGGCTTTATCTGGTTGCATGGAAAAGAGGGCTCCTTTGATCTCATCATGGGAGAAAGGGCTGATAAGCATGGAGTTAGCCGACTAGGGGATAGAGGAGGGGATGTTGGCCAGAAGGTCAGACTTGGCTTGGTCATCACACTCGGGAGGACTACCGAGAAGAGCTTGGAAGTAAGAGATCGAATCAGACCTGATCTCAAAGATGTCCTTGGTGTTGGATCCATCGCTATGGGTGATCTCACGGATTTTGTTTGAGCCTCTATGCCTCATGGTGGATGCATGGAAGAAGTTGGTGTTGGAGTCACCATATTTGATCCAGAGGGCTCTGGACTTTTATCTCCAGAAAGTTTCCTCCCTAGCTAAAATGTTGTGGTACTCGGCAAGGAGGTTCCTTTCTTCATCCCTAGTGGAACTACTTTGGTCTCCAGCTTTGATCTACCTTCCAATCTCTTGGAGTTTTCTTGTGATGGCTTGCTTACTAGAAAAGATGTTTTCGAACACCTCCTTATTCCACACCTTTAGTTTCTCTTTAACCAACTTGAGCTTTTGGGAAACTTGGAAGGTAGGGGACCCCGAGACAGGCTGCTACCACCAGAGGGTGACTTGGGTTCTGAGGTCCTGGTGATGGAGCCACATTGATTCAAAGTGAAAGGGGGTCTTGAAGGATGGAGGTTTACCTGCTTCCAGGAGGAGAGGACTGTGGTCCGAGCCAATATTGGGGAGGGCAAGGAGGGATGCGTCCCCAAAGATCGGGATAGCCTCTTTGGATATGAGGAACCTATCAAGCTTTACCTGAATAAGCCCACTTCCTGTTCTTCTATTGCTCCAAGTGAACTTAGATCCTTTGAGCTGGACATCAATGAGCTCATTGAGATTCATGAAGTCCCTAAAATCCTCCATGCTTCTGTTTGTGATGTTGAGTCCCCCTTTTTTTTTGAAGGGTACAGAGGACTGTTGAAGTCTCCATCGATGATCCAAGGGATGGTGCTGAAAGTGCTCCTCATCTGACTGATGGTGTTCCACAATGCTACTCTTTCAAGGGGGAATTTGGGGCATATACATTGGACAATATCCAGGAGGAGTTGTTGGTCTTACAATGAAAGAGGACGTTGATGATTCTGTTGGAGGATGACAGAAGCCTCCCTTCGACCTGAAGAGGGTCCCACAGGCACATGAGCCCTCCCGAGGATCCTTGGGTGGGGCTGATGAGGACGTCATCCCCTGCTCCAGATTGATTTGGCCGACCTGAGGGAGGAGACATCATCATTTTTGGTTTCTTGGAGAATGAGGATGGTGGGATTGCATTCTTTCCTGAGATTAGCAGCGAGGCGTTGTTTGGCTGCTCCATTTAGACCTCTCACATTCCATGAGAGGATCTTCATTTAGAACTTTTTTGGGATTTTTTGCCTCCCTTCATCTGTTGAAGGGGAGGTTTGTTTCCTCTTTGATCATATTTCTACATGTCTGAGCTCTCAGAGAAGAGGGTTGACTGGGTTCCATTAGCTATATCTTCTACTGTCTCTTTATTCCACTGCTTCGTGATGGATGGTCTCCCCCTTTTTTTATCGCTACCAAAGTCGATGGAAGATTTTTTGCTTCTGGTGTTTTTTGGGCTAAATCTCCTAGACTGGAAAGGGATTGATAGAGGGCTTCCCACCTCTTCAATAATAGGGATATGGGATGGTCCAGATCTATTCAAGGATGGGGAGGGGGAGGACTGGGATGGGTTCCTATGGACCATTGCTAGATAATCATCAAAAATCGGATTTGAAGTAACAATGGGAGGGAGGGGAGGTACCTAGTATTGATTGGTCTCATCGCCAGAATCGGCTATTTCTTTACCTTTGATTTTAGTGGGGGCTTCCTGCCCTTGCGATGGGGCCAGTATTTCATCGCTCCCTTGAGGGGCCATGGCTGGAGGTTCCTGACGGTGGGCCCCATGGCCATTCCTTGGTGCAGGAGGGTTTCAAAGCTGCTCCTTCGGAGGACCTGGTCTACGATTCGCACCTTTTGTTGGATCTTTAGAAACTTGGGACTGAGCTTTTAAGGTGGGACACTGATTCCTTAGGTGTCATTGGGAATGGCAATGCACGTAGAAAGTAGGTTTATTCTCGTACTCCAAAGGTTGACGCCTTATGAGAGAGGATCCATGAAAGAGGTTGACATGGGTGGGGAGCTCTGAGTCCAGATTGGCATTGACGCAAATGCGGGCATGGACCATCCGAGATCAGACTTTAGTGGATGGATCAACTGCTATCAGATCATCGATGGTTCTGGAAATCCCTTTAAGGACATCCTTGTGCCAGAACTAGAAAGGGAGGTTTGGCAACCTAACCCAGATCGGGGTAACGTTGATGTTTTGGGTTTCAGGATCAAAATATTCAACCCATTTGTGGAGGAAGAGGCTCCTTCTACCTAGGAACTAGGGTCCCCCGGATAGGATATTGCAAAAATCCTCTTGGTTGTTTAATCTGATGGCAAAAAAACCCCTGGATAGGGCTACGATTTCCATGTTCCCGCTAGTCCTCCATTTGGAATATGCCCATTTCCGAATGGTCTCCATATCTGGGTGGCCTCCGATGAACTTGCCTACCAGAGTAAGCCGCTCCATCTCTAGGTAGCTGGACATTAGGCTTTCCGGGATCACCAGGTCCGAGCCAGTGGGGATTAGCTCCTGGGGTGGAGGTTTGAAGTGGGGGCCCTGGTTGACCACCTGGGCATAAGAAACTATCAAGGGTTTGTCTAGGATGGGACCATTCCCGATGATAAGACCATCCATTGGTCCCCCTTTGTTAGGGGGTTCCTTTCTATGCAATGGGACCCCATCGATCGGATCCTTACCTGCTTCACCAGTGATAGATCCTGTCTTGGATCCTCCACCCTCTAGACTACCATGGTTGTGCATGCCTACTTCCTCTACCATCCTCTATCTTCCACTCTCTCTGCTGCTCTCCTCCTTTGCTCTCCAACCAAAAAATGGGCTATATCAAGTTGATTTTCACCCCCTTTAATGAAATTAATTTTCATAAAGGTAAGTTAATTTATTGCTTGAAAATGAAATACAAAGCTTGAAATGTGAAATAAATCTTATGAAATTATAAAACTCCTTGAAAATGTGAAATTTATAAATAATTTTATAATTTCAAACTTACTCCAAATTAAAATTGAAATTGCTTTAAATAACAATTTAAAGCTTATTCTTTGAACCCATGCCTTTCTCTTTTTGGATTTTTATTTTTTTACATTTTTTATTTTATTTGGAAAAATAATAAAAAAATGAAAAAGATAAGGTTAGAAAAAATAAAATAAAAATGAAATGTTGTAAACAAAAATCAAAAGGGTTGTGAAAATCTGCAGAAATGTAAAATGATTTCTAAATAATAACTCAATTTAAGAAGACCTGTATTCACACAATCTATCTTAAATTAAGTGCAAGCTCTGAGGGATAATAAAACATGCATAAAATCATTAAATAATGCTACAATATATGTGCATAAAACATTATTAATGACAATAACACATGAAAATAGGAAAAGTATACAATAAAATCATTTTATTCAGAAAATCAAAATGTTCTACACATAGCAAGTAAATCGGATAATGGTCTCCCATCTCCTGTACACCCTTCTACTTCCTTGTTCTAGCCATGCTTCTATGTTTCTCATGAATATTTTAAAAAGCTTAAATCAAGCTTCTGACCCTTTTTCTTGACCTTCAATATTTTATTTATAATTTGAAAAATTCAGTTCCTCTGTTCATTATTTCAGTTCCATAATGAGTTCTAAAATGGAAAAATTGTTTCTCTTTAATGTAACATAATTGATTTAAATAACATATTTATTGCTTTCATAGT
The DNA here is from genome assembly GCA_028583015.1 of Wollemia nobilis. Taxonomy (NCBI): domain Eukaryota; kingdom Viridiplantae; phylum Streptophyta; class Pinopsida; order Araucariales; family Araucariaceae; genus Wollemia; species Wollemia nobilis. The sequence goes on along the minus strand of JAQPPZ010002336.1, from coordinate 2,028,311 downwards.
ATTTTATATCATTTATACGATATGTTACTTTATTAATTCTTGTGCTATATCCATACTTTTGTATTTTCTTCAAACCTTGGTAGAAATACACTTTATTTAAATTGAAATTTTTTTCCTCCTCTCCACTTTCTTTCCACGAGTACCTTATGGACGTGTTTCGATCAATAGTGGGTATGGCGCTGGAAATAGTTGTTGGCAATGCCATGCTGACCATATATTGTGCATCTTCTACCATAAGCAGTCGATGACCATTCACATATTCCTTATTTCAATAAGGTATAATATGAGTACAATTTTAGATATTCAATTATATGTAAATGTGTAGCTCAAATATTTCCTTGAATTGGTTATTATAGTTGATAGCGAATTCCATATATTGTGCTGCCAGTTGCTATGATCCAGTCTAGGATGATTCTAACATTCCCTTAATCCACAGTATCCATACTATGTTTCCTGGTCCAAATCATGGTCAACATCACTACCACATCCCTCGTCATATGTTGATTACACTAAACTTGTAAATCAAGAATGGTGTCTCTCGATGCCTTGATACCTTCAATTTATATTTTTTTCATAATGAACTGTAAACCATCAAAAGCTCCAGCTATTCCTTTAAGACAACTTGAGGATCATAATGTTCCTGTATGTATGTGAATATTTTCCTATCATCGTTAAACACCCCCATTTAAGAAGTTTTCCACTCAATGTGTAACCCATTTTGAATAATATAAACATTTTGAAATTAATGCTTTTAAATCATGGTGTATGATATCGAGAGCATAGAAAATTTCTTGTCCATGACAAAGAAAATGCAGCCCAAAAGAATCATATTGTAAGAAATCCAATCCAATATCCTCATCGATTCAAACGTAGCTATGGATTAGACTGAAGCTTAGTATTAAACATACCAAATGATGCTAAAAATAGGTTTGTTTCATATAGTGACAAGATTTGATTTCTACAATGGAAAAAATTGGAGGAGTTGTCATCGTTGAAAAATAGGGAGATACACAACAATGTGCCTAGACTTGTCAAGTTGATCGTTCAAAAAAATTTATTGTCTAAGTGCTAACATTGTCTACTATCTTTTTTAGTCCATCCACATTACTATCATGACCTTTGTATTTCCACTTGTTTTGAACCATTTGACCAAAATTATTCTTGCAATTGAACATTGGTAACAAGTATATTTCCAAATTTTTGTGTCTTCAAGGTAACCCACATGACTTTTATAAACAATGGAAATTAGATTACCATAATGACGAATACGATGTAGATGCACAATTTTGGCATGTTTCTTTGTTACACAAAAGAACAATATTTTCACTAGGATAATTACGATATTCTATTTTTATTATCACGTGTTCTCCTTGCTTTTATGATACTCACCATGAACTCCATGACATTAGTTGCTTCAAATTATTTTTCAATTGTGCTCAAATATTCACTACAGGTGTTATCATTGCATATATATCACTTAACTACTCACGAATACCTCTCAACTTCATACATTACTTTTTGGAATTCATTCGAACTTTGAACATCGTCTGATTACCAAACTATATAAATCACCTATACTTCAACTGTGGAATTTCAAATCAATGCATGCTTTTTGAGCATTCTCCATAGACCCAATGAACGATTGTTATTTTATCACCACCATCTATCACATCTGAATGCATATTGGAAAAATAATATTTAAAAACTTTCATTATCCCACATGCACCAAAAAAAGCATAGGAAACACTTTATAATCATAACCGCTCCTAGGTGTATTTGACTCAGCCAGAGCCACTTGGTGGCTATTCATGGCATCTTTAACCAAAATTTTCACCTCAAACTATGTGCCTAGGTGCTGACCACCGGGTCACTTTGATTGTCTTGAAAATCACACTGGATACCTGCAAAAAAATGTAAAACAAACATTTTACCATTAAAAACAAAAAGTGTTTTGAAATAAAATGTTTATTATTAATTTGTTTGATTAAGTTAAAATATTTTAAATTAAGTTGTTTTGAAATTACCCAGGTGTTGTAGGTGAGTTGGAGAGGAGAGGGCAATCCTCCAAGGGAGGTCCCAGGTTCAAAACTCCACCCTACCAAAAAGCTGAATTGGGTATCCAAAATCCAATTGATAATGTTGGTGCGGGCAGGGTCGGGTGCGACCCCCAGGTGATTTTGATGGTGTAGAAACCCCTGTTCGTGGTATCTTAGACCAATGCGGCTTCGAAAGGGGTTTTTCGCTTTTAAAAAAAAAAGTTTTGAAATTAAACATTAAAATACCATAATAAAATATTTTCATAATGACTTCTTTAGGTATTTAAAATATTAAAATTTCATAAAAATTTCAATTATAAACTTTAAAACTTATAATATTATAATTTGAAACCACCTAAATAAAAAATAAGAAAATCACTTTAAAAAAAAATATTTAAAACCACAACCCAAATAACAATATTAATAAAACCAAAACTACGCTCTAAACACCAAAATATCTACAAACTCCACCAACAAACTGACATATAACAAAAAACAAAACTTCCAAAAATTCAAAATTTTTAGTGGGTCCCCAACTTTGGGGTATTGTGAAGTGGTCACAACAAATGGTGACTCTGCTGGGAAATGTTCCTGAACATTTCAGACTAAGAACCCAATTCTAAAACAAAAAAAAACCCAAAAATCAGAGAAATGAGTGTTAATAATATCCAAAGAATGTGAATAGAAAATTTCAAACTGGAATAGCTAAATCATTTGCCTCTACTCAGTGTGTGTTTTGTGATTCATTTTATACTCCTAAAACTATTCAGATTCCATTATCAATTTTGTAGTTAGGCTATATAATTTTTCTTCTTTTAAGTGCACCTCTACATTACTCCACTGTCGATCGAGCGTCTATAGCTCTGGTGGATATAAATTTGCTCTCTTCGAGACATTGCTTTATTGCTAGCCAAGCATTTATAGCCCTAGTAGAGGTTATCTAAATCTCCAAAATACTAGGTAAATTTTACTTTTTGCATCTTTTTCTTATTTCAGTCTAGACATAGCTCCACTACCAATCAAGCATCTATAGCCTCGGTGAAGGTTATCTAGACTATGGTGACTAATTTGAATTTACTTTCCATCATATTTACTTTGTTTTTGTATCAAGCTTATATTTATTTGCAAAATTCACCTACCACCTGGGTTAGAGATCAAGTGGTAGGGTACCTAGGAATAGATATTTGGGGATATATTATTATATTGTATAAGGGTTGACATGGGCCACACATAACCCAAGGTTGATTGTATTATAATATTTGGTAGGGTACCTAGGAATAGATATTTGGGGATATATTATTATATTGTATAAGGGTTGACATGGGCCACACATAACCCAAAGTTGATTGTATTATAATATTATATTATATTATACTATAATATTCTATTAGTAGTAGGCTCCCCAAAGTAGAATAAAAAGATGGATATATAAAGAAGAGATATTTGTCATTGTAATCATCATTGGAGAATAATCTTATGTAA